>OY787670.1:5936547-7206547 GCA_963678985.1 Spisula subtruncata
TTTATACTTGTACCGGTAGTCACTTATTATGCCTCTCACATAAATAAAAGGGGGGGGGCTTATGATGGATTTTGTGTTGGATGTCACATAGTTTGTCTGTGTTTGTTCTCCATTTGTCAGATTACAATGAAACTTCACATGATTACTAAGTACCTTTAAGCCTTGATGTGGCAGATATATACATTGTTGTTTTAAAAATACAATTCTAACTGTTTTGGGAAGTACCTGCTGTAAGGCCTTTGGTATAAAACGGGTTGTGTATAATTACCAAAATTTGGAATAGGTCATGTATATCTATTTCAGAATTACTCCATCATGCTAAGGAGAAATGGTCGAGTAATTGATGTAGAAGAGCATGATTTGGATACTTCTAATGGATACCTGAATATTGTGGACCAGGTAGGTTTACCCAGTCCCCACCTCTCAAGTCAGGGGTCAGGGGGATGCTGTTTACCCTAGTCAGCCAAATTTGTGGCCTCAAAATAGGTTGAACGGGGTACATACGACCAAAAGTTTAATGGTTATATATAAATATTTTTGACAATTGTTGTAGCGTTTTGTTGTTTGTCTGTGCCGTTCTTAGACGTTTAAGATCAAATTCGCCTTTGTTCATATTACAATTCCTGGAAAGTTTTTACTATATTGTCGATTTTCCATCACATGTGGAGAAGTTAATTGCCAGTTCCTTGTACCATCAAGGAAAACTGGTAAGGTGTATTGGTCACAGTAATAACTGAAAACTTGTTGAGAAATGGCTTTAAACCATGATGGGTGATGATGACATTGTTTGTGTGATGATGACATTGATTGGGTGATGATGACATTGATTGGGTGATGATGACATTGTTTGGGTGATGTTGACATTGTTTTGGTGATGTTGACATTGTTTGGGTGATGATGACATTGTTTGGGTAATGATGACATTGTTTGGGTGATGATGACATTGTTTATGTGATGATGACATGGATGAGTAATGATGACATGGATGATAATGACACTGTTTGGGTAATGATGACATTGTTTGGGTGATGTTGACATTGTTTGGGTGATGATGACATTGTTTGGGCAATGATGACATTGTTTGGGTGCTGTTGACATTGTTTGGGTGATGTTGACATTGTATGAGTAAGGATGACATTGTTTGAGTGATTATGACATTGTTTGAGTAATGATGACATTGTTTGGGTGATGTTGACATTGTTTGGGTGATGATGACATTGTTTGAGTAATGATGACATTGTTTTGGTGATGTTGACATTGTTTGAGTAATGATGACATTGTTTGAGTGATGATGACATTGTTTGCTTTGTTTCAGATGTTTCTTCCTATGGTGGATTATAAAACAGACAATTTGACCAATCAAGATAGCTATGCTGAATGGAAAAATGTTTGTATAACTTGTATACCGTATTTCCTTATAATATATAGTAATTAATATAGTAATTAATTACCGCCGAGTAATTATATACCATTATGTACAGCGTAGTCTACATGTTTATTGTCATTTTTGGTAAGGCTGGTATTTTTAAGATGGGGAAGTAATTCGTACTGGTTAAGGTAACGGCTAAGTGCCGTACTGTACAGTACCGTTCCGTGGGGGGCTTCCATACTAGGTCTGACTGTGTATGGAATTATTTTTTTCATAAAATGCATCGTCCCCGGGGCGATAATATGAGGTTATACAGTATATCATAATGTGACTACTCTGTAAGCTGTTTAGTTACACCTGGGACACATATCACCCATAAGCCGAATGATATACATGTATCCCATGTGTTTATTATGTCCAGGTATCAAGGAAACACTGGCCAATGAGTAGCATTGCATATATTTCAAAAGAGACATAAATTACTCCTCCACAGCCTGATCTATTAAAATGTTTGATAAACCTAGATACAGTGTTTGTTTCTAATAATATGCTTCACATGGAGAAATGCCCACACATATCCAAACGAAATAATTAAAAGCCCAAATCCCGCTGAAAAAGAGAGGGATGACCTAGTTTCACAAAGAAATAACCTTAGACTTGTTATAATATTACAGCTGACTGGGACATACAACATCTCATGGTCAATGAAGGATCCAACATTAACAGAGTATATGATGGATTACCCTAACTACAGTATCTTTATGACTGCACTTAAGGTAAATATCGATCTCATTTAAATCAGATCCTAACATATCTTCCATTCCTTTGCTTTGTTAGTTAGATCTGACTACACTTTATAGATCTGAACACATTACGTAAGAGGTCACATTAAAAAAAGACCTTTCTAGTGGATGTTGTTATGTTGAATTATGGCTATTCACCTGTATGTATAGAGAGTGCTATATGTATAAACAACTCTCTCACTGTAAACTATGTAGTTCAGCAGAGATAGATTATCTGCACTTTTAGATTTGTGAAAGTAGCAATTTGATTGGATGATGTGATTTAGGAATATGCATTAGGTTAGGGAGGTTGAACATTTGACTCCCAGTAGGAATCTATTCTAAAATGGCATGATTGTTAGCACCCAGCTATATGTACTATGTCTCTTTCAAAGAATAGGGGAGACATAATAGTTGTATTTGGAATTGTATTTTTTGTATTTTTGGAAAAAAACATCATCTGGTTTGAATGCATTTGATGAAGAAATGATTGTGTTATCTTTGTGCAGGAGAAGAATTTAACTTCCATGTTAGAGAGTTACAAATCATTTACTCTGTTTGTGCCAAGCAATGAACACATGCAGAACATAAACAGAACTGTGGTAAGTTTATTTTAACTCATTATTATTCATGTGTAATTCAGCCGGTGTGATTGACTGAGAGAATACCATATGGCATGTGAAAGCCTCTTTGATTAGTCAAGAGCATATCATGTTATATGTGATAACTACTTTTATTGGTCAAGAGCATACCATGTGATATGTGATAACTACTTTGATTGGACAAGAGCATACCATGTTATATGTGAAAATTACTTTGATTGGTTAAGAGCATACCATGTGATATGTGATAACCACTTTGATTGGTCAAGAGCATACCATGTTATATATGATAATTACTTTGATTGGTCAAGAGCATACCATGTTATATGTGAAAATTACTTTGATTGGTCAAGAGCATACCATGTGATATGTGATAACCACTTTGATTGGTCAAGAGCATACCATGTGATATGTGACAACCACTTTGATTGGACAAGAGCATACCATGTTATATGTGAAAATTACTTTGATTGGTTAAGAGCATACCATGTGATATGTGATAACCACTTTGATTGGTCAAGAGCATACCATGTTATATATGATAATTACTTTGATTGGTCAAGAGCATACCATGTTATATGTGAAAATTACTTTGATTGGTCAAGAGCATACCATGTGATATGTGATAACCACTTTGATTGGTCAAGAGCATACCATGTGATATGTGACAACCACTTTGATTGGTCAAGAGCATACCATGTTATATGTGATAACCACTTTGATTGGTCAAGAGCATACCATGTGATAACCACTTCGATTGGTCATGAGCATACCATGTGATATGTGATAACCACTTTGATCGGTCAAGAGCATACCATGTTATATGTGATAATTACTTTGATTGGTCAAGAGCATACCATGTGATATGTGATAACCACTTTGATTGGTCAAGAGCATACCATGTGATATGTAATAACCACTTTGATTGGTCAAGAGCATACCATGTGATAACCACTTCAATTGGTCAAGAGCATACCATGTGATATGTGATAACCACTTTGATTGGTCAAGAGCATACCATGTGATATGTGATAACCACTTTGATTGGTCAAGAGCATACTAAGTGATATTTGACAACCACTTTGATTGGTCAAGAGCATACCATGTGATATGTGACAACCACTTTGATTGGCAAAGTGCAAACTCTATGACAACGGTTTCGATTAGCCGAGAGCTTATCATGTGATTCATGTACGTGACAAACAATGTAACTTGTCATGTTTCCATATAAGGTTTTCCTCACAAGACATTTTATTGTTTGAAACATTGAAAGTTTGAGCACATATTTGAGTTTAACTATCAACAGAGCCTGAAATGGCTATTAAACATGTTATTCTTTACCTTATTAAGTTTATGAGTGTGAAGGCAACATTTATGACAGTATCATACATAGCTGTTCACTGCATGTATGAGCAGATTGATAAAAGTATTGAACACAGCCACCTATTGGACACAGGTAAAAGAATGGAAGGAGAAACTTTTTTTAGGATTTGAAATAACTATGTTTTGTATTGTATTTGTTTTAAAATGGTTTTCAGATACTCAATGAACTCATTCCTAACCTTGTTATATTTGAACTAGACTCGTGATTTCCTACGTTACTATGTGGTGTCGGATGCCAGGATTATGTGGAGTATGTCAGATTCCGACACGATGATGACAGATCTAGGACCCAATCATCAACTACAGACACAGTGGAAAGGAAACAAGCTTTTTGTGAGTCAGCTGTTTGTTATTTCAACTTTAGTAAAAATCTTTTATGAAGGACTAAGGGAGACAATTCGATTTCATAATTACAAGAACTGAAAATATCACTGCAATATTGACTGATTATGAGACAAAATAGTATGAGCAGTAAGACTTTATAGACTTGCATGATCGCTATCAAACTGACATGCCTCAGGATTGAGTCTTAGTGCTTAGCAGTGCTTAGATCCATAGTCTTAGGCTTAGGTGATAAAGCAGTATTATGGGGATATTATACACATTTAGCATAGCATTATCTTGAATGTACCATTGTTCATTGGTTAGGATTCTGTCTTTGTAACTCGTATATGTATGGGTTTGATTCATTGTCTTACCATTCTATGAAAATTTGACAACAATGTTGATTTTCCTCCTCATGTGGAGAAGTTCCTGGTTTCTATGAATGGAAAGGTAATTTGGCATTTGTTAGGATGCAGTCCAGGAACATGTTACATGAATTTACCCAACAACTATGTGTGACTGAAATGTTGAGATACATGCAGTGTTGAATCTGAATAAACACTGTAGACTACTGGTTTATGTTTCTGTTTCATCATACAATTGCTTTGATTCACCGGTAACTGTTTCGTTGAAAACGAAAAAAAAGTTATTTTCTTTTCCGTTTTCAACGATAGAGTTACCTGTGCTTTGATTCAGGTAAATGATGTGCCTGTTGTGAAACATGATGTGTTCCTGTCTGGAGGGATGTTAAATCTGATTGACGGACTTCTGCATCCAAAGTTGAGCTGGTGTAACATCAGTTATACACATGTAGAAATGGTATGTTTTCTCATTTATACACATGTAGAAATGGTATGTCTTCTCAGTTATACACATGTAGAAATGGTATGTCTTCTCAGTTATATACATGTAGGAATGGTATGTCTTCTCATTTATGCCTAAAATAAAGTCTCACTGATTACCCTCACACAGCCCATGTCATTTACAGTTTATAAGCTTGATATTGAATGCATGAGTCTTTCACTAATTTGGTCTCAAATTAATTTTGCCTAATTTGTTAATAGAAAATACTGAATCTCAGCGATTTTCCAATACAATGTACTTTAAAGGGAAACAAGAAACATTTGGTTAGTAGAAAGATGAAATTACCGAATAATTGTTCAAACTACTCTAATGGGAAAACAGAGTGTACATGTATATAATATCCTTTCTTTCAGGGTCCATGTACTGTATGTGCAGGAAGTCCACCTATATGGCTTATTTCAACTTTTCCCACCTTAAATTCTTGTTATCCTGGGCTCACTATACTTGTTTATAAACCCCTACTTTCAGGGTCCATGTACTGTCTGTGCAGGAAGTCTGTATACATGTTTGGATGATATGGTACCGGGAGTTAATGGTAACCCTATATCATGTAGATACAGTCTACAACTAGATGATCAAGTAGTGTGGAAGACTGGATGTCAGGGACCTTGTATAACTCAGAAAACAGTGAGAATTTTTTTTTTAATGATAAATTTTGTACATGCATGTACGTGTTACAGTTACACATCTAAATACGTATAAATTTGCCTTACAATAACCCGATCTAGATTTCAGCTCCATGACAATTTGACAGCCCGGCCTGTTGAATTTCCTCCACATATAAAAATTGGAAGGGTAAGTTGGCACTATTGAAGAACCAGTCCAGGAAAACTAATAATGTGAAGATGCCACTGTATATATATACCGTATTCCCCCGAATAATAGCTCCCCCTAATAAAAGTCCCCCCCCCCCTATTTTCGTAGGAATGTTCTTTTTGTATCTTGAAAAATCATATACTTATTGATGTTTTATAATTATGATGATTTTCAATATTTTGTTATTGCTTCATCAATAAAATAGAAATTTATCATGATTTCTTCACCATTTTCTTTGAAAATATATAAATTATTTTGAAACCACAAAATTTCATCCCATCAAAATGAAATGATTTAACAGTATTTAATACAAATCATGAACCTTGTCTGCGTCTGTATTTTGATATTCTGATTGTAGCGTACAGATTGTTGTGCTGGACATTACGGAGAGACATGTCAGGGTAAATATTCTTATTCTCACTTAGTTCATGCTAGTAACACTTAGTTCATGCTAGTATCACTAGTGTATGCTAGTATCACTTAGTTCATGCTAGTATTACTAAGTTCATGCTAGTAACACTAAGTTCATGCTAGTAACACTTAGTTCATGCTTGTAACACTTAGTTCATGCTGCTTGTAACACTTAGTTCATGCTTGTAACACTTAGTTCATGCTTGTAACACTTAGTTCATGCTAGTAACACTAAGTTCTTGCTAGTAACACTTAGTTCATGCTAGTAACACTTAGTGCATGCTAGTAACACTTAGTTCATGCTTGTAACACTTAGTTCATGCTATATCTCTTAGTTCATGCTAGTAACACTTAGATCATGCTAGTATTACTAAGTTCATGCTAGTAACACTTAGTCCATGCTAGTATTACTAAGTTCATGCTAATAACACTTAGTTCATGCTAGTAACACTTAATTCATGCTTGTAACACTTTGTTCATGCTGCTTGTAACACTTAGTTCATGTGAGTAACACTTAGTTCATGCTAGTAACACTTAGTTCATGCTTGTAACACTTAGTTCATGCTATTTCTCTTAGTTCATGCTAGTAACACTTAGTTCATGCTAGTAACACTTAGTTCATGTTGCTTGTAACACTTAGTTCATGCTGCTTGTAACACTTAGTTCATGTGAGTAACACTTAGTTCATGCTAGTAACACTTAGTTCATGCTTGTAACACTTAGTTCGTGCTATTTCTCTTAGTTCATGCTAGTAACACTTAGTTCATGCTAGTAACAATTAGTTCATGCTGCTTGTAACATTTAGTTCATGTGAGTAACACTTAGCTCATGCTAGTAAAACTTAGTTCATGCTTGTAACACTTAGTTCATGCTTGTAACACTTAGTTCATGCTAGTACCACTTAGTTCATGCTTGTAACACTTAGTTCATGCTAGTAACACTTAGTTCATGCTAGTAACACTTAGTTCATGCTAGTAACACTTAGTTCATGCTAGTACCACTTAGTTCATGCTAGTACCACTGAGTTCATGCTAGTAACACTGAGTTCATGCTAGTAACACTTATTTCATGCTTGTAACACTTAGTTCATGCTAGTAACACTTAGTTCATGCTAGTAACACTTAGTTCATGCTGGTAACACTTAGTTCATGCTTGTAACACTTAGTTCATGCTTGTAACACTTAGTTCATGCTTGTAACACTTAGTTCATGCTAGTAACACTTAGTTCATGCTAGTATCCTGTAGTATACAACTGACTGCAAACACAAATAACTGCATGCAGTTCTGGTTATAGCCAGTGTAGTTATAACTAGGCAAACTGGGTTTTGCTTTGATTCCTGGGTGCAGCAATTTATACCATTTCAACAAAATTTAACAACAAACTTGATTTTCTTCAACATGTTGAGAAGTTGCCTGTTCCTTGTGGAAGGGTAAGTTAGTACTGGTTTGGATACAGTCGAGGACAAGTGTTTGGTGAAACCGCTGCCTTATATATACAACTGAAATTGTTGAAAAAATGCATTAAACCTGAAAAAAGCACACAAACAAATATAAAAGAGTAAGGCCTACACCAGATGTCATTATGGAACAAAGGTTCTGATTTTAGGAAATAAGTCCAAAGTAGGGTTATTAGTTAAAGTAAGGGTTTGTAAGGGAAAGTTGTAGGTGTAGCAGGATTACCAGTATTGAAGCAGCCTTTCCAAAGCAATATGAAGACATTGCAGAATTGGCTATTTGAGTTGCTTAGGTCAGCATTATTAGGTCGGCATTATTAGGTCGGTATTATTAGGTCGGCATTAATAGGTCGGCATTATTAGGTCGGCATTATTAGGTCGGCATTAATAGGTCGGCATTATTAGGTCGGCATTAATAGGTCGGCATTAATAGGTCGGCATTATTAGGTCGGCATTATTAGGTCAGCATTAATAACATTGCAGTGCACAGAGTACTGTAGGATATAGCACCGATATACAATGCCTTTTATTTTGTTCATTAACATTTGTTTGACCACACTAGTTTTCTATTACAGAATGTCCTAGTGGTCCGGAGACACCTTGTAATGGACATGGTGCATGCAATGATCAGGTGAAAGGAGATGGTCAATGTGTATGTGATCAGACATTTATAGGAGAGACATGTGATCAGTGTATCGCAGGATTTACTGGGCCTCACTGTAATATAGGTTTGTATATTCTACTTCCTCTCAGCTTGACTCAAAACCTTTCCTTATTTTTAAAAGATTACCATGATCAGCGATAAAACGGTCAAGGTTACAGTGGTCAGTAGTTAAAAGGTCAAGATAACAAAGATCAAAAGTTGAAAGGTCCAGAACATCATTATCAAGAGTTGAAAGGCCAAGGTTATCATAATCAGTAGGTGAAAGGTCAAGGTAACCATGATCAGAAGGGTGTAAGGTCAATGTTACAATTATCAGGTGTTGAAAAGTCAAGGTTACCATGATCAGGAGTAAAAAGATCAAGGTTACCATGATCAGGAGTTAAAAGGTCGAGATTACCATGATCAGGAGTCAAAAGGCCAAGGTAATCTTTATCAGGAGTTGAAAGGTCAAGGTTGTAATGATCAGGAGATGAAAGGTCAAGGTTACCATGATCAGAAATTGAAAGGTCAAGGTTGACATAATCAGTAGGTTAAAAATTAGGGCTACCATGTCATCATGATAGACAATTTGTCTGCCATTAAGGTATTTTACATAGATCACTTGTATTGTGTTATAATCAGTAATATTATATGGCGTGTCATATTTGCATTAAGATATGTCTGGCTGTGGGTATAAGAATGGTGGATGTCACAAGGATGCTGACTGTAACTGTGGTAACAATGATGTCATAACCTGTCAATGTATGGAGGGATTCTCAGGAAATGGTTATAATTGTACTGGTCCCTGTGATGATAACAATGGTGGTTGCCATAGAGACGCTACTTGCCTGTACACTGTAAGTCTGATCATTGTAATATTAAATAATTAAGACTTTATTTACAGGGGCATCACTGTTGGGCTTGCCAAGTCATCCCTGTGGAGTAAAAAAACTAGTTCATTTAATAGGTCAATGTGAGCGAACTTTATTTAACATGCTAAAATCAGCAATTTTGAACTAATAATTTTACTTTGATTCTTTTCTCTCATCAATTTATTAAAAGATAAACGTCTTTATGTTATATCTAGATGACCAACTTCTTTCAACAAACTTATGGTACTAAGTTATTCTCTTATTTAGAATCCACTTGCATGCGGTAATACGGTGTACTAGTTTGATGGCTTAGAACAAGAAGGTCGTAACTACCACTTACAACCTTATAAGACTCATACATATTTGAAATCTGCTTCACATGGCGCTTCTCATGAGCCTATTTTCATGAAAATCTGAAATTGTCATGTTGATCAATATGAAGTTTTAAAAGCGTGTTTTCCCATAGGTAAAGAGTAAATTACAGACAGATTTCTTCTTGTTCTAAGCCAGCGAGTTGTACTGTTGACTGTATTACAGAGCCAGACCGGTGTGAAATGTATGTGTAAAGTTGGTCTTGTTGGGGATGGAAAGGTGTACTGCACAAGTTCTTTATATTCATCATTACCATCTATACCGGATACACGATGGTTTTATAAGGTATGTGAATTATGTTTACCATATATACTGATGTAGTGCGGGATCTTAGTGAGGTTTTCAATGAATGCTCATCCTAATGTCAGATTGGTAATCAGTCTTTGGATGTCTGAATTTATCGAAAAGGTTTTTCTGCCCAATTCAGTCCATGTGTCTGACAGGTTATCAGGTTATTTGCATGTCTGAAATTTTCGATTTCGGGGCAGTAGCAGCGTCCATCAATTTGTCTGTACTCTACAGTTTTCATCTGATCATCTTAAAATTGTTTATGTGCATGTTAACTTCTAATATACACCCCATCAACACAGGGATTTTTTGAGTAAAATGGTCCTTTATTTACCAAAAAATGAAAAATTGGCCTTTTCTGTACTCTTAGTCTAGTTCAAGCACTTTAATCATCTGTAAACAAGGTGACAATGTCTATCGGCATGATATCTAGGGCAAATAGTTACATCATCAGCCCACTTAGTCCATGCCTTCTTGGAGAATAACCCTTGAATTAACAAAAGAATTGAGAGAAAGGCCAAGTTGAATTGTTTAATTTCATTCACCACGGACATACCCCAGACATGCGTGTGGTGTTTGCTGAAAAATACAAATACTGATTTACAATATATCTGAAGTGCTCATACAAATATAGGTTGCCCATATGGGTCCCATTTCTGAAGGAATCAAGAGGCCCATATTGCAAGCCCACATAGGCCCCTCATGGTGCCCTGTTGCAAATCATGTGTGGGTCCCACATGGGGTGCCCATGTTGGACCCATATAGAAACCCAGATGGGGCCCTTATGGGTCCCATATATTTTGTTTGCTGGGATATTAGCGCTTGTTGTTAGTCTGAACGTACTTGGGACTACCATTCAAAAAGTCTTTAATCTTTCAGAGTTTGAAATCATTGACTGACAAAGCACTGGTTAAGAAACTCAACTCAACAACTGTAACACTCATGTACACAGTATTTGTACCCTACGATGACAGTCTAAACACAATGGTAAGTGTGCATACATTCCTGCAGTGTTTGTACTCAATAGAGAGGTTGCGGAAGACAACAGGTAATGTTTACGACAGACTTTTGTGTATTTCATCATCCAAGTGTGTGTACACAGGACAAAGTGCCCCATATGAAATTCATGCCTTACACGTATGAATTTCATAAGTGAGTTAACGTATGAAATTCATGAGATAAAGCCCCGTATGAAAAACCTATGTTAGCTTTTATATGAAATACGAAGTTAATTTGGGTACTATGTCACAAAAAGGTATGCTTATGCACATGGAACGCAATGGTGTCACATAGTTTTTATCTGTGTCTGTCCTCCTTAACCATTGGTCAGATTTCATGGAAACTTAGCACCAAGCCTTGTTGTGCAAAGGGTTCGAAATTCTGGGTTGGATGTTTTTTGCAATAGTTATGTCCCTTTGTGGGAGACATTGATTTTTGTGTAAAAAGCCCTTCTAGTTTTACAATACTATAGTCTGGATGTTTCAGATGTCGGAATATTCGGTTCTACAACAGATAGTGATGTCAGCAGATAGACTGGTTCTCAATCCTATAGACTTTACCAACATCTCTCTATCTACTCTATCAAACCAGTCTGTAATTGTCAGTTATGATCCTTCGCAACAAATGGTATGTTCCTTCATCTTCTAACCAGTATGTTTGGGCTGGTATTCACAAAGCATATATCTTAAAGTAAAACTTAAAATATTTTGACTTAGGTTAAAAACTTGAGCTGCACATATTTTCTCTAGAAACAAAGAATAACCCATTGTTTCTTTGTGATTATTGGACTGGTTCATACACAATTCTCATATCGAAATTCAAGTATTTTTCAAGTTTTTTTCAAGGCAGAATGTGTTTTTCAAGGCAATTTCTGGAACATTTATGAAAGTAAAATTGTAAGATTTTGACATTTTTGCACTGGATAACCATGAAAAGTATTGTCATCGCAGCAATTGCTTAACATTACACATCTCATTCTTGCACCAATACATTTGTCTATTTTTAATTTGCAAGCAAACAAGTGTTTCTGTTTCATTTTTACACAAATAAGGTGTTAATTTGACAACACCCATACTCTAATATGCATATTCAAGGCAATTTGCTTAAATTCAATGAATTTTTGTTAAATTCCAGAACCATTTTGGCATTTTTTTAAGGCAGCACCTAAATCAAATACTTTTCAAGGTTGAAACCATATTCAATGACTTTTCAAGGCCTATATGAACCCTGTTGTAACTCAGCCTGTCCTTCGTTACCTGTTCATTACTGTGTATTGTTTACTTGGCATATATTTTAAGAAAATTTCCTTTAGATGCTTCGTGAATACCACCCCAGGAGATATATTTTTATACAATTTAATAAATTGATCAAATGAGTTGTTTGTATATTCACTTAATATGTTAAATTTCTTTCGCTTCTCTCAGCTCTCCAAAATAACCCCTACTTGCACTGCTATCTGCGACCATCATGTGGTTGAAATATTTGATCATGAGTGTTACATGACTTTGACAATGTATCAGGTATTTACGACAGTTTTACAAGTATGCCAAGTTTGAAAGTAATGATCCCTGCCTCAGAAAATGAAAGGGGCATAATAATACAAGTTGGAAAAACTAAAATACCTAAAATTAGTTTGTATAAAAATAACTGAAATACTAAAATATAATATATCTATTTTCTTATTACAGTTTTACGTCAACAATACGAAAATCCTAAGTGGAAATATTAAGTTTACAAATGGTATTGTTCATGTAGTAGAACGAGCATTTACCCCACCCACTCTGTCATCCGAGTCATCGAGAAGCTTACCTGTTGGAGGGATCGCTGGTATCGTGATTGGTGTACTTCTCCTGGTCGCATTGATCGCCAGTGCTGGATTTGTTGTGTACAGAAAATCTAGGACTGGATACTGGACAACACTCAATAAATGGCTTTTGAAAAGAGAGGTATGTTCCATATTTAATTCTTTATAAAATAAAAGACCGAAGTGAAATAGTTAGTGCTTAATAGCTTTTTCCAAGGGAGGTCATCCATGCCCAGAGGCGGTAACTAAATAGGGGCTTGGAAGTACTTTTCTTGGTCAGTTGACCCTCATCGTCGGATACCCACGTTCGATTGCATTACGTTATACTCATACATCGTACCAAATGAAGTTGTACGTAATGTGTACCGTGGGTATCCGACGATGGTTGACCCTATGTGTTACTATAGCTTGGCGAATTTGACACAAACCCTACCTTTTGATTAAGAGTTTGGTGGCTGGGGTGGAGCCTTTGTCCCTACCTTGTTTGTCCCTACCTTGTTTGTCCCTACCTTTTGATTAGCACAATTTAACAATCAATATCTTGTCTGTATTTATAACCTCTTTTTTTCCATAATCGAGGAGTATCATGAAGACGCTGGAGATGTAATACAAACACAAATTTGAAATTCCGATATTGCATGACTCGTTTGCGGAAGGTATTAATGGAACAACCTTGTAATAAATTCATGCATTCAGGTTAAGACCAGGTCAAATTCGCCGAGCAATAGCTGTGTTACAGGTCATTTTTACTATTTCAGTGTATTACATAATTCATTAGATTGAGATGTGCATTTGTCTGCTTATGACATGCATTGTGCTTATTGCCAGGGAATCTATATGACTCCAGTTGCATAGTGGTTAAAGTGTATAAAGCTATTGACACAGGATCAAGTTTCTATTTTTTTTGCTTGGTCTCTATTTCATCTATTTTAGTGTTGCCTGGATGATTGCTGCATGAGTATACATGTATGTTTTATAATTCAGATGTCCAGTAGCGTTGACAATGCTCCACTCCACGAGGATGCCCAAGATTCACATCGTCATGACAGTGGTCTTCCAGATTCCACAAAGTTTGATAATCCTGTGTATATGTCGGAGTCACAGTCGTGTTCAATAGATTACAATGCCAAGTGAAATGGGTTCCAATGACTGAAAGTCTTTACTGCAGGGGTGTTCATTAAACCAAATTAAATATCCTTAAAATCATACCGGGTAAGCAGCTGACCATAACTGCCCAACCAGAGACGCTCATTGACCAGAAACCCCCTTGCTTGACGTCCTCGTCTGTCTGCTATATACTTATTCAAAATCATGAGAACTTGGGTTCTCAACTACAGCACATTATGCAGGCCCATCTCCTGAAACATCTCAAGTAGAAATCTCAGCTCAAATTAAGATCTTAAATTTGCCCAGGCACGGAATTTGAGACAAATATGAAGTTGTGGCTTTAGAAATTTGAATACACTAATTTTTAATGTTTTGCGATACAAATTTTGAATCCAGCCTCCCATAGAAATTGACGTAATGACACATGACAGTTATGTGAGATGAGATTTAACTCAGATTGAGATGCTTCTGGAGATCGGGCCTGGATTATTCTGCAATTGCAAGACCACTAAATAATTAATTTCAAGTATAAAACTACAAAATGTATAAATATATAATGTCCCCAAGATTCTACTATGTTGTAGAAAAATATGATAATAAAACATGAAACAAACAAATTCTTTTTAATGGTATTTATTTTATTCATAAAAATAAAGTACTTTATTCATGTTCATATAAAATGGATGAGATTCAACAGAAGAGAAGCACATGCATGTTGGCGTAATATAGTACAAACAATTAAAGCTGGTCCTAGACCTATCAGATTACAAATTCTTGTGTGGAACATATCAATTTCAGCAAGAAAGCCATGCATTGCAGAAAAGTGTATAAATAATATATAAATTCTCCCTTCACATATTTTTAGAAGCTGGTTACACAAGTGCGATTGTACAGACAATTGTAAAATCATAAATTTCACTAACACATAATTAAAAATATGATTTGGTATAAAATGCTGTTTATATTTCTGTAATGAGTACAAAGTAAATGCTAAACAAACGAAAACATGACACCTACTAATAACATCACTGGTCAATCATTCTAGCAACATGTTATTGTACAGAACAGAGTTGGACACTTCAAACAGTACAACCATGATGGCACCAATACAGCCAACAGGGGCATTAACAGGGTCAAATTTAAAATCAGGAGAATTGTATGCGACAGAACATTTTTGTTAAACAAGAAGCCTACAACATTGCTTTCATAACTATTCAAGAAAATCTTTTTGTGCAGATTAAATTCGCCTGCCATTTCTTGAGACATTTTCATCAAATAACTTTTATTTTGGTCACAAGCAATTGTTCTTGCAAGAGTGATAAATCAGGAACTCCAGATAAATCAGGAAAATTGACACCCGAGTCAACTTATTTGATAATTTTTGGAAATATGGGCACAGAAGGACAGGTGAAACCCAATTCACCCTATTGAAACCTTTAAAATGCTGTTTAATCATAATTGGATGCAGAAATTTCAGGACTATTGAGGAAGATTTTCAGAATTTGAATGACTCATTTTAACATAATTATAATTAATTATATTGTTTCCAAATAAAAGATGATGTGTGTAGTTGAAACACAGCTTTTATGAAATGAAATCTATGGTGTATGCTGTGTGACATAGTTGAATTATACACTTCCAGAGCTGCATGGTTTGAAGTGAATTGATTGTATTACAAAACAGTTCAGTCGGCATTTGAATGCGACCTGTGCCGCGCATGCACAATCGGTGCTACAGGTTTGCTAAGAATTGTGCCTCAGTTAAATTTCACGATTCAAGCGTGTTTCGCTTGATAAATTAGTCAGTGGTTAACGTATAAACGTTTGTTTGTAAGTATTCACGATACATCGGACAGTATTGGTTTGTAGTTGAAATCGACCTGTTTTTACGAACGCACATGGTGTGTTTGTGACCTTGCTTCGGGGAAGCATGGACGAAAATTTGGATAAAAAGACTGATAAAGGGAAAGCGAAAGACATGAAAAAAGTGTGCTCCGTCGAGGACGCGACAAACAAAAGTAGCATATGAGCAATGTAGAATAATATACTTAATCATCACTTCGTCAATTATGTTAATGCCAATCAGAATTTAGCTTTAGTAATGTTACTTAAAATCATTTAGTTTCTGTATTTATACATTGTAAGTTTGTCATTATGTATCATCTTAATTGACATGTCATATTCTACATGACCCTTAATTGAACAATAAATGATTTTTATACCTTTTGTAGTCCTATTTTAATACATATTTTCTATGACTAGTCGCCGTGCTTTTCTATTTCGGTTAAATCACTGGCTGCCCACCATGTATATGAGTCACGCCGTGATAATAGGCGGCTAGCGCATTTCACATTTCCTGCAGCCTTCTCAATACGCAATTTTATTTCTGGCATTGTTTTACATCGAATTTTGATATTTTTATTGTTTTTATATTGTGCTTATCATCAACAAACGTCTTGTGAGTTTGGTGAACATCATACCGTGTGAACACTGTGTCGCTGAGAGCAAGAGTTAGTGATATTTTGCCTTTGTTTACTTTTTTCACATAGTGTTTTCATGCCAAGCAGAATTTCAGGACTGTTCTGTTTATATTGTGGTTACGATGCCAGTGAAGGTGCAGATATTTTTACATTCATTTGTTTCACGCCTCAAGTCATTCATCAGAGAAGACAATGAAAAAACCTTTTGCTTAAATCTTGACCCAAGGCAGTTTATGGTTCAATATTTGGGCTTTCCTGGAGCCAATATCAACTTTCTAATTAATAACCTGGATGTTGTGCAGGATTTTAATCCTAACATAGTGATTATTTTAGTGGGGCAAAAGATTTGTACAACTGTGAGGTGAAGGACACTCTCAATAGCTTACAGGACTTGATTGATTATCTGAGATTAATCAGTAGCAATGAATAAGTTGTTATTTTGCCAACCACATACAGAGTAAAACAAGTCAGGTTTACCAGATACCCAGTGAATGAGGACCTTTTTAATTCTAAAGTGGATGCTTTTAACCATCAGCTTAAACATCGTTATCCCAACAACGAGGCAATTACATTGTGGTCTTTGAAAGGTTTCTGGTCGGAACAAAGTATCAGGAAGAATATAGCCCCGGACGGTGTTCATCTTATACAGGAAGGCCAGAAAAAGCTCTTCAACAACATCAGAGCAGCAGTGAGGTTCTAGTGTAAGACAAGATAGACTAGATTCGTAAGAACAACATCGATAAGGTATTGAAAAAGATACAAGCGCATAGGCAGATATTTGTAGATAACATCAGCAAGTCTGCTAATCTTGGACATAGTATAAATCCGGAACATGAGAGCAAGAATACTAGTGTTTCAAACACTAGATAGTTCATTAACAGGGTTTAAGAGAAAAATGAGCTATTTGGATACAAAGAGCTCGTTATTACCTTAAGTTAGGTACATTGTGATCTGACAACTAATGGCAGAGGATGGACAGTCTTCCAATAACGTGTGAACAGAGATGTAAATATTTATTCAAAGTTTTATAACTGTTCAAAATCATCATAAACTAGGCAAAAAAACTAATATCAGACATTTAAAACATCACTAATAATGCAGAATAAAACAATAAAATCAATAGAAAGATGCCTGTAAGTCGCCAAAAAAAATTAATTTAGATATTCATAAATACACGGCGAGTTTTCCGGATATTTACAAGGGCGCACAATGTGACAAGAATATTAATGAGATACAAAAAACAGATGGCGGATGAGCCGACAAGAGCAACACACGTATTGAAGAGAAAATCAGTTTTGACGGAATCCGCTAAGAAAGGACGGAAACATGCTTACATGTTGGCTTTTGTTAAGACCCGTGTACATATTGGGAAATAGTTTGGTCGCTGGAGACTCTTGAAGAGTCGACTCTCAATAAAGTCAGACGCGAAGCTCGCAAGATTTTGTTTGACAAGTAGGCTATAATAAATAAATAAAGACTATATTTGTGTAAAAAGTCAATTTATTCCTTGGTGCGATAGCAAGTTAAAAGGACCAGTGAGAAAGCATTTTAATGGTTTGTTTTGATCTGAATATAGGCTAAAACCATTAAAATGCTTTCTCATCGGTGCGCGTTTCTAACTTTCTATGTTTTATTTTGTGCTTTCAGTATGAATATTGCCTGTTTAAGTCATATTTCTATCGTATACTATTTAATATTAAGGTACAAATTATCACATCAGAGGGGTCATTACTTGTTGATGAACTTACATTTTACTAGTCCAAAAATAGCGCTCAATGACATCGTGCAAATGCAAATCGGCAAATTTCCGATCAGTAACAGATTTATCCGAGTAATGGCTGTTGAACGAATCAAACGAAGATGACATGTTTTATATCTGCTGTCATCCACGACGCAAAGCATCATAGGGGCAGAAATAAGTTGTGAATTTGTTCATCAGCAAGTAATTACCCCTCTGATGTGATAATTTGTACATTAATATTATATATGTACATGATAGTAATATGACTTTAACTATTAGTTATAGTTTTACGAAAATATATATCAATGGCTTAGAACAAGAAGGTCGTAACTACCAAATCGATATATTGAGAAAACAAGAGAAAACTGTCTGTAATTTACTATGGGAAAACACGTTTTTAAAAATTCATTTTGGTCAACATCACAAGTTAAGATTTTTATGAAAATGGGCTTATAAGAAGCGCTTTTGGTGCTTAATCTAAATACGTATGAATCTTAAAAGGTCTTAAAAGTGGCAGTTACGACCTTCTAATTCTAAGCCATCGATATATATGTATATGTTCGTGACAGTTTCCACCGGAGATCAAACGTTTATGTACATTGTGATCTAACAACTGATGGCGGAGGATGGACGGTATTTCAACGATGTGTGAACAGACATGTAAATAATAAATATTTTACTTAAATTCTAGTCATATATACTGTTTCTACCACAAATCAAATGTTTAGATACAATGTGATTTGACAACGGATGGCGGAGGATGGACGTTATTTCAACGACGTCCCAATGACAACCGATGGCACATTGTGATCTGACAAGGATCTTTAAGCAATCCACTAAGTAGCATTGACTATGATCCATAGAAGGAGACAGAATTATTGGTTGATGGATCGCCGTTCGGGTGAGACAGGTTGTGGCTTACAGAAGTCATGCCTTCACAGTAGTTTTTGGTTACAGCCGGATTGATGGAGTTTCAACGACACATGGAGAAAGTAGTAGGTTTTCATGAAATGTGAGAAATAACTATTAGCAGATAAAAGGTTTAAAAATTGTGCATAAGTAATAATAGTAATAATAAAGACTTTAGTTTCCTCATAAAATAAAGTGTTTAGTATATCTATTTTATTTCTTGGAACTATTTTCTGGTTCCATGGAAAGCAAGGATAGCAGGCAGAAGTTTGCCAAATTCATTCAAAGCAAGATTAATGACAGTGATTAAGACATTGACATTAAAGTACAAAGGAATGGTGTTATTTTACAAGGTGTCGTTATTGAGGACATAATCACCAAATACAAAGAAGAGATCAGACAGAAAATTCTGAGATCAGAACTAGAAAGACAAATTTGATCCTCAAACAATTTCTGTGAATACGTAAGAATATCACTGCAGTGCGTTTATAAAAGACCCCAGTTTTACCTATGAAACATGAAGTCGCTGGCGTAAAAAATGAATTGAAACCTTTTGATGCTGATATCTATATCATGAAGTCTATTAAGAATGAAATTCGGCATACTCAGCACAGATTTGAGGAGAGGTTAACAAATATTGAGCAGACTTGAGAACATTAAAAGACCCCCGTTTCACCGCAAGTTATGTACATTGTGATCTAACAACTGAGGGCGGAGGATGGACAGTTTTCCAACGACGCGTTAACAGAGATGTAAATATTTATTTAACTATATGTCATACTGTTTCCACGTCAGATCAAATGTCTATGTACACTGTGATCTGACAACGGACGGCAAAGTATGGACAGTTTTCCAACGACAAGTTAACAGAGATGTAAATATTTATTTAACTAGTAGTCATACTGTTTCCACGTCAGATCAAATGTCTATGTACACTGTGATCTGACAACGGACGGCGGAGGATGGACAGTCTTCCAACGACGCGTTAACAGAGATGTAAATATTTATTTAACTAGTAGTCATACTGTTTCCACGTCAGATCAAATGTCTATGTACATTGTGATCTGACAACGGACGGCGGACAGTTTTCCAACGACGCGTTAACAGAGATGTAAATATTTATTTAACTAGTAGTCATACTGTTTCCACGTCAGATCAAATGTCTATGTACATTGTGATCTGACAACGGACGGCGGACAGTTTTCCAACGACGCGTTAACAGAGATGTAAATATTTATTTAACAACTAATTATACAGTTTCTACCACAGATCAAATGTTTATATACATTGTGATCTGACAACAGATGGAGGATGGACAGTATTTCAACGACGCTAAATAGAGATGTAAATATTCATATATAAAGATACAGCAATCCACTTGTGTGGTATTCTGGTTATCCAGGTGCTCAGATTGATTTGTAAAGGGAGATTTACATGTTATTGGAGATTTTCAGCCGAAAATTGTTGTTTTAGTGATTGGCACGAATGGTTTATTTGAACCGGAAGTGACGCCGAACAGTTTAGCTACGGACATGATTAAATTAGCAATAGAACTAGTAGAAAAGCATAAGGTGCAACATGTAATTGTTTGTTCTATTTAACATAGGCAAACTTCCGTAACAACACGTTATCCGGTGGACGTGAAATGGTATACTGAGAGGGTGGACGCTTGTAACATTTATCTATGTGAAAGGATAAGAGAAATTTCCTACCCAAAGGTGTCCTTTCTGGCTGCCAGTAATAGCATCTGACAGAGTTCATCTAATCAAGGAAGGCAATCATAAGCTTTACTTTAACATCAGGGCAGCGGTGGTTTCAACCCTTAACAAGAGACTGTCTCTAGACTCTGTGTTTCAAAATGGATTCAGACTAGGATGACACTTTTCACGCAGTCGAAAAGCTGATACTTCGTGAAGTCAAAGGTTTCAGAGGTTAAAAGTGAAACAAAGGCTGTAAGCAGCCAGATGTTGCTGAGATCCAGGAAGCAGTCAGCGACAACTAGTATGTGCAGGTTACCATGGTGCACGTACAAAGAAGAGGTGACGCCATCAATATCTTATGAACACACTTGAAGTAAATGACAGTCAAATACAGTCCCTACCCATAAACGCTGTAGATCGGCTACTGTCTCAAAAATCCAAAGCCCAGTTGGGGCTTTTAAAAGTGCCTTTTTATGAGACATTAAGCAATATTCTGAAGAAACCTGTGAAGACTACTCCACAAGACTTGCCAGTGGAGTGACTTTAGACGATAATGGAAAAATTCAATTAATCATCCGAGTTATTAGACCAAAAATACAGTACCAAGTCATAATCAAGAACCCGCTTACAACTGACGCAACTAGTGAGGCATATGAATACATATTTATTTGCCACTTAATATATAGCGCTTAATATTACACTGTTAACTTGTGCCTTACAAATTGCATCATTCCTTTAAACTAATTTTACATGTATGGAAGTGATAAATTTATTTGGTCGACGTCATAGAAGTTAAAATGTGATAATTATAATAAAAACAAAATAAAAACGTCATACCGCTCAGAACAATGGCGACGAAACGCACACATGACTCCGCATTCGGACATTTCTGAGTACATAGAATTGGTACATGAAGTTATGACATCCAAGAACAATTCGACAAGGTATCTTTACAGGACTATACAGACTAGTCATGATCAATTCACAAGGTTTGTGAGCTTCTCGTCCGAGAAACAGGCACCACTAAAGTCAGCCTGTTGTACAAAATCCCCCGTAAAGATTATGGGCTGCATGTTACAGCCAAAAGGCAACAGAAGGGAAATTATGTTGAAACTTTAGTTAGTGGTATAGATTTGCAACAAGTTGGATTTCCAACGAACGATACGCACAGAAGAAAGCAATGCGAAGTTCTTGGAGATCAAGGACATTGTAACTGCCGACACAATGGTGATTATGCCTTTATTCGCAATATTCTTCATAATTTCTGTTCTTTCGAGTTTCAGATCATCACAGGAAATTATTTATGGACTGTGCTTCAATGACGCTGGAAGGGAATTTCAAAATATATAGTCTGGGAGACATAAATATTATAATTAGTGACAAGATTTCTACAGAAGATCAAATGTCTATGTATTCATATTTTTTTTATATTTTTTATAAAGATTAGTTTCCTCATAAAATATAGCAATTATTATTTTATTTCTTAAAACTATTTCAGGGTTATACATATTTACTTAACAATCAGTCATACTGTTTTCACAGCAGATCATATGTTTATAAACATTGTGATCTGACAACGGACGGTGGAGGATGGATGGTGTTTCAACGAACTGTGAACAGAGATGTAAATAATAAATATTTTACTTAAATTCTAGTCATACTGTTTCTACCACAAATCAAATGTTTATATACAATGTGATCTGACAACGGATGGTGGAGGATGGATGGTGTTTCAACGAACTGTGAACAGAGATGTAAATAATAAATATTTTACTTAAATTCTAGTCATACTGTTTCTACCACAGATCAAATGTTTATGTACATTGCTATCTGACGACAGATGGAGGTGGATGGACGGTTTTCCAACAGAGATATAAATATTTATTTAATTATTAGTCATGCAGTTTCCACCGCAGACCAAATGTTTACATACATTGCTATCTGACAACGGATGGAGGAGGATGGATGGTATTTCAACAGCGTGTGAACAGAGATATAAATATTTATTTAATTATTAGTCATGCAGTTCCACCGCAGACAAAATGTTTACATACATTGCTATCTGACAACGGATGGAGGAGGATGGATGGTATTTCAACAGCGTGTGAACAGAGATATAAATATTTATTTAACTAGTACTCATACTGTTTCCACGTCAGATCAAATGTCTATGTACACTGTGATCTGACAACGGACGGCGGACAGTTTTCCAACGACGCGTTAACAGAGATGTAAATATTAATATAACTAGTAGTCATACTGTTTCCATGTCAGATCAAATGTCTATGTACATTGTGATCTGACAACGGACGGGGGAGGATGGATGGTATTTAAACAACGTGTGAACAGAGATGTAAATATTTATTTAACTATTAGTCATACTGTTTCCATGTCAGATCAAATGTCTATGTACACTGTGATCTGACAACGGATGGAGGAGGATGGATGGTATTTCAACAACGTGTGAACAGAGATGTAAATATTTATTTAACTATTAGTCATACTGTTTCCATGTCAGATCAAATGTCTATGTACACTGTGATCTGACAACGGATGGAGGAGGATGGACAGTTTTCCAACGACGCGTTAACAGAGATGTAAATATTCATTTAACTAGGAGTCTGACGACAGATGGAGGTGGATGGACGGTTTTCCAACAGAGATATAAATATTTATTTAACTATTAGTCATGCAGTTTCCACCGCAAACCAAATGTTTACATACATTGCTATCTGACAACGGATGGAGGAGGATGGATGGTATTTCAACAACGTGTGAACAGAGATATAAATATTTATTTAACTATTAGTTTATAGCATAAATGCACCACCAAATAGTGGCAAGATTTATGCGGACCATTACACTGCATTGACCAGAGGAGAGAAAGACATCTATGGCCACATCATTAGTTGTTACCCTATAGTGGTTATACAACTAAATACAGATACCATAAGTAACATTATAGTGGTTATACCACTAAATACAGGATATAAAGTATTTGTAAAGTTGAAAAATTAGCAGCAAGTTGGATGGTCATACAAATCAGAACTCCTATAAATTAAAGAAGAACAATGTATACCAAAAATCCCAAAATGAAGAACTTAAAAGAATCAATAATGCATTAATAAGTAAAAAACAACAAACAAGCAGTAGAACTAGGCAAACAAAAAGACCTAAAAGAAAACATGAAGAAACACAGAATACAAGAATACAATCTCTTCACTTGGAGGTAAACTTGCCCAAAACAATGGGAAAATACTCGCCCAAAGTGAGCAAATTCTATATAGTATCATCAACTACTAATTTTATTTCAGAAATTATTATACAACCTTTGCAGTTTCCCGAAACCTTAAAACCTTTGCACTGACTGCTGAGCATGCAGAGGAGAGAAGACATGTTTGTAGAATATGTACAGGGTGTCCAAAAAGAAAGTATACAGTTTCAGTGCATTTTAATAAAATCTTAACATTTTGCTATCGCAAAGAAATTTAGCACATGGTTAGTCAAAAGATGAATTTTTTATCTAGCATCAGTTTAAAACTTGTAACTTGAATATTTTTTAAAAAATGTAAATTTTCTAAAATTACCGTATTCTGTCTGTGGCGTCATTTTGACGTTATATACGACGTTTACCAAATTTTTGTATTTCTGGTGTTTCCTGTCTTGCATGCATTCTTGGAAAATTTGCATTGCATTTCACAAATGTCTAAACTGATATTATATATATGATGTGTCTCACGAGCATATGGACATGTTTGTTGGCTTTTAATAGGCTATTCACTTGCGATTTCGACCAACAAAATAGAAAGAAGTAAACCCATTGTGTTACTTGCCTTTGTTAAGCAAGTTATTTCGGATCTCTGCAGCAAATCCTTTGTTTTGAATGTTGTATGGTTCATGCAAGTGGAGCCAAAGTCACACATGGCAATGCACGGTGTTGGGTGAATTACAAGAAACATTTGGTGTCAAAATAATTTCTAGCAAATTCCACTGCAGAGTGGAATGGCCCGCCCACAGCCCGGGTCTTAATTCATGTGGATTTTTTTCTTTTGTGATATCGCTTATGTACAATCAAATGCGAATATACACAAATTTTCTTCTGATCAAAATCAAAATGAAATTTAAGAAGACCAGTTTGTAGAAATCTATGTAAATGTAACCAACACTTTTAAAGAATGGGTGCAAAGCGGGAAATATGCGACAGACAAAATATGTGAAAACGTCGGAATTACGTCAAAATGACGCCACAGTCAAAATAAGGTATTTTTTCGAAATTGACATTTTAAAAGAATTATTTGAGTTAAAATTTTCCAACTGGTACCAGAAGAAATTTACATCTTTTTTCTAACCATGTCCAAACTTTCTTTGCGATAGGAGAACATTAAGAGTTGATAAAAGTACCCCGAAACTGTATACTTTCTTTTTGGACACCCTGTACACCCTTTTGGCAACCAGATAGTCATTTCTGTTAAAAGGCATACCAATCTACTTGTCTCAAAATATACAGTGATCATCTAAGGAGGATGACCAATAATATTGAAATTGTTGGGAACTGGTTCTTTTTTATCTTATTTAATTTTAGACATTTTAGTATGCACATGGTTTTCACATAACATTAACATGAACTTCTTCACATACACACGTGCGAAAGACAAGACGGACAAGAACAGTAGAGAAGCGAAATGTATTGAGGCTTTAATGCTAAAAAAAACGTCAGAACAGCGCAGGAACAAATAAGAACGAATCCGGAGGAAATCAAGCCATATCTTGGCATGCCAAACTTAATCAAAATAATAAAAAAGTAGCACCATTCTTAAACATGATCACACATACTCCTCTACTAGACAAGTTCAAGGGCATAGAATGCGATACTCGATCTGTAAACAAATAGAATATTTCTTGGAGTACCAAGGTGTAAATATCTCGGAGTTTGCAATAAGTCTGTATCAACTACTCACATCACAACATCAGAAGAAGAACTGTTTAGTATTGTATGGGCCGGCGAACACGGGGTAAAGTGTGTTTGTCCGTCCATTAATAAATCTATTAAAGTTCAGGGAAGTGACCGCGAGCAGCGATTATATGTGGAGCAACTGCTGCAACCAGGAACTGATAGTGTGGGAAGAACCGTTACTGAGTCAACAACAAGCGCAGAAATTTATATTAGTGGTGGAAGGATGTACTACTTGGGTATCTGTTAAACATTCGGAACCTAAACAGTCGCACACCAGTCATAGTCACTAGTAATCACAAATTATCAACATACTGCACCGTCGGTCGTTTTTTTACGAAGTTAAGATTTAGACAGTGCAGATTTAACACCTCAACCATCTTCACAACAACAGGTGTTAGCCTTACAGCAGCTGATATTCAAATTCTGCCAATTAAATAACATTAGCAAGGGCAGTCGTTATGACATACTTAGCTTTTATTTAGACGGCAAAATTAATTATCAATTAATTTGCTAGAAAACAAGTTTAATAATTTATTGATGGAGTTGAAACAAATAAATTACAAAAGGCAAACATATCATATTAATGCTTTAGATGGTGGTCAGTATAAGAATAATTTCAAGTCTGGTGGGGAGTAAAATTCTCACTGCCGCTATTGATATGTCGGGCTGTATTACCTAGAGTTGCTTGTGAAATGCCGTATCTTGTGAGACCGTTCCTGAGGGATTCCTATTCATCTGATTAAAATCGTTAAGATTGTAAAAAAATTTATTTAACTTAAACAATGCAGTAGGACGGCAGACACTAGCTATTTCAGAATTTTAAACATTGCAAACTTTTAACCTAGCAAACTATTTTTAAAGAATAACAAATAAGTGAAAATTTAATGTCACAGAAATTTAAGTTTTTATATAGCTCTGTTGTTGATGTTACCAATAGGTGTCACTGTCAAATGTTTACAACATGTAGAAATTTTACAAGCATGATTAATGCATGGCCATACAATAATAATGTGGCATATGCAATCAACAGACTAAACAAGATATATGATTATTACCACAGCTATTACATATGAAACTCTGAAACATATGGTTTGAATATCAAGATATACAACTTGGTGTACAAAACATTATACTGTTGATCAACACACTGACCCTTCGTCACCTTGTATGACATTTTTAACATATTGTTGGCTTAGAATGAGAAGGTCGTAACTATAAAATCAATATTTTGAGAAAACTGTCTAACAATCACTCTTTACTTATGATAAAACAAGCCTTTTCAACTTCAGTTAGGTCAACATGACAAGTTCCGATTTTCATGAAAATAGAAGTGCCTTATGATGCAAATTGCAAGTATGCATTAGTCTTATAAGGTCGTAAGTGGCACTTTCGACCTTCTCATTCTAAGCCAGCAATATATTCGACATCATAAGCACCATATGAAAGCAACATGCATATACTGATCTGGTCCAATAAGATCAACTCTGACCAGTTATCAACTGTTCTAACCTAGATACCAACCAACCAGTCTGATCCCATACCAGGGAGTCTGTGCATTTTACAGGTCAGCTGGTAGCTGTCATTCTCAGACCTGAAATTCCCACTTTTTAAGTCTGAAACTCTAATTTTCAACATAGAGAAGGAAAATCCAGGATTTAAAAACCTGAAATCAGACACATGTCTGACAAAAGCAAAGCCCGATTGTCATAGCATCACTTGGCGCAGTCAGCTGCAGTGTCTTTTTGGTAGACACCCATCAATCTCTCATCCAAGTCAATGATACTTGTATCGTCCTCTTCCTCGACTCACTACCTCCTCATTCGTAAGGACTTCATTCAATGATGTATAGGTTCAAAGTTGACACTTCTAGATGGATCTGTTGGGAAGAATACTTGAGCCTGCGTCATAATCCTCTTCAAACCCTGCAATCAAAATGTATAAATATAGCATACAAGAACCCCATAATAATCACTGAAGCCAAGAAGGATGTTTGTAAAACATGTAGGCACCATGGCAGCCAAATAGTCAAAATGGAAAATGTCACAATGACTTAAAATTGATAAGTGTGTCATCTACTGTTGCTTGCCAACCCGCATGTAAAGTTCAAAGACCCTAGGAAAAAGCGTTGTTGAGTTATTGAAAAGAAACTATTGGGTCTACCAAACGACATACCATTTAGACATGCTGGCACACAAAGGGCCATGACATCCTAACACCAAAACCCAGTTCGAACATTGACTTAAAGTTCCAATTCAGCTTATTCAATATTTCGTGGATTTTGCATTTCAAGAAATGAACAGAAGGGTCAAAATCATTGTGCAATATGATTTGATTTCGTGATTGAGGTGAACCACGAAATCCAATTTAATTTAATTTTATATTTTATAGTAGAAGACTGTGTGTACAATGGACATACCTGGATATACTTTCTCTGTGTTTCATCGTTAAGTACATGAGCAACATATCTCGATGAAATCTTCTCACGTCCGGTACGAGCGTGAATACCCACCATAGTAACACCAATAGGCCATGGTGCATTACCTATAGCCATCTCCAAGTATGCATCATTGGCCTGTAATACATTTACATTACAATCTTAAACTGTATGTTGGCTACAATTTGCAATGTTTTAATATTCACTATTATTTGCGAATACAGTTCCAAGCAAATTCATGAATCTTCGTAAAATATTTTCTCTAAATTGAGCTCCAAGCCAATTAATAAAGCTGCATAAAATACATTCAAAAACTTTCTACTCATAAATTTGCAAAATGAGTCTCTTGACTAAAATTGCAAAATGAAGATCATGCAAATATAAAGCTATTAACAGCACAGTTCATCAATAGGTATATATGTAAAGTTAGGAATTGTTATGATTCAGGTTTACTTGTTTTTTTAATACCATTTTAGTTCAAGGTGCAAGTTTTAATTATACTAAACAGATTTGTTAAGACGCTCCTGCACTTTTCTACAGTGCTGAGGACATTTGACTTTTCTCGTTTTTACAGACAGGCTCAAATATAATCTAAGTTAACGCTCTCTCGACTTCTACTGGTATGTAAATATATGTATATATCTGCTTCAGAAATATTGTAATATAATCATTGTTTTACCTTTATATAATTTCTTTCCAACACATAACCCATAATCTGTACCAAACATTCTAATATATCAGCTTGCATTTTCTGTAAGAGAAATAGTAGTGTATATAATACCTGGGCCCATATTCACAAAAACATCTACAATATTTTTCTCCAAGAAAAACTTTCAATCCATATTTGTTGAATTAATTTTAATTTGATTTAATTCTAAAGGGTTCATTTAATTTTAAAGGATTCTTCAAAATATTTATAAAATTTAACCATTAAAAATTTGAAATAAATAAACTTGAAAGAGTTCTTTGAGTTTCGACTTAAGTTAATAAGGACTCTTTCAAGTTTATTCTGTCTATAGTTTTGCAATTCTGTATTTTTACAGAAATGTAAGACCACCGTAAATTTAAAGAAATGTAGCTAGACTCACCTTGTTTTTTAATTGTCGAAACATTGGTTTCATGTAACTCACGGTCTGTTGGTGCATAGCAGCGTTCATTTTGCCTGACAAACTTCTTTTTTCTGAATCAGATTTTTGATTAATGTCCAAACCCCATGTGGTCAGTACAAACTGAAAGACCAAGATGTATACCAATTATACAGCAGCACACAAGACTAAAGCGGATAAGAAACTGACAAAATCATGGATTTTTAATTTTGATTCTGATTTGTCAATAGTTTGCAGTGCATAATAATAATGAACAGTGAACAATGTAAGCAACATGTATGTTTTATCCGACTCTACAAATGAGACTAGCTGGCTGGTCAAATATTCAATCAAGGTATGAGTCGGGAATAAAAATTATCAAAATGTCAAACACTTTTGGTATAGTATTGTCGATTCAAAGATGTCTGTCAAAACCGCCATAATGTTCCATTTCTGAATAGCTAATTGCAGCAAGTATACCCACTATGCTATCAGACTATTAGCTTTTTAATCATTTAAGTGTATTATTGATGGTAACATTTAATCCTGACAAACATTTAATAATCGACAGGGGTGAATGTTTGTTTACGCGGTTGTGACAGAGATCTTTAAATCAACTATAACAATATAAATTGAGCATGAACTTACCTTGAGAAACCTCAACATGATATCTTGATCTCTGTTACTGTCTCCTTTACCAAGCTCCTCCTTCCAGTTCTGTATAATACATATAATACATCATACAAGCTCATATATTTATTTTTGTTAGTCAGACTGACCTTAAATAAATCATTGGCATAATTTGCTTGGAGCTACCCCAAATACTTCAAGATATGTAAGACATGATTTTGAACATAAAATACTGTTAACATAAGATATGAACGATCAGTAATGCATGTAACAAACATCGCAGACATTCAACACATGTATATTAAACAGTCTTGACTCAAATTACACAAACAATTATTCCAAGGTCCTCTTAAGTTAGATTGATGTCAAGTCCTAATTGCGTTCTATGATTGTTTATGTGCATTCCTGTAAATGCTATTTCTCTTAGAAATTCAGTCAAATAGGCATAATACCCAATCCTGAAAATGAGTCGCAAGTCTGTTTCAGATGCCATAAACACAATTCCTTACTCCTTAACTTATTATCAAACATTGTTTCACTGTGAAAATTCAGAGTGAGTATAATTTTGTTAATTCTTTGAATTTTTTCATTTGATAGCTTTTATTTTGTGCAGAAAAGGTATTACTCCCTAATGAAGCAAATCCAGATTTCCGTATAATTCAGGAATCGTAGGACCCCTGATTATTACATTATCATAATGCCATACCTCAATATCATCTAAAGTAGTTCCGTCATCTTTCACTGACACTGTTTCTTTCTTCCTCCCAGTCGTATCTGAACCATCATTGGAGTTCATGATCTCCGCATAATATTCCTGATCTACTTTGTCCATAGCTGCTTTAAAATCATTAGACCCTGCGCCTGAACCCTGTTAATAGTTGCATTACATATGCTTTAAAACAACCAGCCTCATACAGGTCCTTCACTACCATTCACCTATTTAGCCATTTGGAAACTGACTAAAACTTTTAATAATTGGCAAAATACTTGATAAACTTGCATTTTAAAAAATTTACATAATATAAACGACACAAACCGGTTCTTAACTTGACTTCAATATTGTCATTATGAAGACTTTTGAAAATTGTGTTTCTATCAGTTGCTTTTTTTAACAACGATAGTATGGATCCTTGTCCAAAGGTTGTTTAGTTTCGACTAAAATATGTTTTAACAATATACTGTTACAGGACTTATCTTAGTAAAAGTTACCTTGCTAAAGTCAGGTTCTGCAGATTCTAGACGCTTTAACCTCACAAAAGCATCATACTCTGCTTCACCAAATAACAGTACTGGCTCGTTGATTTCTCGTAACCTTCGTATCACCTGAATAGTAACGATACATAAACTTGGGTAAAAGTACGAAAATTTGCTCATCCTGAAAAAAGATGTCATTTAACATAGGAAAAGTAAAGAAAAATTGACACCCCAAAAATCATGACAACCTTTATATATGCATAAAGTTTAAAAAAAACAAGATTTCAAATCCATATTCATTCATGAAGTGCCCTTTAGATCATGAGAATGAAAAGCCAGTCTTTCTTTTACTTTAGCTGTACATGCAATGGACCCATTCATATGTTTTCATTTGGTAATTCTTTTTGAGGACCCTAGGGAAGCCAGGGTCTGTTTTTTAGGAAGACGGGAGATCAAATTTGTTGCCACCGATCTGATGAATTTACCTCAATGATGGTTATACAAAATGTTGGTTTGATTTGACCCTCAAATAGTCATCTTTAGTGACCACACAACTAGTTGTAATCTGATACATCACAGGTAGTGGCATATCATCGAGCGTTTTCGTCCATAGATTTATCAAAATGATAGATCTGATGAACCATGATTTACTTTTATTTTCCTTAATGATTCAGACTTTTTCGATATAATTTATAAAATTGTTAAATCCAGTACAAAATCATCAAAACTGTGCATTGTTTCTTTTTTAAAATCTGTTTAATTATCAGATACTTTCACATACCTCCTTTCTATGTAACATCACTTTTTCTGAATCCTGATCTTCTGAGCTCATTTCATTGTAACCATTTGCCTGAAAGAATAGTCAATACATTTCAAAGTAACCATTTGCCAGAAAGAATAGTCAGTCTATTAGAAGTATATTAAATTATAAGGAAATATGTCAGGGCAGATATCTCTGGGGTGAAAATTCCTTCATATATCTCAAGGAACTGCCACAAAATCCAGTAAAATGGAACTTTACGCATTGAGATCTGGAAGACTTGTCAAAGAAATTGCACATTTAAACACAATCTAAGTTATTATGGTGCTTTTAAAACTTTTTGTCCAATAGAATATTAAAAGTTTGCTCCAAGAATGGTTTCTGAAATGATCTCTAATTTGAACATTTGCAGTGACAGAGTCAGTGAGACCCAATGCCAAAATAGTATACCCCTTAGTAATTCATTTGTGTAAAGAAACACCCCAGAAAAAATGGCAAGTGATAATTTAGCATGAAATTATATGTCAGCTTATGAAATGACCAACTGATCTAATGACCCATAACTATTAACTTAGTCAAACTTTTATTTTATGCATCAACCTACGCTAACTTTTTGTACATTCTTTCTTGCCTAGCGAATCCCGATTTCAAGAATTGTAGGACCCCTGATCTCTCAAATACAAATCTCAACTCAAATTGACATTTTGCTCCAATCAGAGTTTGAATTTAAGAAAATCCGAAGTTCAAACTCAACTTTTACTGTAATGATCTCAGAACACTGTTTTCAATTTTGAAATGCCAACTTTGAAACCAGCTTTGTTTGGAAACTAACAAAGACAATATTTGAGATGAGATTTTGCTCAGATTGAGATTTTTCAGAAGGCCTGGAGTAAACTAGTCATACCTGAATACTGTCATCATCTTTGCTACCATCTAAGCTTAATCTTTTATGCCTGCTCAAATACTCTAGTTCTTGCTTGGCTGCCAAATCTCCTCGTTTAAAATACTTCTTATTCGGTGCCTAAAAGAAGAAAATTAAAACCATGAATGTCGAAAATCCAATTTATCAAACATCCAAGACGACGTACAAAATGGCGATCACAATAGCTCTCCTTCAGAACTTTATGCACAGGTGAGCTAAAAAGTAGAAAATATACTCGGAGGAAAAATTAAAGCCGAATTGTTTTTGCAGGCGTGTTTCGTACATGTGACACACAAATGTAAATATCCCATACCACAGAAATATGGATACAGTGAAACACCATGCAGCCGGTGTATCCATGATACAATACATTTGACCGTGATTTAACCATGTGAACGCGCTATTAAATCAATAGTAAGTATGAGAGATCTTTAATTTTGTATTAAAACATCACATCTGTTGGTATGTTTGAAAATCAGCTGGGGTTGCTAATAGTATTTGCCATTATTACTATGTATACGCGCAAAGTACCGTTTCAAGTAACATTTTAGCTTTAAATCATACAATAAATGTGAGTCTCCCTTTTGGAGTGATGTTTGCTTTGAATTTTAACAGAAAAAGACCTACGACCGAATTTTACAGTAAACGAAACGACTAGAGTACGAAACGACTGTAATCCCTATAATTACGCCCTAAAGGGGTGTATATTAATTAGCAATTACTAGGAACATTGACTGGTGCAGCGGTATTTTCTTACACAGGTAATTTATCCTCTTAATATTTTCACGAATCTGCGTCAATTTTCTGGATTTTTTTTCGTCGGTCCATCGGTCCGTGCCAAAAATCATCGGACAGGACCAACAGACTGATGGATTTCAGGAAGACTGCGTATTTTGATCAATTTAAAACACATAATCTTGATATCGACATCACAGAATAAAACCTGTCTTCCTGTCAGGGGGTAAAAACATATTACAGCCTTTAGCGGGCAAGTGTAAAATCATTATTTCATGACAGTCTGTCTGACAGACAAAACACAGGAGGCTGGGCCTCAAGTCACTGCCCATTGCTATTAGATGTGGGGCAATCTGCTAGGAGATTTTTTAATTTCTGACATTTATCTCCATTGCAGATGTGCACTAAGTTGTCATAATTCTGGGGGGGTTGCGATCAAATTTTTGTCGGCACTTGAAAAGGTGAATGAAAAGTTGTAAATACCATGAAACATATAGCATGAACACGAAGATCAACCCTTTTTTCTCACTATCTGCAGGGGTTTCAATGGACCCGAGAGATTTCCAAAAGACGCAGAAAGGACCCGGCGTATTTCAAGCCTGTGCGTCACTCCGGACCCGGGGGATTTTTCCTTTGTCAATCCATTAAATTATCGCACGTTTCCTGTCATAAATGATAAAACTGTAAATATTAGCGTGTAAACTATCACTGGACGCTTGAGTAATTGCTAACAATGAACACATGATCGCAATCGATGAACGCTTGGATGGGGACCCGGATGCGTGACGAATTCCACAAGTCGGTCAGAAGCCAATGATTCTTCGCGGAAGGCGTGGCTTGAATAAATTACGTAGTAAAATTCCAAGGTCGTCGTAGGTGATGTAAACACGAGGCGGGACTTATATGTCGTGTCGTCTTAAACCACTGGATAGAGAATTAAAAGAACCGCCAATGCGTTTGACCCGTCAATTTAAAAAGCCACCGGACGGCCATTTTAATTGATAATTAATAATAAAACAAAACTAATTTGTATAGATCGCGATTTTATATTTAGACTTTTGTGTTCAATAAGGTCACAGTCACAAAATAAGTTTGTATACATGTATAAGTTACCATAATATACCAATATGATATTATTTTGCCGCCAGTAGTGACGAAAACCAAAATTATAATGTCACTTTCAAATGTCATATGTTTTCGCGATATTGGCGTATCGTTCAGAAAAACGAAAGTAGAACTAAGTTACAAAGTGGTATTTTAATCCATCAGGAAGTTTATAAATACAGGCAGATACGTGTATTTGTATATTGTTTTTGGTATCATGAATCTATATTAGCCTCACAGCCCTGTTCAAGACTACCACTTTTTGTGAAGAGACTATAGTAGCCTACTTTAATTAATAGAAAATCATATCAAGTTGTAAATAAGCCATTACTTGGCTAAATTTATGAACATATTAACATTTATTTGACATTAAATAAAACAACAACACATTTTATTAATAAACTTTGTTCATGTTACTTAGCAAGAGCTGCATATATATAATCAATGGTATTAACCATTAATCTAATGTAGACAGGCATGTTCGGGAAAGGACTCCCGGGTTTCAGAAAAGGACCCTCCAAAATTTTGAGTGAAGGGTCCAGGGACCCTCGGGTTTTCAGGTCTAGTGAAACCCCTGTATCTGCGCCAAAAACATCCATTAAACACTCAGCGATTTGTTTGTCCGACAATTTTAACACGACGATGTCGCACTTTTAAATTCCACAACACGGCTATTTGTTTTCGATATGAAGATCGCATATGCCTATCGACCAATCAGAATACTCGATTGAATGAGTTTCTAGAACAATGGAGGATGCTGGGAGGGATCTTCGGCACTATTTGGTTTTCACAGTGATGTACACTGGTACGCGTGAAACCAACTAAACTGAGCTCGCTCGGTTGAAACTAAAAACGAAAAATTAAAGAAGATTTGTTGACAAATCGAGCTGATTTTTCTTGTAAACTGATAGTTGATGACTTACGAACAGAATAAGTTATGAATTCTACTGCTCGCTTAGCGATTCGCACAACGTTAGCATATGAATTACACACGTGTTGCGCTCATCTATACGGCAGGGTTTTCACTAGGATTTCATGTAGGGGACTTTTTGTACATTTGAGGAGGCCAATGTGCCTGAGGACTGTATGTGGAAGACCTCTGGGTGTACATTTGAGGTGGCCCAAATATCATTTGAGGCCTGCCGCCTCCTAATGACAACTCTGATACGGGCGGTTTACGCGTACCGGATACTCAATTATGTTTACATTGAATTTTTGGAAATTACACGTGCCGATTTATTTATTGATTTATTGATTATAAGGACCAACATTATCAGGTATTCTGTGCCATTCGTTTATTTTTATCATATTTTACATGTTCAATGCTGAAAATGGCTCTAATTTGGCGTAAAAAACAGATTTCGTGAAACTCGTAAACTGATCAATAAAGCGCATAATGGGTCTTGACTTAGATGTGGATACTCTAAGTCGAGATTGTTTGACTAGGTCTTGACGAAAGAGACGAGTAGTCTCTAACAAGTCGAGATTGTTTGACCACATTGCCATACACTATAGTTCACAGGGTTACCAGCCTTGTCAGTATGTGATGGTGAATAACTTTGTTGTGTTACAAGTATAGGCTAACTTTGACAGTGCTTCAACTTTGAGAAAATGAATATTTCTGCGAAGTTAGAAAAAGGGGAATAACTCACGCACACGATCCCGTCACGACAATACAATTCGAAATGTCGAGCTACAATCGTATTAGTAAGAAGCCCCCCTAGTAAAAAACACCATTATCTTTACCAATATGTCGCTATCTTTTTGCAACTGGCGCTTTTTCCTCTCCAGCTCAGCTTTGAGAAAGTCCATTTTCTAACTTTTGTTGCTCGATTATTCGTTTTCCAACAAGCGTTCTAAAGTTGTTATCTTCTTAAGGAGAAAGTAGTTCGAAAAGAAACTTCGACAGAATTCTTCCTCGACTTAGACAATACTTTTTCACATTTGGTTAATTTTCACATTTGTGTATCTATTTCATAGATTTTCTACATAATATCGACCATCATTATAAATCTCTATTAGGTAAATATACATTTATTTTGAAGATCTACTTTTCTTTAACCTGGACGTAGGTTACTACGCAATATTCTACCAGATGGCGTTTAGCCTGTCCATTTAATTACGTACACGCGTTCTAATTGGACGAACGAAAGTCGAACTCGCATTTTGATTAGACGAACGCAAAACGATCACCCAATCAGTGAGAACCTTTTATAAGAGATTAGACAAGAACAGTTTTGAGGGACCCGGATGAAAACATTTATCAATTTCATTAACTTGAACACATGTATTTATATTATTTACTATGTTTATCGTGTATTTTTGCGTTTACCGAGGGTCTTTCTATCGGCACTTACAATCTTTGGAATGTGATGTTCAATTGGCCAACCAGAAAGTTGGGAGTTGTGGAAATGGTTTGTTTTTTGCTCATAAACTCAGAGTCACTCACGCTGAATGTGTCAAGGTCCCCCCGGGTACTACTTCACCGTACCCGGGGTACTTTTAAATATACTTCACCGTACCCCGATTTCAAAGATAATACTTCACCATACCCTGATATACTCAACCGTACCCGGGTTTACCGCGCGCCAAAAACGATGTCGTAAAATAACAAATAATAGAATAACGTAAACCGGTGCCCGTCTCGGCATTGAAAAAAAAATTTGTTTAATAAAAACATTAATTTTATTCAAGAGTACGTATCCAGCAGAGAAGAGGACGAAGAAGAAGTTAATATTCAGGCTGGTGGAAACAAATTTGAACACTATTTCCATATAATCTGTTGAAATATATAAAGCGCGCCAAAAACCTCAGTGTTTTGATTTCGGATTTTGTTCCAAGCGCAGTCACGTGACCATCATGTGATCGATTTTTACGACAATAAATTCTTTTTACGACGGTAAAACAAGATGAATATTATGGGTCGAAGTATACCGAAATGAAATGTTCCTACCTTCCTTTCATGTTTAATTTTTGGTTCGGCGATTAAAATCATATCAATTTAATTTTTTATCAGTAAAAATGGGGTACCTGTAAGCATACTGGGGTACAGTGAAGTATACTACTGAGTACCCGGGATACGGTGAAGTATTCTTCAAAGTACCCGGGGTACAGTGAAGAAGTACCCGGGGGGACATTGACCCATTCAGCGTCACTCACTAGGCTACTGACTAGGTGTCTCAATTTTGGTTTGATTTTTATGAAACATTATCACAATGATCATTCAAATCTAGGCCATGTTCGAAATTTGGTCATCTAGGGTAAAAAAACTAGGTCATTTATAGGGTCCAGGCACGGATCCAGGCAGTGGGCAAGAGGGCCCGTGCCCCCCCAGTTGGCTGAGATTTTTTTAAAAAAAACTTTGAATAAATAATATAACATATATATTAAACAGACGCACCTTATTTTGTTCCTGAATGAAATGAAAGAAAATAACCACCAGCCTACAGAAAATGAAGTAATTATTACGCCATATTCCCACCTGAATCAAAGTTTGCGAATGGTACTTCTTACGACGTGCCCAGATTGTTCATTATTGCCAAACATTTGTCACACTTGTGGTTACTTGTGACGACAACAACATGACCACTGGTGGCCGTTACACTGATTCACGATAGCCTAAAAAATCCAAAGAATAGTGTGTAGTTGAAAGCAACTGCTACAGACTTTATAGGTTTACATCAATTACTATTGTTTGAAATGTGTTTTTATTCTGTGCCCTTTGAAGAATGATATGACTCTGGCGATAAAACAACATTTCTAAAAACTGAACTGATATCATTCTGTCTGAAAGAAATATGTACATGTACATAGAACAGCATGGGTATCATTGTTCTATCGTATTATGTGGGTTAACTAGCTATCATTTTTTCTACAAAACTTATACTTAAAATTTGTAAATATATATCTTTTAAAATATTTCACCAGAAAGACCAATGAACTTATTGAGTATTTTGACTAAGCGAATGAGCACCTAAAATATATACGAAAAATGCTTCTGAAGGTCACAATTCATGGGTGTATGAGTCATAGGACCTGCAGGGGTCAGGTCCCCTATGTCAGAACAAGGAGTCATACATAGTTTGCCTCCTCAATAATTCTGATCAAATGTATAATGACGATTAATGTTCGGCCTAAACTAGTCTTACATATCTCTAAATAATATAGGTATTTTTTCTTATGTTCTAGATGAAGATGGGCATTTTTCGTACTCGTTTCGCTCGCAGAATATTTTTAGTATACATGTATAATTATGTTAATACGTAGCTGTTGCATCACAGAAATCAATTACAAGAGAAATTTTGCCTTAGCTCATTATATTACCTTTTGACTGCTAAATAATCATTACTAAACCATATAGGTTAACTCTCAGAATTAAGAAAAATAAGATATTTCATGGCTCCCAGACAGGCTTAGAATGCACTAGATTCATCCATTGCTTTGAAAATTTTCCCGGGGGAGTATGCCCCCGGACCCCCTACTTATCATGTTTATAATATTCCAATGGCCAAATGATGAAAGCTAGTATATACAAATACTGTATCTGACCACTTACTAATATGCACGAACATACATATTTGTACATGTTGACGCTAACATAAAAAAGGTAACTATGGTTTCCCCACATCTACAAATGTACCCCTTCCTGTGCATTTTACCACACATCTAGTGTATTAAGCAATTTCCCCCCCCCCCCCCCCCCTGAAATCCCGTACATACCTCGTGCCCCCCCCCCCCCCCACTCAGAAATTTCTGGATCCGGGCCTGGGGTCAAATCATAGAAAAACATACATTTGTAGTCACTAGAGGTCACAATTTTGCTAGACAGATTCTTGATGAAACTTGGTCACTATGATCATTTTAACAAAATCTAGGCCAAGTTCCAAATATGGTCAGCTGGGTCAAAACCAAGAGCAAATCCTTATCTTTGTAAAACTTGGTAATCTCAACAAATTCTAGGTTAAGTTGGATATTGGGTCACTGGGGTCAAACACTAGGTCACTAATTTGACTAAATCAAATAATAGAAAACCTTTGTGTAGGCTTTTAGAGATCACATTCTGCATTGGTTGTTGGGAGTATCAAATTTAAGTTTCCATTAAAAATTATTTTGTTTGTTCAACAATCTATGATAATTTGACCAGGTGATCATTTCTGAAACGCATTCAGAACACATGTCCTATTAGTGATAGACTAGTAGTCTTGTGTATCAGTGCCGTAAAAGGTGTGAAAAACACTAAAGGAATCTATTTGGAGAGAGTTCAATGGTAGCGCACCTGGATTTCTTGTGTCACACAAAGTTTTGGCCATGGCTCTTTTTGGTAGGGGTTTGATTAGGAAATGGACTTTACAATAAGTTTCCCCATTTTTAGCTCACCTGAGCACAAAGTGCTCAGAGCAAGTTATTGTGATCATCCACCGTCTGTCTGTATGTCCGTCCCCACTTTCAAACTACATCTCATCTGAAACCATTTGGCCAATTTTGATGAAATTTTTCCATGATGTACGTGTCATTGGGGGATTTAGTAATTGTTGTATGTTCAAATTATGGCCCTGGAGTGAAAATTGGTCCCGCCCCGGGGGTCACCGTTTTACATCCATCTAGACTTATATAGGGAAAACATATAAAAATCTTCTTGTCTAAAACTACAATGCCTGGAGCTTTGATATTTGGTATGTAGCATCATCTAGTGGTCCCCTACCAAGATTGTTCAAATAATGTCCCTGGTATCAAAATTGGCCCCACCCTGGGGTCACCTGTTTTACATAGACTTATATAGGGAAACACAGGAAACACATATAAAAATCTTCTTGTCTAAAACTACAATGCCTAGAGCTTTGATATTTGGTATGTAGGCTAGCGTCATCTAGAGGTCCTCCACTAAGATTATTCAAATTGGCCCTTGGGTCAAAATTGGTCCTGCCCCGGGGGCAGGTTTTTACATAGACTTATATAGGAAAAACATACAAAAAGCTTCTTGTCTAAAACTACAATGCCTAGAGCTTTGATATTTGTTATTTAGCATCCTTTAGTGGTTTTCTACCAAGATTGTTCAAATTATGCTGCTGGGGTCAAAATTGCCCCCCACCCTGGGAGTCACTGTTTTACATAGACTTATACAGGAAAAACATACAAAAATCTCATTGTCTGAAACTACAATGCCTAGAGCTTTGATAATTGGTATGTAGCATCATCTAGTGGTTTTTTAGCTCACCTGACCACAAAGTGGTCATGGTGAGGTTTTGTCATACCGAGATGTCTGTCGTGCGTCGTGCGTCCGTCAACAATTTCTTCAAAAGACTTCTCCTCCTAAACTGCTTGGCCAAATTTGATAAAACTTAACAGGAATGTTCCTTAGGTGGACCTCTACCAAAGTTATTAAAAAAATTCCGGTCTGTTGCATAATTAGGTCACACAGGCTAAAAATAGATTTTCAAAAAGGAAACTTTAAAAATCTTCTTCTCTGAAACCGTAAGGCCTAGAGCTTTCATATTTGGTATGTAGCATCACCTTGGGGTCCTCTACAAAGATTGTTCAAATTATGTCCCTGGGGTCAAAATTGGCCCTGTCCCAGGGGCCCTTAGTTTTACATAGAGTTATATAGGGGAAACCTTAAAAAATCTTTTTCTCCGAAACCGCTTGGCCCAGGGCTTTCATATTTGGTATGTAGACTCAGCTAGAGGTCCTCTACAAAGATTCTTCAAATTATGCCCCTGGGGTCAAAATTGGCCCCGCCCCGGGGGCCTTAGTTTTACATAGAGTTATATAGGGAAAACCTTAAAAAATCTTCTTCTCCGAAACTGCTTGGCCCAGGGCTTTCATATTTGGTATGTAGACTCAGCTAGAGGTCCTCTACAAAGATTGTTCAAATTATGTCCCTGGGGTCAAAATTGGCCCCGCCTCGGGGGCCCTTAGTTTTACATAGAGTTATATAGGGGAAACTTTAAAAAATCTTCTTCTCCGTAACCGCTTGGCCCAGGGCTTTCATATTTTGTATGTAGACTCAGCTAGAGGTCCTCTACAAAGATTGTTCAAATTATGTCCCTGGGGTCAAAATTTGCCCGCCCCGGGGGCCCTTAGTTTTACATAGAGTTATATAGGGAAAACCTTAAAAAATCTTCTTCTCCGAAACCGATTGGCCCAGGGCTTTCATATTTGGTATGTAGACTCAGCTAGAGGTCCTCTACAAAGATTGTTCAAATTATTCCCCTCGGGTCAAAATTGGCCCCACCTTGGGGGTCACCGTTTTACATAGACTTATATAGGGAAAACATGTAAAAATCTTATTGTCTAAAACTACACTGCGTAGAGCTTTGATATTTGGTATGTAGCATCATCTAGTGGTCCTCTACCAAGATTTTTCAAATTATGCTCCTGGGGTCAAAATTGGCCCCACTCGGGGGTCACCGTTTTACATAGACTTATATAGGGAAAATATATTAATATCTTCTTGCCTTAAACTACACTGCCTAGAGTTTTGATAATTGGTATGTAGCATCATCTTGTGGTTTTCTACCAAGATGTTCAAATTATTCCTTTGGGTGAAAATTGTGCAGGGTTTATAATCAGGTGAGCGATATTGGGCCATCATGGCCCTCTTGTTACCAAGATTGTTCAAATTATGCCTCTGGGTGAAAATTGTGCAGGGTTTCATTTATAATCAGGTGAGAGATATACGGCCATCATGGCCCACTTGTTGGTTTAAGTTTTGATCAAGCTTTTATGAATTTGTAAAGAACTTAATTTACAAATACAGTACCGAAAAAAATACATTTCAAATCATACCCTCTAGGGAAAATAGTGCTAAACCCAAGAAACTTAACATACATACATGTATGAGTGTATTTACACAGCTATGTTCCTTTGACTTCTTAGGTACAGTGTTTACAAATGTATATTCCAATACTTTTTCAAACATGTGCATAATAAAATTTTATGCAATTTTAATTTAGATAAAAACACTTGATGTTGATGTCTTTGCTGCCCAAGAAGTAAGAAGTGGAAGTGATTCTAATTCTCTAAACCAGATTGTAGACCTCAAGTCTCTCCTACCGTCAAAGTATAAGTGGCATGTGTTCAGAGCTGCTAATAATGTATCCTTTGTTGACGGATCAATAGACAGGACACACCCTGGAGAAGGTACAATACTTAAATTTTTAATGGTTCATAACAATGTTTCATTGTTAATATAGCTTGGAAATTTTTTCACAACTCTTGACCTTCTATTTAATAATTAGCATAATTCTATTTATAATCCCGGCTGTATGTTTTCACAAGCGGGAAGAGTCACAAAGATGTTAGAGATGATATACCATCACAAATCCAAAGGACCATATTGCACAGTTTGCTAGCGGAAGTTGACATATAAAATACAAGAGCCTTGTTATATATTCAGGATTGTGTCAAATTCTTTTAGCTATACTAATGTTTGAGAGTAAATAAAACTAACTTTATTAATTACCGTCGGTATAAATACTGAGCATCATTTTCCTGTGTGTATTTGGGCACACCAGTATGTAGTTTTTATGAGGTACAGTACAACCTCTGTATAGCTTCACCCTTTGGGAGTTGCAAATAATGAAATGTTGGATGTTGTCAAGAGGTTGATGCTTTGCAGAGGTTAAATTTATAGTCACTAGTGACTGACAAAAAATTTGAAGGTGTTGTTATTGAGACATTGTTGCTCTACAGATGGCTTCTCTAGAGAGGTTGTACTTAAAATAAAATTATTGAAAATTCCGAAAAGATTGTTCCTGTGTACCTGTCAAAACATATCTAGCCTCTAGAGACCCATGGTTATCAATAACTTGACTTACTAAAGTTAACCTGTGTGAATCATTTTACCTACATGTATAAATGTGTACCGAAGCATGGCTAGTAGTCGAATGCATGCACTATTATAGTCTACATATCATCGGATGTGATATGTTCAAACTGTTTACAATTTAGAACAGGGATTTGATAAGTTTCTTAATCTGTTGGATCATTTTGATACTAATGACTAAGTTTTGACATATTACAGACAACAATGATTTTATGAAATTATGGCCCTTTAGTCCAAAATCTTGAAGGTCAAAATGTGGCTTTTTGGAAATTTCAGTGGTCAAAACCCCTATTCCCAAGTCAAATAGAAACATCTGTTTAGAAACTTGTGTTCATGCTTATTGATGTGCGATAATGTGTGTGATGTTTAAACTGGTCAGAATTTACAAATACAAACTGTTAAGTAGCTTGGCTATTTTGACCTGAGCCTGACCTTTATGCAAGAATATATTTCAAGGTTCTTGGCTTGAAAATTATATCAATTTCCGCAAGCAAATCATGCGATATTGATATTTCAAAGGAGCAGGTACTATAAGGGGTGTTTTTGGCCCAATGCCCGATTTTAATGAAATTTCTGTAAATGAAAGATATAAACCCTCCTGAAAACGATTTTGGTATTTTAAATATTTTCTGTTCACTGTATGTTGCCATAGCAACCGTTTTTTCTAATTTCTCATATATGCAATAATCCGTGTTTTTCTTCTAATTTGAACGAAAAAGTGATCATTGGAAGTCATGTACTTGAATATCATGATTTCTACATTTTAATTTTAAAAAAGTTAGTTTTTGTTTCCATGGCAACCATTTTTTACTTTTGCTAAATATGCAATAATTTGTGTTTCCATCTATTTTTTCTGAAGTTTTATTCAATATATGACATATACCATTTATGTTTAATATATTTGAACTGTTATTACAATTTTCTGTGCTTCTGTTGCCATAGCAACCATTAACACAAATTAATAAATATGCAAAAATATACGATTTACATTGAAATTTCATTTATTATTCATACGCTTTTATTTCATATTTTGTTATTTTATCCCCAAAATATTCCACTTTAAAGTATAGTGAAACATTTGAGCTTGGCTTAAATAAACTGTAAGTTACCATGCATCTTTTTCATTGATTAATCATCAAATAACATTATTATGAACATTACAGTGTGTCGATTCCAAAAAATCACACTTTTATTTAATATTTTGTTAATTTTACCCCAAAATACACCTTGTTTGAAGAAAGATCTGAATCAGGAATTTATCTAACTTAGACTTTGGGTTACTATGCATCCACAACGGGTATTCATTATCACATAAAATATCGAATGATATTGCAGGGTACCGATTCCAAAAAATCACACTTTATTTCTTATTTTGTGGTTTTTACCCCAAAATATACCTTGTTTGCAGAAAGATTTGAATCTGGAATTTGTATAACTTAGACTTAGGGTTACTATGCGACAACCAAAGCAATTAATTTTCAAATAAAGGGATTTATGACATTGCAGTGAACAGATTCCAAAAATTCACACTTTTATTTAATATTTTGTCACTTTTATCCCAAAATAGCGTTTCTTTTGCTAAAGCCCCGTACACAATGCTGTAATATATAAAACTAGACGTTTATTTGCATATACCATAGTGATTTATTTTCAAATAACTTAACTAATGACTCTGTAGTATACCGATTCCAAAAATTCACACTTTTATTTAATATTTTGTCACTTTTATCCCAAAATAGCGTTTCTTTTGCTAAAGCCCCGTACACAATGCTGTAATATATAAAACTAGACGTTTATTTGCATATACCATAGTGATTTATTTTCAAATAACTTAACTAATGACTTTGTAGTATACCGATTCCAAAAATTCACACTCTCATTTAATATTTTCTTATTTTTACTAATTTTTAAAAATTAGATATCAGCACAGGCGTGTACCAACTTTATATTTTGTGTATTTATAAATAATATGATTTTCAACAATTGTACAAAATTTGGTCTTGGTACACGCCTGTGCTCGTATTGCAATTTGTCATTTTATGACCATATTTAGACAAAAATTGCCTATTTTGGCCATTTTAGGGGTCAAATGAGACCCCTTATGACATCATCCAGCTCATATAAATTTGTGTAAACATGATAAACTGACAGTCAAGATAAGGGGTTATCGTTTTCTGTAAAGAAAACTTTCTTAACATAGATTTTATTTTTTCCAAAATATTTGGGCCAAAACCACCCCTTATAGTACCTGCTCCTTTGTGTTTGTATTACATTTCGAGCGTTTTTGTGAAACTCCCCGATAATGAAAACATACAATCTGTCTTGTAAATGTAGGCAATATATCGAAATGTTAAATTATGCTAATCAAAAGGTCAGACTCATGTCAAATTGGCCAAGCTATATATGTTTCTAATTCTTGCAGGTTTAGGATTAATAAGTCGTCTTCCGATTATAGCAAGTAGTACTCACTTTCTGCTACCTCATCCGAGAGATCCTGATCGTAACAAGCGAATTATCGTACATGCTAGAATACAAGATACAAACGATATGTTATATGATGTGTTGGTGATTCATCTCTCCTACTACAGACAACAACAGTGTAGAAACATTGCAGATATACTGGATTTTATAAAAAGTTAGTACAGTGTATAGATCTACAACGACCTTCGAAATATGACCCCTGGACCAGTCCATATACCAAGGTTGAAACGATATTTACCGTTATTTTATGAAAAAATACGGATAGGTTTGAGAAAATCTCCCTTTACTTCTAGTTGGCAACGTGGCTTCGTGGATAAACTGTTCTCTTGTCAGGAACATACTTTTATATAGACTGTGGGTTCAAGTCCTCTGCTATACTCATTTTCAATAATTGAATTTCTAATTCAATTTTTTTGTCGTTTTACGTTAATATTTTAATTCTTAATATTTGATTAATTTTACGTTTTATAACTAATAAAAAACCCGCTTTGTTTCCTTTACATTAATTTAGTCTGGATATTGTATTTATTGCGTCATTGGCTTCGCTGCAATCGCCATTTTAAGAATTTTTAATAGAAACGTCAGAATTAGCTAATGGTGTATGTTGTCAGTTGTCTGTGTGATGCAGCGGTCATAGAACATCGCTATCAATCGTCTATTTTGTTCTTTCCAGTGTGAGTTCGGACCCACTAACGAACCGTTTTTTTTTATTAAATAAACTTATGCTTGCTATATGCATACATTGTATTACCTGATTATGATCACATATCATTATCTTTTTTCTATTCATAGTTTGCGTTATTCTTTTTTCAAATATTCATTATATCAATTATACAATGTGTCAGAATCAGTGTAAGTATCAATTGAATTACAAGTTACGACGCTGAGACAACCTTATATGCAGTCTATATGTTAGCTCTTGTCATTCTGACAACCCCCTCTCACACACTGACAAGCGAAAACTATTTCCTTCTCATCCATACAAAACCTATGTACGTTCTCGATGAGATCTTTCGCGTCGTCGCTTTATCTATTTACCAGCTATGACATATTTCTCATGTGCTTTTTACGCACTGGAAGTTTTATAATTAAGCATCTTTTTTTAAATAGACAAGCACGAAAAATGTTTGCCGAGCAAAAATTTAAAAAAAATATAGTGGAATGGGATTCGAACTCTTTCGTTCAGTTTTGATGTTTACGTATCCACAGTAGCTTAGCCGACTGCGCTATGCACTCTACTTGATTTGGCAATTCTAAAGGCACCCTTTATTACTAAATACACCCCTATAACCTGGAATACTCGAAAGTTAAAAGTACATTTACGCCCGAGTGCTTGTTGTAGATCTATAGTCTTAAAGATTTATGTAAACATAGTAGATATGACAATAAAATTGTTTTCATGGGATCTCAATGATGTGTACATGTTTTTTCTCTCAAAATAATGGAAGGGAAACCCCATTCAGTCCTTACATATTTTGGGATGGAAAAATCATTGGCTTTTCTGAGTCAGTTTAGTTCCAACAGAGTTATGCATTGACCCTCTTTTAAAATCTGGGTCTTTAGTAGCACATTTATTCAGTGAGCAAATTTTAATTAAAATTCTGTAGTACAGTAATCAGCTCTCTTGGAAAGTGCTACAAAGCACTTTTCTCCGCTTCTCTTGGCAGCTGACCCATTATGTAAGTGAAATGTTTATCGTTCTTAGTTTTTATTCCAGGAAAGCGTCTCAAGAATGTTATCCTGCTGGGAGATTTTAACACATACAATGATTATAATTGGCCGATCCAGCTATTGACCGATAGTGTGGAGAACCCTGGTAATAGGTGCTGGAGGGAACTTACAACCAAACAGTCCGCAGGCACTAGATTCTTAGATACTTGGAATATAGTACATCCCAATGATGAGGGCTTGACATTTAGTAATATGGTGAGTTACATTGTAAGATGTTTTGCATTTAAATAAGAATCAAACCTAACTTTTCAAGTGCCACAGTTTGTTTGACTGAGACTGACTTGAGTGCATGGTCATTCATTTTTTCGAGTCAGACATAGACCTTTGACCTTGATTTTTTAATGTGCCCAGGGTATTTCTTTAAATAATGCTGAGCACAGCCTTTATTATGGTTTATTTCTACTGAAATATGACAGGCATATTATATGTGCCTCGTCCATGATATGAACTCTGGTCACCAGATTAGCCTGCAAGCGCACTTACCACTGAGCTATGGAGGCACTTTGTATATTATTGGCACTAACCAGTTCAACTGTAGTTGAATAGGAAATACAGAAATGTGTTTCAAAATTATCAATTGCCAAAGCTGAGAATCAAACCAGGAACATTTCAATCTGTGGTTGAGTAGAGAGTATTATAACTTCCACAATCATGCTACCCCTTTTATGTATTCAATTCTGGGTATTCATCCCTGCCCTTAAAAATGACCCTTTAACTCAGGAATTTTGAGAAAGTCACATTTTGTTCCTCATAATCTAACAGGCTAAAGGGTCAAATTTCTGTCAAATGTTTGGTAATTAAATCATGTCCCCAACATATCGCTGGCTTTGAATGAGAAGGTCGTAACTACTACTTACGACCTTATAAGACTCTAACATATTTGAAATCTGCATTACGAGGCGCTTCTTATGAGCCTATTTTCATGACAATCGGAACTTGTCATGTTGACCAAACTGAAGTTGAAAGAGCTTGTTTTACTATACGTAAGGATTAAATTTCGAACAGTTTTTCTGTGTTTTCTCAAAATATCGATTTTGTACTTAAGACCTTCTCATTGTAAGCCAAGAGTTATGTTGATTTTGTGCTGGATGTCTGTCTGCATATCCCAAAGATTGTACACGTTGTCATAAAACACTCATTGGGTTTGAATGAAACTTCACTTGAGTAGTTGTTCACAGGGACGTAGCTGGCTATACGCAAATACGCAAGTGCGTACGCTGTTTGAAAAACTGACAAAATTTAAGTGATATAAAAATGCAATAAAATTCAACGCCTAATCCGGGTGAGGCATATTTTCCATAATTTTATGATAAAATGTAATTTATATAGAAAACTATTATAAACATCGTTGGTAAATAAGGCATTTTTTCTTGCTCGCTTCGCTCGCGCAATGCATTTATTGTTGTATAGTATCAAGTAGAGATTACTTTTATGTGATATATCTTGGACATACATACGTACATGTGTCTAGTTCCTCACATGTGTCTAGTTCCTCACTACATAACATTGTATTTAGTCTTAACGTATTAATGTTTGTGTGTGCTAAGTCCCTCAGGTATATTGTGTTTTTACCATACTCTAGTGAGCACTGAGTCACATCCTCTGCTAGAAGAATGGATATCTCTAAATGTCCCCTCCACTAAACCCTTTCATCTCCTTTACTTTTGCGACCATCGATGCGGTGGTGACAAGGCAACACGAGCGAGCTTGTGCCGCAATAACGATAACAACACATAATCTACAACGCTCCATTGAGATGACCAAGGTATGTCCCGGATAGGCATTTCAGAGCAACGGAATAACTCGGACGAGAGACAGGGATAATCTCGGATCAACACAGTATATATGTACTCGTGTATTCAGTGTAACCGCCGTGCGAGGTCTGGTGACAATCGTACCTCTGTAGTCATGCTCGTTGATATACCGGGGTCTGACGTATGTTCCCGGACTATCGAGATGACATGATAAGATACGGACGGCTCCAGTCAGTCAATGCAAATATACCAATGAACTGAATGTACACATATGTCGCAAAATTGTTCGTATCTAATGTAAAAAGACAAGATGTTCATGTTAGTGCCTAGAGTTTTGTTGCTGTAAATATCGCTGTGATGAGAAAATACCCACGTTTAATTTTTATAGAAGTCAGATGCATCCACGAACCCACCCTCGGGGATCCACATGGATAGTCGGGGGATACGGTCATGTTTTTACCTTCCAGCTTCCCCCGCAGGGCCGGGGACATGTTGGTACTTTTTATGCGAACCAATACCCCGGGGACAATATTAAGTTGTCAGGTGCCGGGAAATACCGGGGATTTAACCATCGGCTATCCCCATAGGCCGTGGAAGTAAATATCCCGGGTATGTGGGTGCTGTGGATGCAACTGGCTGGTGTCTTATAACGTATCGTTTATTTGCATTTTAACGTTACAATGAAGCTTGAGCCACTTTAATCCATTTGTGTCCACTAGTGTCCTATTCAATGCCAAGCAGTATCAAGGTTTCTCATGGTCGTAACTCATGGTGCGTTGGGTGCGAACACCAAAGTAGCCTTTTTCGGGGGTGAAATATATATTCACTTTATTCAAGTGAATGTTTTATTTGTTAATGGTGTGGTTGCACATGACTCTCCATCATGGAATTGGTTGTTACTCTGAAGGCAATCTTCTCATTTTTTTCTGGCTCGCTTCGCTCACCAAATAACCTTAATGTCGGATGCGAACGTAGTCAAAGTAGTTTTTCGCAGGAGGAACATTATTTACATTATATTATTTTCGAGCTCGCTTCGCTCGCTTTAATCAATATGATACATCAAAGCATAATCCTAAGCTAGGCCTACTAGAGTATAAAACGAAATCATATGTTTTTATTTAAAAACTAGAATCAGAGTTTATCATGCCTAGAGTTTTGTTGCTGTAAATATCGCTGTGATGAGAAAATACCCACGTTTAATTTTTATAGAAGTCAGATGCATCCACGAACCCACCCCCGGGGATCCACATGGATAGTCGGGGGATACGGTCGTGTTTTTACCTTCCAGCTTCCCATTAATTATCATTTTATCATTTTAATGTATTGATCATTCATAATCATCATAATATTTGACCTGATCGTCCTATTGGATAGGAGAGGCCTCCAAGAGAAAAGGGGGAACCAACCAACAGAACAGAACATGCCATATATTACTCTATAGCAAGAATGCACGTACGGCAAATTCGTAGAAATAAAAAAATCCCCGGGGGAGCATGCCCCCGGACTCCCCTAGCAATTCTCCATTTATCATGTGCATACACTGAAAATGTGCCCACCTACGCCCCTGGTTCACATGAATAGTTAGTACAAAGCCTAGATGTTCATATTTAAAATTGAAAGATAAAAATGTTGTAAATACCCCTTTTTATATGCTGCGCCCCTATAGTATATATTTTATTTTACAGCCATCTCCTGGAATGGAAAGTCGACCTGATAGAATACTAGTCGAATCTAATATAAAAGTAGAAACTGTTCAACTTCTTGGAAATGGTACCAGGTATAAACGAAGATATATCGGAGATGTTCATTGGTCCAGATTTATTAGTATCGTCCAATCAGCTTACTTGTCTTATCAAGATGTGGAAGGATATTCATGCTTACATGACTGTGGACCACATGGTTCCTGCATTTGTGGTGTATGTGTTGCCGTTGGAAACCAGAAAACCTGCCATCTACCTGACTGTGATATTTGCAATAAAGATGTGTTTACTTCCATTGTGATACATGTTTCAGTATATATGATAATATTCCTCCATCTGTGTTATTCTATTATCACAATTATGACTATAGGTAACAGTTCCTATGGGGATACATTATATTCAATTTTAGGATGGAAATGTTGTTTGTTCAATCCTCGATTGTTTCAATCCACCACTGTTACAATGAGACGAAAAAACTCATTTTTGAAAATTTGTAGACTTTGGCCTTTGTTCAGGTTGCCGCCATGTTTACAGCTGTTTGTTTATGTCATTTCTCTAGTCACTATGTACTATTATTCACGCCAAGTCTTTCAGGAGATAATTGATGCAGCATATAATGTCCTAGATGAGGAACTATTCCCTTCTGATCATTTATTCGTTGTTGCTAAACTTAAATGATTTATCAAATTATGGATATACAAAATATCAAATTATGGATATACAAAATATCAAATTATGGATATACAAAATGTAATAGTATTTTTTCCTTTACTATCACTGTTTCAGTGTTTTGATAAATTCTTTATCTGTGTAGGGTTCCTGCAGTTAGGGAAAAGTCTGTGGAAACATCCTTTTTTCATGGTCACTGTCAGGGAAATCTGGAACTGAGCAAAAATCAGGGAAGGTCAGGGATTATAAACAAAATAGAATATTATATTTATTGTGTTGACATTATATGCATGTAAAACATAAGCAATCCACAATACTTTATTTTGTCATCGCCCTTCTGTCCTTTTCATTGAACAATGTTTGTTTCAGATTTTAGTCCTACCACTCTGTGAAGTTGTTGTTGTTGAATAAAAGGCTGGCAGTAATTTATTATTTTGAAAATTTAAATATATATTTTGAAAATAATTCAGACATATTTCGGCACATGTTCTTCTTACATGTTAAAACGATTTATTGTTTTATGTTCATTTATGTAATTATGTAATTAAATGTGCTAGGGAATAATAATCTGCTGAAAATAGGGTATGCCCATTTAAATTCAAGCAAGACTTTTCATAGATTCTTACCTTTTGGCCAAAATAAATGCAACTATTGTACCTGGTTGCTCTGTACGCTATATGCAGCCACCACATGAGGTATATTTGGAACATTTCCTACATTGTCACTCAAAAAAATCTGAATTTCCGGAAAGCATGTTTTAACCTCTGATGTAGAGACTTGGCGACTGTGGAGACTTTTTATGGCCATCACGTAGCACAAATAGCACTGTAATAAAATAAATACATCTAGTTTGCTCTTAGAATTGGATATAAGTTTGTCATTATGTTTACCATTACTTTATATTTTAAGTTGTTTATAATAAAAAATAAATATTAATTATGTTATTTATCTTATTTTAATACACTTGCATAATATAAATTGTGGTCATACTTGAAAAAAGTTCTGTTTACTCTATTAAATGATCAAGTCAGTCAAAGCATGGCATTATATAGATTACAGTCTGTTCAAAGTTAATTGATAACGTTTGCAATCATTAGCTTGTCTGCCAGGTAAACTATGTTTATCTTGGCTTAACTGGGTTATACCGGAGTTAACTGTAATCTCCGCATCAAAACCTTGTGAAAAAGGCTGTGTTTGTAGCATTTCCCAAGGTGTAAATGGTTTTATAAGAAACTTTAATACTGGCTGCCACAATTAAAGTGTATAGAGCTATATTGTAACAGTCATTCAATGTCAAAATAATTACTTGCATCGTTTTCAGTATGATACTAGACTACCTAAATTGAAAATTAAAACTTTGGATGGGTTCCGTGTACTTTGATTCAATTGTCATAAAATAGACAATTCTCATAGTTTCATAGGGTGTTCTAGAACACTTTCGTATGAAAATGGACAGTTTGCATGTCAAAAGTTTCTGTTAAACTGAAGCAAAAAATGATCTAATGGATACAAAAGCATAATTGTTTTTCCGTTTTTGAAACTTTTTAAAAAATTTCCTTCCGACATAGCTCTATACACTTTAATGTAAAAACTGAAGAGGTTTGTTTTCCAAAGATTCGTATTATACAGAGTTTTGATGTAAAGCAGAGTACATGTTGCAAAATAGTATTAACAACAATTTACCTGTACATATAGGAAAGAGGCGACTACCTCATTTTAACATACTCTCTGAGGTAAACATTAACAGTTGGAATCGACTCCTGACTTATTTACGGAGGATGAAGACGATGTTGTTCTCTACTGGCTAATGGGTGTTGAGCAGAACAAGTTAATTCTATTGGTTTCTCTCATCTTGGAAAGCGTACTGGTCATCTGTGCTTAAGATAAGTCATTTTCCGTAGCATTGTAGTACGTGTATCTTGTTGATATGGTTTATAAGTAAGCTAGAGTCCACTCCGCACTTATATAGAGAATAATAGGTTAGTGCCGTGGATGAGTAAGTTTATCTGGCAAGGCGGAGGAATTTATCGGGTGAGCCGTAGGCGAATCCGATAATTTCCGCAGCCGAGCCGGATAAACTTTCACTCACTCCACGGCACTAACCTATTATTCTATTTATCCGGTCACTACATCTGCTTTAAAAAGGGAATAAAAGTCGGACTATTTATTTGCCTTTTCATTATTTGTGCGTAACGTCACGTTCGTTCACTGACGTCACGACAAAACAACAACGTCGGACATCTTGATAACGTCATGTACACGCAGGTAAGTCGTAGAACAATTATTGATCGACCCAAGCTCATTTTAAATAGGAAAACCCCATCCTCGGATACAGAGTTTCAGCCGGCGACCCCGCTTTAAGAAGAAGTCCGTCAGATCACGTGATGAGGTGACGGTTTATTGCAAGTCACATGACGAGGTGACGGTTTATTGAAAATGTTATCCGGCACCCTGTTATCGGGCTGATTTGGCCGGAAGTGACTGGATAAATATTGCTAACCAATTGTAAAATGTGCAATAACAAAGGTTGTCATCAGTCATTTCATGGGCCCGCAGATTAAACTTACTGGTCCGAGATGCACACATTTTTGCACCGCATAATCGTTCAACTCCACCGTTGTTTACACATTGTTCGACATTGAAAAAAGCATGGGTTTTGTTGATTTTACCAAAAGTTTATGGAAAGACCCATATAGATGGTAAGAAATCATTAAGATATTAAAATTATTTTACAATAGTCACTTATGGCTGATGCATTCAAACGATTACTTGCGGAATATCGGCCCAAAAGCTATGTCAATTATTCGTACCCACACCATTTCGTATCCGTCCTTCAACTATTCACTAATGAATCTACTTAAAGTACTTATGATCTGGACCTTCAGCACATTTATCATGAAAAATATTTTGGTTTACTCGTCTTAATTAACAGTAAGGATTGTGAATATTATCATTTGTTAGGACTTGCTTTCGTTTCTTGTTGAAAAAGTGATATTTCTGCATGGAAATGGTTTTCGGAATTTTTAAGTTTTCCCAAATTTCATCATATATGTTTAAACTGTCCTGTGGCAAATGTTGATTAAAGTTCATAGTTATCGGAGCCTCTTTGCTTAACAAAATTGATGGGCAGCACTTCTCAAGGGAGGTAATTTTTGACCACTAGTAATAATTAATTGGATTTTAATTGACTATGAGACATCTCCATAAAGCATAATTTACCCACAGGTACCGTGCATATACTGTATACAGCCATTTTACTTTTAAAATTTTGAGTTCAGCAAAAAGACCCACATGTTGATGAAGTTTAGGATTTTCAACTCGATGTCGGAGGAATTGTACTAGTCCTGTGTTATACTATTACTAGCAACATAAAATTCACTAGTTCACGAAATTATGAAATATATAAATGGGCCTGCGTAAATAAAATACCATTTAGTTATGGCAACCAGAACTACAAAGATATAAAGTCCTTTATTTATATTTCAGGTCACTTGTGAAGGGTCTCACCATGTTTGGTCTAGCTATTTATATTGCCCATGAGTTAGATGCAGCAGAGGCCGAATCTGTGGCAGAAACAGCTGCACAACTTGGTGCCGGTGTTCGATGATGTTGGTCATAATGATGCAATCAAATATTTATCATCATTCTTCAGGTATGTTGTAGTGGTTTCCTGTTTCAACTTGTATCTTTGTCTGTCAGAACTTTAATAGAGGTAGTTATGTCTCCCACATGCAGTCATGGGGGCAGGGACATATGTATTCAATGTTATGTTAAAGTTTGTCTGCCTTTCTTAACCTTAATCAGTGATGAGATTTCAATGAAAATACAAGGGACACAACTCTGCTATAAATTCAACCAAAACCTAATAAATCTTTATAAAAACAGCGTATTGTCATGTATCCATATTCCAAACAAGAAGACCATTGGTTGCTCACCTGTCACATTTATAGCGACTTGTAAAGAGACAAGTGTCATGAAGATTGGATGAAAACTGGCCTCTTAGTAAGGACTGGAGTGCATCAAATGTTTTAAGATTTGACCCAGTGACCTAGTTTTTACCGGATACAACTTAGTTTATCCTGTGGCCTAGATATCAGTGATTAACAGTTTCATGAAGATCTGATCAAAACCTGGGTCTTTCCCATGGTTTTTCTCAGATTTGTTCTAGTTTTTTACCCTTAGTATATGACCAACATTCAAACTTGGCCTAGGATTCTCTGTAAGTTTCATGAATATTGTATATAAAAGCTCCGCGAGTCGCATGTGTCGCCTGACTACATGAAATATGAGAATTGATGTTGTTAGTGACTTAACCTTACTTTAACTGCAATAATGTAGGAACCGTCGTGAGTTGTCAGACAACGGGTGGCGCATTCTTTTTATCATATTATCATAGTAACTGGGTCAATACAACGTCAGCAATAACAAATTTAAGTCGTTGGCCCTACTGTTTCGCGCCAAAAGGATGGTGACGTCACACGTTCCGCGACTTGTTCTCCCATGGCAGATCAAAGTTACTAGTTTTGTGCCTTTTGTGTGAAAGGGACATAATTCAAAAACGATGCAAGGACGAGTTATAGTTCTTGTGCACTGCACTTTGGCTTATTGCAAGAAACATGCATACCAAATTTTGAGTCATTTGAACATAAGGTGACAAAGTTATGCTCTTCAATTTGACCTTTGACCTCTAACTGTGACCTTGACCTTTGAGAAAAGAACCAGGTATAACTCCGATTAATAGAGGTTGTCATTCATGGCAATTTCAAGCAAGATTGGTCAATGCATGACAAAATTATAGTCCAGACAAGCTTCTTTAGAAATTTGACCTGCAACTGTGGCCTTGACCTTTGATATAGGAACCTGAGGGTTGAGCATGACACTCCAGCATATGGAGGTGAACACTCATGCCAAATGTAAGACATATTGGTCAATGCACGACAAAGTTATGGTCTGGACAAGCTTCAATTTGACCTTCAACTGTGACCTTGACCTTTGAGATATGAACCTCGGGGTCGGTCATGAACCTCTGTCTCATTAAGGTGAACATTGATGCCAAATATAAGAAAGGTTGGTCAATGCATGAGTGAGTTACAGCACGGACAAGGTCTATAATGGTCATTTTTGAAGTTTGACCACTGAGTGTGACCTTGACCTTTGAGCTAGAGACCTGTATCTTGCACACTGCACACTGCCTCATGGTGTTTAACACATTTGCAAAGTTATTTAAAACTGTGTCAATCTATGAGTGAGATACAGCCCGGACAAGGTCTATAATGGTCATTTTTGATGTTTGACCTCTAAGTGTGACCTTAACCTTTGAGCTAGATACCTGGATCTTGCGCACTGCACACCCCCTCATGGTGTTTAACAACTGTGCCAAGTAATTTAAAAAAAGTGTCAATGCTTGAGCGAGATACAGCCCGGACAAGGTCTATAATGGCCATTTTTTACCTTTGACCTCTAAGTGTGACCTTGACCTTTGAGCTAGAGACCTGGATCTTGAGCACTGCACACTGCCTCATGGTGCTTAACAACTATACCAAGTAATTTAAAAAAGTGTCAATGCATGAGTGAGATACAGCCCGGACAAGGTCTATAATGGTCATTTTTGATGTTTGACCTCTAAGTGTGACCTTGACCTTTGAGCTTGAGACCTGGATCTTGCACACTGCACACCGCCTCATGGTGCTCAACAATTATGCCAAGTTATTTTCAAAAGTGTCAATACATGAGTGAGTTACAGCCCGGACAAGCAATTTGTGACGCCGCAGCCGCCGCCAAAGTAATACCTATATGTCGCCTTTTCAGGCGACACAAAAAACTGTTTATTCCTCTGGAGTGAATACAATGCTATGTAGTTCTTGCCCTGATATGACCTGGATTCAAACTTTGTCTACAGTTCATGAATACTAACATTCTGACTAAATTTCATGAAGATTGGATCATAACAGTTACTGTAAGCTGTAGATTAAACACAAGGCTTTTTCTAACATTTGAACTTAGTCTAGATTTCATGGAGAACAACATTCTCACAAGTTTCATGAAAATTGGATCAAAACTGTTGCTTATGCAGGAAAGTGGCAACACTATACTAGCAACAGTGAAATTAGGATGTTAAATTACTTGCATGAATTGAAGTTTTTTGCTATGTACTCTATGTACGACTACTGCAGAAGTTTCTTGTCTGAATCAACTGTTACTTGTCCTGGACAAGTGCTAATTTTTTGCAGACTAGAAGGGTTAAAATGATGGTTCTATATTTATTATAAATCTTAAAGCAGAATAAAAGCTGTTTGTGTGGCTCCTGTTTTGTAGTAGGACTATTTGATGGTTATACAATGTACATAACTCTTGGTTTCTTTTATTTTCAGGAGCTGAAGGCCATTCTATCATCCAGTGTGGGAAGCTCATCATTTTTTATCTTGTATTGTTTTGTAAATGTATTAAATTAGATGTGAACCAGTAAGAGCTTTCTTCTTGCATTGTTCCAATTACTGCCGACATTGCACTCCTCAGTCATCTGAGAATGGTGAAAAATACAATTATCTACATTCAGTGTAAAAAAATTAGTCTGGTCCTTGAACCGTCTCGTCTCAATTTCTTCACCATAATTGATTTAAATTTGACCTTTTTTCAAAGCACAGAGTATAAAGATGTAGGAGATTTATTCTAATTACCTGCAAGGTATCTTTTCTCAGATTTTGATAAATTCCACACTAGTTTGTCGTGTATTCATGCAGAGGACCAGTTTCATTTGTTCAGAGACTTGAGTACAAGAATTCAATAAGAACGACATAAAAGTTACCACAATTTATTATCTACAACAACATAAAATGTTCAATGTAATGTTTTTACAATGAAAAGTGACCATGAACGGTGATACATGACCAGTGTTCAATGAAGTATGATAAAATAATCCAGGAACACAATCATCTTAACACACTCAGATATAACACAGGTCTATACAACATTGGTCCATAATCTAATAAAAAATTCCCACATTCAGCCCCTTGATCATCAATTGAAATATCATTTTATGAAGGTAAGTAAATGCCTCATCCAGTGAAGCAAGACTTCCAATTGGCAGTCTCCATAATTCTTTATATTGTACTTGAGCTTCAGAAAATGAGTATCTGAGAGCAAATATAGAAAGTAGATGAGTCAATGTTTTGGACTTGATACAAAGTTTGTGCCAACCCAGGCTGCTGATTATAATTTAATATAATCACCAACAACTTTTCTGTGGTACTATTTGGTGACACTGTCCTACACAATATCACTGCTAACAACATGAAATAACACAGAAGTAAATGAATGATAATACATGATTATGCATGAATAAGAATTCAGATGAGAGATGGACATTTGTTGAACACACTACAAGTGAAGAATGTTGGTCAAATCCATTATCTTCATTTTGATAACAGATTCCAGGAATTCACTTCTCGTTTTATAGTGCAGTTTTATTGATTTGTCAAAATACATAATTGCCCTGTAGATAAACACTATGGATAAGTCAACTCCAGAAAGACAAGACAACTTTTAATCACACAATGTGTAGCTACGATTAAATCATATTGATTTTGACAGGTAAAAACCTGCACTATAAGGTGTGTCACATAACGTCCAATCAGAATGAACATTGTCTATAGAATGTATACATGAGTTAATTCAGTCTTTCATTTCTCCTTCCTCATCCTCCTCTTCAACACCTCGTACATATAACACATTATTGCATCTGAAAAATATAAATATCAGAGTATTGAGTAAGTTACAGTCAAGAGTGGTCCAGTGGTTAGATCTACTGACTGCTTGTCCGAGAGTTCTGGGTTCAATTCGGCCTCCAGCCAGATTGAAACATTTATGCTTTTGATCGTTTCCCACCAAACAGAAAATAACCTACTGTACATTCCGATAAGAAACAATAGAACAATGATTGAAACAAAGTTTTACTTTAGAGTAAGATGGGTGGGGGTATTAATGCTGGTACGGCCAGGATTTCCAGACAGAAGTATTATTAATGATGGCCTATGACCCCCGTAGATAAATTAAAAACCTTAATAATGCATAGGCAATTCAAAGGCTTAGGCTATGTACACAGAAGTGGCTAATAAGCCTATATATATGTATAGACCAGAAAGTGCTCTAGATTACAATCCCGGAGGTCCTAGAAATCGATTCAAAGCCCGAGCACCAGGAATTTTAGAAAACCCCTACTATGTAGAGATAAACAGGTCAGAAACCCAGAGGTAGTTGTGTTGTATGTGTTCTATACACCAGACATGATATGTTTAAAGAACCAAGCCGTCTGCTAGGATAGCTCACTCGGATTCCTAGTATTCGACTATATTAACTTTCTGTCTTGTTTCTCGAAGTCGGGGGTCATCAACCAATTGGGCAGGAATCCAACCAAAATGGTCACACACTACAACTGAATCAAACAATAATTATTGCAAAGAATGAAATATACTTTACCTGATTAAAACTTCACCAAGATTTCCTGTTAATGCACCATCAATCAGTTCTTCTGTGTTGGCCAACTGAAAATTGTGGAAAAATATAAACATAAATACACAAATTAACAAAAGTCACTTTAAGTGCATTCAGTAAACACCTTTGCCCCAATGGTGGCCTTCTCCATAATAAAAACAATCTAAATGGCATCAGGCAATATTGAAAACCATTCACAATTTTCATTTTAAAACTAAAGTTGGGAAAGCAATCAACACGTCTATTAAGTAGTCACTTGTCTTAAAATAGTCCAACACTTTTGATTGCTCAAAATATATATTTAATATATCAATATCTTATTATTGTTGTAAGTCCCTGTCAAGGTTTACAGTATTAAGTCATTTGGAGACTATGTAGTCTGACTGTCAAATTATTCCCTAAAATCAGCCACCTGGTGAAATATGCTGAACCTCGAGCAAGAGACTTGAGAATGTACCTTTTTAACAACAGGGTTCGACACTAACCAGTGAAATCAAGAAGGACCAGTGAAATACTTTAAGGACCAGAGACCGGTCACCCGTTTAACCGGAATCCAGATAAATAACCGGAATAGGCCTATATTTCGTTAATAAACAGTAGTTTTGCATAGTTTTTGGTTTAAATCAATCTTATTTAACATAGGCAACATATATGAAACAAGAGGGCCCAGAAGGCCCTGGATCGCTCACCTGAGTAATATTCGAGTGATGTTAAGTCGAGAAATGAACTTTTTCTACATAGAAGTTCATTTTTTTAGTGCAGCTAATCCTGATTCTCGGATTATTCCGGAATAGTAGGATATGCCTCTATGATAATTATGTTTAAGGTTAATGACCTTATCTGTTTAAAAAACTTGAAAACCTTTACAATTTTTTATTAACTTCAGACAAAATAAGTTTTCACCTAAGATGCTTTGTGAATACATATCCTGATTTTTATTTAATTCTAAAAAAATTGTTTTAATTCTTGAAACATTTGTTCTTATCATACATGCATAGTACTCCTCACTCCAAGTGTTACAAATACAAAACACTCCTACGCATAAGTGCCAGTTCTCTCTAAAATCCCCTAGAAAATGTAACTGTACATCAATTTGTAACACCTCATGGTTTATTATCATTACCCTAGTCAGACCCTAAAATCTTTCATGGTACGTTACTGATCTGATCCTTATCTAATTGAAACCAGATGTTGGTCAGCAGTGGTCTGTGTGTTTGCAAGTAAATTCACCAGTCTTCATGCATGAACAGACAAAACCTGGGCCCGGAATTATATAACCACTACTTACACTCTGCACTCTGGTATTGACATTCGCTGTAATTTTGAGTTTCATAGAGATATTTTCTTGAGAGCAAGAAGTTGTAACAATGTAAAATTAGTACTAAATATCATCTTGACTAGAGCAATTAAAGACTCATTATATGAATATTCAAATGTAAGTGAGTTAAAATATTGGTTGTGATTCTGGCTCCAGATCACTTTTTTACCATCTGGAAATGACATAAGTATTTGTAAAGCTACATTATTTTTATTTCATTTTGTAGAGATTAAAAAATTGAATAAACAATACAAATTTTGCAGAAGAAAGTTTATTGTACAACAAAAGGTTTGTACAGGCAATACATGCAATTGTTGAAAAAGATATGCCTTCAGACAATGGAGTATTTTATGGAATCACATTAATTACCAATAAAGCTGCATTCAAACACTAAGTAGATAACTATTATATGAGTATTCATTGATCAAATAAAAATATTCAACAGCCATGCAACCAAATATATTTGAAAATTGTTCTTCTTACTATAATCACTAGATGCATGTACATACTGGTTCCATAACATTTTTTTTGCACAATAATCAAAACTTCAAGTACAATAATTAAAGAGTGTATTCAATATTTCTTTTAAATTCTCTCTATAACTCTATTGCAAAACAAGTGACCCCCGGGACGGGTGCAGTTTTGACCCCAGGGGCAAAATTTGAACAATCTTTGTAGAGGATCTCATGATGAAGCTTCATGCAAAATATCAAAGCCGTAGGCCCTGTGGTTTCAGAGAAGAAGATTTTTTAAGTTTTCACTTTTAAAATCTATTTTTAGCTCCTGTGACCTAATTAATAAATTAACCAGAACCATTTGAACAACTTTGAAAGAGGACCACCCAAGGATCATTCCTGTGAAATTTGGTTAAATTCCATCAATTGGTTTAGGAAAAGAAGTCATTTAAAGGAATTGTTGACTGACGACGGACGACGCCGGACGCCGGACAGCCACCTATCCTAAAAGCTCACCAGTGAGCACTTCGTGCTCAGGTGAGCTAAAAATAAAATAACATATGTTCACGAAAAAAATTTTTATTCGAGATTCAAAATTTGTTCATTTTACGATCGTCATTAATACCATATTGGATCAAAATTAGCTTGTCCGGAATAGACTCGTTTCTCGTTATTTAATGGTGAATTGTGTTTAATTTCTTCTATAATTCATTAATATATAGTTTTAAAATCGCTCATTTCCGATATTGAATGAGAATTAACATAACCGGATTAGGATTGTATCACGTTATCTATTGGTAATTGTGTTTAATTTCTGATATAATTCAATAATATATACATGTACTATTATTATACTGTTTCCAAAAGGAAATTAAAATATTTTGGTGAATAATGATTTTATACAAGTTTTAAAATCGCTCATTACCCGCATTGAGCGCGTATTGAATGAGAATTAACATAACCGGAATAGGCTTGTATCACGTTATTTAATGGTAATTGCTTTTAGTTTCTGATATAATTCAATAATATACTGCTTTGTGTACAATTCTCAATTCTTTTCTGTTAACAATAACAATAATAACATAACAATAACATAAGTTTATTGATTTAAGGCCTCCAGCCCATAACAATTAACAGTTACAATACATTATAATACAATGATGTCAGCACATGTGTGACACATAAGTCATGTTATTTAACAATTATTACATGAACACTACTAATTTGCATCCAGTTATAATATATGATATACAGTGTATATACAAAAGCTTTTTTATCTGAAAATATGAGTACACATATATACACATCCTTAAGCATATATCAACCACAAAACATACACAATTAATATACAAATGTATTACATATATATAAGTAATCATTATTCATTTATCAATACTTGTTTTCTTAATTCAAATGCGTAAAATAAGTATGAAGCAGTTTGTTGAATAACTTTATTATTAGTAGATGCCATTAATATTATAAATTTATTGAGAGTAGCAGGTGTATAAAACTTTGTATGGATATATTGTTTTCTTAAATCTCTATAGCGTGAGCATTTCAACATAAAATGGTATTCGTCCTCGATTTCATTTTTGTTACAAAGTTTGCAAAGTCTACGGTCCCTTTCAATATTATTATGTCTGCCTCGTTCAATTTCTAGACAATGAGCACTGCTTCGAAAATTCGCCAAAGTATGCCTAAATTTTCTTACATTTAAAAAATCAAGATATGTTTCATAGTTATACGATTCCTTATAGAGTTTGTAGTATATAAACTTATTGCTACTATTAATAGTTTCATGCCAGTTTTGTAAATATTGATCCAGCAGACGTCTAACAAATGTTTTTAAAAATATGTTGATATCAATAATGTTTTGCGACTGCCACACATACCCAAACCCATTGATTTGAAGGCAAGTTTTCAATGCTGTTACCCAGTTTTTATGCCCAATATTATCTTCATAGACTAGCATTTTATAGCACATCTTTGGGTATCGGCTGTCTGGCATTCGCAGTAGTTTATACCAATATTTGACACCATGTTTCATTGTCTCTATATACAATGGGTAACGTTTACAGTCCCCTAGAACTACAGCATTGCAACTTTTCTTACTAGCACACATGAACCGTTTACATGCATAGTTTTGAATTCTTTCGAGGCACTCATGCCGTTCCATACCCCAAATCTCACACCCATAAAGCAACTGTGCACATATTTTTGTATCAAAAATTTTAAAATATGCGTGGTATGGGATTTGTCCACATGAATATAATCTGGATAGCAATGAAATTAGAACGCGTTTACCTTTACATGCCAAGTCATTCACCATTGTATTTAGAGACAACTGTTGTGTAAATTTTAGACCAACATAGTGATAAGAATTTGTAACTTCTAGGTTACCTCCCTTATAAGTCCATTTTCACCTCTCGACAGTTTACCACCGTTCTTGAAAACAATAACTTTTGTTTTATTTTCATTGACATATAATTTGTTTTCATCACAAAACTGTTCAAGGATATTGATTTGTCTTTGTAAACCACACACAGTGTCCGACGTGAGCGCAATGTCATCTGCGAACATTAGCAGAAATAGTTCAATGTCATTTGGTAGTATTTGGATCCCATGGAATCCACCATTTTGTAGTATATCATATAATTCATCAATGAAAAAAGTAAACAGAATAGGACTTGCTAAACAGCCTTGTTTAAGACCAATAGTACAATCAATGTTTCGTGTTTTATCCCCTTTACATAATATACATGATTTTACAGAGCTATACATATTCCTTAGTGCAGCAATCAACTTTCCACTAACGCCTTTTGCGCGTATCTTTTGCCATAAAATTTGTCTGTCAACTGTATCAAATGCTTTGCGGAAATCTACAAAACATACGTACAGTTTTCCGCCTTTTCGGGACAAGTATTTGTCAATTAGAGATTTCAATACAAATGCATTATCTACAGTAGAGTATCCAGCTCTAAATCCACTTTGCGCTTCCGAAATTCTCGAATACATTTGTGAATAGAAGTTTAACCTATTCACTAATACAGATGTATATATTTTGGTGAGCACATTTTGTAAAGAGATACCTCTGTAGTTATTAACGTCGTCAACATTTCCCTTTTTATGAATAGTTACTATAGTTGATTCTCCCCATGTCGCAGGGAATTCACCTCTTGAAAAGATCCTATTGAAAAGTTTACATAGAACGGGCAAGAGAATATCCAGACCGTATATGAAGAATTCAGGAATAAGTGAATCCGGTCCTGGTGATTTTCCTTTTTGTAGACCTTTAACCGCTCTTACCACTTCGTCAGCGGCTATTTCGCTATTGAATATATAGTTCTCTATTTCGTCTACCGGTTCAATTTCATCAATATATATATTTTCGTTGGTATTGTTCATACTAGTATTCTGGTCGATAGGGTTTAGTAAAGTGGTAAAATGGTCAATCCATTCTTCCGTTGAGATATTATTGCTATCTCGCTTTACTGTAGTTGTCATATTTTTCAATTTTGTCCAGAATGATTTTGGGTTATTGATTGAATCCATCAACGAGATTAATTTATTTCTATAAAATAGATTCTGTTTGTTTTTGCAGAGTATTTTAAACTTCTGTCGGTAATGTGTATATTCGTTAAGATGGATGTCACTTTTTGTGTTCCTATATGTACGTAGACGGGCGTATTTTTCTCGTTTCAAAGATTTACATTCTGCATCGAACCACTGAGGTTGATTTTTAGTTTGAACTTTGCGTTTACGCGTAAACAGGGATTGAATTTAGCACTCGCTAGCTCGCAAAATGCGAGTTGCAATTTGAAAATGCGAGTACAAAATTTCTACCATCGCAATTTTTTGCGAGTGCATGTAGAAATCGGCAAATATAAACAAACTGTCCTTTCCGACGTTTCCGTCTCCATTCCGTTCTTTAAACTCCTTTTCACGCGTAAAATTTGTACCCGCGCACCGTTTATCGCTAAGCGCTTGATGTGAGCGCTCTGCCGATTCAGACAAAATGGCAGACATTCGAAGTTTTTTTGGTAAACAGCCATCGAAACTGGGTTCTCCAGGTCCAACCTCGCCAACATCTACCGGAGATTGTGAAAAAAAGACAGCTGCCGTCCAAAAACACAAACGTTCAGATAGTTCGGCCAGTGGCAGTCAATCCGATTCGGAAAAACCAGCACAGAAAAAAACTAAAAGCAGTCCAACGGCGTCAGTCAAAACAGTTAAAAAATGGATGAAAGAACTAAATATTGAACTCATATTCCAAACAGAAAAAGAAACAGACACTGTTAACAAAATTTGGTGTTCAGTATGTAAAGAAACCCACTCTGATTTACCTGCAGAAAAAACCTCTAGCGTAAGATATTTGTTTTCTTTTTTGTACTTTGTCACAGTTTTATGCTAAGCCTATTGTGTAAACAAGTCTGTCTTTGTCTAGAAATTTTCATTACACCCCTCTCATTTTTTTACGTAATAGTTGAATGATCATATGATAGATCAATCTATTGAGTGATCATTCAATCATTAAAAAAATGACAATCTGAATATTTATCATTTTTTCCTAAATCGACCCCCTGTCTATAGTCTCATAGCAATAACTACACTCCCTCTTCACATATATTTTCTAAATGCAATAAATTGAATTTATTTGATTCAATGACAATCTGATTCTCATAAATTCTGAATTAATATCACAAATTACACAATGACACTGAACTTTTCTGAAGCAACACCCCTTTTCTGTAGACTGTAACAGTATTTTGAAAAATACCGGTCAGACCGTCTACTTGAAAATGCTATTGCTAGTAGCAAAAACCATTTTGCTAGTAGAAAAATAAGGCACTAGCAATGTTTTGCTAGTGGCAAAAAAAGTTAAATTCAATCCCTGGTAAACAATGTTCCCACCTGTTTAAGTGCACTATCTATCTCATCTATGATAGAATTTATGTCCGTATTCGCGTCCTCAATGTTTCTAGATGTATGTACGAGGGTATATCCAAAAGTAATGTCACTCCTCCCGTGGTTTAATTGTTTATAGGCCGATATGCATAAATATGATATCTAAATGTTCAGCAATTCAATTCTGATTAATATAAAACGTGCTGCATTATTCAATTTTCATTACTGGATTATATGAACATCTAAAATATACCTATGACGTCATATCGCCGCACACGAAAATAACGATTGTTTTTCATTATCATAACAATTTTCTTTTATGCGTTTTTATAAGAAATAAGTCTCGAAAGCAGGCAATACATTCGTGACGTGATGAAACAAATGTTTTGTGTCTGCTGCTAAAAATTCAATAACGTCACTCAACTTTGAAACTCGTAATATATCTTCAACGCATTGTCTACTCAGCGAAAACACAGCAGATTTGTGACAAAAAGACGCTGCGCGTAGTAATGCACTTTTCCTAAAAGTTTTGAAAGTTACCTACTGAAACTATAGTTACACAAGGCGGCAAATTAGGCTCATGTGTATGTAGTGTAATCTTTTAAGGGGGCATATATCACCACATCATTATTGATAGAGAGTCATATGAACGGTTTTTAGTAGATCCGAAAAGAACACCCATAGTATTTTTTACGCCGTCAATTCAATTTGACGTTCAAAACTGCAATCATTATGTGGTGAGTTAAATATTTTGCTGTGGGACTATCTAAAAGACACTTCAAAATAATTTGATTTCGCAGAGAGGTAAGTGTCGGATGGGTTACACATTTTTAAAGGTCTTGGAAACAGATGCATGGTTTATGAGTCGTTTGAAATTACCAGGGATGAACTTCTGCTGGATGAGTAGGTGTCAGCAATTAACGTCATTGTGACGTCGTTGACGTCGGGCTTGCGGCGATGTTCATAAGTATGTCTCATGAAAATGTTCATATCTCCAGAACTATAATGTGCATTGTTGTGAAATTTGGTCATCATATTCAAATTAGACTGAAGTTACGGTGTGAAAAATTTCGTGGTTTTACTGACATTATATACGATTTTATAGCATCAGTGACATTACTTTTGGATATACCCACGTATTACCCAGTCTTCGTCAGCAATATTGTTCAGCTCCATGATGTTGACCCAGTGACCAAACTAGTCAGTGTCAAACCCTGAACAACTTTCAAATTTGGTATATCCACTATGTTGCAGTTTGGGATTGGATCAACAATCCTTCACTCTCTAGACTCATTCACTCTACTTTCATCGTATCGAGGCAGATATAAAACTGTATTCTAGTCATTATGAACAGAAAATAACCTCTGAGTCAGTTAAACCTACCTGTAAGTTCATGTATCCATCAACAGACACAAGGTAGCCTTTGTACTCCATACCCCACTTCAACTTTACAAGAACAGGTTTACCAGTAAGACCATTCAGGAACGGTTTAGGGTTCATAGGAAGAGACTGAAATAACAAATATTGTGATATTAATATTGAACTTTAATTGACTGTTGAAATCACTCCCTTTACACTTCCACTGATATTGATTGGTCTAGACAAAATTTCGGTAAATGCAATTGCTCACTTTTTGTAATGCACTTGTCAAATGAAACCTGTCCTCCCCAACACATGGTAAGGGTGGGGATTTTGACTTTTTCATTTTAAAACCTGGAATAAATCCCTGCCCACAGGCCATACAGAAGGTAAACCACTCAAATTGCCCTGCCCTAAAGCAGTGAAACTCCGCCTTTACCAGGGGATGAGGGCCAGCTTTTCTATTGACTGAAGCACACAGATTGTTGGATCAAGCGGAACCAAACTGATTCCGTATATTTAATAGTAAGCACTAGCCTAGTACACTGCTAGGAATAGGAAACATGCTCCCCGGTAAGCCCTGGAAATATGTCATACATGCCGATAGTCGCCAAAGATCTGTCAGATTGACTGACGGTCTGACAGCCATGGAGAAACTGCCTGACTGGAAGGAAATCTTGTCGGACTGATTTTTTTCAAACTAGAATCAACAAGAGGGCCCAAAGGGCCCTAGGTCGCTCACCTGTTGCACATTGGTCTAGGTATCAGTACAATTGACATTCTGACCATATTTCATGAAGTTTGGATCAAAACACTTTTTAAACAGGGGTCTGTAGAGTGAGCACAAGATTTTTTAAGATTTGACCTAGTGACCAAGTTTTCGACCCCACATGACCCTGTTTCGAACTTGACCTAGATCTTATGAAGAACAACATTCTGACCAAGTTTCATCAAGATTTGATCAAAACGGTGACCTCTTGAATGAACACAACCTTTTTCTAATACTTGACCTAGTGACCTAGTTTTTTACCCCACATGACCCAATTTCGAACTTGGCATAGATTATTTGGAGAACAACATTCTGACCACATTTCATGAAGATTGGATAAAAACGGCGACCTCTGGAATGAACACCAGCTTTTTAAGATTTAACCCAGTGACCTGATTATTGACCCCACATGACCCAGTTTCAAACTTGGCCTTGATTTTATAGAGATCAACATTCTGACCATTCATGAAGATTGGATCAAAACGGTGACCTCTGGAGTGAACACGATGTTTTTCCAAGATTTGACCTGGTGACCTAGTTTTTGACCCCCCATGACCCAGTTTCGAACTTGGTCTAGATTTTTTGAAGAAGAACATTCTGACAAAGTAACACGAAGATTGGATCAAAATAGCGACTTCTGGAGTGAACACAAGCTTTTTCTAAGATTTAACCTAGTGACCTATTTTTTGACCCAACATGACCCAGTTTTGAACTTGGCCTAGATTTTATGGAGAACAACATTCTGGCCAGGTTTCATGAAGATTCGATCAAAACAGTGACCTCTGTAGTGAACACAAGGTTTTTCTAAGATTTGACCTAGTGACCTAATTTTTGACCCTACCTGACCCAGTTTCAAACTTGGTGTATATTTTATAGACAACAACATTCTGATCAAGTTTCATGAAGATTGGATTAAAACTGTCACCTCTAGAGTGTACACAAGCCAATTGTTGACGGACGACGACGACGGACGAAGAGTGATCACAAAAGCTCACCTTGTCACTATGTCAGTATGTGACAGGTGAGCTAAAAAAAATTAAAACCCAAAATTATTTTTATAAAAAACCTTATTGCCCTTCAAAACCCCTTAAAACCCTTTAAAGGGGTTTGAGTAGGGTTTTAAACGAAAAAGTGGGTTTTATGCCAACCCTGAGTGACAAGAGTACTCAAAGAATGCGGAGATAAAAAAAGTGATTCCTGCTCAGCGATTGGCTTACGATTTTATCATCAACCAGTAACGTTCCCAGGTAAAAACATATCCAATGCTAACATACAATGACGAATCGCAGGACAGGCGGTCCGTCAGAAAGGTGAGTTGCACCAGACGGCTGAAACTGTTGGACTTGTCAGACAGCTATCGAGAAGTCTGATCTATAGCCTAGATGTAGTTAAGTGCTATAATGAAGCGCTCAGGAAAGCCTTGGCTAAGCAACAGGCTACTGTTGCAGTGTTTCCGCGAGAGTGCGTTTCTTGCGTTTTTGACGCATTTTATTTACATATGACGCAACTTAACAGACATCGCGAAAGCCGTCAGACCGTCGGACATGTCTGGTAAATTTTGGGACGGTCCGACAAGATGTAGCAAGTTTACAAGACCGAGTGTCCGGTAAAAATACAAGTCGACAATGTTCCCATTCGCGTACATCGCCAAAAAGTACGTGAAAAAACGGAATTTAGCTCATCCGGAAGTTTACATAAAACCAATTCGTTTGCGCGTGCGTAACAAGTGCTCGTTTGCACACGACCCAAGCACTGTTGGTCTACGTCTATTTTAAGAAACGTATTTATAACGACACCTACGATTGGTTCAGTGCGTCCACGTGGTTTAATCAGGGTCAAATTCACACATGTTGCATGTAATTTGTAAACAAACGTGATAATTTACCGTAAGGCATAAGATGGCCGCTCGCCGCTAGCTAGATATCGTATCGTATGATCGTAAAAGGTTTTATAGTAAAGCAATATTCTGTCGATATCCATTGATTGCCGCTTGATTTTAGTCGTAAAAATAAGTATTTTTACGCTGTTGGAAATTATGCATTCGTCCCCAACCATTTTCGACCCAAATGTAAAACATACGTAGACTATTATATTTTCTTTCAAGTTTGAGTACTTTTAACTAATTTCACCCCCTTTTTTGTCTGGCAGTGGTGAAAACAGTTCAAAACACCCCTGCCCTCAAAAAGGAGTGGAAACACTGGTCAATGACATAGGCCTATATGTAATTAATTTGTTATGTTGTTTATAAATTGCAATTAAGTAGTGAAATCACTCAGATTTAGATTTTTAATTCCGGTCCTGTAAACTTTGGTTCGGTCTGGTAAAACATTTCAGTTTACCAGACCGAATGTCCTGTAAATTTCTTGGGTCTTTCGTGAAGTCTGACTTAAAGCCAAACCTGCGTCCGTCGTGACGCAACTTAATTATTCAATCATAGAAATATGTTTCAAGTAAAAAAAGGCGATAATTAAATGTCAAATTAATTGCATAACGTCTTATTCCCATACCGTCGATACGCGAGATGTTTACAAATTTATCACTTCCGCTATGGTTGAGAGTAAAGTTCGGGCTCCGTACTAGTCCGTACGCTTAGCGTAGTATAAAATTTCGATACGCCGCGCATTAAACTAAAGTCTTAGTAACGTTGACGCATGCACATAAAATGTCCGTTAATGCAGACGAACCAAAACGGAAAAGGCAAAAACGCCTTTCAGACTTCTTTTCTGTGCCTGGCTCAATTCCTTTGGAAACAAATAAAGAGCCATGCGATGAATCCCAAAAGGAATCAACTGACGAAGCTCCAAAATCACCAAAAGAAGATCTAACAGGAAATGGTAAACAGCAGCGTGCAAAGCGAGAATTTAACTCAGTATGGCTTAAAAAAAATCCGTGGTTACAATTTGAAACCAATAAAATGACTTGTAAAGTATGTGTATCAGAGGGAAAAGACAACCCTTTCACGTCTGGTTGTACAAACTTCAGACATTCAACCTAGTCAATTCTAGTCTTTTTTTCAAATTTTGCATATGACCCTTCAATACTGCTGATGACCCCCTGATTTTTTACCAGGGGGTCACAGATGACCCCCCAAAAATCCTGGCTCGCAGAAACACTGCTGTTGCACAATGAAGTAGCATGATCATAAATTCATGATTAATTGATTATAGCCTATAAAGTTATGATAGAGTTATTCCCCTTCACTAAAGTGACTTATTGTTTACAAATTACACAAACAAGAAAATTAGTAAAATACAAAGATTTCTCACCTCTTAAATAATAAAAAAAACTAGTTAAGATACAAAGAGTAAATACAACATTAGTAACTTATACAGACAATGCTTAACACAAAGTGGAAAAGAACATTGGCTAAAAACGAAAACAAAACGTTAGTCGCGAAAACATATAACATTTCATTAATAAGGGCATTTGTACCAATTAAAATTAAAATCGACAAAATCAATGAATGAAATATGTACCATCATTGTACAAGAAAGAATACATACCGCCATAGTTGTGTACTTGATGTGTTAATTCTTAGAAATTCGTTCCGAAACTTAGCGGCAAGCGTGGGGATTATTGCGCATGCGTAGAAAATGACCTCAACGATTGAAAATAAAAGAAAAACAAACTATTAAACAGCTAGTTTACGCAATAATGAATGTGTAATGAATTCATATCAAATAAGAGTCAAATAAGAGTCAAATTCACGTTCTATCTTTAGCTTATTTTCATTGAACCAGTTTTGTTTGCATTCATTTTGGAAACGTATGTCACATGCGGCTTCTTTATAAACGTTGGGTTCATTTTGCTACTCTTCCCAACCGACTACAAAGACAATAAAAACTGTTATTTTTACAATATCTCCATTATTCCTACCTTGCAGAAGGCAATGGGAGTTGTCTGGTATGTCTATTGATACGACCAATGCCATTATTGTCATTTAAATTACTTTTAAACGTGTTGTTGTTGATTTACCAAAAGTGTCACCAATTCGGCTAGGTTCACATTTTGGTTACATCATTTCTTTTATAGTGTTGATTTTTAACTATTTTTATTTGATAAGTATGATTTATGACTGTGATCACTTCGTATGATGCGACACACTATTAAATTACCTTCAAGTAGGAAATAACAGGCAAATATATCCATTATCTTACAAAAATGAAGGGTGAAATTGCGCAGCCAGTTGGTTCGCAAGGCTGTATGTTAGCTAAACTAAGCTAATACGTATACACTAGGCAATTGAAAGTTTGAAACCTGACCCCGGGGATGGGAGGGCATTTTTCGTTGTTTTTTTAAACGTGACGTCAAGTAAAATCTTTGCCCCAGGGCTAGTACTACCCAGGGCATTCCCTAAGTAAACCCCCCACAAATGACCGTCTAACTAGTGAAATTTATTTTGGAGCGAAGAAAAAGCCCACACTCACAATGCAGTGTTAAACACATGTTAATAGCTGTACTTTTTCGGAGTATTACTGGGGTTTGGGGTATAGCTAGGATTTCAATTGACTGGTGCCTGCCACAAAACCAGACATTGTCATCGGTACTGAATCTTTGCTAAAACCAAAACATTATGATAGGCAGTGGCTAGCGAACCGGAATCGGTTCGCTAGACAGCGACCTTTTAGAACCGGAATCGGTTCTCCAGCCTGCCCATTGAGGGTAGGCTAGCGAACCGGAATTTTCGTTTATTTTAAAATACGGCAAATTAAAGAATAATTGATGTATCAAATATGTTATTTTATGTTGCAATATATATATACTTACAAACTGTGTTGATTTAAACTTGTATAATCGTGTATATTTGTGTATATTTGACTATTTCAGCGAGGACCTTTTACCGGTACTTTACTACATAGATATCCGCCATTTTAAGACATTTACGAATAGTGTAGAATCGATGTCGTCATACCCCAGTCCAATAAACGATGGGCCTATCTTTTTATTACAATATATGCATTACTAAATATAATTGACATTTGTTCGTATAAATTTTTTTATTTATTGGACTTTTGTTTGTATAAATAGATGCTTTTGAAAGATGAATTATATTGTAAACAGGTAATAAAGAAGTGAATTATCTGCAATAAAGTCTTTGTTTGAGATAATCTATATCAGTCCTGTTAATCACACGTTGTCCCTTTCATAATCAATTAGACAATAATTGTCAAATTGATTGGAATGTTGTGTTCATATTTAATGCAATAAAGTCTTTGTTTGAGATAATCTATATCAGCCCTGTTAATCACACGTTGTCCTTTTCATAATCAATTAGACAATAATTGTCAAGTTGATTGGAATGTTGTGTTAATATTTAACTTTAACTTCTATCTCCTTTATTCAATAATCGTAAATGTAGTCAGTTCATGTCTTATTGGCCAGTTATGGCCTGGCCATCAGTAAGAAAAAATTATGCAAATTAATTGAAAATCAATATGCACGAAACGCACGTGACACCCAAACTGATAATTTCACCTGCAGATAAAAGATGAGCTTTTTTCTTATCTAGATTGTCCATGCAGAAAATAGGTTTATATTACTTTTAATTCTGACAATTTAAATTCACAACACTACTTAATATTTGATAGTTTCGGCAAATATTAAAATATGTATGATGGAAGTTTAACAATGATATGTTATTTCGAATTACCTCCCATCAATACCACAAAACATCTATTTAAATCTTCAATATAACATATTTTGCGTACAATTAATAAATTTGGTAATTCTCCATGCCCTTAAAGGATATCGATTCTCAGAAGAGACAAAGGGCCATAACTTTTGTTTCTGATGTTAAAAGTAAATAAAATTTAATCCGTATCATTATGGCTTCATTTGGTTTTGCAATTGTGTCATTTAGGTGGGTTAGTACCATTTCAGAACTTTGCTAGTATCCGTCTTTGACAACTTGCTAACAACGTAGGTTTCAGTTTCATATGAATGCTATTCTTAAATTACTGTACTTCATTTCATCCTGTCATAACTGAACGCTCTTTCTTAAACGTCTGATAATTAATGCATTTCTCACAGGAAGTGATGTTCATGGTGAAACTGGCTGTTAATGGATCAGGTAAAGTATTAGTTATTATTTAATTCATTAAGTTCATGCATTAAAAATATTGTAATAAATTACGATTGACCGTGCAGAAATTAATTATTATGCGTAGCACTTGAGCTTGTTATTCGCCCGTTGAATAGAACCATTTATTATAATAGTTAGTAATTATTTCATATTTCATATTAACATTTCTTACCTTCACCTACCTAATCTGATTATCTCACACCTTAGACAATACATTAGGTGGTAACATGTTGTAAAATATTACCAAGGTGTGAAAAGCAATATCCCATAACCAAAATCTACTGTGCTATTTAAGGCTAAATACAATTCAATTCAATTCAATTCAATTTTTACAGGCGTATACTTAAGTGTGCACGTACCCAGTCAATAATGTTTAACAATTATTATAACGTTTGTGTTGACACCAATGTATAGATATTATCATCAAATTATGGCAAAGATTCTGTATTTCCAATACAAAGAACAATGAAAAACATTTTATAGTTTATTTTTCTATATAAATTGCGTCTGTACAAATTATTATTACAAGAAATAATATTCAAAACCTCGACAGGATATTGGGCTAGTGTCGACAACGATTCTGCACTATTCCCTTTCGTAAATGTCTTAAAATGGCGGATATCTATGTTGTAAAGTGCCGGTAAAAGGTCCTCGCTGAAATAGTCAAATATACACAAATATACACGATTATACAAGTTTAAATCAACACAGTTTGTAAGTATATATATATTGCAACATAAAATAACATATTTGATACATCAATTATTCTTTAATTTGCCGTATTTTAAAATAAACGAAAATTCCGGTTCGCTAGCCTACCCTCAATGGGCAGGCTGGAGAACCGATTCCGGTTCTAAAAGGTCGCTGTCTAGCGAACCGATTCCGGTTCGCTAGCCACTGCCATTATGATAACGAAGTCTTCAACCCCGATCTAGAATATACTAAGAATATATTAAGAAGGGATAGGAAAAAACAGGCTTGGGGGAGGGGTGTTTATTGCCATCAAAAATAGCCTTCTAGCACAAGAAGCCACTGAACTCAGTACAGACTGTGAAAATCTTTGGGTAAAGCTGGAAATTCAAGGTTCTAAGCCACTTCTGGTAGACTATTACTGTCTGGATGAATTCAGCAAGTCCCTCTCTATGGCCACCAAAACAAACTCAACTTTGTGGGTAGGGGTCGACTTTAACATGCCCAAACTAGACTGGTCAAACATCACACCAACCTCTGACTGCAAACTTCAATCCTACTACAAAGAATTTATAGACATCACTTATGACAATATTTTAACACAAGTAGTCAAAGACCCAACACGAGAAAACAATATCCTTGACTTATTTTTACCAACAACCCCACCATAGTAAACAGAACCAGCATGATACCTGGAATTAGTGACCATGATGCTGTCTTGATTGACACGAACACTTCCGCACGAATAAAACCACAGCAACCACGAAAAATTCACCTTTACAACAAGGCTGACTGGGATGGTCTTAGATCACACATATCAAACCTCCATGACCCCTAACCAGGTCAAATAAATATAGCCTTAACACAGTTGAAGAATTATGGCAAACTATTGCTATTTCAATTGAGGAAGGGGTAAATACCTTTATCCCATCCAAATGGTCATCTACTAAAAATAAGCTCCCCTGGATAAAGGTTAACCTGAAATGCCTCTGCAGAAAAAGAGACAAAGCATACGAGCAACATATAAAGCAAAACAACAGTAAATCAAAAGAAAAATACCTCACACTCAATCACCAATGCAGGAAAGAAACCAAACTAGCATATCAGAACTACCTTGAAGACATTCTCAACGTAAACAACCAGTCACCAGAGCATGAACAAACACAAAACAGACCAAATACCAAGAAACTATACTCGAGTCTCTTCTCAAACATGCTAAACAAGACGCTGTTGGCAAAGACTCACCCAAAAAAGACAGCAAACTACACACAGCGGATGAAGACAAAGCTACAATACTAAATGAACAATCAGTCTTTACACCTAAATCTCCTACATCACTCAAATCACTAGCTGAAATGAAAGTACAGGAAAACACAGATGCTGGTAGAGAGACCCCCTCCCCCAACAATCCTACAGCCCTAATGACCCCATATCAAACATTGATATTTCAGTAAATGGTATTGAGAAATTACTCAAAAACCTTAACCCCCACAAAGCTGCTGGCCCAGACCAAATTAAACCAAATTAAAGCCCCCATTATAGCCCAGTTATTCAAAAAGTCCTTAACCACTGGTACCCTACCTGAAATCTGGATCATGGCAAATGTTGCCCCGGTCTATAAGAAAGGCACCAGGTCAGACCCAGCAAACTACCGCCCAATATCTCTCACCTGCATTCTGTGTAAAACCCTGGAACACATTGTCGCTTCTCATATCACAAAACACTTCACAAAATCAAACCTCTTCTGTGAACTTCAACATGGTTTCAGGGTAAAAAGATCATGTCAAAGTCAACTTCTCATGCTAATTGTTGATATCCTCCAGTACTTGGACCTTAAAAGCCAAGTAGATCTAACCCTCCTTGACTTTTCTAAGGCCTTTGACATGGTCAATCATGAAAAACTTCTTTACAAGCTTAACTTCTAAGGCATCCAAGGTCAAACCCTTCTATGGATCAAGAGATTCCTTGATAACAGGTCACAATCAGTAGTTGTAAATGGCCCTAGTTCCGGTACTATACCAGTCTCTTCTGGCGTGCCACAAGGCTCAGTCCTTGGACCGCTCCTATTTCTTATCTACATCAATGATCTTCCTGACTACCAGTATGTAAAATCATCAAAAGTTTGCCTCTTTGCTGATGATATAGCCATCTATCTTTCCTTATCACATGCATCTCACTCAAGCCTTCTCCAACAAGACCTAGACCAACTTCAGCTTTGGGAGACCAAATGGGACATGAAATTTGACCCATCAAAATGCCTGGTTATACAAATCACAAAACGAACAAAAAGTCATTCCAACAAAATACCTCCTACACAACACCACACTAGATACAGTAACATCAGCCAAATACCTAGGCATAACAATTTCAAATGATTTAACATGGAACACGCACATTGATAATACGTATAACTAGGAAAGCAAACCAGACACTCAGATTCCTCCGAAGAAATATAAAAACAAAATCACAAAACTTAAAATCAGTAGCATATAAAACACTAGTAAGACCACAGCTTGAGTATAGCTCTTCTGTCTGGTCACCACACACTAAACAACAGATTGATCAGCTAGAGTCTGTACAGCGCAGGGCTGCGTGCTGGGCAATGGGCGACTATGGTCGAACATCCAGTGTCTCTCACATGCTAGGTGCTCTCAAGTGGAGACCTCTTGACCTACAACGCATAGACCAGCGCCTGGTTATGCTACATAACATCCTGCATAACCAGGTTGCTATACCAATACCTGACTATCTTATCCCCAACACAAGGCCCTCTCGCACAAATCATTCTAGGGCATTCCAACAAATATACACTAAATCCGACTACTACAAATTCTCCTTCTTCCCTAGAACCCTAGTCCACTGGAATGCCCTACCCCCTGATACAGTTATCTTGCCTGTCAGCCAGATTGAACATGTATCTCCCTTATTTCATACCTGCCCTGTTTTAACCTTTTAGCCCTACTTTTCTATCTTTTATACTTTTTACTCAATCTTTTAACTAATTTTCTTTGTTGGTGACGCGCGTCTCGGTCTATGTCCCCTCGCGGGGTTTGACCGGTAACCGGTAGATGGATAGATAGATAGATTAAGATATTCCTTCTGCCAGGCATTATTAAATTGCAGTAAAAAAGACATTCTGAATTGCATTTTTAGCTCACCTGTCACAAAGTGACAAGGTGAGCTTTTGTGATCGCTCTTCGTCCGTCGTCCGTCCGTCCGTCGTCCGTTCACAATTGCTTGTGAACACACTAGAGGTCACAAATTTAGCCTGATCATTATGAAACTTGATCACAATGATCATCTCCATAAAATCTAGGTCAAGTTCGATATTGGGTCATCTGGGGTCAAAAACTAGGTCACTAGGTCAAATCAAAGGAAAACCTTGTGAACACATTAGAGGTCACAATATGAGCCTAATCTTTATGAAACTTGATCACAATGATCATCTCTGTAAAATCTAGGTCAAGTTCGATATTGGGTCATCTGGGGTCAAAAACTAGGTCACTAGGTCAAATCAAAGGAAAACCTTGTGAACACATTAGAGGTCACAATTTGAGCCTAATCTTTATGAAACTTGATCACAATGATCATCTCTGTAAAATCTAGGTTAAGTTCGATATTGGGTCATCTGGGGTCAAAAACTAGGTCACTAGGCCAAATCATTGAAAAACCTTGTGAAAACATTAGAGGTCACAATTTGTGACTTATCTTTATGAAAATTGATCACAATGATCATCTCTATAAAATCTAGGTCAAGTTCGATATTGGGTCATCTGTGGTCAAAAACTAGGTCACAAGGCCAAATCATTGAAAAAGCTTGTGAACACACTAGAGGTCACAATTTGAGACTAATCTTTATGAAAATTGATCACAATGATCATCTCTATAAAATCTACCTCAAGTTCGATATTGGGTCATCCGGGGTCAAAAACTAGGTCACAAGCCTTTGAAGGCCAAATCATTGAAAAAGCTTGTGAACACACTAGAGGTCACAATTTGAGCATAATCTTTATGAAACTTGATCACACTGATCATCACTATAAAATTTTGGTCAAGTTCGATATTGGGTCATCCGGAGTCAAAAAGTAGGTCACGAGGCCAAATCATTGAAAAAGCTTGTGAACACACAAGAGGTGACAATTTTGACCTTATCTTTATGAAACTTGATCACAATGATCATCATTATAAAATTTAGGTCAAGTTCAATATTGGGTCATCTGGGGTCAAAAACTAGGTCACGAGGCCAAATCATTGAAAAATCTTGTGAACACACTAGAGGTCACAATTTTGACTCTATCTTTATGAAACTTGGTCACAATGTTTATCTCTATAAAATCTAGGTCAAGTTAGATACTGTGTCATTTGGGCCAAAATCTAGGTCACTAGGCCAAACAGGTGAGCGACCCAGGGCCCTTTGGACCCTCTTGTTTACATATCTAATATAATATTTGATCATTTCCTGAAAACATAATTATGTCTGAATTATCTTTACAGTGTGTATGCGTTCCCAGTTCCTGAGGGCAAAAGTGGACAGCAAGTAGTTGATTCTTTACAAAAACAAGTTGAACTTTTAGGAGGAGTGAAAACTGGAAATTTCTCTGTTGATTGTGAGACATATCAAGCTAACACCCAATCAGGTACAGTCTTCGAATTTGGCCACTAGCCCGAAGCCTGAGGCTAGTAAAAACTGGGTCGGGCTAGTAATTGTCTCTAGGTGACTAGTCCGAAAGTAATAATTTTGATAATTAAATGGTCTGACTAGTAAATTTCTTCTCGGGCTAGTAAGTTCTGCCTTGTTGGTAGCCTGACTGGCTAGTACTTTGAAAAGATTTTGGTGAAGACTGCAGGTATTATTATCTGTCAATAATTTGTTTGTTGCCAAGGCAATGATCATGATATGTGAGTTTAAGATTTGAAACCATCTCCAAAATTGAAGTTTCCTTTATGATATAAATACCCAAATGCAAAATTACTGCAGAAGTTATAGCACGGTGATTTTTGTGTGATCCTCATATCCTGCCCTTTATGCATGAATATATTACAAGGTTCTAGCATTGAATAAATCAATTTCCACTAGCGAAATTGTGTAGTATTGGAACTTTAGATTTGTGTTTGTGTCACACTTTGAGCGCCTTTGTGAAACTTCCCACCTATGATAACATACATGTAGTCAAACAATTTAGACTTAAGAGACTACTTGTCTCTTGTGGAGATAAAAGTCAGAAATTGAAAAATCTCCTAGCAGATTGCCCCACATCTAAACATACATGCTGAAGGACTAACAGTTTTTTAGGGAAGTCTGGCAGTTTTGCGAAGACTTTAATAACAAAATGTCAAACCCTCAAAACCAAGTTGATAATAACTTAGGGTTTGATATTTTATGATTGTGTAATGATTTAACAATAATATTTGTACACATTTCTAGATGATTTTAAACTCGTTTGTCCCATATTATGCAAGGATATCCCTTTTTAATTATACTGAATTTTCAAAATAAGCAAAGGATAAACATAACAGGTACCTGAAACTTTCTGAATTTCTTTAGTTTCAGCAACGTCACAAAGGTTGATTCATGTATTACACAACAGTGAGCAGCCAGCTTCCTGTTTCTCTGTACTGGATACAGGTACCACACTTATAGCCGATGTCTTGTTTGACGTTCTCATACATAAACTCACCTCAGGTAAAGCTGGTAAGGAAGCCTTCTATCAACAGAGAAAAGGGTCCAAGATGGAATCGAAGGGCCCAAGATACGAACTTAGCGATTTCATAATCAAAATTGGTTCAGTTTCCATGGCATCAAATTTTAAAGGAATTCTGGTTGAGGTGAGTAAGGTTTTTATAAGTGATTTCCTTTCTTGACAGTACTAATGCTAATTTTAAAAGCATTACAGTGTTGTCATTCATTGCGAAACAAGTGCTGGTCTAGTGGTTGTGGATTTGATACCGCCTCCAGTAGGGCTGTAACGGTATACCGCGGTATACGAAATACCGCGGACTTCAGTCCCACACGGTTCACGATACAAGACTTCTAAATTTCGGTACGGTTCGGTATAAGCTTTTTTATGAGCAAAATCATATTCAAACAACGAAAACACCTGACAGCCTTCTGGTTATGTATAATTACCATGTATCACTCGTTTTAATTGTATTGAAATATGCTTCATATTGTCTAAATTCACTTAAAATAGTTGATAGGCACATAATATTTGCTGTTATAGAAGCAACAAGTTCATTATTACTTTAAAATTGAAATATTTAAGCAGCTGTTAGAGAATAATGTATCATACCGAAATATACCGAACCATTAGAAAAATTGACGGTACGTATCATATCGTGAGGTGAGCGTACCGTTACACCCCTAGCCTCCAGCCAGATCAAATAAACAATTTTTTTTCAGTGTTTCCCACATTCTTTTGGATGACACTTTAGAAAATCAATTTCCATGCATGATACATCTTTGTTCTTGAATGAAGTTTATGATTTAGCTATAAGTACTTTCATCTTGTTTATCCAGCTTCATAGCCTTGTTATAGAGTGTCTGCTTCAAGTACTAGAGGTCCTAGGTTTGATTCTTGACCAAGACATACTAAAGCCCTTAAAACCTTAAAAATGATACTGGTATGCCTTCTTTGCTTTCTTAACTGCTGGGGCCTTATTCACCAACGTTGTAAGTCTAAAAATCAGACTTAGACTTAAAAATGTCATTATTCATAACTACTGGCATTTCTTTAAAAATCAATTTAACCAAAATTTATCTGACTATTTGTTGTTACTGACTGAACATGTATACCAATTTATATCAAAATCGGTACATTTATAACAACATGAGAGCGAATAAATCATTTGGTTATATAAAGTCTAAGTCTGAATTTTAGACTTATAACGTTGGTGAATAAGGCCCCTGGTTCATCAGGATATTGTGACTAGCAGTCTCCATGACTGAAATACTGTTCACCAGTGTGACTTAAAGATGACATCCCTGGCTCAGAATTAGAAGGTTGTAAGTACAAAATCGATATCTTGAGAAAACGGAAAAAAAAGTCAGAAAACAACTCTTTACTTATGGTAAAACAAGCTGTCTCAAGTTCAATTTGGTCAACAGGATAAGATCCGATTTTCATGAAAGTAGGCTCATAAGATTTTAAATATGTATCAGTCTGGTAAAGTCGTAAGCAGTAGTTATGACCTCCTCATTCTAAACCCTCCATATATAAAACTTGCAGCTATCTTCAGCATGTAAGAATGATATCACTACTATGTGCTGAATGTGACTTTTATTTTTCAGGTGGAATACTGTCCATGTTCTGTGCCGACTGAGTGCTGGGATTTGATGCGAGAACTTATGCAAAGCTTTATGGGAAATACTGCAGAAACTCCGCCCACTCAAGTCAAAAATAAAATGGACAATTTTTATTTACCCGGGGATACTGTTAATCAGTACTTGGAACAGTTTACTAACTTTCGTAAACAGACAATGGTTAGTCAACCTATCAGGTGAACAGAGACAGGAAAGAACTGGCCCCGATCTCCCGAAGCATCTCAAGCAGAAATCTCATCTCAAATTGAGATTTTACCCAAATCAGAGTCCGGATTTCTAATAAATATGAAGTCAGAACTCATTAAAAATTACTGGAATAAACAAAGAATATCATTTGCCGTTTTTATGCTAATTTTGAGCCCACCCTCCCTTGAAATTATCCAACCGATGCATGGCAATATTTGAGGTGAGATTTATCTCGAAATTGAGATGTTTAGGGAGATTGGAGCCTGATCTCCTTCTGTATAAAGCCTACCACATGTGTTCATGAACTTTATGTTAGACAATATTGGATATTAAGGAATCGACATTTGAGTCTGAGCTTAGATCACCAGGAGTTGATAATGCACCAGAGCCGACATGGCTTCTCAATATTGTTTATAGAAGGTTTTCATGTGAATTCAGAAATTATTGAGCTGTGCGGTGTGTGATATAGTGTACTTTAAAATGTTTATGATTAGTGCTGGTACTGCATTGACAACCGACATAACGTCATTTTGTCGGACAGTTTTATCCAGACAGATGTTTGTTTTGGCTAAAACTGTATATTTTCTTTACTTTATTACATGTCAATGCATAAAAATAACAATATATTCAATAAGTACCACTACAATCAATATTATCCTGAGAAAACATTCCTCAACTATTAATTTCTTTTATCCTCTACTCCAAAGAACTCCAATCCGTTAATCCTGACATACGGTAAGCAATATTTTTTGTGTTCACCCTCTCCAAACATGTAATTGGTTAATAATTGGTAAACAGACGGCGCTGCCATGGAGTAAAGGGTTAATATAAATCAAAAGCAAGAATTAATTACGTCACATCTCATTAAATTGACAGCCAAAGTCACAAGTGGCCATCAGCATATGAAATACTTTTAAAGCTGTAGGCTTCTTTTGGGTACCGATGGACGGTTTCAACTTTTAAACCAAAATCCAACAAGTTTACATAAATGCCCCATCCAAACCACTTGGATTCAGGGTTAGTCTCGGAATGCTCTGTCTAACAAATCGTCGTTGGCAACCTCATTTGGAAGAGTGACTTTCATATTTGGATTTTCCTCCATAATTCTACAGATAGTCTCCTTGGCTTTATTGTTGCCTGCCCAGCTTCTGCGTGCAACCTGTAAATGTCACAATACATAAAAAAGTCTTTATTACAGTAAAACTTCTATATCTCAATAATACGAACACCTCCAAATTATGATCGCATATTTTCAGGTCCATATGCACTGCTATGCTTTGCTTTATTTTTAACCTCAGTATTATAAACGACTTAATGATTATGAGAACAGTCTTGAAGGGTACTAATAGTGGTCCTTTTATTGATTTTTACATTATGTTGTAAAACTATATATCTTTGTTGCCTCATATTAATACTGCTATTCAATTTTGAAGATGCCAATACCATGTATAGTGAATGAGTGAGTTGGAGTCGATACAGACCCTGTGGTTCTGATCATTAATTTTTTGTGATTGTTTTGGCACAGGTATAAGACAAGTGATTGAATAATTCCGGCACCGATCTCCCAAAGCATCTCGATTGGAAATGTCAACTCAAATTGAGATTTTGTTAAAATCATAGTCATAATTATAGATAACTGTGAAGTTCCAGCTTTTAAAATGATTCACTAATGTGGGCCAATTTCCAATCAAGCCTTATATCGAAATTAACATAAAGACACATGTCACTATTTGAGATGAGATATTGCTCAAATTGAGTTGCTTTCAGAGATCAGGGCCTGTTGTACCACTATTTTATTTTTGACTGTATAATATACAATGTATAAAATAGATCGAACTTGTATAAAAGTTGTGTTCTGGTTTCCATGACAACATACTATACTTACCCCGTTTGAAACATCCCATGATAACATTCTACTTGCTCTGTTAGCTGCTTCCTGTTCAAATATACAATACACATCTGTTCATTCATGTTTTACTATACATCTGTACTATCATAAACTTTTCCAACTTCCAAATTTTGTGTACCAGATATTTTGGTATTCGGAATGAGTTTGCAAGGTTAAATTTTCACACTTTTGCTTTCATGTCGAATTTACGAGTAAAGCCGCAACAATCAGAAATGAATTGCTTGAGAAAATTCAAGTCTGTAAAGTGAAATGTTTTTATTGACAGGGTGGACATGCCACTTGACTTTTTGGCTAAGTTGATAAGTAAAATTGTGTCAACAAAAAGTAACAGTTGTTTTTAACTTATTATTGACAAAATTTACTTGTCAACTTAGCCAAAAAGTCATGTGATATGTTCACCCGGATTAATACTTACGTTTGATCCATCTAGAACCAGACCAAATCCACCATTTGTAACTTCACCCCTGAAATGTAAAACAAGGTTTGTGTTTCTTAAATCATCAATGTCTCCATGTTTTGTGTCTTCAGTTTAAATTTTTGCATTCGTTTATTTGTATGGTTGTTTGTTCATTTAATTATTTTCACAAGTTGAAAGTTGATTGCAGTAGAACATTACTTGTTGCCAAAAATATGTGAATTTGTTGGTCTAAAGCAGTTCATGAAGTTAAATTTACCTGGTTTTTAAAATACATAAATATATATACTTTCTGCATTTTATTTCCATTGTTTAAGGACAAAGGCGTTGTTTAGTTTAAGGAACTTATTGGGAAAAAAGTATCTAACTTTTCTTTTACACCCGCACACAACAGAAGATGTAAGGAGTAACAGTATACTGTTTTCCTATCTGTCCTTCCATAGATATATTCTTGAGGATACAACTTAAGATTTTGCAGAATTTCCTTCAAACTTACACACATGAAGAACCTTAACAGGTAGATGTGCATCAATGAAAGAATTAGGACTGTGATTAATTTTGCCAGAATTATGGCCCTTTGCTTGGAAGGGTTATATTAGTCTGCTGAATGGCTACAGCTATAGTTCATTTTACACTTCACCATACTATATACTCAAGCTACATCTTACCAGCCACACCCTCCACCATTATGTAATGCTACCCAGGTCGCTCCACGGAAAGCATCACCTATAGCATTCTGTACTGCCATGTCTGTTATAGAAATTTATAGAACACATATTTATATGGAAATACAGAAAATAGTACACTTAGTGGTTTACTAACCTATTCTATGTAAATAAAGCTGTTGTGAAATAAATTCTTAGAAGACATACATGTAGTGGGATTCCAACCCATACTGTATGGTACCATCCTCGAAAACCCAGGCCACACTCCGCTTCTGCACTCACTTCCTACATCGTTGATGTAGCGAGTTCGGGAGTGGAGTCGCCGCTGGGTTTTCGATGATGATATGGAACCAAAAGCAATGTGTTGTATGAAAGCATTGGACTCTTTGACTACCAGTATCATACAACCCCAATGGTTATAAAGTACATGCATATGAAATTTATTGATAATCATACTTAAATTATTTTTGACAAATACCACAGGTAACTGTATCAATGGTAAAGACTAAAATTGTAAAGTTTATATTTTTCTATAGTTAAGGTAATATAAATTTTGAAAAGAACACTATTTTTCAATGATACAGTTTCCTGTGGCAAATACCTGCACAGAATGCGGAACCATCGTATATGTTAGATGTCTCCCTGTAAGGACTGTCTGTACCACTGACATCATGATGATCACGACTGATCACTACTGGACCCTTGTAATAAAGACCAGAACATCATATACTTACAAAGTAATGCTCATACAGAAAGCACAAGTCAATGTTCATCATTAGGTTAATAAAATATTTTTAGTAAACTGTGAAATATGTTTTCATGATACAGGGCTCCTAACAATACCAGAATAATACAGAATTCAAATTCACTAGAATGATTTACTTTTGCAGAAAATTAAAGTGATTTGATGAATATAATTCTATTGACTAAGTTATGGTCATTTGAAACAATGTTTAAATTGGTGTAGGGAGTCACCTTGACACCCAATATAGACTGGCATCAAATTTCAGGTTTGGACATGATGTCTCCCCTTAATGTCCCAATAGAACGGTTCAACCCAGAATGAGGAGTATACATGTATTTCCAGATTAATATGTGTTTGATATTCTATTTATCTATAACATACCTTCAAATTTCCATTTGCTACTGCTTTGTTAAATGCTGTTGCTATGGCTACTCGACCATTGTCATCAGAATATAGAATTCTTGCTTGAGAACCCACAACCTGGGGAACATATATAAATTATGTTTTTTGGAGAATAAATGTGCATACATCAAAATATATACAGTGGAACTCGGTTATAACGAAATCATCGGGACCTAGCAATTCCTTTCGCTATATCCGATTTTCGCTATATCAGTACAACGAAATTTCGCTATGTGCGATCGGATGTAACGTATTTCGTCATACATTGTATATTAAAATCATTGTGTTTGTCATTTATAAGTACAGCATGTACAGGCTGCTTCAGAATGTTTAAAGAAACAGCATAGACGATGCTGATCATTTTTTTTATATTATTAACTGATAAAAAATCGTAATGAATGAGTTCTGTTCAATATCTTACTTGGAATATATCAATCCTTATTCTGTGCGAAGTAAGGCATTATTTGAGCCGTTTAACTAGGTATGCTTATATTATAAGTCAACTAATTAGCAAGTTCTAAGCACAAGCTGTTAAACCATTAAAACAATTTAGTAAGTCACGTTGGCGATTGTCACATGGTTGATGAATGATGAAGGCCCCATGTATTTCATCCTCTGTCTAATATTAGGTTATCTTATATTTTGTTTTGTAGTTTAAGCTACGGTTTTTCGATATAAACCATTTACAAAAGTTAATAATCTTGTAAAGTCAACGAAGTTTAGGGGTATAATTATTGGTTAGGTCAGTTTATTTGCACTGATAAATGCCCGAGGCGCAACTACTCAACACCTTTTAAGATTGCCCAATTGTTTTCACGCAATTATCATCTTTGTTATAACTGATCAGTATTGCACACAAAATGTTACATCAGGACCTAGAAATCATTACGTTATAACCGATTTTTCATTATATCCGATTACGTTATAAGCGAGTGGTATTACATTGAAATAAAGAAGAGACGAAGCCGGGGATTTTTTTTCTTACGCTATAAGCAAGTTTTCGTTATAAGCGAGTTCGCTATAAGTGAGTTCCACTGTAAGTTAGTTTTGATTGCCTAGTGAAAATCTGAAGCAGTGCATAAATGTAGCAGTTTATAAATGTACATTAACTTTACAGCCTAGTCTTAGAACTGGATGGCTGGGCAGTTTGTTATGTTGCTGCATCATATATCATACATATGGTTGTCAACAAAGTAAGATGATGACTACTGCCAAGTTCATATAATTTATAAGCATTTCATTCATCAAAATGGGAAACTGGCTTTTGTCATTTCCTTATGCCCTTTGATAACTCCAGGAACGTAGTGTTGAGATTGGTTGAAAGTAGATCTACAAATTGTTTCACAATTAACCTAAGGTGTAACCTAATTTGGCTTATTTTATTATTCTAAACTACCGAAAATAATATTCAGTACATTTATTTTGAAGTTGTTTTCAAATTGCTCAAAATGCTCTTCAGTTTGAAGATACTTTGACAGGACTATGTGATCCTGAATCATGTTTGTTGTAAAGTCTAGTGTATGTACCGTACCATGTTATTTTTGGAGGCTTCTTTTATCCATCTTATGTTATCATTGTACTGCTGTTTCACATTCTCCTTAACTGAAATATACAATATTGTACAATAAATAGGGGAAATCACCATGGATATATCTTTTGAAATCATGACTAAAAGAAATCTGATTGAATCCTTTGCTTCAGTAATATAGTTTGTCGGACCCTTCATGAAGTTTCATAAAAAAATTCAGTTACATAAAATTATGGCGATTTGGAGGAAAATCATCATTGTTGTCAACTTTTTTATGAAAGAGTACCAATAAACGTGAATAAAAAAGTTGCCGAAGCCTTAGACCGAGGCACCCATTTGATTTTATACAGTGATTGAGTAAACATGTGCTAAATCATAAAAGAGAAAAATACACGTATATACCAAAATGCAAGGTCTAAGTTCACCTGGCCCAGACTGCTACAGTTAGAAGAATATTTTCACAGAAGCTTACCTCCTCTGTTAATGATATCCTCTAGAACTGTTGCTGCTATCTCATCTGTTGTGTCAAGGTCATTGGGGTCAGCACTTGTACACACCCATCTGTTATAAACGTGAAATTAATGTCAAGGTTTTTCTAAGTAAAATCAATGTCAAGGTTTTTCTAAGTAAAATCAATGAAAGTCAATGTCAAGGTTTTTCTAAGTAAAATAAATGTCAAGGTGTTTCTAAGTAAACTCAAAGTCACGTTTTTTCTAAGTAAAATCAATGTCAAGGTGTTTCTAAGTAAAATCAATGTCAAGGTTTTTCTAAGTAAAATCAATGTCAAGGTGTTTCTAAGTAAAATCAATGTCAAGGTTTTTCTAAGTAAAATCAATGTCAAGGTTTTTCTAAGTATAATGTCAAGGTTTTTCTAAGTAAAATCAATGTCAAGGTGTTTCTAAGTAAAATCAATGTCAAGGTTTTTCTAAGTAAAATCAATGTCAATGTGTTTCTAAGTAAAATCAATGTCAAGGTTATTCAAAGTAATACATGTATTTAAATGTGATGGTTAAACCAATTTTGTGGGTAGGTTATGAAGGGAAGGGGAAAAAGTATTTTGTCAATAATAAATTAATAATAATAATTATTATTATATTAGTATATTAATGTCCTTTGAAGTATAAACAGTTAATTGACTTGTCATACTAAATTTTGTAAGCATGTTTTGTCATAGATGCTCACAGGAAAGACTATGCTTGCTCAACTGTGTTGCCTCTTAAAATAAAATTGTTACTATTATTATTTATTATTTTATTATTATTATTATACAAAACCTAAAAGGTCCAAATCCTAGTGAGAAAATGTCTCCCATGAGATCTTGTACATAACTCGGATAGCGGAAAAATGTGCCGTGTAGTCCCGTATTCTGTCCTACATCTGCACCTAATGGGTGTGAAGATGATGTCATTTAATTATGATTCAGTACCCATTACATAATATGTTGCTAAATATACTAAATATTTGTGGAATGGTAGGCTAATAGCATTTTTGCTAATATTTTTGTTAATAACTTTATGGACTCAGAAAAAGCCTACTACATGTATACTACAAATCGCAGTGTGTTAAACATGGAATAGTTAAGATATTGAAAATACATTTACTTAGTACTGGTAAATGCATCTGGTTGATCATTAAACTTGTTGAAGTAACATCTATAATTTATATATCATATATATAATTATATATAAGTTTCCACAATTTGCCTGATCATTTACTCCATAAATCCTGTATTTATTTAACTGCAATATACTGATAGGAAAGTTATTAGGCTGTGCACACAATCTTAATTAAATACCAATTATTGGAAAGTAAGGGCAGTGCAACCATAATGGTGTGTGCTAACTGCAAAAGTCGGAAGTTATCACACCATGAAGTAATTAAATAGCTGATTAAGGTAGAAGGATACTTAATTATTTTACAAGTACCCTTCCACCTTATATATACCTGCCCGGCCAGCTTCTAGTAGGAAAGCATTCCCATAATCCCAGAAATACATCCCCTTGTCAGAGAGGTGATTTACAGCAGCTATATGTCTTCTCAAACTGTAAATACATACGTGAATGTAAATTGTACCAGTCAACTACAGTCTGTTCAAAGTAAAATGATAATGGTTATAAGCATGACCTCTTCCATCAGGTAAACAATGTTTATCTATGTACTGATTTAACAGTAATTCCCGATATACTTTCTAATGGGATAGTTCCTCGTTAGTATAACTAACTGAATTGACAGTAATATATTCACACTGGCAGGCAAATATTATAAACATTGCTCAAATGGCTTTTCCCTAATTGTCTCCCTTTGATACCTACTGCATTCTTGGAGTATATTTTGGGAAAAGGAAAATAACCCTTTACTTTCCCCATACCAGGAAAATATTTTTTATCCATGAAATTGATATGACATGTATCATCATATAAACTTATTTTTACTGTACTCGCATTATAAATATGATTTATAGGAGATTGTCTCCCCTATTACAATACATGATTGGCTCCCTTTTTACAATACATGATTAATCTCTGAAAAAATGATAAAGGGAATTAACTCTCTTTGATTCAAATCTAGCTATAGTATAGATAGATATGTTTACATTTGAAAACATGACTACATGAACAAATAATCAGTCTTCACGCTCTCTTATTTGAGTATGCTGATAGTTGAAGGGAATGCTCTTATACATATATAAAGGGAGCCCATCTCTTAAGTGATGCTAAATAGTCTTCGTACTCTACTTTTAGTTTAATTATAATCAAAGGGAGAGAACTCATAAATCTACATTCATAAAGGAAGACCATCTTAGACTTGAAGAAAACCTCCTGTCCTGTGCTCGTATCTCACCTTTCTTGTACAAGGTTCTTGAATTTGGTTGGATTTTCATGCATAACTTCTAATGATTCCTCATATGTTAGCTGAAAAAAAAATCCCAATTGCATTTTCTAGATATGATAAAAAAAATACGTGTTGAACCTCATCAATTTGACAATCTTGCAAAATATGTTGTTTAAGGTCCCTACATAATGTAAAAAGAGGATTCTTTATTGAAGACGCATGCCTAACTTAGCTTAATGTGTTCCTCTAAAACAAAATAACATTGCAACATTATGTTATATTACGGATGATAAAGTCATTTCTGAAGTTTAATGTGAACTCCCCCAAATCACTTCATTTCACTATCGTTTATTTTATTGTACATGTATGAAATTGCACCCAATGGGAACCCATAAGGGGGTACTGTAGTGAACACAACTTAATTTACTGTAGAAACGAGATTGCTGACACCTAACCACCAGCAGGTTCATCAAAATCTATGGAACATCATAAATATCTTGTTTATATTGTTGAATTTCTGGTTGTCTTCCCAACAAGACGATTCGTTGGGGAGACAACAAAAGTCAACAACATAAGACAGATATGGCGTTACATTGGTATACAGTAAAGTTCCACTAAAAAGACCAGTTTGATTATTTGAAATCGTGCAGATTTTTGCCAGTTTAAGGTCCCAAAGTATTAAATTTAGAACAAAAAAGGTCCGCTTATAAGACCGATTCGCTATTAAGACCACATTTTTACTGGTCTTATTAGCGGAATTTCACTGTATTTATAAAAAAACATGCTTATGTAAAAAGAATCTGGGTCACCTGTCAGGCTAAGTGGTATTGCTAGTAACGCTATAGTCATTACAGTTCGCAAGGTATAATAAATTCGAAGTCAACAGTGTGTCATTCATTGCGCGTTTACAGGCTTGCTTGAAATATTCATTTTGCATTCATTGCGGTGTGAGTTTATAGACTTGCTTGAAATATTTATTTTTTCTATCCGATGGCTTGACGGTGTTGCTTTGTATTGTCTGTGTGCTACAGTTGTTATGAACAGCACTGTATGTGTACATGTATTTATCTCACAAACTGTACTTACTTGAGCAGGATAGTATCCACCAAGGTACGGATTATGACACGATGTTTGATCCGAGCCTAAATCCACCAGTAGGTCACCAGTACGATCATATTCTACAACCAATCTCTCCCTAAAATTGCACAATTGCACATATAATTCAAATCTCTGTATGACATTTTGGGATTCTATAAAACTATAAAACTCAACTTGTAGTATTTATTGCTATTCAAAGCACATGTATGAAACTTCCGATCACAGTATCACTTATTGGAATACTATACAATTCAACATATATGCCTTATTGCAATAACCGGATTTCAACTCATTTATACGAGCGTACACAGTGTACACGGTCACATATTTTAAATATGTCACAGTTCATCTTCAACTTTACAATCATTTAAATGAAAGTTGTTTCTGACTGAACTATAAGTAACTCACGTCATGTAAAACATAGGTATTCATAAACGTACATGGGTGCTCAGTGTTACCATGGTAATAATGAATTTTAGATTTTCAAATTAAAGCTATATTCACTGAATGACTTCCTTGGAATACACGTTTGTTTATATGTGTACAGGTTTATGAATATTCAGACAGGATATGTCAAGAAAATGACAACTATTGCATGCACGAACAAAGCAATATTCCTCAGGAACGAGTCTGACCAGTTCATGTGCTCAGGATGCCCATATGACGATTGTTATCAGAGGATGCCCAGACCGAGCTCTAAACCATGACGAAATAGTCTCAATGTGTAAGATTTCCATTTTTGCCAGTCCAGGCTCCATCTCTTCCGGATCCGCGCATGTTTTGGAAATGGATATTGATTTTAACTCATAAATTCTCAAAATAGATAATCCACCCACCATAAATCGACTATGTTGCCATGGTAACCAATACTTGTAGCCCTCATATCACGTTTAGCCTGCCGGATCATTGTAATACACATGTCAAGGTCATCCGCAACTTCCAGTACCCAACCTTGTTGATGTCGCTTGTCCAATGCTGCCCTACTCACCTACGATTTACATTAACACAAAGACATGGAGTATCCGTATGCTCAAAACAAGTGTCATGTCAACCAAATAAGTGATACTCAATCAAACGTATGACTGACAAGTATTCCATAAAATATAAAAACAACGTGTTTGGGTTGTTGCTTGTTGCCATTGACTTTAAAAGCACTCGGGTGTATAACCATTCGAGTTTCCCTACCAGAATGGCTAATGACCTCCGACTTCAAGGTGGAACATAATATGTGTGTGCCATGTCTGCGAGATATATGGAATCCGAATATGATACCCTAACTCTCAGTCTCTGGTCGGAATAATTAGATTATTACGTGACTGGTGTAGACGCAAAATATGCTTTTTCCGTGAATTTTCCTCTCGACAGGATTTCAACTTGTCACCCAATACATTTGTGTCATTTTCCTGCTAATGATTACATACACCAGACTTACAGCATGAACATGCATGTTTATGATACACGTGTACAAGGTGTGATATTTTTGTAACCATGGTTACCTCTGCTATGACGCCAACACAGCCACAAATCACTGCCGCTTTTGCTTGTGCACCACTCATTCCTCCAAGTCCTGACGTCACAAATACCTATAACAAGCAGGGGACTTAAATGTATTTTATTATTTTTATATTATCAAAGGTTTTGTCACTGCGCTGTATACGTAAATATGCAGATAGAAAATGTATATCGGAAAAGCATGAGAATGACCCCGACGTCAAATAAACCGAGCTGTGTTGTCAATACCCATTATAAATTCGTGTGGCATGCATATCCACTACAATAGTAGCAATACACACTTTTGGATCCCCTTTATTTTCAAGAAAGTAAGATATTTGAAAGTGTGTCTTTATCGACCTAATTGATTGTGATTTCTAGTAGATAAGATGTTAATTTCGAGGCTGTGTTCTTACAAAGTTCGGAACATTGGGATACTCATAAAGGAGAACTATAGGGTCTACTTAACTACTACATGTACCATTAAATATTAACCGATATTACCTTCTTAAAGAAACATTGATTGACATTACCTTTCCTGCCAAATTACTGGATCCTAGCTTCTTCCGGGCAGCATTCAAAACGGTCAACTGCAAAAATATGTTCATGTGAAAATACTACAAACATGTTTGTATTTATAATAAAGATACCCCAAGAACACATTCAAACGATGAGCGTGCTTCATCGAAATGTGTTATCATGGAAAATGAATACACGTACGTAGATGCATACTGTGGTTACAAAATGGTCTATTGTTGAAATTTTATTGCTAATGAAGATCTATGTCCGCAAATCTTCACTAAATAAAAAATATTTCGGGAATGGTCTACCAATTACACAAACATATTCTTTTTTAGTTTGATTTTCATTTTATGAATTATGTCGACGAACTTTTGCACAGCGCCTTGCATAAATGGGTACCGTAATTTTTACATTATATATGTCTACTCTTGCTCTAACGACAATTTATACTAGCTAGAACATCATGAAAGTAACATAAACATTTACCGTCGTGCCGTGTACAATGCCCTGTGGTCCAATGTAACAAAAACTACCAGCAGTCATCTGTCCGTACCTACATAACAAACAAAGGAGACACAAATTATGCATAAACATATTAAACAATCAAACTGGTCAACTACGATCACAGGCCTAAGAAATAATGTCACATTCGATTGAGGACAATTGGAGATGTCAAACTCCAGCTTTATGATAAGTTCTGAGGCCTGTGACTACATGTACGCAATCATATGTAGGCTTGTGTTGCCTCTATACACATACCATTAATGGGTGTCTATTAATAAAGAGCTAAGATATCACATCTGGATTCCATTTATTATCATGCACAATTAATTCTGATTCTCAATTTCTCGGTGGTCATTGGTCAATCTAACAGGAAAAACATCGGGTGACTACGCACTTCACTTCTGCACATGTACAAGAATGAATCCTGACATAACTAACTTGAATATTGTGGTCGAAATAAGACGGAATTCAAGGTTGTCTTTTTTATTGTATATCATTTTAGCACTGCATAACTCTGTGCTCATTATGATCACATCGACAAACTTATATTCCGAAGAAAACGCGAACAGTCAATGGTTCAAATTGACTGTGTTGTATGGATATAAATAATGCTGAAACTTACATTGTTACCCCTAAAGCAAACATCTTTTCATATAATCCCCTGGAAGAATAGTTGGGGATCACCTAAAACAGAAAAATATATATATACGAGTACATGCCCCTAAGTAAATGGCTACCATGTCATGTGTCCAATAATATGAATGTGAAGTTCTTGTACATTTTATAAACCCATGTATGCTCCATTCTGTAATAGGTACATTTTTGTGTACATTTATTGTATTTAATTTTTTATTTAAGTAATAGGAAGCATAAAATTATTCATACTAGTATTCATAATAAATAGTTTGTTCCTAGTGCCTATAAGTGGATTCGAACCCATTACTGCATGGGGCCTTTGGCTTGCATAAACTGATTGGTGCCTTAGGCATGTGCGCAATGAAAGCATTGGAAGTATGCAACGAACTACACACCCAAATAAGCAGTGATTACTACAACATACCAGTAATGAGTTGATGTTCGCAAGTGAGTATCATGATTGGCTACATGTACCACCAAACGACACAAATATAAGTCTGTGAACTTCGAGTTGAAATAACTTGTTTTTACATGGAGTTCGAATATTAAGACCACACCCAATAAATAACGTTCCGTCTTCGTATCTACTGAATTTGGATGCAGGACGTGCTGTCGACTTGTAATTGCATACCATCAAATCCCACTTGCTTGTGAATTTTGTTTCCTTATTGGTCATTATACACTACAACATAAGCCAGTGTTATTGCGCAGCGATCAGGAGGTGGCTGTGTTTTATATTGTCTGGCCATTGTGGTTCCTTACTACAATATATTCTTGTAGGGACCAGGAACGAAATAATTCCCTTTGGGTCTGGCCATATGGACTACCAATACCCGAATTTAATAATAAACTTTCCTGCAGTAGCTTCATTGTTCACGTTCTACTTTGGAATTATAATATACATGTACAATAGTATATTCCTACCATGCCGTTTGTGATGATCGCTCTTGGTGAATCAGTCGTACTAGGGAACAAACCCATTGGGTGCCCTGAATAGAGAACCAACGTTTGTTCATCCGTCATCTCTGATAGATACTTCATCACCATTAGAAACTAAAATATATGTGGGAATTTATAATTAAATGTACATGATTCATTGATTGGCGCAATCGTGAAAACTCGGCCATTTCCGTTTGTATCCGGTAAATAACCGAGGTGATCAGAAGAGAACGTATGTACATGTAGTTTAAAATTTACATGAGATTTGAATGTTTTTATATTTTAAAGTTACGTTACATATAAATGACTGGAGAGAATAACATGCAACATGCAATGTGTCGGGGTACAGGGTGCCCAAAAAGACTATGCCACACAGTGACTATGATGTATACGTTCTACTATCACACATAAAATGTCACATGTATAGACGAAAGAATGCAAGCTTTTTTCCATAAAATAGCTGATTTGTAATCTTAAAACTGGCACCAGATAAAAACCCTTACATATTTCGTCTATACATGTGCAAGTGTTCTTTGTGATTGCAGTACGTAACGATTTGATCAATAGTCGCTGAAACTGTTTACTTTCTTTTTGAACACCCTGTCCATTGTGGTTGCAACATGTATATGGTTATATATATGTGACTGAACCAACCTGTGCCCAATTGGTAAAGACCTGTCCGTTCCCGCCATACGTTACAAGTTCATGAGGAAACTGCGCCACACGATGATCCAGGTTGTTCATGATCATATGCATAATAGCGGCAGCTTGACGACAACGTACCGGGTATTCGTCGATTGGATAGGCTCTAACAAATACAAAGTTCATTCAAGTTGCTAGTGTTTTTTCTTCTTCTATTCGTTTGCACGTAATACCTATACACGTGATAACATCGGTTGCGGAAATGGCCAAGGAAATTATTTAAAAAAACACATCTTGATAACAACAATGTTCGTCATGTGTAATGTATACTACATGTACTAGTATACTGTCGATTCAAGGAGTATAATACTAATGAGGGAACGTTCCCACTCGAAAGAACAGCGGGGACTACATTTAACGCAGATAAACACACTTTATCTGACGTTCGGGCTTATATTTACAACCGTTATCATTTAACTTTGAAAGGAATGAAGTGTTGTACTTTTTAACTACACTAAACAAATTCAAAATGTATGCATACATTCAACTTGTTACACCATACATGTAAAACTACTATAATGTGAATACGTATGTAGATTTTCTACCTCATTGGTAAAGTTGGTCTAAATCTGTACATGTATATGTGTCCATAGTTCCGCAACTCGTCGGCGAATTCTGGTGCTAAAGTTTCATGTGTTGACTGTGGAAAATATCTCAATGCATTTCTTAATGCCAACTGCAATATAAAGTGTTTATAAACACACGATTTTACAGTACAACCTTTTCAGAGTGACCCTCTGTCAAGCAACAGTCTCTCTAATACAACACCTTTAAACTGCCCCTATGCCGATATTGATTATAATTACATTAACATGATTCCTATTATTAAATGTTAATATGAATACAACCTCCATTGAGCAACACCCTCTACACATCGTCCAATATGTGCTGCAGCTCCCAAATGTTGTTGCTCTTTTGAGACTGTACTGCTCATGGTGATTACTGATTTAATAATCGGAATCATTCGAGTTACGGAGTTACCAATGTTTTTGCATGTTGGCACAGTATACGTTGATGCTTCTTGGTGGAATTAACTGAATGCGCAGTTTTTTAGGGTACTCGTACGTTCACGCAGCACAAGGAATTGACGAAGCCTTCAAGGAGGTCTTGTTTATGGACGAAAGTGGTTTAATATGAGCTATGATCGAGTTATACTAGCTCTACTATAACTGACTTTAGGTAATTAGGCAGTAGCGCATCACTAATCACATAAAGGGCTATATTTCGTTTTGTGCTTAAGAAATACTTTTTTTTCAAAAATATTTATGGACAATAAGAAAGGCAAATCCCTCTGCTTTTCTAAAAGCACACCAGTTTGTTAAAGTGATATCAAATAATTCTATCTGTGTCATTTGCGAACTACATGTATTTTTTCCGAGTAAGTATCTTTGAATTTGGCATTGTATGTTTTTTCTCCACAAATCAGTGAACTACAGAAGTCATATTTTGGTACGGTATCACCCTAATAGAAACAAATAATTATGAAAAATAAATAAATAGATTCCATCCATATAGTTGTATAAACCCTTGAGTGACCCCATATACCTCCATGATCCACTATTGCCTAATCAACTATATTAGGTAAGTGTCATTGCTTGTGTCCGTGCGTTATCTTGCAGGGCATCCTTAATGTTATTCCTTACAATATAACTGACCTTGACGTTCTAAATGAACATAACTTAAAACTAGACTATACACACGGACATGGAGCAATTAAACCATGTACACGCATATTGGGGATTGAATAAAAAGTTGCTTTTCTTCAATATGCTCATAGCAGGTTCACGTTTATCCATCGGTTATTTAATATAGTCATTATTCAATCTTAAACTTAAACCGTCACTTATACTTCATAACAAACATGATAACAAATAAGGACTACATTTTGTAGTGTATTTTGATAGAAATTCACCCATTAGTTACTCTTAGGAATAAATATGCATCAGTCAAGGTCTACATGTACAACTCAAAGTTTATGGCCAACCGAACTTACCTATTATCTCAATTAATTCTATTCAAAGACTCGAATTCATTAACAGAACCACAGATATATATATTAGAATATATATCTGTGACAGAACTTACTTTTTTAAAACAACATATGTATTTATATAACAGTTAAAGAATAATTTTATTTTTAGATTTCTACTTAAATTTTTATTTGTTCGTCTTTCATGGAGTTAAGAAACGGACAGATGTGGATTATAAAACGCACTGAACATCCAAAGGGGGCTATCAATTTACAATCGTAGAACTATTAACTTATATGGTATGTAAATAAACAATAAATTACATTAAACAAGTAACCCACCCTTTGTTCGTCCCTGGTGAGGTCTGGAGTTCGAACGGGGGCATGAGGTACATTCTCATCGCGGTCCCTGGGTTCCGGAAGTGGGTCAGTCGGTAATCCTTCGCATATATCCTTTAATGATGACATTTTAAAACCCGATTAACTGATGTCGACGTATAAGTCTTGTTTATGGTCCTTGCATTATCTCTAGATATCTAAGTATAGCTTGGCCAATTTGACACGAGCCTTATCTTTTGATTAGCATAATTTAACAGTTGATACATTAATTGCCTACGTTTATAACACCGATTGTATGTTTTCATAATCGGGAAGTATCACGAAGACCCCCGAGATGTAATTCAAACACAAAAATGAAATACCGATATCGCACGATTTGCTCGCGGAAATTGGTATATTCAAAGCAAGAACTTTGTAATATATTCTTGCATAAAGGTCAGGCTCATGTCAATATAGCTAAGCTATAATAAAGCTCATTTCACTGAATAGTTTAATCAAGGACGAATTTGTTGTTCACCAACTTTCTGATAAGATAACAATGGACATTAACATAGACGTATACTTATATTTAGTGTACTTTTATCGTGTAAGCTATATATATAACTATACTAGTTCTACTCAGATTTTGATAAGGGTCAACAAAACAATGTCCATGACCGTCTTTTAACCGATTTAGAAAATGTCTGCAAATATCAAAATAGAATCTTCTTATCATTGTCAAAATTGCCTCTAAATTCTAAAACATATCGTATTATTCATTTAGATCGGATCATATTACCATCGGGAAATCAGTTTGCAACGTCTACAATAAAGAGCCAGAAACAACCAATCTTGAATGTGGAATCAAAACTGCGTCGATTTGTAAATGTATCAGAAAGATCTATAGGCCTTCTAGAGAATAAACTGCCCCCAACTTATAACTAATAAAGAAGTAACAAAAAGAACTGGAATTGGGGATTTTAATAAGACGCGTGCAATGGAGATGGGTAGGAAATATAATGAATGGAAAATTCAAGACATGCAAATTCAGTAACAGCTGTTAGATGGGCACCACAAGGACCGAGAAAAAGAGACTGACCAAAAGGAACACGGAGAAGAAATCAAAAGGCATATCTAGAAATACAAAAAGACAATACCAGGCGGCAAAGTGACCGGTAATGGTTTATTGATACAAGACATCTTGTCAAGCAATAACTAGTTTTTAAGTCCTATAATAAATACATCGAATCTATCCTTGACCTTGCTACTTCTGAGGACGGTACCAGGAGCTACATCGATATCAGCTTTCACAGGCAAAAAGATATTCTCTTTGTTGAAAAGCAAGAAAGCAAAGATATCTCCTCACTAAGTAGTAATGGTAATCTGTACACTGACAACCGGCTCATGTCCAATCTTATAGCAGCAGCATCGGGGATATACCATATACCGGTGATCTTCCAGAAGTCAATTGAATTTGGGAGGGTTACAAATGACTGGAACACGGGGAATGTGTTGCGAATCAATGTTGATTTCCCACGGAAATTGTGCAAATTGAATAGCTTAGTTTAGTAGCAATAAAAGTTTTAACGATTTGATACACGAGTGTTTATTAATGTAGAAATCCCCAGGAACGTATAGACTAAGTATATGAATAGTCGACAAGTTCTTGTATCGTTTCGTTCAATGTGTTCATTTCGCTTTAATGGCAATTTCGACAAAATATGACATTTCGCGAAAAAAATAAATCGGTCATGTTATTTACTTCCGGGAAAAAAATGTTGTTTTCGTTTTCTCAAATAATTTAGTTACCTTATTAGTATGTAAGTTTGAAGACAGCTAATGTTTATACGACAACGAAAGCCCTAGTTGTTCACCTGTAAGTTCCTTCCATAGTCATCTGTGATCTGATGATCACTCATCTGTCAAAGTCTGATGGCAACTTTTGATTTCAACTGACAACTTTTTAGTTTTTATCAATTTATGTTTCAAGTTTAGGAGGAAGTTGTTTACACTCATGTATGATATTTATTAACCTATTATGTATGACATTGTGTTATACATAGGTCAGTCCTTTATCTGGCCCCAAAACACAAACCTGTCCATAATTTGGTCACTTGTAATGCACAAGGCCATTTAGTTCTACTAGTAAAACTCAGATACTCGCGGTATGAATATGCTCCTATACTGAGTTTTATAGCTCTATTAATAGCTTTCCATAGCAAAGTGTAATTTGCAAACTAAACCACCTATTCTGTATTTAACAGCTAACATGGTCATAGTAACGCTTATTTCATTCATAAACTACAAAAACATCATTAAATATACCTTTACACAACCAATATTAGATAAAACGCTTTTCTGACAGCCGCCGTGAATCAATTTCAGTTGACCCCATTTTGGTTATCTAATGTAGACGCACGTGTCTTAGACGAAATAATTAATCTGTACAGAGTAGTCGTTCTTGATTATCGTTCCGGATTTTATGTTCCGGATACCGGGTTTTAGCCACTTTTTTCGTCTAACAAAAATTCGCCATATTGTTGTTTGTCAACATTCTGGAAATTTCAGTAATTTGGCAGTGGAAGTGAAACTGGATTAATTTGTGCATCAGTGAGGTTAGTGTTCTTGCAAATATTGGTATTGAACGATAGGAAAGGTATTTATGAAGGCATGTGTGGTGTGCTTTAACTGTTTATTGAATTTAAATGCTCTAAATCGGTCACCAAACAGCGACAAAGAATCGTGTCGCAAAAAGCTATGCACGTCTAAGAGCCACTATTTAGCACCCAAGTTTGTGAAACATAGTGTAGCATACCGTGAAGCAATCGCAGGGTCTATCATTAGCACTAAAGGCCATTGAAACCCCGGCCACAAAACGCAGCGAATGACAGGGATGTTCTGTAAATCCTGCCGCTGCAGGATCATGCAGAAGGCCAAACCCCATCCTTAAACCAGAGAAATGGCATGGCTATATTTCCCCCGCTATTTTGGCACAGAACAAAAGCCTCGGACAGCAGTGTGGAGACATTCGGAACGGGAAAAATATTTCATACTCCCAACAATCAAACCGATTATAACAGGGAGGTGCAAGTCAGGGTAGCAGTTTGTTAAAAGTATAAAATGGGTGTAAAATTTATATAGTACAGAGTGAAAGTGATCAATCATAAAGAGAATTTACAGTGCAAGTCTAAAAACAGTAAAATTACTATTTTTTTCCAAGAACTATCAGATACAAAAATGTACTGTACCGGATTACATCATATATTGTAACATATACTGGTGCCTCGTATTTCCGTGGCACTTAACTATAAACTTAAATATAATGTTTACAACAGCAATACTGGTTACAACTTACAGCCTGCCACTGAATAATAAAATGTACCTTTGGTTTATGATTTATTCTAATTAAATGTTTTTATCGGGCAAAACATAAACAAAATTAAGTTTTTCTTTAACCTACTCCTTTCTACACTTGGAGAGCGGATACCCCTATTTCCACGGTATCCAATGAAAACAGTTCTTAGTGTCGCCAACAAGACATGCACCTGTCTGAAACCTTGTAAAAATGTTAAGACAGATGCAGTCTTCGAATTTGACCACTAGCCTGAAGCCCGAGGCTAGTAAAAACTGGGTCGGGCTAGTAATTGTCTCTAGATGACTAGTCCGAAAGTCTAGTGAAACTTTGAAATAATTTTAATAATTTAATGGTCTGACTAGTAAATATCTTCTTGGGCTAGTAAGTTCTTCCATGTTGGTAGCCCGACTGGCTAGTACTTTGAAAAGTTTTTCGTGAAGACTGCAGATGTTGCTAACTGTAGCAGGCAGTTAACATAAGCTGTTATGTATACTTTTGTTACTAGAGGTTTAGCAAGTGACCTACTCTTAAAACACTAGAAAATTTACTCTTTACTAGGAGGAAAAGTAAATTCAGCCCAAAAAGATTGTTTATTTACTTTTGTGTCTACTTTTTTATTAATTTGTGAGATTTAAGTGACAGTGCACTTATTTACAGGTATATTTCGTATGTACGACACACACAACTGTTTATATCCAATACCACGGAATTAGGGGTACCACGGAAATACGAGGCGAGGCTATACAGTCCAGTCCCAGCCTCCCAAGGCTAGAGACACTACATTTCTAGACTGCATACAAATTACAACAGTTTACCACATGCGAGGAAAGATCTATCAATATTTTATTATAAACAGTTAAACTATTGCTGTCAACTGTGACTGTTTCGGATCCAGCGTCCTAGCTACTAGTACAACACAGTACATGTAGCTTAGATTGTCAATGTATGAAATTGTCTAGAGATACTTTCTATTTTACAGACTGCTACTGTTCCTCATGTCTTAGACATGGAAATATGGCTGGGACAATGAGACAACAAGAATGGAGAACTTTACCATACTTTCACGATAATTTCCGCAATACCGATGAAGTAAGAAAATATCTATTTTTATCGCTTTGATCAACATCATAAACATGCATGGATCCAGAGATTTTCTTAAAGGGCAGGGGTGTCACTAATCCTGATTTGTCTGGAATTCCGGATTTAACATTCAAGAAAGAGCAATGACTCCTGACCAAAATATAAGTCATTTGATGAAAATATCTCAAGTGATGAAATGGCAAAGTTATGGTAAATTCAATCTGCTCTGAAGGATTTTCTTTAATAAAAACTGAGTTAAATGTGGAAATAATGTCATTGAAGATCTCTTGTTTGGCTGCTCACTTTGTTTTAAAAAATGACATTTGCTATTACAATGTACACAGAAAAACACAAACACCTTGATATATCATTTGACAGTGACTGAGTGAGTGTTTGATTGATTGTATTGATGTACACAGTTTAAATAATCAGGCCCTTCCCATGGGCCAGAAGGCGCTGTGGTACCCCAGCGCATTAATTCCAGAATTTGCTTTCCCCCAGCGCCTTAAATCTTAGAATGGTGTCTTTAAATCACTATATTTTGTCAGTATTGTGTTATTTGAGAGAAAAAGGCTTGCATTGTGTAAAAAGTACTTAAATCAGCATCTAAATTATGCACATTACTGCAGTTACATCTTCTAAAACATTCTACCTATTCTTGTCAATGTCCTAAAGTATGTTTTCTAGAAATACCCCAGCGCCTTAAAAATATTCTGGGGAATGGCCTGATAATGGTATTTAAGTTGTATAACAGTGTACTGTTCTTTACTAGGTAGCAAAGTTTATCAAGAAACATGCTAAAGGTAAACCTGGATCGTTCCTCCTACGACCAAGTAGCAGAAATCCTGATCTACTCACAGCATCCATCCTGTAAGTACTGCTATATACATCGCTGGCTTAGAATGAGAAGGTTGTAAGTGTGCCAATAACTACCTTATAAAATAAGATTAACACATATTTGAAATCTACATTATAAGGCGCTTCTTATGAGCCTATTTTCATGTAATTGTTTACCAAACTTAAGTTGAAAAAGCTTGTTTTACCATAAGTAAAGAGTGTTTGTCAGACAGTTTTTCTTGTTTTCTCAAAATATTGATTTTGTAGTTACGACCTTCTCAATCGAAGCCAGCAACATGTCTTTGTGTCTATACATGTTACCATCGATTTGATCGGGCAGTGTTTTTATCAGTGGTCCTACGTTTGTACAATAAATTAATGACATAACGGGTCACCCAATTAACCGGAATCCAGATAAATAACCGAAATAGGCCTGTATTTGGAATCTGGTTAATCGATAGACCGGAAATAATGCTTACCGGTAATTGATATTGCACAATGTCGCTTTGATTATAATGTGTCTAATCACTCTAATGTCTAGCTTGTCCAACCAGATGGCGGCAATTAACCATTGTACTTATGCTGCAATGCGATTGGCTGACACCTGCTGTCAATTGTAAATCAAATTTGGCAGGAAAGTCAGTTATACCTGCAGCAATGTTTACAATGGTAACCAAAACATAGAAAACCAGGTTTGGGACTGCTTGCAATTCCTAATCACTTAGTAATTTTTCATTCAGAGGAAATCGCGGTTGTCATGGTAACAAAAACATTGAAAAATGGTAGTGGGCTTCTGTTTTGCTTGCAATTCCTTTTTACATGTGTTGTATATTACAGAGTACCTGATGGTAGTGTTCGACACACACATATTATGATAGAGGATGATGCTAGGAAGAGATCCCAATATTTCCTGGTAGTTGAGAAAAAGTTTGATTCAATTATACAATTACTGAGTTTCTATAAAAACAATCCTGTGAGGAACTTAGAAAATGTGAGCAACGTTTTTCTGTTGTATCCAGTTCCGAGAGATAACAAGCGTGGTAGTCTTCCTTCCCTACAACGAGGGACCTCAAATTTCAGCAGTAACGATGAAAGTTTTACTGCTAGCGGTAATTCATTTAGATCTATTTCATCAGGACAATCTATAAATAGCAATAGCAATGGTCCTCCACCTTTACCAGTTCGTCCTCCGACTAGAAGTGAAAGTATGAGCTCATCCTCTAGTGTCAACTCGGCGCCAAAATTTGCTCTAAGTTTTGATCGTCCGCCGTGTCCCTTACCGGACGACGCCAGCAATGTGTATGATAAATCTAAGTATTCCACACCTCGTGATACCGCGAAGGATATATCAGAGCAGCTGAAAGACGCCCTGAAATCTAGTGAGAGGTGTGAATGTGGTATACCACGGCAGTTAGCCGAGTTACCGCTTGGCTGGACGGTTCATCAAAGTAAAGAAGCACAGACTAAAGGAAAACTATTCTATCAGAGTCCGGAGGAGAAAACATACTGGGCTCTTCCTCAACAAGTGGAAATGCAATTAACTCGCAGACATAAAGAAAATCTGAAACAGATTGATAAAAACTGGAGTGAAAAACGATCAAGTGCACCTGCAGCGAATGGTATTGATAAAAAATAGCATCTTCTGTGATCCTTTTAACTGTTGTTATGATGTATAGAATCTATACAATCTCTTTAACCTCTGTCTCCATAGGCACAGGGGTTTCAGTTGAAAATTTTATTGACTCCTGAAGTTTTTACAATTTTCATACATCAACTGACAGTGAACCATACAGCTTGATGTAGATCTGTTATCATTCTGATACTGAGTAATGTAAAACCATTAATTTTCATGGGAGATTAAATTTTGTGGATTTCATTGTTCGCCTTAACCACGAAATTTAATGATGAATCCCATTAAACATTAGTTTTGACCCTTGTTATTTGTATTTATGACCTGAAATGCAAAATCCATGAATTTACGTCCCATTGAAATGGACCAAAAACAACAAAATTTCGTCCCATCGAAATTTAAATGATTTTACAATATTTACAGTATGTCATGACAATTTAGATATCAAAATGAAGTAGGCCCTAAGGGTATACATGTTTATTGATGTATTTTCTGTATGTAGAATATAGATAATACATTATTCAATTTATTGATATTAGATTTAAATAGCCAGTGTTGTGCAGAGTCCAGACAGGTGTAAATTTGACATTATCCATGATTTGTAATCATATCAAATTATGTAGACATAAAGCATATGTTATCAGAGAAATTGGCAGGAGTGTCAGTTTTCCTGATTAATTCGGAATTCCGATTCAAAGTACATAACCTGAAAGAGACATGATTTCTGACCAAAATAAAAGTTATTTGATGAAAATATCTAGAGAAATGACAAACTTATGGTCAATTCAATCTGTTTTGAACGAATATCTTAATAAAAACTGCTTTTAATATGGAAACAATGTGGTTGAAGGCCTCTTGTTTAACGAAAATGGTTGATTGTATATGATTTTCCTGATTTTAAATGTGGCTAAATTGGATGAAAATCAGAAATTTGTTTATAATTGAGTAATGTAGTAGGAGGGTGAACAAGTACCTGTAGATGTATACATAATAATCACTTCCATTACTAACTAATATAATATTATATATGTCAAGGTCTCTGATTAATAGATAAAAAGGCCACGGGTACTGGCAGATTGTCTCAGTTGTTGGCAGTTTACAGGGGTCCTACAATTCAGGAAATTCGAATTTGCTGCATCTGAAAGAATGATCTTTTTTGTACAAAATAAAAGTTATTTGATGACAAAAGTCAAAGAATTGACAATGTAATGGTCATTTGAAGTTCCAAACTCTCAATTTTCAACAATAAAACAATGTTTGAAAACTAGGTGTAGGGGTGTCTGCTAATGGCACCTGAAACAGACTTGTGACTCATTTTCAGGATATGGCATTATGTCTCCGTAGGATCCCTGCAGTTAATCTTGTTATACTATCTGCACAAAGAGTTGTACGGGGAATTCTGGTTTCAGTTTGTCCGTCCATCTGTTTATCCATTGGTAGATGCATCGTTCATTCCTTGTGGACCCAACTCCTCCTACAGTTATGGCAGGATTTCCTTCAAACTTTAACAAATTAACAACCTCAACATGTAGATGTGCATTATTTGTATCTTTGATTACTGCCAAACTCCTTTCAAGTATTATTGGCAGGCATGTCACTCTATGTACATTATGTGCATGAAGAATAGAGTTTGCCTTGTTTCGATTTTTGCAAGAATGATGGCCCTTTGGCTTGCAGACAGGGGTTGTACGAGTCTGCAGGATAGTGACAGGTCTAGTTACATGTAGCCAGTACTTAAGTTACATTCCATAATATTGTTCAAGTTTAACTAAAGTGTGTAGATATATTTTGTGGACATATCGCTGGCTTCGAATGAGAAGGTTGTAAATACTTATTACGACCTTATAAGACTTATACATTTTTAAAATCTGCATCATAATGTGCTTATAATGAGCATATTTTCATGAAAATCGGAACTTGTCATGTTGGTGAAACTGAAGTTTAAGCATCCTTTTTTACCATAAGCAGAGAGAAATTTTTGGACAGTTTTTTATACCCCCGCAAACAAAGTTTGAAGGGGGTATACTGGAGTCACCATGTTGGTCTGTCGGTCTGTTGGTCTGTGGGTCTGTGGTTACGTTAGTATCGTGTCCGCTCTGTAACTTTGTCATTTCTTACTGGATTTTAAAATTGCTTGGTACAAATGTTCACCACATCAAGACGGTGTGTCATGCACAAGACCCAGGTCCCTATCTCAAAGGTCAAGGTCACACTTACAGGTCAAAAGTTATATAGTCATGCAAATTGTGTCCGCTCTGTAACTTTGTCATTTCTTACTGGATTTTAAAATTGCTTGGTACAAATGTTCACCACATCAAGACGGTGTGTCATGCGCAAGACCCAGGTCCCTATCTCAAAGGTCAAGGTCACACTTACAGGTCAAAGGTTATATAGTCATGCAAATTGTGTCCGCTCTGTAACTTTGTCATTTCTTTCTGGATTTTAAAATTGCTTGGTACAAAGTCATGAAATTTCAATCATGGTGTTTTTCAATCTGTATAGCAGCAGATTTCCATCAAATGTGTTGTTTAGACTATAATTTTAAATAATATTCCTGTGTCAAGGCGGAGCTGCGGGGGTATGATTCATCACTCCTGTGATAGCTCTAGTTTCTTCTTTTCTCAAAATATTGATTTTTGCCTACAGCTTTCTCATTCTAAGCCAACGATATGGTCTGTTGTTACATGTATTAATAATACTCTTTGTTGTTTTAACTTGTTAATGTATTAGGTACTACTTATTATACTGATTGCTCAAGTTCTTTAATGTTGTAAATATTTAACTATGCATAGAACAGAAATATATTATATTTTACTTATAAATGCCTAAATGATATATTGTTCGTTTCCCTCCTATGACCTATGGCAAAAAACATGACAACCTACAATAATATTAGAAATAAAAGTGATATAATAGTGAAAAATATACATAAATATCCAAGAAGAGTTTTGATAGTAACATTGTGTGGTTAAATCCATTATAGTTGACCAAAAATATTAATGAAATTAGGGTGCAAATAAACTGCAAATTTTGAAATTGGCTTGTTTTTAAAGTATTTCTTCTTAAAATAATTACCGTATAACCTCGTATTAAGGCCCCCGGGGCGATGCATTTTCTGAAAAAATAATTCCTTACACAGACTTCATATAATCGCCCCCACGGAACGGTACCGTATAGTACGGCACTTGGCTGTTACCTTAACCAGTATGAATTACTTCCCCTTCATAAAAAATACCGGACTATGTTTTTTGCCTATCGTACGCAAAAATCGCTAATAAACATGTAGACTACGCTATAAATACCGGTAAATAATTACTCAGTGGTAATTAATGGTTCGTTTTAATGGATTATCGTATCATGACTGACTATTATTCAGTTTTTGTGTGGATACTTTATTTAATTACTGTAGGACCAATTATTGAAGGTGAGATTATTTTTTTAAAATCAATGGGGGGGGGCGTTAATTAGAGGGGGAGCGCTAATAGGAGGTAATACGGTATGGGCATTCCGACATGATACTATACGATGCTATTTTTGGTCAACCATTATATTGTCCTCCTACCATACGCATACTTGATCTACCTGTGTCATGGAAGGGAAACAAGCAGTATGTTAAGGCCTTATTGTGTTCGTCTTGCTGTATACCGAGTTCTGTAAGCTCTTTGAAACTGAAAATGTTTCAAAAGTGTTAAAAAGATTAGGATATGTATGAAAAGAACACTGTAGCATTTGCTAAATTGCATCTTATTAAGTTGTAGAATCACAAAAATTGTGATACAATAATTATTTCATTGTCATTGAATCGCCATATAATATACTAAGGTCATTAATGCTACTTGTGCTAATGTAAGTACCGGGTATATGAATAGTGTATGTTGAGCTCAAATAATATTAAGGCCCTGTGTTGGGATTTATAAAGCATCCTAGTTAAAGCTTATAAATTTCTTCAAATGCTGTTAATTGTCTCGGTTAAACAAGGCAAACAATAGTATTGATTGTATACAATGTGTTCAAGCATTGTGTAGAGTGCACTATGCAAACATTAATCAATTTTCTATTTGCAGAAATATTGCATCACAAGTTTTGAACTTAAAATATCTAAGCTTTATAAATACCAGCCCAAAGCATTTCAAATACATGTCTAAGCTCAACTTGATGCCTATTTTGAGTTCAGCTTCTCATGAAAATTAATATTAAAACAAACAACCATTAAGTGCAGATTGAGATGCTTTAATAGCAACAGCAGTCATTTTTCAAATTTGTCTTAAAATGGTAATAAATAATACAGTCAGAAAGAGCTTGAAAAAACTTAAACAGAACAGTTTCGTTTTTGAAAATATCTTTGTCAGAACAAAAGTTATTGAGTTTTCAAGTTCGGAATTTGGTGGGTTTTACTGGAATAAATCGAGCTTTACGTAGTCATTAAACGCGATCGCGATCGCGAACCCTTTTTATGAATTTTTCCTTTAGGAGATTGGAGCTATTTTGCACAATTTAAATTTGTGGAGTTAGCGAGTGTTAGAATTTTGCAAAATAAGTAGCTGCAAAAGTGTTTAAAACATTAAAATGAGCTCTGCTGTGCGATTTCCAAATCTAAACAAAAGCGATAATTTTGGGAATCGGTTGATTACAATGTCATTAAAAATTATATTTGGAATTTTTTAATTGTGGTTGGAACATAGTGCCTTGCAGTTTAAGATATGAAAATTATAGTGCCAGAATATTTTGCTAAATGATAGTATTTTTGGGGCAAAATAGTGTAAAACATTTACGAAAAGTGAGAATTTTGAGAATTGGTTAATTATTTTGTTGTGTTTACTCAAAAAATCAAATATCAAATTAGTTTACAATACATCCTTGATGTATCATGATCCAACAAATTAAATATGTGTATTTTATTTCCATTTTCTTATTGGGCGCTTATAATAGGACCTGTACTAAGTATATGACATTACCATATTTGTTTATTTTTTGTGATGTCAGTGACATTATTTTGAACGTTAGTTGCAATGTCATGCCTCTAGTTTTCATTTTATCATAGCATGTCACTAAGTTGGACGATTTTGCAGAGGTATACCTTTTTGGAATCCTTAAATATTATTCTACACAATCCTGCCAAAATGTGAAGATGTGAAATTTTGACATCAGGTTGGAAATCGCACAACAGAGCTCAAATAGACATTGCGGAAGACTTAAACTCACAAAATTTGCTTGCAATCTGCAAAACGCAAAAGTCAGTATTCGTGACAGTAATAATAATTATTATTAGAATGACCTCCCTTGTACTTATTATCACAAATGCTATTGGTAACTTAAAACATTGTGGAGATTCCTGTTTAGATGGGGACATTTACATTGAAATATGAATAACAATATTTGCGACCAACTGTTAGAGATTTCTTGACAAAGAGGGATGTCAAAATTAGAGACCGATTGGTCAAGATTTAAAGTGATTTCTAAATTAGTGTTGCACAGATCATAGGGATTAGAGGAGTGCCATTGTAAAGTGGTCAGCTGACACTACCTGTGTTTGTTTCAAGGTATACTGGTACATGTAGTATAGTGTGAAAATTCTGTATAATTTGCTCAACAAAAATACCATATTTGGGAGTTAATGACAATATTCCGTTCACTGTTACTTTGTTGAATTGTTATGTTTTCTTGTTATGACCTGTATCAGTTTATATTGGCTGACCTTTCACGAAAACCTTGCAACCACATTGTCGCCTGAACTCAGCTCAATCTGGTGTGGTCTCTATGCTGACTTTGATATAGCTTGACTATTTTGACCTGAACCTGACCTTTGATATAGCTTGACTAGTTTGACCTGAACCTGACCTTTATGCAAGAATATATTTCAAAGTTCTTGCTTTGAATATATCAATTTCCACAAGCAAATCATGCAATATTGGTATTTCAGATTTGTATTTGTATGACATCTTGAGCGTCTTCGTGATACTCCTCGACTATGAAATCATACAATGGGTGTTGTAAACGTTGGCAATATATCAACTGTTAAATTATGCTTATCAAAAACTCAAAAGGTCAGGCTCATGTTAAATTCGCCAAGCTATAATGGTTTTCTCCCCTGAACTCAGTTCAATTTGGTTTTTTCTTTGGTGGCTGGGGTTTAATCCCGCGATTCCAAATACTTGAAAATCTGTACCTGAAATTTTTCTCTCCTTCATTACTGGAGCACAGAAAAGAAACCAGACCAAATTCAGACCTAGTAGAGTTTGGGCGAACAGTTACCAAAGTCTTTGCAAAATGTCAGCCATTCTTGAACACTTTGATCATGTGATGTAATCATGTGATTACAGATAGATTTGGGAGCACTTGTTTCTAATATCAAAGTTAGGAAATTGATAAATTAATACCTAAGATTATCATACAAATATCATAAATGGAGATTTTTGTTTTATTTAATTTTCAAAACTTTATATACTCTAAAATCATTCATTTTCATGGGGGATAAAATTTTGTGGATTTTGTGGTTCATCTTCTACCACAAAATTTAATCCTACCGAACTCTAATTTTGACCCTTGTATTTATTACTGGGTACCTGGAATGCAAAATCCACGAATAAACGTCCCATTGAAATGGTATTTTTTACCAAAACTGCAAAAATTAGTCCCATCAAAATTAAATGATTTTACAGTAGTTGAGTTTGTAGTTTGATTTAGGTTGATTGTCTTACTTTTGATGGGTTTGAAAAATGTAGCGATGCGAAATTTAGAAAGTGGGGACATGGTTGTTAAAAATAAGAGATGGGGGTATGATAATCTAGGAATTGATTTACTGTAAAATCATTAATTTTCGTGGGGGATTAAATTTCGTGGATTACGTGGTTCACCTCAACCACAAACTTTAATCCAAACAAACATTGATTTTGACCCTTGTTTTATTACCTGAAATGCAAAATCCACGAATTCAAGTCCCAACGAAATTGTCTTTTTTACCAAAACCACGAAAATTTGTCCCAACGAAATTAAATGATTTTACAGTATATTTTGGCCGCAAAACTATCAGTCTTGATTAGCTCTGTTTCGAAGTTAAATGTTAATGTTGTGATTAATCATTTGCTTGTGATGTAAATTGTGCAAATAAAAATTGCTTGCTTATACTTGTAGTTTAAGTTATGCAATTAATTTATTTCAATAATTATTTTTTTTACTCTTCACTTCATTGGCATTCCTTTGTTTTTACCAAAATTCATGGTCAATAAGGAAAATTTTGAGAGAAAATTGTTTATTTTTTGTGATTTAAATTTTTTTTTTTTTGAAACATTTAAAATATTGTATATGTTGCATGACTATGGGGTACTATTATTGAAAAGTGTTTAAAATTTTTTTTTAAGAAAACTGAAAAATCATTCATTATCGTTGTAGATAGTAAGTTACCTGTAATTACATACTAAGTATTCTAAACTTTACAATTCCAAGTCACTTTTAGCCAAATTCATGAAAATTGAATTCAGAAACGAACCTTGTGCAGCGTTTAAATGCTAGCATATAAACAAATACAATTTTTTGACCTTGTAATGTCATATGCTTACATAATTCATAAAAGCATTTAGTGCGTAAATTTTTCTTTCCATTGATAGAAAAGAGTTTTTCTCCATAATTCTACACACAAGGTATCATATTATGACTTGATTTAATGTATTATATGAATTATGAAATAGATCTGCTTGTATGTCTGTATTGTTGTGCAGTTCAGATTATATTTAAAAATGTCACACACTATACTAGGGGCCTTATTCACAAACAAGTGTAAGTCTAAAACTAAGACTTAGACTTTACATTGTCAAATGTTCTATTCGCTCTCATTTTGTTATGAATGTCTCAATTTTATAATAATGGGTAATGGGTATATTTGTTTAGTGAGTAACATCAAAGAATCAGATACATTTTCACATGGTTAAATCTAATTGCAACGAAACGGCAGTGATAAGTGAGAGGAATAGAATTATGTTGTCTATTTTAATATTAAGTCTGAATTTCTGCCTTACAATGTTGGTGACTAAGGCCCCAGGATAGTATGATTATGTTCTCCACATGTGGAGTAGTTGTCAGTTACTTGTGGAACAGCAAGCAAGTTTAAGTGGATCATTTATACCAGGCTGGTTTAGGTTCTCTGTTTATCAAATATCTCTGAAAACCGAATAAAAAATGAGTGTTTAAACATTGAATACTTAAGTGTAAGGTTTATTGTTAGTTATACATTTTCAAAGGATTTTCAGTATACAAGTTGGTACAATACTTCCTGTTTCATTCTTCACACATTTGTATTATATATGCTGTATCAAAACATTTAAACACTTACAGTCTATTCAAAGTTAAATGATAACGGTTATAAACATTGACTCTTCCGTCAGGAAAACTATGTGTATCTTGGTTTAACTTGGTGTAACCCGAGTCAACTGTAATCTATTCTGTTTGAATGGGAAAGTTTCCTTATTAGTATTACTTATTGAATTGACTGTATGTTAAATATATTTTTGGTACCCATATTTTGGTAATTTACAGAGCTTACTGGTATGAAAAAATTGATCTATTAAAATTGTTATTAGATTTTTCCAAAGTAACATCCACTTGGTTTACTTTGATGTATTGAGATGTTAAAGCTCTTTGTTAAGGGTAATCTTGAATGATTATGATATTTGTGTATATTGCTGACTAAAAAGAAAAAGGTCTTCCAAAACTGCTATTTTGAAAAAATCTAAAAAAAATTTGACTACCGGTATCCTTTACATAGGAAAAACAAGACTGCGTTCAATAAACGCTTATGCCCCGGTGGAAGCCATGTCCATAAAAAGCTAAGTCAATCAGGGGCCATTATTCAGTTAAAATGTTTGATAGTGTTACATGGCTTTAAACTATAAGGGGCTTATGATGGTAAACGAATAATGCCACATTTGAAAGCAGTGCCTTGATCGACTTCATTGTGTGATCTGGTGATACAGATGTTATGGTTCTTTGTCACTGCACTTCTCCAAGTTGCCATCTATTCATATACCAAGTTTCAAGTCAATATCTTAAACACTTTTGAAGATACACTCCTGTCAAAATTTGATTCTGAAAATACTAAAGGGGAGATAATTCAAAATTTAAGACAGAAAGAGTTATGGTTCTTGGTCATTGCACTTCTCCAAGTTGCCATCTATTTATATTTTAAGTTTAAAGTCAATACGTTAAATAGTTTTGAAGATACGCTCCTGTCAAAATTTGATTCTGAAAATACTTAAGGGGAGATAATTCAAAATTTAAGACAGACAGAGTTATGGTTCTTGGTCATTGCACTTCTCCAAGTTGCCATCTATTTATATTCCAAGTTTCAAGTCAATATGTTTAATAGTTTTGAAGATATACTCAGAGCAAAATTTGACTATAAAAAAACACTAAAGGGGAGATAATTCAAAATTTAAGACAGACAGATGTTATGGTTCTTTGTCACTGCACTTCTCCAAGTTGCCATCTATTCATATACCAAGTTTCAAGTCAATATCTTAAACACTTTTGAAGATACACTCCTGTCAAAATTTGATTCTGAAAATACTAAAGGGGAGATAATTCAAAATTTAAGACAGAAAGAGTTATGGTTCTTGGTCATTGCACTTCTCCAAGTTGCCATCTATTTATATTTTAAGTTTAAAGTCAATACGTTAAATAGTTTTGAAGATACGCTCCTGTCAAAATTTGATTCTGAAAATACTTAAGGGGAGATAATTCAAAATTTAAGACAGACAGAGTTATGGTTCTTGGTCATTGCACTTCTCCAAGTTGCCATCTATTTATATTCCAAGTTTCAAGTCAATATGTTTAATAGTTTTGAAGATATACTCAGAGCAAAATTTGACTATAAAAAAACACTAAAGGGGAGATAATTCAAAATTTAAGACAGACAGAGTTATGGTTCTTTGTCAATGCACTTCTCCAAGTTGCCATCTATTTATATTTCAAGTTTAAAGTCAATACGTTAAATAGTTTTGAAGATACGCTCCTGTCAAAATTTGATTCTGAAAATACTTAAGGGGAGATAATTCAAAATTTAAGACAGACAGAGTTATGGTTCTTGGTCATTGCACTTCTCCAAGTTGCCATCTATTTATATTCCAAGTTTCAAGTCAATATGTTTAATAGTTTTGAAGATATACTCAGAGCAAAATTTGACTATAAAAAAACACTAAAGGGGAGATAATTCAAAATTTAAGACAGACAGAGTTATGGTTCTTTGTCAATGCACTTCTCCAAGTTGCCATCTATTTATATTTCAAGTTTCAAGTCAATACGTTAAATAGTTTTGAAGATACGCTCCTGTCAAAATTTGATTCTGAAAATACTTAAGGGGAGATAATTCAAAATTTAAGACAGACAGAGTTATGGTTCTTGGTCATCGCACTTCTCCAAGTTGCCATCTATTTATATTCCAAGTTTCAAGTCAATATGTTTAATAGTTTTGAAGATATACTCAGAGCAAAATTTGACTATAAAAAAACACTAAAGGGGAGATAATTCAAAATTTAAGACAGACAGAGTTATGGTTCTTTGTCAATGCACTTCTCCAAGTTGCCATCTATTTATATTTCAAGTTTCAAGTCAATACGTTAAATAGTTTTGAAGATACGCTCCAGACAAAATTTTATTGTAAAAATACTAAAGGGGAGATAAGTCTAAGTCCAAAATTAGGTCAAGGTGTAGATCAAAATGGAGTCGGGTGATACAGGCGTGTGGAGAGTGGTCATATACAACATCCATGCAAGTATGAAAGCTTTGTAACAAGCCATTTTAATGCTAGAAGAAACGGTCAATTTGGGTTAACCAAGAATTTTACCTTTCAATAAGTCTAAGTCCAAAATTCGGTCAAGGTGAAGGTCAAAATGGAGTCAGGTGATACAGGCGCGTGGAGAGTGGTCATATACAACATCCATGCAAGTTTGAAAACTTTGTAGCAAGCCATTTTAATGCTAGAAGAAACGGTCAATTTGGGTTAACCTGGCCGGACGGACGAACGGACGGAAGGACGGACGGACGGACAGGTGAATTACTATATGCCTCCCGATCTTTCGATACGGGGGCATAATAAGCCTTTTCTATTCTTCTTCTGTTTGATTAACATGACCATATCTGATTTTCATGGTTCATTACGATGCAGTTTCCAAATATTTACTCATCTTTATAAGGTTGTTAGTAGCATTTATGGGCTGATTCTACTACCGGTAAGTCAGTGATTTGTACTTGATTCTGAGCAGCCCTCTGTAGAGCAACAACCTCTCTACAATGACCAATATAAGCAGCAACGTTTGTACCAAAGGGTGTTGCTCTACAGTGGTTGTGCTGTACTGGTTGGTGAGTAGTTACTGACATTTTTTGCATATTTTTTCATTTACATTTTTGTGATCCTTTGAGTTCATTACATACAATACCATATTTCCCCTGTTTTGACCCTCTCACCTAAAAGGGAATTATCTCCCGTTGGCGGATCATAGGTTCTAAGAGTTGTCTCTCTTTGGTTGGATACACACAGACAACAAAATTGAGGCCTAATAGTCGGTGTGTTTCCAATTCATAAAAATCGCTGACCTCATTCATATTGCAATATTTATCTATCACTGAGTTTCCTATGGATCGCCAATACCGCTATTACCAACTGATGAGCTAAACCTAGATTTGTTGAAGAATCCGACAAACCCATGGCTGTTAATAGATTTTTGTTTCATCATGCATGCATAATCTTCGTAAACAGATGATCCCCCACGGGAAACAGTTGACGATTATCATTCTATTGCATGTATTTCTTGATATGTTCTTTTTATTGGAATGAATCGTAAAGTTTCTGACACACTCTTCTTGCTAAGGTCTAGTTCTCTTATTATACTCTTACTTCAATTACCAAAAAAAAAAATGTCGGATACTGCTCGCTGTCGGAAACTACTCGCCAGCCAGAGCCAGTAGTATACATGCACATGATACTGATTTTATGTTTGTGTTGTTAAATATTTGAATACTATACGTCTGTTAAATTATGAAATACTCAATTTATTGCTTTGTTTGCAATTAGCGATTTTTATGTCTTGTTGAGTGAAACTATTATTATAATAATATATAATATGCATATATACAGAAATAACAGATATATTTTATGTTTTATTTTGTTGTTGTTTTCCATTTTGCTCAGTCTGTCTGGACCACAGGTGTCTGTATCAATGATAGCGAAATTGTTTTTGTAAAATTTATATTTTACAAAAAAAATTCATTTACTCTTTATCAATGATACAGTTACCTGTGGTCTCGACTACCACTACAGTCATTTAGAATTGAAAGAAGCAGTCCCCTTGGGGTCATCTTTCTTGTCATGGACGTTCTTTTCTATGTTGGTTGAATCTAACCTGATCTTCCGAAACATCTCAATCTGAGCTAAATCTCATCTCAATTATTGACATGTCTCTTTTAGTTAATTTCCATTGTAGCTTAGATTCAAAATTGGCGTCCAAAAATAGAAATTATTTATTACAGCAAAATATAAAGAGTTTTAGATGAGATTTCTACTTGAGATGCTTTGGGAGATCGGGGCCTGGCTGTCCACTCATGTGACACAGCTGGAGTTTGTACTCTGTTGAATTATTTGACTCAGCGACTGAATTGAACAACCGTCTGTGTAAGAATTCTATGACCATAAAAATAAATTCATTATCATATTAAATATACATGTACCTGTATTTTACAGCCATTGGTTTTAATCAGCCATATTTGATATTTCCATTGACTGTCTTCTGAATGCAGGTTACACTGAAGTTATTTAGGATCTTGCTGGGTGACCTTGATTTAGGACAAAATATATTGGCATCAATAATCTTCATATATATTCCGTAGGGAAATAAGAATTCAAAAGCTTCGGGTTTTTCACATCGTTTATATTACGGCCTATGGCCTTCTTCAGAACAACTGAAAACATGTAAAAACAAACTTTTAAAAATACATACATACATAATTAATCTAATTACCTAAAACAAACATACATGTACATAACACTTTATATGACACATAAATAATTATTGTAAAATCTAGATATGCTTTCCCCCCCCCCCCGTAAATTTAATAAAAAAGTACATTGTTCATTTAGTTTTATCTTCCAACTTACTTATTTTTCCCGTGTAAGTTACATATTTAATCTTCTTTTAATATTGTGACTGTTCAAAAATATTCAAACGTTTTTTTCTCTATATTGTTGACCGGACGTTACGTCATGGGACGTCATTCAGTAACCGCGCCAACTAGAGACGTCATTTTACGCAAACAAAATCGTCGGGACGTCAGCGTCCTTTACGTTACAACCAGCAGGTCTAACCGTATTCATCCTTTTGATCCACATAGACTCCCTTATTTGTCGCTCGGTCCTCGTACCATTGAAAAGCCTCTCTAGTACCCGAAACTGCAAATCTGTGTGCGAATGTAGGCTGTCAAAATGTGCTGCAATCGGGACGTCGTGTCTCAATCGAATCGATCTCAAGTGCTCCGTCATTCGTTCCTTTAACTGCCTCCCCGTTTCCCCCACATATGCAACCACATCACACCTCGTACATATTATACCGTACACTACGTTTCTGGTGCCACAATTGACATCTTTTTGAGTATTATAAGAGTCACATTTATTTGTGTCCTGTATAGGGCCACACGATATAATTTTACAGTACTCGCATTCTTCCGGGCACGATCGCTCATTCGTTTGTATGGTTCTGTTTGTTTTTGAGTGTACAAGCGCATCGCACAGGTTAGCGTCACGCCTGTATGCCACTAGTGGGGGTTCACTAAATATTTCCGTCATACGTTGAGACCGATACAATACGGGCAAGTGCTTTTTCACTATATGGTGGACATTGGGAAGGACCGATGAAAACGTCATCACCAGTGGGACTCGATTATTTTCCCGCTTTTCCTGCTTTTCTTGCTTTGTAAGTAATTCTCTCCTATCCTGTTCATCCACTCTCTGCAGTTGACACTCTATCTCTCGACTACTATATCCCCGTTTCCGTAATTGCGACTTTAGTGCTTTGCGATGCCTTTGATAGTCCTCGTCTTTTTCACATATGCGTTTGAGTCTGACCCCCAGTCCATAAGGTAGGGCTCTTTTCGTGCTGGGTGGGTGGCTGGAGTTACGGCGTAAGTATAGTTGTTTATCCGTGGGTTTCGTATATAAGTCTGTGTACACGTGTCCGCACTTTAGTATGACCATTGTGTCCAAAAATTCGATCCTATCGCCGCTATATCTTAGTTTTACTTTAATATTTTGGTGTATGTTGTTAGCATACTCTGAAAATTGCATTAGTTCATCCTCCGTGCCCAGCCAAATACCGAATCCGTCGTCAATAAACCGTTTGTAAAATGCGGGTTTCTGTCCGTATTGCATCAGCTGTCTATCCCAAACCCTCATATAGGTGCACGCGTAATTCTTGCCCAGTCTCGACCCTATCGCAACGCCATCAGTTTGTTTGTAATTGTTTGATCCTAATTTAAAATTATTGTTTTCTATAACCGTCTGTATCATATGCAGTACATCACCACTAGATTTTATTAAAGGATTGGATCTGCTATTCAGTGCCTCCTTACATGCTTGAAGACCCTCTTTCTTTGGGATAGATGGATACAATTTTACGACATCAAAGCAGAATAGCAGGGCCCCGTCTGGAATAGGCTCCTGGATATTTGATAATTTATTGATAAAATCTGTTGTGTCACAGATGTATGAGGGTGTATTCTGTACGAATTCTCGTAGTTCAAATTCCGCTAATTCCGCTATTTTTTCTGTTGAAGAGTTGATTCCACTCACTATAGTTCTCATTGGGTATCCGGATTTGTGTAATTTAGGATTACCTTTAAGCTTTCCAGCCTCAGGATATTTAGGTATCAAGTATTGCTTTGTGTCCAATGGTATCATACCGTCCCTGTGCATTCTATTAACCAATGTCTTAACTTTCTTCTGGCTTTCTCGTGTAACATCCTTATCTGTTCGGACGTACGCTCTGTCGTTCTCAACCTCACTTATTAATGAATTTATATATACTTCCTTATCTACAACAACAACCCCCGAACCCTTATCAGCGGGTCTTATAACTATATCTTCGGCATGCATAAGTTCATAGAATGCTTTATGTTCATCCTGCGTAAGGTTCATTTTACCCTGTTTCTTAAGGTTCATCACTATGTCATTCTTTACTAATTCAATGTATAAGTCCATACTCATATCCCGGCCTTCATTTGGTGTGAATGTACTTTTGTTCTTTGTCTTAAACTTTTCAAACACGTCCTCCTTCTGCGTTAATTTCTCTTTATCGAAAAAGTATTCTCTCAACCGCATCCTCCTTTCCCATTCACTTAAATCCGATATATAGATAAGGTATATAGATAAGGTAAAGTTGATTGCGGATTTAAGTGAATGGGAAAGGAGGATGCGGTTGAGAGAATACTTTTTCGATAAAGAGAAATTAACGCAGAAGGAGGACGTGTTTGAAAAGTTTAAGACAAAGAACAAAAGTACATTCACACCAAATGAAGGCCGGGATATGAGTATGGACTTATACATTGAATTAGTAAAGAATGACATAGTGATGAACCTTAAGAAACAGGGTAAAATGAACCTTACGCAGGATGAACATAAAGCATTCTATGAACTTATGCATGCCGAAGATATAGTTATAAGACCCGCTGATAAGGGTTCGGGGGTTGTTGTTGTAGATAAGGAAGTATATATAAATTCATTAATAAGTGAGGTTGAGAACGACAGAGCGTACGTCCGAACAGATAAGGATGTTACACGAGAAAGCCAGAAGAAAGTTAAGACATTGGTTAATAGAATGCACAGGGACGGTATGATACCATTGGACACAAAGCAATACTTGATACCTAAATATCCTGAGGCTGGAAAGCTTAAAGGTAATCCTAAATTACACAAATCCGGATACCCAATGAGAACTATAGTGAGTGGAATCAACTCTTCAACAGAAAAAATAGCGGAATTAGCGGAATTTGAACTACGAGAATTCGTACAGAATACACCCTCATACATCTGTGACACAACAGATTTTATCAATAAATTATCAAATATCCAGGAGCCTATTCCAGACGGGGCCCTGCTATTCTGCTTTGATGTCGTAAAATTGTATCCATCTATCCCAAAGAAAGAGGGTCTTCAAGCATGTAAGGAGGCACTGAATAGCAGATCCAATCCTTTAATAAAATCTAGTGGTGATGTACTGCATATGATACAGACGGTTATAGAAAACAATAATTTTAAATTAGGATCAAACAATTACAAACAAACTGATGGCGTTGCGATAGGGTCGAGACTGGGCAAGAATTACGCGTGCACCTATATGAGGGTTTGGGATAGACAGCTGATGCAATACGGACAGAAACCCGCATTTTACAAACGGTTTATTGACGACGGATTCGGTATTTGGCTGGGCACGGAGGATGAACTAATGCAATTTTCAGAGTATGCTAACAACATACACCAAAATATTAAAGTAAAACTAAGATATAGCGGCGATAGGATCGAATTTTTGGACACAATGGTCATACTAAAGTGCGGACACGTGTACACAGACTTATATACGAAACCCACGGATAAACAACTATACTTACGCCGTAACTCCAGCCACCCACCCAGCACGAAAAGAGCCCTACCTTATGGACTGGGGGTCAGACTCAAACGCATATGTGAAAAAGACGAGGACTATCAAAGGCATCGCAAAGCACTAAAGTCGCAATTACGGAAACGGGGATATAGTAGTCGAGAGATAGAGTGTCAACTGCAGAGAGTGGATGAATAGGATAGGAGAGAATTACTTACAAAGCAAGAAAAGCAGGAAAAGCGGGAAAATAATCGAGTCCCACTGGTGATGACGTTTTCATCGGTCCTTCCCAATGTCCACCATATAGTGAAAAAGCACTTGCCCGTATTGTATCGGTCTCAACGTATGACGGAAATATTTAGTGAACCCCCACTAGTGGCATACAGGCGTGACGCTAACCTGTGCGATGCGCTTGTACACTCAAAAACAAACAGAACCATACAAACGAATGAGCGATCGTGCCCGGAAGAATGCGAGTACTGTAAAATTATATCGTGTGGCCCTATACAGGACACAAATAAATGTGACTCTTATAATACTCAAAAAGATGTCAATTGTGGCACCAGAAACGTAGTGTACGGTATAATATGTACGAGGTGTGATGTGGTTGCATATGTGGGGGAAACGGGGAGGCAGTTAAAGGAACGAATGACGGAGCACTTGAGATCGATTCGATTGAGACACGACGTCCCGATTGCAGCACATTTTGACAGCCTACATTCGCACACAGATTTGCAGTTTCGGGTACTAGAGAGGCTTTTCAATGGTACGAGGACCGAGCGACAAATAAGGGAGTCTATGTGGATCAAAAGGATGAATACGGTTAGACCTGCTGGTTGTAACGTAAAGGACGCTGACGTCCCGACGATTTTGTTTGCGTAAAATGACGTCTCTAGTTGGCGCGGTTACTGAATGACGTCCCATGACGTAACGTCCGGTCAACAATATAGAGAAAAAAACGTTTGAATATTTTTGAACAGTCACAATATTAAAAGAAGATTAAATATGTAACTTACACGGGAAAAATAAGTAAGTTGGAAGATAAAACTAAATGAACAATGTACTTTTTTATTAAATTTACGGGGGGGGGGGGGGAAAGCATATCTAGATTTTACAATAATTATTTATGTGTCATATAAAGTGTTATGTACATGTATGTTTGTTTTAGGTAATTAGATTAATTATGTATGTATGTATTTTTAAAAGTTTGTTTTTACATGTTTTCAGTTGTTCTGAAGAAGGCCATAGGCCGTAATATAAACGATGTGAAAAAATCCGAAGATATTGGCATCAACTTCTCTAGAGTGGCCCTCTGTAGGTTGGCATTCAACCTTTCAACAACAAATCCTTCATACTTTCCCACATCGGAAATTTACTATAGATTTCACCTCTAGAGCAAACAACCTCAATAATGGTCAATATTTGCAGCTCCCAAAAAGTGTTGTTCTACAGAGGGTGTACTGTTATTAGTGTATATGTATTTCAGAGTAAGGTGCCTGGTTAGAAATCTGGTTTCCATGGTATTTCAATGTTTACCAGGCCCGTAGCCACTCTGAGGCTCTTGCCATGGTGAAAACTTGAGTAATTACAAAAATAAGCATGTTATTTTGGAAAAAAAGATGCCTCAAAGAAATCAAGTAGACCCTAGGCAAGATTTGCTTCGGTGTTATTTTGTCTCTGCTTACGGCCCTGTTTAGTGTTTCCATAGTCTGATGTGCTATCATAGATGATAGGCCAATCTGTCAGAATTGTTGATTCATTAATCAATATCAACTGGCAACCAGTTCAAGTCTCTGAAGGTTTTATGTCAGACAATGACAATAAGTATTGCTGTTACCTGCCCTGAAAGACCATCACGATAAAACACTTTTCAAGACCAATTTCTTGGTTTTCCTCTTGATGAAACTTCACTTTATTAAATTTTATCTCTATAATAAGACCATCTCAATAATTAGACCATCTCTATAATAAGACCATCTCAATAATAGGATCATCTCTATAATAAGACCATCTCAATAATAGGATCATCTCTATAATAAGACCATCTCAATGATAAGACCATCTCAATAATAGGACCATCTCAATAATAGGATCATCTCTATAATAGGACCATCTCAATAATAGGACCATCTCTATAATAAGACCATCTCAATAATTAGACCATCTTAATAATAAGACCATCTCAATAATAGGACCATCTCAATAATAAGACCTGCTCAATAATAGGACCATCTCAATAATAAGACCATCTCAATAATAAGACCACCTCTATAATATGACCATCTCAATAATAAGACCACCTCAATAATAAGACCACCTCAATAATAAGACCATCTCAATAATAAGACCACCTCAATAATATGACCATCTCAATAATAAGACCACCTCAATAATAAGACCATCTCAATAATAAGACCACCTCAATAATAAGACCATCTCAATAATAAGACCATCTCAATAATAAGACCATCTCAATAATAAGACCATCTCAATAATAAGACCATCTGAGTAATAAGACCATCTCAATATACCTTTCAATAATAAATTCCTTTTGAATGTTTTGCTCAATTAGAAGTCGATTAAAAAACCCTCATTAAGTAGACCAGTTGTCAAGGGTCCGCGAGGTGGACGTATTATTGAGGTTTTATCATACATTGACATATAGGTCTGATCACCTCAATAAGTAGACCAGTTGTCAAAGGTCCTCAAGATGGGCGTATTATCGAGGTTTTATCATACATGTTCATATTGGTCTTATCACCTCAATAAGTAGACCAGTTGTCAAAGGTCCTCAAGATGGACGTATTATCAAAGTTTTACCATAAATGGACATATAGGTCTGATCGCCTCAATAAGTAGACCAGTTGTCAAGGGTCATCAAGATGGACGTATTATCCAGGTTTTATCATACATGGACATATTGGTCGTATCACCTCAATAAGTAGACCAGTTGTCAAAGGTCCTCAAGATGGACGTATTATCAAGGTTTTGCCATACATGGACATATTGGTCTGATCACCTCAATAAGTAGACCAGTTGTCAAAGGTCCTCAAGATGGACGTAATATCAAGGTTTTGCCATACATGGAAAGATTGGTCTGATCACCTAAATAAGTAGACCAGTTGTCAAGGGTCCTCAAGATGGACGTATTATCAAGGTTTTGCCATACATGGAAAGATTGGTCTGATCACCTCAATAAGTAGACCAGTTGTCAAGGGTCCTCAAGATGGACGTATTATCAAGGTTTTGCCATACATGGAAAGATTGGTCTGATCACCTTAATAAGTAGACCAGTTGTCAAGGGTCCTCAAGATGGACGTACTACAAGGTTTTACCATACATGGAAAGATTGGTCTGATCACCTCATTAAGTAGACCAGTTGTCAAGGGTCCTCAAGATGGACCTATTATCGAGGTTTCACCATACATGGACATATTGGTCTGATTACCTCATTCAGTAGACCAGTTGTCAAGGGTCCTCGAGGTGGTCATACTATCGAGGTTTTACCATACATGGAACGATTGGTCTGATCACCTCAATAAGTAGACCAGTTGTCAAGGGTCATCAAGATGGACGTATTATCGAGGTTTTACCATACATAGACGAATTAGTCTGATCACCTCAATAAGTATACCAGTTGTCAAAGGTCCTCAAGATGGACGCATTATCAAGGTTTTACCATACATGGACATATTGGTTTGAGCACTGATCACCTCAATAAGTAGACCAGTTGTCAAGGGTTTTCAAGGTGGTTGTATTATCAAGGTTTTTACCATACATGGACATATTGGTTTGAGCACTGATCACCTCAATAAGTAGACCAGTTGTCAAGGGTTTTCAAGATGGACGTATTATCGAGGTTTTACCATACATGGAAAGATTCATCTGATAACCTCAATAAGAAGACCAGTTGTCAAGAGTCCTCAAGATGGACGTATTATCGAGGTTTTGCCATACATAGACGAATTAGTCTGTTCACCTCAATAAGAAGACCAGTTGTCAAGGGTCCTCAAGATGGACGTGTTATCGAGGTTTTACCATACAAGGCCATATTGGTCTGATCACCTCAATAAGTAGACCAGTTGTCAAGGGTCCTCAAGATGGACGTATTATCGAGGTTTTACCATACAAGGCCATATTGGTCTGATCACCTCAATAAGTAGACCAGTTGTCAAGGGTCCTCAAGATGGACGTATTATCAAGGTTTTACCATACAAGGACATATTTGTCTGATCACCTAAATAAGTAGACCAGTTGTCAAGGGTCCTCAAGATGGACGTATTATCGAGGTTTTACCATACATGGAAAGATTGGTCTGATCGCCTCAATAAGTAGACCAGTTGTCAAGGGTTCTCAAGATGGACGTATTATCAAGGTTTTACCATACATGGACATATTGGTCTGATCGCCTCAATAAGTAGACCAGTTGTCAAGGGTCCTCAAGATGGACGTATTATCAAGGTTTTACCATACATGGACATATTGGTCTGATCGCCTCAATAAGTAGACCAGTTGTCAAGGGTCCTCAAGATGGACGTATTATCGAGGTTTTACCATACAAGGACATATAGGTCTGATCACCTCAATAAGAAGACCTGTTGTCAAGGGTCCTCAAGCTGGACGTATTATCAAGGTTTTGCCATACATAGACAAATTAGTCTGTTCACCTCAATAAGAAGACCAGTTGTCAAGTTTCCGCAAGATGGACGTATTATCGAGGTTTTACCATACAAGGACATATTGGTCTAATCACCTCAATAAGAAGACCAGTTGTCAAGGGTCCTCAAGATGGACGTATTATCGAGGTTTTACCATACAAGGCCATATTGGTCTGATCACCTCAATAAGTAGACCAGTTGTCAAGGGTCCTCAAGATGGACGTATTATCGAGGTTTTACCATACAAGGACATATTGGTCTGATTGCCTCAATAAGTAGACCAGTTATCAAGGGTCCTCAAGATGGACGTATTATCAAGGTTTTACCATACATGGACATATTGGTCTGATCGCCTCAATAAGTAGACCAGTTGTCAAGGGTCCTCAAGATGGACGTATTATTGAGGTTTTACCATACAAGGACATATAGGTCTGATCACCTCAATAAGAAGACCAGTTGTCAAGGGTCCTCAAGATGGACGTATTATCAAGGTTTTGCCATACATAGACAAATTAGTCTGTTCACCTCAATAAGAAGACCAGTTGTCAAGGTTCCGCAAGATGGACGTATTATCGAGGTTTTACCATACAAGGACATATTGGTCTGATCACCTCAATAAGAAGACCAGTTGTCAAAGGTCCTCAAGATGGACATATTATCGAGGTTTTACCATACAAGGCCATATTGGTCTGATCACCTCAATAAGTAGACCAGTTGTCAAGGGTCCTCAAGATGGACGTATTATCGAGGTTTTACCATACTAGGACATATTGGTCGGATCACCTCAATAAGAAGACCAGTTGTCAAGGGTCCTCAAGATGGACGCATTATCAAGGTTTTACCATACATGGACATATTGGTTTGAGCACGGATCACCTCAATAAGTAGACCAGTTGTCAAGGGTCCTCGAGGTGGTCCTGCTATCAAGGTTTTACCATACATGGAAAGATTGGTGTGATCACCTAAATAAGTAGACAAGTTGTCAAGTGTCACCAAGGCGGACGTATTATCGAGGTTTTACCATACAGGGACATATTGGTCTAATCACCTCAATAAGTAGACCAGTTGTCAAGGTTCATCTAGGTGGTCTTACTATCGATGTTTTACCAAACATGGACATATTGGTCTGATCGCCTCAATAAGAAGACCAGTTGTCAAGGTTCCTCAAGATGGACTTTTATCGAGGTTTTACCATACAAGGACATATTGGTCTGATCACCTCAATAAGTAGACCAGTTGTCAAGGTTCATCTAGGTGGTTTTACTATCGATGTTTTACCAAACATGGAAATATTGGTCTGATCAGTACCATGTTAATCGATACATTATCCTCACTGTGATCTTCTATAGAGACATAAACAATTAAATTACACGACCATTACTATGTACAGTAACATCCAATTTGTTGTTCACCACAGACATACAGCTCACTGGTCAATCCTAGTCTCTATACCCACACACAGACTCATGTGTTTATTGGAAACAACTCACTAGCCTTCTCTTTTTTCATGATATTATTTTCCTTTGGACCCTCAAACATAGATTATTAAGCCCATAATGAAATATGACTAAAACTAACAAAGATAATGTATATCTAGTCGGGTGGCCAGACTAGACCAATCCGTATACTAACATTCCAAACAAACATTTACAGTTGAATGTATATAACAGGAGTTCTACGATTCCGGAAATCCGGATTTACTGCATTAGGAAAGACTTTATTTCTGCACAATATGAAAGTTATTTCATGAAAATATTCAAAGAATTGACAAAGTTATTGTCATTTGAAGTTCCACACACTCTATTTTGACAATAAAACAATGTTTGAAACCTAGGTAAGGTGTACGGATGTTTGTTTTATGTTATCCAAAGCAGACTTGGGACTCGTTTCAGGATTGGGCATATGCCTCAGTAGAAGCCCTGCCATATGTATATCAATTCCAAATAATTTAAAAATACCCGTCACCCACCAAACCCAATTTGTCTACGTATCATATGGTATTATCAAGCAGAGGTCGAGCGAATGTTGGGCTTGTCTTCTGAACTGAATGTTGATGTATTCAAATTCTGCCCTAGTCGGGATACGTACGCTCTTGACTTTCACAATCCCAGGCAACGTATGCAAATATTGGATGAGTAATACAGGAACAAATTTTCAGATTGATTAATATCAATACCAACAGCATGTTTCACAACCAATAGGCTTACGCAAAAAATATTAGTTCGAAGTTTTCAAAATTCCAAAAGAAAAGTCTTAAGAAATGCAATATGAATTGTTAAAATCCGAGAATCTGACATAAGGAATATTTCCTGTTCAGACCGATAGGAACTACTGATCCATCATCGAGTATATTTGCATATCGTGTAATTAGTGATTGATATCATATTTTGCTCAGATCTGTCAAGCATTGATATGTAGCTTTACTGAATGATAATGAACACCAACATGAAAATATAGATGTTTGTATCCAAGGAGTAAATTCGAGTACAGCATCGAACTACATGTACAGTAAAACCTCGTTATCTCGAGGACTAATCTGGACATGTCTAATGATCGAAATAAACCGGGAGCTCGACATAGCGATATGAAATAAGAATACAACATAAAATTATATTTAGCTAATTCAAAGGGACGTTGAAATTTGCTCGAAATAAGCCGGGTGTTCGGAATAAAGATACTCGTCTTAACGACGTTTTACTGTATATATAATACAACGTTGTGTAAGATACCGAATTGTGTGTAAAATTTTGTTTAAAGCTGTGCAAAATATAGTATACAGTAAAACTTCGTTAAAACGAGCATCGATATTACGAGCACCAGGCTTATCTCGAGCAAATTTCACAGTCCCGGCGAAATAGCTAAATATACATTATGTATGTTGTATACTTAAATAGCCCGCGGTTTATTTCAATCATTTGGCTTGCCCCAAATATTCCTCGAGATAACGAGGTTTTACTGTATTACATTGTTGTGCACTGTATATAGAGTTGTGGCTGCTGTGTATAGTATATTGTTGTGTACAGTGTATGAGCAATAAAGAGCTGTGAACAGTTGTTTGATGCTTAATGTACACAGCATAGAGCAGTGCATATTATTCGTATAAAAGTGCAAGTTTTGTAAATTCAAATCATAAATGATAGCGCAATCGTATCGTCCGGCCTCGACAACAATATAAAGATCGCGCGACCCTTTCATGTGCTAAAAATGTGGAACCCTAAGTCGGATATAGCCAGTCCAACAAAGGAACTGAAAGCGATAGTACATAATGTGAGCAAATGCGGTTAAAACAAATGATGCTCGAAGTTCCTGTCGCACAACTAATACAAAATAGTCAGGGGTATAAATCTGGAACTTTAAGTTGGACATAGCCCGCCGAACTATTGCAGTTAATACAAGCTATGTGAATGTTTAGTTAAAACCAATTCATAAATGAATCCTCTTAGGCTCTGACACACACACGTATACGGACGCGCGGACTTGCGACGGACAATGGATCATCCAGACGAAGGATGGTTGAAAAGCTCGACTTGACTATGTCATCGTAACAGGAAAGGTACTAAAGTGATTCAGAACTGACCAAGCGTCCACAATCGAGAATTTCTCCTGGGACCCTCGATCCGTAGTCAAGAGCGTTATATAATATATATGCACCATCGTCAACCGTATCACATATAGAACCTCAACTCGAATGAGGAGAGCTGTTGATATGTAACTAGGAACGTAACTAAGTATGCCAATTCATTGGAATATCTTGTAGATTGTATCAGTAGAATTTTATAACCGTCCCAAACGAGTATGCAACAAAATAATGTTTCTTCTTGTTGAATAATTCACGAGGACCACAACAAAACATGAATGTATGGTGTAGTGTATGCGCCATCGTGATGTTTTTTAAAGGAAACTGGTGATGAAACGTCAAATGTTTCCGGTCTTGAATAATTAGCCTTTTGTTTGGTACTTGACATAACCGTGGGAACAGCTCTAAACTATAAAAATATTTATACTCCGACATTGACACTTGTGAATTTTAATCACAAACTAATTAAACCTATGAATGGACATTTTTGGACAGTTGACTTAATCCCTTTGGTACATTATAGGACAAGCATATTTTTACATTATAACTGTATTTTCTATGCTGTGAACGATGCTCTGTTCATGGATTATGCAAGGAACTTTTGGATAACCATCGTCTCTCTGGAGATCATTTTGCTTTTTGTCGGAGAATAAGTCAGATACAGAACTTGTTATCGCTCAAAAGTGTCTTCTTACAAGTGTTATTGTACAGTTTTGGAAGGACGAACAACAAATTATCCTTGGCTTCACCTCGGACAATTGTGTTGTTTGTCCTTCCGAAACTGTACAATAACGCTTGTAAGAAGACACTTTTGAACGAAAACTAGTACTGTATCTAATACGTACAATGTACTTGTTCTTCAACTAGCAATTGCTCTACACATCGACATATACCATATAATGATGTAAACATATTGTATTTCCATATGGTAATTGAAATCTAGGAAAGCTTGAAGACCTCAAACACATGCTGTTTGTCTACGATATCCGGTGAAAACGGTATGAATGGTTTTCGATACACGAAAAATCTGCAATGAAATGAATAAGTATGGTGGGTATGAAGATTCTGGAATTTTCGTAAAAAATCGCGGGGATATTTTAAAACTCATGGAATTAGAAATATTTTCTTCCCGCTTGGCGGGAATGATGGAATACAGTCTGGACGTGCATTGAAGTGTGTGAGTGATTAATAAGATGGTATATGCAGTAGACAGAAATAAGCGGCTTTCGATATATATAATGATAAACTGCTACACGAATTGTATTTGTCTAAGTCCCGAAAGACTTGTTTACAAATCCAATTGCTATCTAAAGGTACCATAAAACTACCAGTTAATATTGCTTGTATATGTACCTCTTTTCTTCAAGAATACTGTCTATGTAACACATAATGATGCATAACTATGGAAATAAATAGATCTATTGTTCAAACTAAAATGCGTCAGTAGCACGAAACATACACCAGAATGGCGTGCCGGACCAACTGTTAAACCATAGATTGGCACTGATACGCTTTCATACATTGCTTATCTTAGATACAGCTTATAGCAAGCACAGAAGCATTGGTAGTGGGATTAATTTCCAATCATACTGGCTGTCGGTCCAATGAATACATAAAGAATTTTCAAGTCGATAAAATACTTTTATATTGAGTAATGTTCGCATGATTTTTACATTTGAGGCGAAATAAATATGTTTCTATGCTAGTTTATGGGATATTTCTTTGAATCCGTGGACGTATGACAATATAATACATTTTCTGTGGTAGTTCTAATTAAACGACAGAGGACTATAGATGTCGCGGACTTTTACATAAATGTTTATAAAATTATAAACACATATACTGTAAAGGTAAGTAATATATTCGGTTATTTTATATTATTTCTGGTTTCAACTATCGAAGCATGGATATTAGATCGTTAAATATTTTCTGGCAATCACTCCTTTGGCTCATTAAAATATTCTTCGTATTTCGATACTTGGATTGACTCTGATATTAGGCGCCTTGTGGGTGTTTTTATATTCATATTTTAACCAACTGATTGAGTGCCTTTTTTCATTTACCTGATATTGTGCTTGGTCCTGTAATTATTAACAATTGACCTGCAAGAGGGATGATCCAAAATAACGTATATGTTTGCTATATTTTACACATATTTTCACTAGGTCAATTTTACAAACTGATATTAACGTTAATCGAAGTATGGCTGGATTACTCTCACATAATTTCAAGAAAAAATAATTATTCAGTGAACACGTGTATTAGAAAATATCATTGCTGAAGACTGTCGGCATGTATTGATCATTATTTTCAATTAATCATAAGATCGATACTATCGATCGTAAATCATTACTGCTCGATTAATAATTAATGATTAGTGATAAATAATAGTAACCACATGTACGTTTATAGACAGTAAATAACATGATGGCACACCCTGAGAAAAAAGCAATTATGTACGTGCTTATTAAATTATGCATGCATTGTATTATCATAAATAAACTGAAAGCACATTACATGACTAACATTAAAGTGCATTGCATGACCATAATAAAAGCGCACAACATGACCATAATAAAAGCGCACTGCATGACCAAAATTAAAGCATATTGCATGACCAACATAAAAGCACACTGCATGACTAACATAAAAGCACATTGCATGACCAAATTAAAAGCATATTGTATACCCAAAATAAAGTATATTACCTGACCAAAATAAAAGCAAATTGCACCACCAAAATTAAAGCATATTGCATGACCAACATAAAAGCACATTGCATGACCAACATAAAAGCACATTGCATGACCAAATTAAAAGCATATTGCATACCCAAAATAAGTATATTACCTGACCAAAATAAAAGCAAATTGCACAACCAAAATATATGCACATTGCATGACCAAAATAAAAGCACACTGCATGACAGAATTAAAGCATATTGCATGACCAAAATAAAAGCATATTACATGACCAAAATCAAGCATATTACATGACCAAAATAAAAGCAAATTGCACAACCAAAATATATGCACATTGCATGACCAAAATAAAAGCACACTGCAATACCAAATTAAGAGCACATTGCATGACCAAAATAAAAGCATATTGCATGACCAAAATAAAGCATATTACAAGACCAAAATAAAAGCAAATTGCTAAACCAAAATATATGCACATTGTATGACCAAAATAAAAGGACATTGGATGACCAAAATAAAAAACCTTGGATGACCAAAATAAAAGCCCATGGCATGGCCAAAATAAACTTGCATTGCATGACAAAAATAAAAGCACATTGCATGACCAATATAAAATCGCATTGCATGATCAAAATAAAAGCACAGTGCTTGGTCAAAATAAAAGTGCATTGCATGACCCAATCGATGGGTGCCAGCAAGACTGTAGTAACTGCATATAGATAAAGAAGGACTTACTACAGTATTGCAGGTATCCCTCGAAATATAAAGGACCAAAATAAAAGCGCATTGCATGACCAAAATAAAAGCGCATTGCATGACCAAATATAAAAGCTCACTGCATGACCAAAATAAAAGCGCATTGCACAGAGAATATCCCCGGTTGGATAGTGGATACGTCAATGATTTCATGTTTAGTTCATTGTAAATACTGGTCTGGGTCGTCTTAAGGTTCTGTATTATAAGTTTCCAGCCAACTAACCCTATTATGACTGTTCATCATTCGGCAAAATGTAATAATGTACATAGGAAATATACAATCATACACGCACTCAAACTAACAAGGCTTTGTAAGAATGTTTGTCTGAACCGCATCGATCAACATTTTATAGTGAAACGAGGAGCATACACGCTTTATATAATGCCTGACAGTCTGTGACTACGGATGAATGATATCAATGTAGTATTATGCTTTTATTTCACGGCATGAATATAACAACACTCCTAAATAATCTGTCCAAGTAGGAACTATGGGAGAATCACATACATGTATACTCGATGAGCCACATTCAGTTTGACCTTACAATATTATTTTTGAGCTTTGCTGCCATTTTTTACGTAAAAAATATTTTATCAAATCGGACAGCATATCACACACGTACAAAACGAGTTGTGTACAAAATTCAAAAGTGCAACATTCGTGTTTTCTATCGCTGCAGATATGTTTACTGTACGGAATTATTTCATTTGTTTTTTTTTCGTTACATTTTCGTATGAGCATTTATACTTGCTGTTGTTAAATTTTCCATGCGTATTTTAGTAACGTACATGTACATTTTGTACATGAATCTGACGGGCCTCTTGGACCAATGACTGTCAGTAATATCTGCTTTTTTGTCATGTTTGTTCGCCGTCTTGGGATGCTAAAGTTAAGCGTCATTTTTATGAACATATAAGTTAGACGCGTATTATGTTTTCTTAACCATTTCCGACATGATGCAATTCTTTGATTGCACGAAAACCAATGATGTCATGACGTTGTTACCAACACAAAACTCAATCGTAACTGCTCGGTCTCTTCGACAATACGTTACGTCGGTAAAGTACGAGATGATCCGATTAACCGTTGACGTCGGTTGCTAACGTCATTTATGAAATAGAGCTCAAAGCAAACACACGTAAACAAGAAATCTCCGAAATATGCAAAGCATGGACAGCTATAATGATTCGAGAATGTCGAAATCAGTAGATGAGTTTTTCCCGGTAGTGAAACGTCCTTCTGCAGCTGCGTGGAAAGCACAAACGGAACCAAAATTGATGCTGGAAGATATTTCTGACGAGGAGTTGAAGGGGATCGCGGATTCTGCCCTTGTCAACCAGTTTAAACATGGTGATGCCAACACAGTTGCTGATAGAGAGGCATCCATGGAGCGATTCTACCATATATATCACAGAGAACGCCCATTGGCAATTCCACCCAACATGAATGGTAAATATATTATCATTTTGTATAGATCTACTGTTGTTGTATAATTGTTGCAAAAACTTAATATTCCATTTAAGAACGATCGTGGTTTGTTTCGTAATACTGCATCCAATGATTGTATCAATTTATGTAAATACCATGAATACGAGGAGGATGAAAAATTGAACCCAGCATGTCGCTCTAACCACGACCCGGTATACTAATCCGAAGCCCCGGAATAAAAAAAGAAAATTCCGTATATTATTTTGAGCCTGTCTAACTAGTCAGGAGGATATTCAGTGAGATCTGACTGTACACCATTAACTGTAATTAATGAATTATTTTTTTTGACAAATTTTACATAAATTTGAAAAAATGAAATAAACTTCCGATAAGACACAGCTGAGTGTGTAGATAAAACTTGAACATAATTGCCATGATATACAATTAGTTAATGGATACTAATACATGTAATACTCGGGCATATATAACACAATTATAGATTACAAGTTTATTAATGATGTTACCTAGTGTTAATTTTGATAAATTTTCTTTTCAAGATTTTTGAACTTTTATTTGACCACCGATTTTATAAATAACGTGCAAGAGCTAGGCGGAATGGTCAATAGAACGTTGACCGGATGATAATACTAGTATAGGAAGTAAAATAGCCTTAGTTAAACCACGCAGTTTGACATACATATGTACTTCATAATGTTTTTAATAGAAACATGTTTTATATGGATTTCATGTTGTCCCTTTTACAGGTTTGGTTGGAAGCCGTGTGTATTTTGGCAGGATAGTAACATGTTTGGAAATGCTGTATCTAACTTCTGTCGCCGAAGAACAAAGGACGAAGCACTGATGTGCGATTTCTTATCCGTCAAACGCCAGGAGACACCGATCAACGACACCGTACCAAGATCCATAATGGCACAGCGTCTGTATGATCAGATGGAACTCTCTAAGAAGGAGGTACAGACCGGATGTTCTAAAACCAACAACATCGACTCTGGTAGAGAATTGCTGGCAAAGAATGGAGGTCACAAAGAGGAAACAACTACAGTAAACAGACAGAGAGATGAACAGACCAAGAAGAATGTAAGGTCACGTGTGATGAAGTTCATGAGAAGATTGAGCTGTGTAAATGGAAAGAGTGTTGACGAGTAGAGAATGTATGCATTGATTTCAGTGCATGTTTTATTACTAGTATATTGTTATAAAATATTGAATACAAATTACGAAACAATGTATTCAAACAATGTATACTAGTTGTCTTTTTAAAATACAAGTACTTTTAATATTCATTAAGAATCAGAAAATACCTGGTTCAGTTGGCAACTCCTGTGTCAAGGTACTCTGTGTGTTGTTACACAAATCATTTTCAAACATCTTCCCCTTTGACTACATACGTTATATACGAGGGACGTTCAAAAATAACTAGGACTGGAGCCCTCGCGTATACAGTTTTAAAAATTATACAAAATATTAATCTATATGCACAGTTGTCGAGTCGGTACCACCCCCGTTTCGAATGTTGGAGGTCCAGGGTTTAATCCCATAGTGCATCATACCAAAATTATACCAGCAATTACCTTGCCAGACGCTCAGCATAAAATGGAATCTGGCTACACACCCTTGTGATGATGGATAACGTCAGGAATGAGATGTGGAGAGTGATTCATAATAGGCTGAAAAGCTTGTTTCACCATCCACCTTAAGTATGGAGGAAAATGCTGTATTACGGACTGGTCCATACTTATTTATATAATCCACCCCCGTAACAGCTTCATTTACCATCGACAACACGGATGACACTAGTGATGACTGTGAGCATGCCTCTAACATGAACCTCTGAGTAATCATCTTTCAAAAGACCAGCTCTTGGTTCCTTGTACTTGTTGAAAATTACTGACTACTATAACCACAGGTGGCAGTATCAATGTTTTGTCCGCAAACGATAAAAAAAATAATAAAAAAATATAAAAAAAATCTGTACTGAGCTAATATACTATCAAGGTATAAAGCGTAACTATATGTCTATATGCCAAAGATTGTGGAACATTGCATCTCGTTGTTTCGACATAAAATACGGGCGCTGAAGAAAAATCGATATACAATTAAGTTATTCAAAAAAACTATAAGATATTCATTCTTACCGAAAATCTCGTTCAATTGTATCTTATAACTGCGAAACAGCAAAACAGTGTTACTTTCGTTATTTAACTTCGCTCAAGGTCATTTTATTTATGCACTGGTTACCTATGCGATGTTCCACAATCTTTGGACATAGACATATAAGTTACGCTTTATACCTTGATAGTGTACATGGAGTTAGATAGACAATCGATATACTACAATGTAGTACATGTATATACGGTCCATGTAGTGTATTAGCTCAGTGACGGATTTTTTCTTTTTCTTTTCCAAACACTGATACTGCCACCTATGACTATACAGTATTATAGTGGACTGGCTGTTGATTTATCATTGGTTCGGTTTCGATTTCATCAACATAATACAATTAAATCATAGTGTATCTACTACTGTAGACAACTCTAGTGGTATGATTTGGAATCGCTGTAGTTTGTTGGTTTGTCGGGCTGGGATTTCTGAGCATGTTAAACGAACCTGTAAAACTAAAATCTTCTTTGAGTTGTTACTTTGATTTTTTTCTGATTGACCGCTTAAGCCAGTGTGAGGCCGTTGCTTAAAATCATTGAATATAATATTGAAAATACAATGCAACTTCTGTACTTGAAATTATCTTTACGCATGCTTTGTTATGTCCAATCGGAACTCTTCGGCGTTTTTTATCTAACGAAAGTGCTTCTCAGTTACGGAAATGCCCGAGAGGTTACGATCGATTTACGCCGACGGCTGTATTAATAAGTCCGGTTAAGACTCTAGTATGATATTTCCCTTTTTCAACATTATATTGACAATATTTGAAATTATTTCTATACCTCTAAAAAGTTCTTTATGAAATTTATTAAATAAACTTACAAGTTATATTAGTTTTCCTTTCAGTAATATGCTCATCGGTATATACTGGAACAATGTATTGGATTTAAAACACATCACTTTAGTAGTTTTTTCAAGGCAGCGCGATGAAAATGACTGTTCGAATATTTTGACGTTAATATTTTCCGTGTGACGCTTCCACGCCGCAACTTCTGTCATGGTTTATTGCCTGGTTATTGTATGTGTATCACGTACCTTGTGACACAGCCTAGTGATATAGTTTCACAAATCACAACATTACAATATAGACGCGACAATATGCAAATATTTCTAATAACATGACGCCCACAATTGGCAGATATTTGCATTAGAGACCATATTTTGCTAATAAAGAAATTTCAACGTTATCTAACCTAAGATTCTGAATTTGATTAATAATATGATGTTTGCAGATCTAAGACAAAACTGCAACATCAGCAAATATTAGTTAGCCATTTTGAACACGAGAATAAACATTCAGAAATACCGATTCCTGTCAGTACGTATACCGATCACTTTAGTCTTTATACATTGTAACAATCCAGTATTTTTACCGGAGACAAACGGAAATGGCCGATCTTTCACTATTGTTCAGTATGATCACAAACAGTCGCGTGTGGATGGCTCGTCGCTGCCACCACATATGTCGCCCGGTGCTTCTATATGGCTGTCTGGACTACAGTATTTTGTGACGCTCCCGACAACCAGTCGGTATCCATTTTTTAAATAATGGACAAATTAAAGAAACGTAACATAGATAATATTGAACATGTATGGTATCTATTGTAGAGATACTATAAGGTTTCTACTTTGCCTCGAGAAATACAAAAAAAAACGAATGCCAAATGGCTTGCTGTTTGTCATTGTCTGTTCAATATGTAAGTGTATCGTTATTAATGCATCGCTAACCTTACCAGTCAGCTGCTGAATAGGTGTTGAGTCAGATTCGGGGAAAAGCTGTGCCACTTTCACAACAATATTGTCCTGTATGTATGAGTTAGTACCCATTCTCGACTCAAACTATTTCATTAAAATTGGTCAAAGAATAAACTACTTACAGTTGTTTTAGCTTTGTTCTTAGCACAGAAATACGTTCTATACCACGCTGTATGGTCCATATGGAGTTATGCCAAGTAATCAACACATGTGCTTTCCATCACTTACTCAGTACTCATTTACCGGAATACGGAATAGTTGTCCTTGATGTAAAAAACCATACAAGTGTGCTCTTGTATATTGTATTGTATTTGCTTAGCATGATATGGTCGATGGATAAAATACCAGCTCCTGTAAACATCAATTTCATGTAGTTTATATTTAATGTTGTAACCGAAATGGATTAAGAAGCCAATTAAGTAAATGTATGAGTATCCCCCAGAGAAATAAGACGCCATCTGGGATCAGGCTTAATGCGCTAAAATATTTCCATTAAATTGTTATACATTGAATTTATAACATTCAACGTATTGATCGTGGACAGCAGAAAAAACATATCACAAGTTTTAACATAAATGTCACAATATATTTGGGATGTCATCTATCGGAGCAATTTAATCATGGAGGACTGGTGGATATAACTATGCAACTCAGCAAGATCGATCTCCGTGCGTGTTATATATAACAGTTATGTTGTGAATTATTGCCGATGTGTTCAGTCTGATAAATGTACTGAGTGATGACTTGGTAGTATAGGTTATATATCATATTACAATAATAAACAAGTTGGTACAAGGGAGCGATAGCGAACACTGCACTTAATTTGTTTTTATTATTAATACATGTATATCAAACAAGTATACCAAGTCGTCCAAATAAATGTACATTTGTATTTACTTCATGAACCACGAAGAAGATATTGTGCCTATTGCAAAAAGACATGAATAAGTGGTTCAAAAATGAAAACCCCTGGCATTTGATGGACGAAGAAGTGTGGTAAATTAAAACTTACATTAGGCACAGAAGAGAGATATAGTCTCCCAGTTGAAGTTAAAATATCAAATGGTGGTTGAACTGCTGAAAACGACCCTCTTAATTTCAGGGGTCCTAAAATTCCGGAAATCCTGCATTACAATGAATGATCTTTTCTGCACCAAATAAGAGTTATTTGGTGAAAATATTCAAAGAATTGACAAAGTTGTGGTTATTTAAAGTTCAATAAACTAAATTGTAACGTTTAAAGAACTGTTAATGTGTTGGATGTTATCTTATGGCACCAAAACCGATTTGCGACTCGTTTTCAGGATTGGGAATTTTGCCATAGTAGAACCCCTATAACTTATTACAGATGGCATAACAGCGGAAAAAATTTCGTGTTAGAACAACATTACATTTGTATGTTATACACACATTATATGGCATGTTGCCGGAAGTCGATATTTCCTATGAGAACAACATTCTATTTGTATGCCTGCTTTATCAAGTAATAAAATAGATGAAAATGGTCTTTGATAGGGTCAGTGTCCTATGCTTCCATAGAATGGCGGTATACTATTGTCTGTTTACTATTAGATTGGTTATATATAGAAAACGTCTGTCTATCATCATGTATGAATAGAGTTCTCTAATCAATTGAACGAACAAGTCAGGAACGAGTAAGTGTGTGGGGGTGTGACCAGACAGTGTTAATCACGAGTGTAACTTTTAAACGTCATTTGTTGATATTTTTCTGCTAGGATGAATTGTGCTTTTTATGTGTATATGTTCTGTTAAGATATCTTTTTTTGCCCTTTTGGATATACACATTTGTACGAGTTAAATACTAGTACAGTGGACCATGGGGTATAAACAAAATAAGAGTTATAGCGCTTACTGGCCCGATACTACATAACTTACCGTAGCACGACCGCTCATGTTTGCGCATATATTCCTTTGTAAACATGTGAGTACTGGGGAAGGTTTGTCTTGCGCATGTGGTCTACATTCTGTATTATTAAACTACTTTGCTAAGTGCTTGGGTTGTCAGGGGAGAAAAATCTTGATATTTGTCACCGAAAGCTTCACAAACACTAAGCTGTGTGAGCTGCCTTTATCTAACTTTGGCTGTGTTGCCAGTAATTTAAATTGGTGTTGTGAGATCTTTATTTGACATTAACTGTGTTGTCGTTACTTTATTTAGACTGTTACTCTGTGTTCTTTAACATAGGCTGCGTTGTCTCTGCAATTAACATTGGTTTTGTGTGATCTTTGTTTGGCACTGACTGTGTTGTCTGCATCATATCCAACTATTTGTCCCATTTGTATTGTATGTGTTTTCGAGTCGATCACAGTTATCTTTCCTTGACTGGTGTTATTCCGGTTTAAATCTGGCCGATCTTATCTCGATTGCGTGATCATGCTGTGCTAACTCCACGGGTAGTCGGAGCGCATTAATTAATATTTATCCTTAGCTGGAGGGAGCTACTCTTTGGATATTTTTGATATTTTGTGTACATGCACAGATATTTAATTCACCTCTTTGGTACATGATACATACCAGGGTCTTAATTAGGGCAGGAAGAGCTCTGTCATTATGAAATTCTGTTTTGAAGAGCATTTATTCTTCACTGGTATCATTCAGAATTCGTTGATCATAAGTGAAAAATCTAATAATTATGCATTTGTTCAACAAGTAACTGCAATACACTAGATGATATGTAATTCTATATAAGCATGCATGTTTTATGGGTGATAACAAATAATAAACGGTTACAAGTAACTGTACAATGCGCAAGTGTGTGAGAAATATCACTAAGTTCATTTTTACATCACCAAATTGTCACCGCTTCACTATTGTGCAAATACGAAAGAGGTGCAAAGACAGTAACGAATCAACTGTTTGAATTGATAACCTTCTACCGGTCTTTGTGGACGGGATTCGTGTCTATATAGTATCACGCATGTAGATATAGATACATGATAGTATGTGGCTGGTAATCACAAAGCATCTTAGTTAGACACGTAAATATTTCGACTTAAGTTAAACTACATGCCACTTATATTTCCAGTCAAATTAAAAATAATCAACTTTTTCTCGGTGATCATTGCAACTATGAAAATAATCACTGAATAATCACTTTAGCTGACTCAAAATATGAAATTGTGGCTCGATTTTTAAGAAAGAATATATATAGGTATTTCAAATGCAGACTCTGATTTGAGTATTATTTCAATTTGGTATGGAATTTCTACCCGTGATGCTTCGGGCAACCGGGTGGTTAGTACTCTTTACTTGCTTCTACTGAATCTTAGATTTTTAACAAACAAAAAACAATTGACTGTTTCAATTAATTTTATTGCTGCAGATCATGTTACTTTTTTAGACTAAACCAGGGATTTATAACTAGTACATAAATAAAGTAAATTGGTTCAGAAACAAGTGAAACATTTTATGAAAACATTTTTACGAGGACAGTTGTACAGTGTCACACTGTTTATTATAGTTTACCCTACTTCTTTGTCCAATCAAAAGCCAGGGATTTTCAAAATTTTGGACCACTTATTCATTTATTTGTGCAATGGACATAATAACTATTTAGTAAATCCATTTATTAGGACAATTTGGCTGTTTCCTTATATGGAAAACTAGACCCGCCTACTCCCATAATTTTACTGTTATTCTATCAGCAATTTATAATCTGCTTAAGGTGATTCACCGGTGTTAAATTTTTCTGTACAGTGTATATAAAACCTGTTACAGTTATAAAGAACACATTTACGACAATCATTCTGGAAAATCCCAACAGTTTTGCTCGGCTGGTTTTTAAGATATAATTGGATTTTGGGGACAACCCCTAAAAACTGATAATTGTAATTTACCGAAAAACGTTTGCTTTAATCCTCATAAAATTTGGTATACATAAAATTTTGTATATAAGGGAGCAAACAGTATTTTTATGTTATACTGTGCAAGTTAATTGATTTTTAAATACTATTTTTAAATATGTTAATTTTCGTTTTTGAGTTTAACGTGAAAAATCGTTGAACGACATACTGTTTCCATGCATGCAACAAGTCGTCCTGTAGAGTGACAAATATTGAAGTTTCATGCAAGATTTCAAGACAATTGATCGGTTAGTTTATTTTTATTACACTTTTAGTGATTTCAGAAATGCTGAAAACAGGAGAGGTAACAAAAATAATCAACGTTTTGCATCCGTTGTATTCAGATTTCGCGACCATTCTATTGTTAAAAACTAGTTCATACTTCAATGTGCTTTAATACAGTTTTAATTTGGGTACTTCTGTCTGCATTAGTTAACATTCTTCAGGAATAAATGCAGGAATAAATACAAAAGAACCGTCCTCTAAAATGCTCGGGATACTGTTTAAAACTATTAAATAAGTTTGATATGGGTGCACAGAACGTTTTAAATACGTCGTAACCAATTCGCTAGATTATATGTTTAATATCATTTGGTTTAAATCATCCGTAGGGATTGAGCTAAGGGTGTTTCTGTATTTTCATTAAAAGTATATAATCGTAATAACTAGTCAGTACACTCGGGATTTTAAAACAAGGGAAGATGCTGAAAAATCAATTTTAAGCATTTTGTATTATTTGATCTCGTTGTCAGACGCTCACAATACACCCAAGTGACTGCGATTTTTAAACTTCCACCCAAAAGCGGTGAAACACCTTAACACTTTTTCACTCTCAATTCTCAATAAATGGACATGCTATTGTTTGCATACAAAAGCATTGGAAAGCTCACCAAAAGTGGGCGGGTAAACTATAAGCCGGTTATAGATCACATATTAGAATTATAAACAAATTAGAGCTGCGGGTCGCTAGCGCTCCCTTGCTCTAATTTGTTTATAAATCTAATATATGATCTATAACCTATACGTAGGTTTTTCTTTCACCTTTTTGACGGTTAAGATTCTTTTCAACAATTCGTATATATTCAATTAGGTGGTACAACGTGTCAATTTACCAGTATATTATACACGTGTAATATAATTCGTCATTTTCTATTTCTCACCTCATTCACCTGTACGATTATTATCATGAATTAATCGTGAGCTTATTATATACGTTTCACTATATTTAAATACATGTATAACTTTCAGATTCGGCAATGATTTAATCAATTAAATCAAAGTTTCAAATCTCAAAAATCATAATTAAGCGTGTGTACAGGAAATATAGCGGTTTTATAGACCCTTTCAATTAAGCGATAATCGTATGTACAGAGTTACCTCCCGTAAACCGGATGTGACGTAAAACGAGGGCTCTACAAATTAATGACACTATGTAAACGCAGTAGCGAAGAGATTATTTAATCGCTTTTTTCGTTAATTGCATGTTTTGTAGCTGTTGTTTTTTCAATAAAGATGTTTATAATGTACTAACAATGTATGTATAATATGTTACATGTTATGGATGTGGAGGAAACGTGTGATTTCTCGGATTTTTTCTATCAACAATGGTCAATTATCGGGCGTTAATTTCCAAAAAGATCTGTAGTTGTATTAATTTTGTTTTGTAATTCGGTTGATTGTCGTGCACATTTCGTACATTAAATTGAGCGTTAGTGCTAAGATACAGTGTATATTTGTACTTTGATAAATGTATATTTTGCCGGGAATATAAAGCGCAAGTATTTTCACCTGGTTCTTTCAATCACGGAGGTATAGAAAGTATATGTATTTAAATCCTTGTTTCAATACTACATCATTACCGCCATTAGACCTAGTTAACTCTGGATCATTGCAATGTCTCATTTCTTTTTACCAATACAATTCACAGGTTATGTGTTGTTTATTATGGATTGTAATAAAACAAAGACATAATTATTTAGGCCTTTGAATACACGTATATTAGAGCCACAACGATTTATTGGAATGTCCTATCTGGTTACATACGTGCCATTTCGGGCAAATTCGGCTTAAAAAGCTGTATAAATGACGATTATGATAGCAGTTGATTGTTATAAATTAATTTAAAAAATACATTATTTATATACAACTGCTCTTCAAACTAACATCACAATTAACAATATTTTGTTTTTAATATAAGAATTGTAAATCTTAATTCACAAAAAGTGACCTGAACTGCAATTCGAGTGATGGGAAAAACATAACAAATTAAAGTGAGACAGATACTTAAGAAGTTAAGGTGCTAAAACCCTAATGCATAAATAAAATCTTGTCAGATGATGAGGTGCTAAAACCATAACGCATAAATAAATTCTAGGTGCTGTATAATTATATAATGATTTACAATAAACAGCATAGATCCCCTAATATCAAGATAAGCCACCAAGACCATACACTAAATTAGTTTCACAACAGGGTACTAATATACAACCAATCAGTACTATGTTGTCACCATCTGTCATCTTAATATACACGTAATAGATACAGTACTAGTTTTTGATCAAAAGTGTCCTCTTACAACCGTTATAGGATAGTTTTGTAAGGACTAACAAGAAATTGTCCGAGGCGAAGCCGAGGATAATTTGTTGTTCGTCCTTACAAAACTATCCTATAACGGTTGTAAGAGGACACTTTTGATAAAAAAATTGTACTTTATCTTACTTATACTCGGGCAAAAAGTAAATGATGTCCAGAGAGACAATGATTAGCACAATCAATTCTGGCACAATGCATGAGCAGAACACATATTGAATTTTAGAAAATATGACTCTATGTAACATAATAACCTTGGCCTAACACATCTGAGGGATTAACTGTCATATAGATTGAGTAAAAATCAAGAAACTATTAATACAACATATAAAAGCTAAGATTACACAAGCAATTATTTTCCACATTCATGGAATAAGGTTTGATGCACAAAGGTATATAGCATATTATTTGTCTTCATTTGGGTTTTTTAAATAGACGATTGTCATGGAATTATTTATAAAATTAATGTTTATTTTCAAACAGGATCAATGTTAGCCGATTCTTATATATATCTAAAACTGCTCAGTTGATGTTAAGGCAGTGTGTTTTATTTTTTAATATTAAAAAAATGTTGGTAACATAATAGCGCCGTAATGAATTGACACATGTTCTAATTTAAACATTAATTTTCATAGGGCTACATAATTCGATATAATGTTGTATTCCAGTGATTTTAAGTGGCATCACGTGTGCTCATGAAAACAACTAGAAAGTTATAACTGCTTTCGATCATTGTATAATAATAATTCAGAATTCTTGTCGGTTGCACAATGTATATTTTTTTATACATTGTTTATAGGTTTGCTGTATTCCTCCTGATAGCTAATAACGTAAAATCATTCGATTTTGATGGATTGTGCTCCCAACATTGTGGACAGCAATATTAAAGGATTAGCCATTGTCCTATTATTGTTGGAGTGTAGATGAATTGTGATTATTTTGTTTTAGTATTTAGTTCAACCAAGACTAAAAAATATAATCTAAAAAATTTACGCTACATTTCTTTGTTTTATTATTAAGTTTCACAAAAGCCACTAAATAAAATGTAATGCTGCAAATTTGATTAGTTTACAGTAGCAGTCATGTTCATCCCTCGTTGTGTGTTTTACAAGTTTTAGTCTTCAGGCAATCAGCAGTAACATTTATTTAACTGTGTATGTGGTTATGCAAATCTGAAATAGTTTGAAGCTTAAATTGACCAATCATTTTCTGAGAAAATGTCTCACAAAAGTGTACATTTACAGAAATAATGTACACTTTATCAATGGAGTCAGTGGGCATGACGGAGTATAAGTACAGTATATTGATCAGTGTTTTACCTTAAATGATTGACATTGATTGACACTTTTAAATCAACGTTTGGGTTACTTTTATAAAAAAGTATAAATTATGTTTATCCAAACCACGGAGGTCTCTCTAATTCTGTGTCCGAAAAAAAAGTGTAAATTAATGGACATGCACCTGTATGACTTGTGCTACAATGCTCATTTTGATGTTTAAATCTAATTTATTGCAATATTTTTACACGTAGACACCATTTAAAATAAATAAAGCACTTTTCTCATTTACTTGTATATGGATTTCAAATGAACAAAGGTTTCATGATGGAAAAGTAAGATTTGAAACAGACTACATTGTATTGCCAAACAATTTAGTTTTACCTACATACAACAAAATTTTACATAGAATTGATTCTGATTTTAACTTATTCGTCGTGTGAACTTTTCCGGTGATTCCTTACTTTCTTTGATTGTAGTAAACAACACATCAATGTACTCGTGTTAACACTAAACAAGTAAGCACATACGGACATGTAAAATCATGCCGCCCGGATTTTAGTACAAACTATATCTAGAAAGAAATTTCTTCCTGTGTAAATTAACGTTTTAATTTCTGGCTGGATAGTCGTACTTTTGAAATGATATAGCTAATATTCTATACTTTTATGATGTGTGATGAATTATTAAAATACACAATTTCTTTATGCTAGTATAAAATGTAAGTCAGGTTTCAATGAGTGGATTTTGCGCGCGTGATGCATGGTATTTATGTTCGAAAAGCATGGCTCTCCTTTTAAAACTTTAATAATATCTTTTAATAATATAATTGTTGGAAAGCTTAGTCTACACAGTTCTTAAAACTGCAAATAATAAACATTTTGAGCAAGTTAAATGCCAATTGTTGAGTATTGAATTCAGTTCTTTATTTTTACATTTTCTTGCCCTTGAAATTTTTGTTCCGAAAACATGGCTTTTATGTTTTATTATTGAAAATACATTAACAAAAGTTACATTATTAAAAAGTCTATACGATCTTGTTTTCGTAAGTGTTCATCTTTTAAAAATCGACAGAGTAAAACGTGATTTACAGCGGTTTAAAGTTTTCACATTTTTTATTTCCTTTACACGCTAACGGTAATCGGCTCGTGTATTCGCTTTGAGCCCTCGTTTGACGTCATCAAAGGGAGACAATTTAATTACGGTCTTAATTGAAAGGGTGTATTACCCTTCAAGCGAGTGTACAAATTTTATTACCCCACATGCTGTGACAATCGCAGCGGGACGCGTCATAAAACAATTAACAATATGCCAATAATAGATGTGTGTATTAATTTTTTGCTAAAAAATATAATACCTGCTTTAAAAAACCGTAAAAAGGGGGTAGATCTAATTATCGCATTTCTTATATCAAAACACCAATCTGATGGGAAGAAATTAAACTGGAAAATAAGTTTGCACAAAATATATCCACCGAGAAACGAAAGAACTATGAGCAAGAAAGTAAACAAGTTTGATATCAAATCCGTCCATTTCCTTCTTTGTTCAATGTGAGTGATAGTCATGTTAAAAACCTTTAAAAAGGGGGTTGATCCCACAAAGACACAACTATGAAATTTAGTGCATTATTTTGTAGACAAATCAAACTACAAAATATGTTTGCACATAAGAAATATCTCAACTAGTTATTATCATATGGACAATTTAACGTGGAGTCCCCATGCCTTCCAATGGTAAAAAAATTGTCACATGTGCGAATACAAATGGGACAAATAGTTGGATATGTTTACATTGGCGCCATGTAATCTTTATTTGACATTGACTGTGTTGCATGCATTGGCGCCATGTGCTCTTTATTTGACATTGAGTGAATGGTATGCATTGGCACCATGTGATTTTTATTTGACATTGACTGTTTTGTATGCATTGGCACCACGTGATCTTTATTTGACATTGACAGTGTTGTAAGCATTGGCGCAATGTGCTCTTTATTTGGCATTGATTGAATGGTATGCATTGGCACCATGTGCTCTTTATTTGACATTGACTGTGTTGTATGCATTGGCGTCATGTGATTTTTATTTGACATTGACTGTGTTGTAAGCATTGGCACCATGTGATTTTTATTTGACGTTGACCGTGTTGTATGCATTGGCGCCATGTGCTCTTTATTTGACATTGACTATGTTGTATGCATTGGCACCATGTGCTCTTTATTTGACATAGACTGAATGGTATGCATTGGCGCCATGTGCTCTTTATTTGGCATTGACTGTGTTGTATGCATTGGCACCATGTGCTCTTTATTTGACATAGACTGAATGGTATGCATTGGCGCCATGTGCTCTTTATTTGACATAGACTGAATGGTATGCATTGGCACCATGTGCTCTTTATTTGACATAGACTGAATGGTATGCATTGGCGTCATGTGCTCTTTATTTGACATAGACTGAATGGTATGCATTGGCACCATGTGCTCTTTATTTGGCATTGACTGAATGGTATGCATTGGCGACATGTGATCTTTATTTGACATTGACTGTGTTGTATGCATTGGCGCCATGTGCTCTTTATTTGACATTGACTGAATGGTATGCATTGGCGACATGTGATCTTTATTCGACATTGACTGTGTTGTATGCATTGGCACCATGTGATTTTTATTTGACATTGACTGTGTTGTATGCATTGGCACCATGTGATCTTTATTTGACATTGACTGTGTTGTATGCATTGGCACCATGTGATCTTTATTCGACATTGACTGTGTTGTATGCATTGGCACCATGTGATCTTTATTCGACATTGACTGTGTTGTATGCATTGGCACCATGTGATCTTTATTTGACATTGACTGTGTTGTATGCATTGGCACCATGTGATCTTTATTCGACATTGACTGTGTTGTATGCATTGGCACCATGTGATCTTTATTTGACATTGACTGTGTTGTATGCATTGGCACCATGTGATTTTTATTTGACATTGACCGTGTTGTAAGCATTGGTACCATGTGCTCTGTATTTGACATTGACTGAAGGGTATGCATTGGCACCATGTGCTCTTTATTTGACATTGAGTGAATGGTATGCATTGGCACCATGTGATTTTTATTTGACATTGACTGTGTTGTAAGCATTGGCGCCATGTGATCTTTATTCGACATTGACTGTGTTGTAAGCATTGGCGCCATGTGATCTTTATTCGACATTGACTGTGTTGTAAGCATTGGCGCCATGTGATCTTTATTCGACATTGACTGTGATGTAAGCACTGGTGTCATTAAAAATGACAATGTCGCAACAAAGGTCACTTGTTAGCACTAAAAACATTTTTTTATATTCTACCATTATTATATAGATAGATTATACACTGTGTATGTAATTTATGAAATGCTTTAATAGAAATACCTGTTTTTTCTATCTATAAGTACATGTTCAAGGACACTGAAAGAATGCTATATATTATAAATCAATATAAACTCCCAGTGTTATTATTGCCGATTATCGTTGCCATGGAAATAAAACATAGTAGTTAAATGATAACATTGATATAAATCAAATTCTTGGTTGTTCATAACAGACGGAATAGTAAACGTGTATATTTTCTATTAGTTATTTATGTGATGCTATCAGACATAATGCAAAAAGCTATTTTTCAGGACCTCATTAAACCTCGTGTGTTTCCGTTATTTTGTACCGGGAGACTTATCAGTCAATCGTTCGATTTTAACGGAACTTTACATGAACTGATCGTCCAATCGTTCATATCGTCAGGAATTTAAGATAATATGTTTTTCCTGAATTAAGGCTTTTATTGAAGGCATACACGCCTTTGTGCAAAATATCTGGTTTTGACTTGTTTCTTTTAAACAACTAAAATCAATGAATTTTTTATATTGCACACAGGTCTATATGTATTAGTTACAATGTGAAATTGCTGACTATACAGAATCTGATCGTGTAAAATCACGTGACATTTGAAACAGTATTGCTTCATGAATCGATAGATGGATAGGCAGGACTTGGCCAGGTATGCGACGACCTACGAAGACATTCGCACAGTTATAGTGATTGTTGCGCTGCGTGACAATTGCAAAGGTCGGTGAATTCTGTGGAAACTAATCTGTCGCCATGGATGTGGCAACTGTGAGGTATCAGAAATAGATTTGAAATTCATCCAAGCAAATAATGATTACGGGAACCCGATCAATGGCAAGGATCGATAGCGAATTACATAAGTGAACTATTTCATCATGCAATCGTGGTAAAAGTATAAAATAGCCAGATACGGTGAATGCTGTAAGTTCAATTGATTCCATATTCCTCATGGGACGGGATGTTATACTTCGGGAACATGGCATTGCATTGAAGGTTATGAGGTTAGCTCAGAATTCCTCGTCAGTTATTGTACAGGGATATTATTCGTGTCTCTTTATATTATGAAGAAGGATTTTCTGTGATATTTCAAAATTGTTTGATTGAATTGTAGGATATATCGAAGGGATAGTAATAAGATATCTAGGATAGTGTTTCTGTGCATGCATGTCGTGTTAACCAACAGGTTTTATGTGTACTTACTGGAAACAGGTGATTTAAACGGTTTGTATAATTATTTTATTTATTGCTACTTTTGCTTAAAGACGTCGGTTCTCTTTATCATATGCTTTGATAAATTTCAAATATATATCTGTTTCTGTCTCACTAACAGTTCTATCTGAGTCAAGGCTGCACTTAAGGGATGTTGTCACGTCGGGGATACAGTAATGACAAGGTTGTTGTCCACTTCAGCGCTCCGCAGCTTCGAACAAGTCCAACCCCGCTATATCTAGACATTGTACAAGGCAGTTATTCCCGCATAAGAATGATATGGATACGGTTAAGTACCATAAATGTATACCGTTTAAGTATTGTTAAATGACCACATGTACAGCCGTGCAATGGTTTCATCTCAGTTGAGGATATACCTACATAGAAGTAAGAGATATAGACATAAAAGGTACCCAACTACCAGAGACCTACGCGTTCTGAAATCAGGTACGCTGAATTTATTTGAAAGTCCGGATTGGTTCCGGAAAACTGCTTTACCTTGTAATCATTGGCACTCTGGTTTAGATATTACCATATAAAAATGTTAGTAGGGATTGGAATCATTCTGGGCGCGTGCAAAACTTGTGTTCACCACATATAACGAACAAGTAATTAGTAATTGCAAGCAATACAGAAGTATCCTACCTGGTTTCCAGGCTTTCAATGTTTCTGTTGCCAGAGAAACCACTAATTTTGTCCGAATAAAAAAATAAACGTGCAGGATGTCCTTATTGGTCCCTATTCCCATTCCAATGTTCATAAAGTAAGTTTGAAAACTGTGAGTTTTTCTTGATGTACGGACGGCAAACCTAGTCCCCACCGTTTTATTCTACGCAACGCATTTATGTTTCATTTTCTTGAAACTGAAAGCTATTCCTATACAGTCATATATTTTGAGAGGCCCCCATGAGACATCTTGGGGTCTGACATTTGTCACTTTTCATTGAGTTAAGGAACAAATGTAGTACTTGCCGGCTTAAAGATAAATTCATTCGTGTTGTACATTTTACCAATGCAGTAATTACCACAGTGGTGATGCCACTATAGCAAACTACAATATCAAGGCAGAGACGCCGATTTCAGTAGTGTTGCCATTAGTATATATCTGTCTTCTTAATATTTTATGAATACAAATGATAATGTTGTTCAAGATAATTAATTAAAAAATATACTGAGTATGTGTGGTAAATGAGATGTCTTTCAGTAGATATTCCCCGTTTTATATTTAATCACTCTCAATGACAGGTCCCTGTGTTATTGTCTGCAGTATATATGTGTTTGTACATGTATCTGTAGTAGTCCAATAAAAGTTCACCTCAGTCTATAATCAATTAACCATGTTTGTTACTATGTATTAAGGATAGATATGAAATTATTATTCTTAGTTGCTTCTACGAATGTCATATTCCCGTCACTTGTTTTGCATAACAAACACTGGAGTAATAACTGTCCGTCTCCATAGCTTAGTGGTAGGGTGCTCGCACAGTGACATTGACCTTTGATCTACTGACCTGAAAATCACCTGAAAAGGGACATCTGCTATAGCTTGCCAACATTCAAGTAAAGTTTGAAGATCCTAGGACAAACCGTTAACGGAAACCAATTGGTCAACCGACAGACAGACCGACCGACATGAGCACAGCAATTATGAATATTGATATACCTCCTTCACAAAGATAGGACAAAAGATCGTTTCGAAAGTCTCTATATGAAATACTGTTGATAAGTGGGGCTTCCGTGAATATTCAATAACACGCATTTTCTAGTTTATATTAAATCATATAAAATAACGACTATAGTTTGATTTGTTAACAGTGTTTTATGTCAATTTGTTTTCAAAATTTTGAAACAACGATATGAGACATACAAAACCAATGCATACATTTTCAATCTCTGCCTCTATTCTTAAACACCGTTTCTATTACAGCAACTGAATCTTCTAATTAACTTCATCACACGTGACCTAACACGTGACCTTACATTCTTCTTGTTATGTACATCTCTCTGTCTGATAATTGTCTCCTCTTTGTGACCTCCATTCTGTGCCAGCAATTCTCTACCACAGTCGATGTTGTCGGTTTTAGAACATCCGGTCTGTACCTCCTTCTTAGAGAGTTCCATTTGATCATACAGACGCTGTGCCATTATGGATATTGGTACGAGGCCAATGCTCGGTCTGTGGGTGAAGCGGTTGATAGTCTTGTCTTTGACAGTTAAGAAATCTGACATCAGTGTTTCACTATTACCTTGCCAAAATACACGGCTTCCAACCAAACCTGTGAATAGACAACAACGTGCTCCTATACAATAATAAGAGGTTAATACACGACATAGCCGGGCCGGAAGGCGATAATCGGCCCGGAAAATTAATAATCACCGCGAGGGCTTTAGCCCGAGGGTGATTATTCATGCCGGGCCGATTATCAACTTCCGGCCAGGCTCTGAAGTGTATTAAAGTCTTTAATACAATTGTTCAATTCAAAAACTCAATAGGAGTAACAACAACTCACGTTTAGTAAAGTTCATGAAGATCTACAGTCATTTACGATGAAAATCTTGTACATTCATAAAATTGTCAAAGCAATTTCAACGTAACGTCATTTTAGCTCCAACATGACGTCATTATGACTCTGACGTGACGTCATGTTAACCTGGATAACGTAACGTGCGTCCGTTCAACGGGCCGATTACGATTATGAGATTGCGGACCGGGCCGATAGGCGATAACCAATCACGTGATGGTCATAATCAGCCTGAAATTGGCTCATTTTTGTTACTATATATAGTAACAAGTGTATTAATTGTCATTATTAAGATACCTCTCACTAGATCTGTAATATTGTTTTTATATTATTGCATACTTTCGTAAAATACAATTGCACATGAAGGCATGTTTATGTTCAATTACGGAATTAAAGAATAGCATCACTGAAAAAACCTACTGCCCAAAGTTATAAACGGGGCTTTCAAATTAATTTTCACTTTTTATTATTTATTTTACTTTAATATCAAGACCAGTTCTCAATACAAATCCAGAATTAAAGTGTCACAGTGAAGGTCATTTCATGAGTTTTACTTAACATTGATGTGCTATGATGTTCATAATAAGTGGTGCTTCGTGAAACATTGAAGCAATAATAATCAGATGATAAACCTAATGTTGAATCGTTACTTAGAAGGAATTAAAATATACGAATGTGCAATTAATTATCCTGAAGTATTTTACAAGAAATAAGAAAAAAGCGAAAGAAATATTTTTTAAAAATAACTAAATGTATATTGTACCATTCATGTTGTATGGAATTGTCAATGGACGATCTCTATGATAGTTTTTGTAGAGTTTCTTCATGTTGGTCTCACAATCAACAACCAAGCTAACATCGGCATGTTTAAACTGGTTGACAAGGGCAGTATCTACGGCCCTCTACAACTCATCGTCAGAAATATCTTCCAGAATAAATTTAGGTTCCGTTTGTGCTTTACACGCAGCTGCAGAAGGACTTTTCACTGTCGTAAAAAACTCATGTACTGATTTCGACATTCTCGAATCATTATAGTTGTCCATTGTTTGGAAATTTCGGAGACTTCTTTTTTACGTGTGTTTGCTATCAGCTCTCTTTTATAAATGACGTTAGCAACCGACGTCATCCGTTAATCGGATCCTCTCGTACTTTACCGACGTAACGTATTGCCGGAAAAAACCCGAACAAAAACGATTTGTCTTTGGCGACAGCGTCATGACGTCAACGTTTTTGTACATTGACGTGGTCCATAAGGATTATAATCATTCTCTACTTGGATATGCTGGGTCTATATTGTCATTAAATTATTATGCGTGCCCTTTGATGTTTGAAATAAATAATAGGAATAAGGTGAATATTTAAAAACGTCTTTACCTTCGCTTCCCAAACCATATGTAGACGTATACGCCTCTTTGGAAAATTTGAACTTTAGAATTTAGCAAAATTTTCAAAACTACAGAAGTACCCAACCAAAACGAAATTGAGAATAACAACGTAATTGATGCATTTTGTTTTATGTTGTATTCATGTTAACTAAAACAACTAGATAGGCATTTGTCTCCGATAAAAATTGCAATCCATATACGCCGAGTTGATCAGAGTGCTAGATATAATAAACTAACTGCGTAAAGAAGTTGTTCTACGAGTCTGTACGTTGTAATGTATTCCATAACGATTGTAAGCAAAACAAAAATAAATATTTCTGTAACAACCATAACCAAAATTTACGAAATATGAATTACAATATGAATGATATGCACGTCGTATGTATCTCTATATTGTACAGAGCCGCAAAGAAGCCGTTACATTATCGAGTTGTTTTTGGTAAGATGTTTGTTAACATCCACAAATAGAGTGACTAGGCATTCGATCAATCGTCAGATAAGAATCGTTCATATCTAATATCACCATTTTATCACTCAATATAACATAAGATCCCAGACGATATTGTAACAAAAACGGGCGCGCCACCAGTCAGGCACCGACCCTCAGGCGAGCGGATAAATAATACAGGTCTAGGACAAATAATACAGGTCTAACGCTCCGGACAGCTACTGGTCAGGATCACTGTCGCGGCGAGCAGTGGACGGGTCGACGGCAAGTACAAATGCGATAAGAAATCAAAGTGGACGGGAGCAGACGACAAGTAGAAATACGGAGTAAATTCAAACAAAGATTTATTAAAAAGACAGAAAATGTATCAATACAAGTATTCAATAAAAATATATTTACATATCCATTCAAATCCTTTTCCAATAATATTTAAACGTTTCGAATTTTTACAGTACACAGTACTTCTAGTGTTTCCCTTCAGATCCGTTGTTCAAAAGCCCACGAATAAAAGAACGCTTGTGTTATATACACAAAAGGCAAACTAATATCCAAAATATGGCCTGATATCCATAATCCAATGAGATTCCAAGAATCTCAAAATCTGAGATTCTAAGCCAATGAATTTTCACATTTACCATGTAAGTAGCCATGTTCCTAATCCGTCTGAAAAACTAGATGCAAGACGGATCATGAAAATCCTCATATACAACGTATTAAGTTACGAAAACATAATTGAACAAATACAACATGACCTACGGTAGGCTACTCAAAACAATATTTCAATTGAACGTGTTCCATGTTCTATTTATAGCACAGCTAATATTAGTAATATTGAGTACGGGCGAGTACGGATTACACCAGGGAACCCGATTATATTTCAATTAGCTCACAACAGGTTACAATGTATAACGAACTCAAACTTCAAATGGCGCGTGTTGAACGGAATGGGAGGGGTAATAATAACCTTCAGACGAACACAGATATCCGCTAAAATACACCAACAATCACCAAGTACAAGTTACTTATAGTATGTAATAAATTCAATGAATCGATTTACGACTAAAAAGTACATCAAAACATGCAATAATAGCTACGAATGGAAATGTCACCTATTTCCGCGATCTAGACGTTTCGGACTCACGATTTTCGTACCGCGACCTTCGTACCCGGCTTATAAATCGATGCACAAATGATGAAAACTTGATTAAAACTTAAGTAACTGAGGTGCCTCATGTTACAACATGTATACGAGTACAAATTTTATAACATTAAACCATGAAGATAATAACAACCTAGACACTGGAAGCAGCATTCACAAGAAGTAGTTAAGTTAGAAAGGTACACGTTGATAAAACATGCCAGCGAAAACTCACAGTCCAAAGTGAAAGTAAAAATAACAAACATAAAATTTCACATGGATAAATTGAACTGAACAGCCTAAAACACGACAACCAATTGCGCAAACACACGGTCCCAGTCATTTAAACATGACCGGAACAAGAGACATCAGACGAGAACGAATCACAGTGACGATATACATGTAACAAGCAGAATCATAAGGCAACAGTAACAGTACATTGTACACGATATTAACATAGTTATAATATGATAACATAATTTATATTTTTATTATATGCATGTTAAGACTGGTTAAGTTGAGTGCTGCCTTCCCTGTCCGATTTCCTCATTTCTTAATATCATTTCAGTGGCATACATTGAACATACGCGTATTTTTCGAACTAATATTATTAATAAAATAAAACGTACATTACTAAAATATTCGAACAATACGAATGAGTTTGAACCCCATGCCACATAGTTGCCAAGGAGACTCGTTGGGTATTTTTGATTTCTGTTGTTGTCATCGCAGGGGGTCATTCACTAACGAGTCTTTGACTTTATAAATTTATTATTAAAGACTCCAATTGTATACATTTATAAAACACACGTGATATGCCAAACAGGTAGACATAGAGTATAGTATATGCCAAACTGGTAGACATAGAGTATAGTTTGGTGACAGGACACTACAATAGGAAGCAATGTATATTAATGTTCAGATCATGCATTAATTTAGTATTTTCTGCTCATCTGTTGGTTTTTTTAATACAAAATAGAAAAAATGCTAACTCAGCAATTTTCTCAGTACATACATAATACGAATTGTATTTGTGGTCTATATCTGATGACTTTATTCTCGTTATTCTTCTCTTTGCAGATGTTTGATATACTTTACTACAGAAGATGAAGAAAACGGGAAGAAAACAGCCGATTGATTGTCGAACGACGGATTTTATGAATATGTAAAATCTGTGAGGACAATTGTAAATTGTTGATATGGTTCCGAGACGCTATCCTGTCAGATCAATGGGTTTGGAGACTTTCCTTGTAACAGTGAAATATGACAAAACATTGTTGCTACATCGATTTACATACACATTTACAAGGATGAGGACGTCTTTAAAGTGGTTGGCTCAAGTTTGGGATGAAAATAGAAACAAAACATACGATATCGTTGCTTGATACACGGGGAAATGACATCACTGATTTGTCTAGGGCATGATTTAAGGATTTTAGACAATGCTATCTTCAAATTCAGATCGTCGTCTGAGATATTTGTGGTTAGAGAATTGTTTCGTAAGATAGGGGAATTTATTTTTTCCAGACTCTCACTGACCTTGTCAATTATCCGCAATGAACGCGACGTATGGTGAATTCAACGGCATGTCAGCACAATCTGCGGCACTTTTACAACTTCCGGTCGATGATACATCGCCACCGTCTGACACCGATGGTTTCAATAAGTCAGTTCTTACTGGATTGCTTGTTGCCATAGTAACGGTTGGTTTTATTGTGAACGTCACCGTGATCTACATCATTGCAAGTGACCAGAGACTACACAGGGCGCCATTTTATTTTCTCGTCTGCATTGCTTTGATGGATCTATCTAAAACCATATTTTGTTTACCATTTGTAATCGAAGTCGTATTATCAAACTTCCAGTGGATATACCAAGACGATACATGTACTGTTTTGGCATTTTCTAATTCTTTTTTCACCGTGTCAACAATTATTGGTCTATTAGCTGTGGTTATAGACCGCTATCTGTCAGTAACTGCCGCTCGGTTCTACAGCAAATGTTCACATGGACTTGTTAATCTTGCCATAATTGTCGTCGGGTGGGGAGTCGCTTTCTGTCTTTCATTCCCGCCAATATTTGAAGAGGGCGCTTATCAATTCCTTCCGTTTGAAATGCAATGTACTTTCTACCATACTCCTTATCGGGATAACGAAACGCTTGGATATACCATAACATTCGTTTGTCTGATTCTGATTATTTTGTTTTTCTATTGTCGTCTGTTGTTATTTATGCGTTCCCATCGTAAGATGGCGCCACTGTATCATGAACCTGCAAGGAGCAGCGATTGGGCGTTTTTCGGACCAGGAGCCAATGGACAAGCTTTAATTAATCTTTTGAATGGGTTTGCAGGCGGCCCTCCGAACCCAATGGCCGCCACGGCCAGACAGATACAACAAAACTTTGGAAGAGTGGTAAACCTTCGTGTGATAAAAAATGAACACGTCACAAGACTCTTCTTTATTAACAGTGTAACATTTATTGTTCTGTGGTCGTTATATTTGTTTCAAGTGTTTGTGCATGTGTTTAGTGATCACAACTTTTTAAACCCAAAGTTCGTGCTTTGGTCCACAATGATCAGTTATTCGCACGTGGCAATATGTCCGCTCACGTGTCTACTATTCGGAAGTCCTCTACGATCTTCGTTGTTCGGTAGAGTACGTCAATGGTGTTCTGAACGTCGATATCTAGGTGTTGAACAAAATGATGGAGAAGCAGTAGAACCAAGTGTTCGATGTATTGAACTTTCTGTCTGATAGAACGAATAATGAGCAAACAAATACGTCTGGGCAATTATCCTGCGTTTAATCTTTTCTACGCGAGATATGTTCTGCCAAAATATGCGGACGCTTTTATTTACAAATTGTGTTGAAAGTGTTTTGACTGATGACGCTTTATGTCAAAAGTTACTATAATATTTACACCTGTATAAAATAATTGATGATATTAACTTTTCTTCGTTTTCTTGCAATTAATCACCAAACATAAGTATAAGATGCGTCATTGGATAAGGATTTGATGAGAACATTGCCTGCTACCATCTACACGTTTCAACGTCGCCGTCAATACAAAAGGATAGCAGACTTAATATGGATAGAGCTTGGTATATGACTGTCCTTCGTTCGTATCCCGGCGCACAAGACTTTCGGGCATTTCAGGATTACCGATAAACGCCGTTTCTCAACAGTTTTCTGTCATTTACCGACGCCTATTGACCTTACCAGTTTTCCTAGGCTGTATCCTTACCATGCATCCAGTACAAACTGACCTTACACAATGTACCAGCAACTTCTCTCTGTGAAGAGGAGAATCAACATTGCTATCAGATTTTCATGTCAGGATATGACTTGCCACCAACCCGTATTGCTGCATTGAAAATACAACATTAATATGAATACGTTAAGATAAGAAATATATTTTAAAGGACCACAGCTTATTAATGACCTCAACCTAGTTAAAAATTTACCTACGAGTATATAACAGATGCAGATGTACCCAAAAGGTAACAAACCGACCAAAGACCTACGCGTACTAAAATAAGGTACACACATTTTATATGAAATTCCGGATTGGTTTTGGGAAACCGCGTTACCTTGTAATCACTGGCATTATTCTGGTTTAGATAATAATCGACATTAAACGGTTTGTAGAATTATCTTACTTGCAATGTTACTTTTGCTTAAAGACGTCGGTTCTTTATCATATGCGGGGATGAATTCAAATTTATTTCTGTCTCACCAACGACAGTTCTACCTGAGTAAGGGCTGCACTTTTGGAAAGTTGTCGCGTCAGGGCTACATAAAACCATTTCGAACAGGGTCAACCGCGCCAGGGTTACACACGTTGGGCTGTTTTGGCTGCATGGCTACGTTAGGTACAAGGTTGTTATCAGCGTCACGGCTAAGTAAGGGATATAGGCCCAAAAGGTACCCAAGCACCAAAGACCTACGCGTACTGAAATCAGGTACGCTAAATTTATTTGAAATTCCGATTTGGATCCGGAGAATTCTTTAACTTGTAAGCATTGACATTCTGGTTTAGATAATACCATATAAAATGGATAGTAGGGATTGGAATCAGTCTGGACGCAGGTAAAACTTGTGTTCACCACATTTAACAAACAATTTAACAAATAACTGCAAGCAATACAGAAGTCCTCTACCTGGTTTCAAGGTTGTCAATGTTTCTGTTCCCATGGAAACACCATGTTTTGTCCGAATCAAAAACAGTTATACGTGCATACGGGAATATCCTTATTGGTTTCTACTCCCATTCCAAGTTTGATAAAGCCAGCTTGAAAGCTGTTTGCGTTATGGCAGGATCCAGCTTTCTATGTTGTACGGCCGACAAACCTAGACCCCCCCTGTTTTATTCTACGCAACTCATTTATGTTTTATTTTCTTGAAACTGAAAGCTATTTCTATACATTGATACATTTCGAGAGGCCCCCATGAGACATCTTGGGGTCTGACATTTGCCACTTTGCATTCAGTTAATGAGCAAATATAATAATTGCCGACTTAAAGCTAAATATGCCCGTGTTGTACAATGTACCATGTAGTCGTTTCCACAGTGGTGCGTTGTAGATAGAGACGCAGATCTCAGTAGTGTTGTCATTAGTAACCGTCGTCTTAATATTTCATGAATACAAATGATAATGTTGTTAAAGTTAATTAATTAAAAAAATAAACTGAGTATGTATGGAATAATGACATGTTTGCGTGCCATCCAGTAGCAACTTTCCTGATTATATATTTAATCACTCTCAGTGACAGGTCCCTGTGTTACTGTCTGCAGTATATATGTGTTTGTACATGTATCTGTAGTAGTCCAATAAAAGTTCACCTCAGTCTATAATCAATTAACCATGTTTGTTATTTTAGATTTAGGATAGTTATTCATCTTAGTTGCTTCTTAGAAGGTCATATTTCTGTCACTTCTTTTGCATAACATACACTGAGGTAATAACCGACCATCTCCATAGCTTAGTGGTAAAGTGTCCACACAGTGACCTTGACCTTTGACCTACTGACCTGAAATCAATAGGGGTCATCTACTATTGCTGGCCAACATTCACGTAAAGTTTAAAGGTCCTGGGACAATTCGTTATTGGGTTATTAGGCCGACATGTGCAAAGTAATAAACTCAATCAGCAAAGATGGGGGCATAATAACTTTTGGTTCGTTTGGTGCTAGGGTAATGTGAATAGGAAGTCTCTTTATGACTGAAATACTGTAAACAAGTGGGACTTCTGTGAATATTCATTAACACGCATTTTCTGGTTTATATATATTACAACATTATAAAATAACTACTATAGTTTGGTTTGTAAATAGAGATTTATGTCAATTTGTATTTAATATTTTGTATCAATATTATAAGACATACAAAGCCAATGCATACATATGAAATATCTGTCTCTACTCTTCAACACTCTTTCCATTAAAACAACTCAATCTTCTAATTAACTTCATCACACGTGACCTAACACGTGACCAAACACGTGAACTTACATTCTTCTTGTTCTGTACACCTCTCTGTCTGTTTACTGTAGTTGTCTCCTCTTTGTGACATTTATTCTGTGCCAGCAATTCTCTACCACAGTCGATGTTGTTGGTTTTAGAACATCCGGTCTGTACCTCCTTCTTAGAGAGTTCCATCTGGTCATACAGACGCTGTGCCATTAATGATCTTGGTACGAGGCCAATGCTCGGTCTGTGGGTGAAGCGGTTGATATTCTTGTCTTTGACAGTTAAGAAATCTGACATCAGTGTTTCACTATTACCTTGCCAAAATACACGGCTTCCAACCAAACCTATGAATAGACAACAAGCCGTCCCTAATTATAATATGTAATTGTCATTATCAAGATAACTCGTCCCTTTAGTGCAACAAGGTCGTATCTCACTATATAATCTATAGAACGATACAACCTTGTTGCACCAAAGGGGCGATTACTGACACTATATAATATTTTTTAATGAGTGCATACTTTCGTAAAATAAAAATGTATGTCAAGGAATGTCTTATGTTCAATTACTGAGTTACAGTACAAGTATAACCTCACTTTAAACGTGGTTTTCCAAATCTATTTTCACTTTTAGCTTTTTATTTAACTTTAATACAAAGACCATCTCTGAATAGAAGATCAGAATTCAAATGTCCTAGTGAAGGTCATATTGTGGATTTAACTTTATAACTACAGTGCTGTGGTGTTCATAATAACTGGTGGTTCATGAAACATTATAACAATAATTATTGATCAGACAAAAAATATTTAGAAAAAAAAGTTTGAGGCTGACTCGTTTTTACGAAGTTGTAAAAGTATACGAATGTGCAATCTAATATCCTGAAGTATTTCACAAGAAATAAGAAAAACTTAAGAAATATTTAAAAAAAACTCACTATTTTACCATTCATGTTAGGTGGAATTGTCAATGGACGTTCTCTGCTATAGATATTGTAGAATCGCTCCATGGATGCCTCTCTCTCAACAACCGTGTTGGCATCACCATGTTTAAACTGGTTGATTAGGGAATAATTCACGATCTCCTTCAACTCCTCGTCAGAAATGTCTTCCAGCATCAATTTAGGTTCCGTGTGTGCTTTCCACGCAGCTGCAGAAGGACTTTTCACGACCGTGAAAAACTCATCTACTGATTTCGACATTCTCGAATCATTATAGCTGTCCATTGTTTGCATATTTCTAAGACTTCTTGTTTGCGTGTGTTTGCTATGAGCTCTCTTTTATAAATGACGTTGGCAACCAACGTCATCTGTTAATCGGATCCTCTCGTACTTTACCGACGTGACGTATTGCTGGAAAGACCCCCGAGCAAATACGATTGGTCTTCGGCTACAGCGTCATAACGTCAACATTTTGTACATTGACGTCGTTTATATAGGTGTCACACCGGTGAATTTTCTGCCATTGAAATTAATGCAAAATGACCCAAATTCGCATCTCTCCCTCCGTTTCACTGACATTCCGGGTGATTTTCTGTGGCCGTTTCCATAAAAAGCAATCCCTGTTATCCAAAATAAACTGGAGAAAATGGCATGTCGATAGTTTCGTTTTCGAGCTACTGCAGGGATTCTGGAAGGACAACGCTATTTTCCATGCCTCAAAAGCTGACTTGACCGAAGCACACATACATTGTCAGTCTTCAGCCAGGGAAAGATAATTCAGAAAAATATCCATTAAACACTCTTAAAAGTTAGCATGCATGTCATATTTGATCTACATTCATGTAATTTGGTCAACAATCAGCATTTTCCACATTAAAACAGTGCTTCAACAGACATATATCAAATTTTTGAAAGGGACTATTTTAGCATACTACGACCCGGAAGTACTTTCCACCGGTGTGACACCATATATGAGTTTGTACGTTACATAAATAATGTATTCCCATACCATTTATAAGCAAAACATTAAAAAATATTGTTGTAACAACCATAACCACAATTTACGAAATATAATTTACAATATGAATGATATGTACGTCGTATGTATCTCTGTATTGTACAGAGCCGCAAAGAAGCCGTTACATTATCGAGTTGTTTTTGGTAAGAGGTTTGTTAACATCCACAAATAGAGTGACTAGGCATTCGATCAATCGTCAAATAAGAATCGTTCACATCTAATATCGCCATTTTATCACTCAATATAACATAAGATCCCAGACGATATGTATACGAGTATACATGTATATTATAACATTGAACCTAAAATACATTGACTGCCTAGTCAGTGGAAGTAGCACTCACAAAAAACAGCTAAGTTAGAAAGATACTAGTTGATAAAACATGTTAGAGAAAACTCACATACCTTGGTAAAAGTCTAAATAACTAATGTTAAGGTACATATGAATAAAGTAAACTTCACAGCGTAAAACCCGACAACTTACTCCGCAAACACGCAGCCTAGGTCATTTAAACATGACCGGAACAAGAGACATCAGACAAGAACGAATCACAGGGACGATTATACATGTAACAAGCACATTTATAAGGCAATTGTAACAGTACTTTGTACACGATATTAACATAATAATATAATAAAATAATTTATATTTTAATTACATAACTTCACGCCACTCAGTTGTCAAGGGGACGACATTAGGTAGTTGGGGTTTTATACATTTCATGTGTCGTCATCGCAGGGGGGAGTCATTCACTAACGACTCTTTGACTTTTTATTAAAGACTCCTATCTTAGACATTTATAAAACACATGTGATATGCCAAACTTGTAGACATAGAGTATAGTTTGGTGACAGGTCACTACAAAAGGAATCAATGTATTGATGTGCAGATCATGCATTAATTTAGTATTTTCTGCGCATCTGTTTTTTTTTAATACAAAATAGAAACATTGCTTACTCAGCAATTTTCTCAGTACATACATAATACGAATTGTATTTGTGGTCTACATCTGATGACTTTATTCTCGTTATTCTTCTCTTTGCAGATGTTTGATATACTTTACTACAGCAGATGAAGGAAACGGGAAGAAAACAGCCGATTAATTGTCGACCGACGGATTTTATGAATATGTAAAATCTGTGAGGACAATCGTAAATTGTTGATATGGTTCCGAGACGCTCTCCTGTCAGATCAATGGGTTTGAAGAGTTTTCTTATAACAGTGAAATATGACAAAACATTGTTGCTACATTGATTTATATACATATTTACAAGGATGAGGACGTCTTTAAAGTGGTTGGCTCAAGTTTGGGATGAAAATAGAAACAAAACATACGATATCGTTGCTTGATATACGGGAAAATGCCATCACTGATTTGTCTAGGGCATGATTTAAGGATTTCAGACAATGCTATCTTCAAATTCAGATCGTCGTCTGAGATATTTGTGGTTAGAGAATAGTTTCGTAAGATAGGGGAATTTATTTTTTCCAGACTCACACTGACCTTGTCAATTATCCGCAATGAACGCGACGTATGGTGAATTCAACGGCATGTCAGCACAATCTGCGGCACTTTTACAACTTCCGGTCGATGATACATCGCCACCGTCTGACACCGATGGTTTCAATAAGTCAGTTCTTACTGGATTGCTTGTTGCCATAGTAACGGTTGGTTTTATTGTGAACGTCACTGTGATCTACATCATCGCAAGTGACCAGAGACTACACAGGGCGCCATTTTATTTTCTCGTCTGCATTGCTTTGATGGATCTATCTAAAACCATATTTTGTTTACCATTTGTAATCGAAGTCGTATTATCAAACTTCCAGTGGTTATACCAAGACGATACATGTACTGTTTTGGCATTTTCTAATTCTTTTTTCACCGTGTCAACAATTATTGGTCTATTAGCTGTGGTTATAGACCGCTATCTGTCAGTAACTGCCGCTCGGTTCTACAGCAAATGTTCACATGGACTTGTTAATCTTGCCATAATTGTCGTCGGGTGGGGAGTCGCTTTCTGTCTTTCATTCCCGCCAATATTTGAAGAGGACGCTTATCAATTCCTTCCGTTTGAAATGCAATGTACTTTCTACCATACTCCTTATCGGGATAACGAAACGCTTGGATATACCATAACATTCGTTTGTCTGATTCTGATTATTTTGTTTTTCTATTGTCGTCTGTTGTTATTTATGCGCTCTCATCGTAAGATGGCGCCACTGTATCACGAACCTGCCAGAAGCAGTGATTGGGCGTTTTTCGGACCAGGAGCCAATGGACAAGCTTTAATTAATCTTTTGAATGGGTTTGCAGGCGGCCCTCCGAACCCAATGGCCGCCACGGCCAGACAGATACAACAAAACTTTGGAAGAGTCGTAAATCTTCGTGTGATAAAAAATGAACACGTCACAAGACTCTTCTTTATTAACAGTGTAACATTTATTGTTCTGTGGTCGTTATATTTGTTTCAAGTGTTTGTGCATGTGTTTAGTGATCACAACTTTTTAAACCCAAAGTTCGTGCTTTGGTCAACAATGATCAGTTATTCGCACGTGGCAATATGTCCGCTCACGTGTTTACTATTCGGAAGTCCTCTACGATCTTCGTTGTTCGGTAGAGTACGTCAATGGTGTTCTGAACGTCGATATCTAGGTGTTGAACAAAATGACGGAGAAGCAGTAGAACCAAGTGTTCGATGTATTGAACTTTCTGTCTGATAGAACGAATAATGAGCAAACAAATACGTCTGGGCAATTATCCTGCGTTTAATCTTTTCTACGCGTGACATGTTCTGCCAAAATATGCGGACGCTCTTATTTACAAATTGTGTTGAAAGTGTTTTGACTGATGACGCTTTATGTCAAAAGTTACTTTAATATTTACACCTGTATAAAATAATTGATGATATTAACTTTTCTTCGTTTTCTTGCAATTAATCACCAAACATAAGTATAAGATGCGTCATTGGATAAGGATTTGATAAGAACATTGCCTGCTACCATCTACACGTTTCAACGTCGCCGTCAATACAAAAGGATAGCAGACTTAATATGGATAGAGCTTGGTATATGACTGTCCTTCATTCGTATCCCGGCGCACAAGACTTTTGGGCATTTCAGGATTAGGTGTCACACCGGTGAATTTTCTGCCATTGAAATTAATGCAAAATGACCCAAATTTGCATCTCTCCCTCCGTTTCACTGACATTCCGGGTGATTTTCTGTGGCCGTTTCCATGAAAAGCAATCCCTGTTATCCAAAATAAGCTGGAGAAAATGGCATGTCGATAGTTTCGTTTTCGAGCTACTGCAGGGATTCTGGAAGGACAACGCTATTTTCCATGCCTCAAAAGCTGACTTGACCGAAGCACACATACATTGTCAGTCTTCAGCCAGGGAAAGATAATTCAGAAAAATATAAATTAAACACTCTTAAAAGATAGCATGCAGGTCATATTTGATCTACATTCATGTAATTTGGTCAACAATCAGCATTTTCCACATTAAAGCAGTGCTTCAACAGACATATATCAAATTTTTGAAAGGGACTATTTTAGCATACTACGACCCGGAAGTACTTTCCACCGGTGTGACACCATTACCGGTAAACGCCGTTTCTCAACAGTTTTCTGTCATTTACCGACGCCTATTGACCTTACCAGTTTTCCTAGACTGTATCCTTACCATGCACCCAGTACAAACTGACCTTACACAACTTACCAGCAACCTCTCTCTGTGAAGAGGAGAATCAACATTGCTATCAGATTTTCATGTCAGGATATGACTTGCCACCAACCAGTATTGCTGCGTTGAAAATGCAACATTAATATGAATACGTTAAGATAAGAAATATATTTTAAAGGACCACAGCTTATTAATGACCTCAACCTAGTTAAAACTTCACCTACGAGTATATAACAGATGTAGATGTACCCAAAAGGTAACAAACCGACCAAAGACCTACGCGTACTAAAATAAGGTACACACATTTTATTTGAAATTCCGGATTGGTTTTGGGAAACCGCGTTACCTTGTAATCACTGGCATTATTCTGGTTTAGATAATAATCGACATTAAACGGTTTGTAGAATTATCTTACTTGCAATGTTACTTTTGCTTAAAGACGTCGGTTCTTTATCATATGCGGGGATGAATTCAAATTTATTTCTGTCTCACCAACGACAGTTCTACCTGAGTAAGGGCTGCACTTTTGGAAAGTTGTCGCGTCAGGGCTACATAAAACCATTTCGAACAGGGTCAACCGCGCCAGGGTTACACACATTGGGCTGTTTTGGCTGCATGGCTACGTTAGGTACAAGGTTGTTATCAGCGTCACGGCTAAGTAAGGGATATAGGCCCAAAAGGTACCCAAGCACCAAAGACCTACGCGTACTGAAATCAGGTACGCTAAATTTATTTGAAATTCCGATTTGGATCCGGAAAATTATTTAACTTGTAAGCATTGACATTCTGGTTTAGATAATTCATATACTAGTAAAATGGATAGTAGGGATTGGAATCAGTCTGGACGCAGGTAAAACTTGTGTTCACCACATTTAACAAACAATTTAACGAATAACCGCAAGCAATACAGAAGTCCCCTACCTGGTTTTAAGGTTGTCAATGTTTCTGTTCCCATGGAAACACCATGTTTTGTCCGAATCAAAAACAATTATACGTGCATACGGGAATATCCTTATTGGTCCCTACTCCCATTCCAAGATTGATAAAGCCAGCTTGAAAACTGTTTGCGTTATGGCAGGATCCAGCTTTTTATGTTGTACGGTCGACAAACCTAGCCCCCCCCCCCCCCTGTTTTATTCTACGCAACCCATTTATGTTTCATTTTCTTGAAACTGAAAGCTATTTCTATACATTGATACATTTCGAGAGGCCCCCATGAGACATCTTGGGGTCTGACATTTGTCACTTTGCATTGAGTTAATGAACAAATATAATAATTGTCGACTTTAAGCTAAATACGCCCGTGTTGTACAATGTACCATGTTGTCATTTCCACAGTGGTGCGTTGTAGATAGAGACGCAGATCTCAGTAGTGTTGTCATTAGTAGCCGTCGTCTGAATATTTCATGAATACAAATGATAATGTTGTTAAAGTTAATTAATTAAAAAATAAACTGAGTATGTATGGTATAATGACATGTTTGCGTGCCATCCAGTAGCAATGTTCCTGATTTTATATTTAATCACTCTCAGTGACAGGTCCCTGTGTTACTGTCTGCAGTATACATGTATATGTGTTTGCACATGTATCTGTAGTAGTCCAATAAAAGTTCACCTCAGTCTATAATCAATTAACCATGTTTGTTATTTTAGATTTAGGATAGTTATTCATCTTAGTTGCTTCTTAGAAGGTCATATTTCCGTCACTTCTTTTGCATAACATACACTGAGGTAATAACCGACCATCTCCATAGCTTAGTGGTAAAGTGCCCGCACAGTGACCTTGACCTTGACCTTTGACCTACTGACCTGAAATCAATAGGGGTCATCTACTATTGCTGGCCAACATTCATGTAAAGTTTGAAGGTCCTGGGACAATTCGTTATTGGGTTATTAAGCCGACATGTGCAAAGATGGGGGCATAATAACTTTTGGTTCGTTTGGTGCTAGGGTAATGTGAATAGGAAGTCTCTTTATGACTGAAATACTGTAAACAAGTGGGACTTCTGTGAATATTCATTAACACGCATTTTCTGGTTTATATATATTACAACATTATAAAATAACTACTATAGTTTGGTTTGTAAATAGAGATTTATGTCAATTTGTATTTAATATTTTGTATCAATATTATAAGACATACAAAGCCAATGCATACATTTTCAATATCTGTCTCTACTCTTCAACACTCTTTCCATTAAGACAACTCAATCTTCTAATTAACTTCATCACACGTGACCTAACACGTGACCTTACATACTTCTTGTTCTGTACACCTCTCTGTCTGTTTACTGAAGTTGTCTCCTCTTTGTGACATTCATTCTGTGCCAGCAATTCTCTACCACAGTCAATGTTGTTGGTTTTAGAACATCCGCTCTGTACCTCCTTCTTAGAGAGTTCCATTTGATCATACAGACGCTGTGCCATTATGGATCTTGGTACGAGGCCAATGCTCGGTCTGTGGGTGAAGCGGTTGATAATCTTGTCTTTGACAGTTAAGAAATCTGACATCTCTGCTTCACTATTACCTTGCCAAAATACACGGCTTCCAACCAAACCTATGAATAGACAACAAGCCGTCCCTAATTATAATATAATTGTCATTATCAAGATAACTCGTCCCTTTAGTGCAACAAGGTCGTATCTCACTATATAATCTATAGAACGATACCTTGTTGCACCAAAGGGGCGATTACTGTCACTATATAATATTTTTTTAATGATTGCATACTTTCGTAAAATAAAAATGTATGTCAAGGAATGTCTTATGTTCAATTACTGAGTTACAGTACAAGTATAACCTCACTATAAGTGGGGTTTTCCAAATCTATTTTCACTTTTAGCTTTTTATTTAACTTTAATACAAAGACCATCTCTCGATAGAAGATCAGAATTCAAATGTCCTAGTGAAGGTCATATTGTGGATTTAACTTTATAACTGCAGTGCTGTGGTGTTCATAATAATTGGTTGTTCATGAAACATTATAACAATAATTATTGATCAGACAAAAAATATTTAGAAAAAAAGCTTGAGGCTGACTCGTTTTTAAGAAGTTGTAAAAGTATACGAATGTGCAATCTAATATCCTGAAGTATTTCACAAGAAATAAGAAAAACTTAAGAAATATTTTTTAAAAGAACACTATTTTACCATTCATGTTAGATGGAATTGTCAATGGACGTTCTCTGCTATAGATATTGTAGAATCGCTCCATGGATGCCTCTCTCTCAACAACCGTGTTGGCATCACCATGTTTAAACTGGTTGATTAAAGAATAATTCACGATCGCCTTCAACTCCTCGTCAGAAATGTCTTCCAGCATCAATTTTGGTTCCGTGTGTGCTTTCCACGCAGCTGCAGAAGGACGTTTCACTACCGAGAAAAACTCATCTGCTGATTTCGACATTCTCGAATCATTATAGCTGTCCATTGTTTGCATATTTCTAAGACTTCTTGTTTGTGTGTGTTTGCTATGAGCTCTCTTTTATAAATGACGTTGGCAACCAACGTCATCTGTTAATCGGATCCTCTCGTACTTTACCGACGTAACGTATTGCCGGAAAGACCCCCGAGCAAATACGATTGGTCTTCGGCCACAGCGTCATGACGTCAATATTTTGTACATTGACGTCGTTTATATATGAGTCTGTAAGTTACATAAATAATGTATTCCATACCATTTATAAGCAAAACATTAATAGATCTAACTATTGTTGTAACAACCATAACCAAAATTTACGAAATATGAATTACAATATGAATGATATGTACGTCGTATGTATCTCTGTATTGTACAGAGCCGCAAAGAAGCCGTTACATTATCGAGTTGTTTTTGGTAAGATGTTTGTTAACATTCACAAATAGAGTGACTAGACATTCGATCAATCGTCAAATAAGAATCGTTCATATCTAATATCACCATTTTATCACTCAATATAACATAAGATCCCAGACGATATTGTAACAAAAACGGGCGCGCCACCAGTCAGGCACCGACCCTCAGGCGAGCGGATAAATAAAAACAGGTCTAGGACAAATAATACAGGTCTAACGCTCCGGACAGCTACTGGTCAGGATCACTGTCACGGCGAGCAGTGGACGGGTCGACGGCAAGTACAAATGCGATAAGAAATCAAAGTGGACGGGAGCAGACGACAAGTAGAAATACGGAGTAAATTCAAACAAAGATTTATTAAAAAGACAGAAAATGTATCAATACAAGTATACAATAAAAATATATTTATATATCCATTCAAATCCTTTTCCAATAATAATCAAACGTCTCGAATTCTTACAGTTTAGCATACAGTACTTCTAGTGTTTCCCTTCAGAGCCGTTGTTCAAAAGCCCACGAATAAAAGAACGCTTGTGTTATATACACAAAAGGCAAACTAATATCCAAAATATGGCCTGATATCCATAATCCAATGAGATTCCGAGAATCTCAAAATCTGTGATTCTAAGCCAATGAATTTTCACATGCAAGTAGCCATGTTCCTAATTCGTCTGAAAAACTAGATCCAAGACGGATCATGAAAATCCTCATTTACAACGTATTAAGTTACGAAAACATAATTTAACAAATACAACATGACCTACGGTACTCAAAACAATATTTTAATTAGCTCACAACAGGTTACAATGTATAACGAACTCAAACTTCAAATGGCGCGAGTTGACGAATTGGGAGGGGTAATAATAACCTTCAGACGAACACAGATATCCGCTAAAACACACCAACAATCACCAAGTACAAGTTACTTACAGTATGTAATAAATTCAATGAATCGATTTAAGACTAAAAAGTACATCAAAACATGCAATAATAGCTACGAATGGAAATGTCACCTATTTCCGCGATCTAGACGTTTCGGACTCACGATTTTCGTACCGCGACCTTCATACCTGGCTTATAAATCGATGCACAAATGATGAAAACTTGATTAAAACATAAGTAACTGAGGTGCCTCATTATAACATTAAACCAAGAAGATAATAACAACCTAGACACTGGAAGCAGCATTCACAAGAAATAGTTAAGTTAGAAAGGTACACGTTGATAAAACATGCCAGCGAAAACTCACAGTCCAAAGTGAAAGTAAAAATAACAAACATAAAATTTCACATGGATAAATTGAACTGAACAGCCTAAAACACGACAACCAATTGCGCAAACACACGGTCCCAGTCATTTAAACATGACCGGAACAAGAGACATCAGACGAGAACGAATCACAGTGACGACATACATGTAACAAGCAGAATCATAAGGCAACAGTAACAGTACATTGTACACGATATTAACATAGTTATAATATGATAACATAATTTATATTTTTATTATATGCATGTAAAGACTGGTTAAGTTGAGTGCTGCCTTCCCTGTCCGATTTCCTCATTTCTTTTTTTATATCATTTCAATGGCATACATTGAACATACGCGTATTTTTCTAACTAATATTATTAATAAAATAAAACGTACATTACTAAAATATTCGAATAATACGAATGAGTTTGAACCCCATGCCACATAGTTGCCAAGAAGACTCGTTGGGTATTTTTGATTTCTGTTGTTGTCATCGCAGGGGGTCATTCACTAACGAGTCTTTGACTTTATAAATTTATTATTAAAGACTCCTATCGTAGACATTTATAAAACACACGTGAGACATAGACATAACATTTACTTACGATAATCCTCCATTTATCTTAGTTACATGTCCAAGATTTTATCTTGAAATTAATGGCATCAAAAGGGTTCCCGATCACGTACTAATCGCAATGGGATATTTTCCGGTAGGCCTACATGGAGGGCATATTAAGTCTCGTGTATCAGTTTATCTATGTAAGTAAAGTAAGTAAATTGTTTATTAACGTGACATGTGCATATATGTTTACAAACAAACATAATTACAATACAAAAATAAAGAAGCACCCGGCCCAATGGGCCTATAAGTCACCATAGCATAGGAGTATTTAAATTCCGAATAAGAACATTAATTTTATTAAACAATAATGATGTAGTTGAGCATAATTTCATGTGATGTATATAAATAAATATTTTTAAATGTATTGCAAATTACATGTACAATAATCAATATGAGGGGCACTGCAATGACGATGATCGATAAAACAGAGGTAAAGGTAATATTCGATAGAGTTAACAGTAAAGTGTGGCAAATATTATGACTTACGAGATGAAATTTGAAAATATAATTATATATGTGTGATTAAATATACAGATTATACATGTATAATATGACATTCGATTGACAATTTCCAAAATTACTGGTAAATATGTAATGATTGTATGACATTTAAAACATTGTAAAGGTGTATGTTATACATAACCCCAAGTTAGAAATTGTCCTGTATAATACTGTTCTTATTGTGCATAACAAGCATATATATTATCACCACTTAAATTTTACAGTACACATTTTGTTATAACATTTTAACATTTATGACATGTATAATATACAAAACACAGTATTCAGCATAGAAATAATTAATGTATAAATGATCGTAAATAAACAGCACATACATTATCAACATATAAAAAATACAGCAAATATTAATTGTTGAAAATGGTCAGCGGAATAACGCATCCCTTCTTTTCAGATATGCACAAAGTAGAAACTTTCCTAATTTTCTAGGGTGTGATTGTATTAAATGTATGAGTCTGCTATCAATATCAACATTATTGTTTTCAAATAAGTCAGAGAATGAGTGCTGACGAAGTTCATTATACATAGTACAGTTAAATAAAAAGTGTTTTTCGTCTTCCACTGAGTTTAAAATACATAGTCTGCAGAGTCTTTGATCAGGGCGCTCACCGGTGAATCGACCGGTTTCAATTCTTAGAGGTAAAATCCCTGTCCTAAATTGACACAAAATTGAACGTTCACGTTTAGACATATTTAATTTTACATAATTCTCGCACTTGAATTCAGTCTTGAAGATACGGTATGTTCGTAGTTTGGGTACATTTTGAATATTCAGTGACCATATAACAGAGTAGTGATTAACAAGTAAGGTTCGTGCATGTGATAGACTTATAGTTGACTTATTGTCAAAATGATTAGACAATCCAAGCGTTGTCATAACGTGTTTAATTTCACATGACCAATTGTTACTCAGTTTGTGATAGTCCATGTTAAAAGCTTTCTTGGTGATACGATTATCGTTCATTACGACTAGTCTATTCCACATACGTAACATGTTTCCCCAGCGCCTATACATGCTTGGTAGCCATCCGGTGTCACCAGTCATCGCGAGAACCGGTGTGAATCGATGAACTCCTAGGAAATACCTCATTGCGCGATTTTGAATATTGTCAATTTGTTGATAGTTTTTGAATCCCCATACCGAGGAGCAGTAGTCTATAATTGGCACCACACAAGACGTATATAGTTTGTCATATGAATGGAATCCAAAGTCATTTAGGTAATGGATTTTGCTTATAACACCACCAAGTGCACGACCAGCCGCCTTTCCAAGTGATTCACAGTTGGGTGAGAAATCTTTCTTTTCGTGAAAGATAACCCCTAGGTATTTGTACGTAGATACAGTTTCTAGCGCATTATTTCCGATCTTAAATTCGAATTCACTTCTTGGTGTATGCTTATTTCTTATTTCTATGTTTGCATTATTGAATGAACTAAGTGTGTTGTTGTCAATTAACGCATATCTCTTATAAAGACTAGTACCTTAAACTGGTCAGATGAAGCTATTTTCTCTGGACTCTCTGGTGTTTATTTGATGACCATTCACGTAACTACAGTGATACGTTTCCATAGTTGCATCCATGCCCCCTACCCCCGAGGATAGGTCGGGATTCTTACTTTTTGGTTGTCACAACCACCGCATGTGGCGACAACTAATGGTAAACGCACAGGTATTTTTCCCGGCCCTTGGAAACTATATATTGTCCCCGGGGTATTGGTTTGGGTGGTTGGGGGTCTCAACAATTCACTGGGAAGCTGGGAGGCAAAACATGACGGTTTCCCGACTATCCCCCGTGGACCCCCGGGGTTCGGGAGTGCATGCAACTGACTGGTGCGTAATAAGAGAAATCTTTTTAAAGTCCATGGATAGATCTTTATTGCTTTGATGTACTGGGCGTTAGGTGTCTCTATTACAGAAGATGATCTGGTCGACGCTGATTTACGTTGACTGTAGACATATGGCGTACATTCAGAGTCGATTTAAGTTAGGGCAGCCCTAACTTAGTTAGGGCAGCCATAACTTCAGCCCTAACCAGGTTAGGGCAGCCCTTTTATATCCGATAAGTTAGGGCTGGCTAGGGCAGGTCTAACTTAAATCAGGTATAACTCCACGCATACGGAGAGGGTCTAAAATACCATCTCAGGTTAGACCAGCCCTAACTTTAAGTTAGGCCTTGTAAGGACTGTAGTTAGGGCTGGTATATCTCAATAAGGGCAGGTCTAATTAAATTGCCCCTAAATGTACGCCATAGTAGACGCACTGATAATCATCGTCAGCACCAGTTAAAAAGGCGCCTTTTCTTGCTTTTTGTCCTTTTCAAAGGTTTAAACGTCTCTTTTTCTGAAAGACAAATGATCAAAATTACACGGTGCCAAAAAATCATAAAGATTCGGTGCTTTTACGGACATTGTTGAGCGGTGCTTATATTTCTACAATGTCAGTGTTGAGTGGTGCATTACTGCGAACAAGTTTTCATATAAAAATAGCAGTTATATAGAATAAAGCATGCTAAAATGTGTTGTTATTTGTTTGTTCTACTATAAAATACTATTTTGCAAACGGAATATTTCATTGAAAGGGATGGAACTCTGCAAAAATGCGATTTTTCGCGTCATGAAAGTCACTTCTTTCACGACTTGCTCAAACTGTTTTCACTATTTTGAAGTTGAAAACTACTCAATTTTGATACGGTAAACGGCAAATAGATCTAAAATATATACTTCATTCGATGGAATATCATTATATTAACAACATTCCTGCTTTTCTTGTTTTTATTCCGGTGATTCGTTACTTGCCAAAAATGTGCATCCATTTTTTTGGCAGAAGGATGCGGTGCATCTGTCAGAAGTATGAAAATTCGACGGTGAACGGAAAAGTTGTGGTAATCGCCTTGTCACCGTGATAGAGTATAGTTTGGTGACAGGACACTACAATAGGAAGCAATGTATATCGATGTGCAGATCATGCATTAATTTAGTATTTTCTGCGCATCTGATGTTTTTTTTTAATACAAAATAGAAAAAATGCTAACTCAGCAATTTTTTTTAGTACATACATAATACGAATTGTATTTGTGGTCTATATCTGATGACTTTATTCTCGTTATTCTTCTCTTTGCAGATGTTTGACATACTTTACTACAGAAGATGAAGGAAGAAAACGGGAAGAAAACAGCCGATTGGTTGTCGAACGACGGATTTTATGAATATGTAAAATCTGTGAGGACAGTTGTAAATTGTTGATATGGTTCCGAGACGCTATCCTGTCAGATCAATGGGTTTGGAGACTTTCCTTGTAACAGTGAAATATGACAAAAACATTGTTGCTACATTGATTTACATACACATTTACAAGGATGAGGACGTCTTTAAAGTGGTTAGCTCAAGTTTGGGATGAAAATAGAAACAAAACATACGATATTGTAGCTTGATACACTGAAAATTGCTATCACTTTGTCTAGGGTATGGTTTAAGGATTTCAGACATTGCTATTTTCGAAATTATCCTTCACATTCAGATTTTGTAGATTGTCGTCTGTGACAGTTGAGGATAGATAGTAATTCAAAAAGATAGGGGAATTTATTTTTTCCAGACCCTCACTGACCTTGTCAATTATCCGCAATGAACGCGACGTATGGTGAATTCAACGGCATGTCAGCACAGTCTGAGGCACTTTTACAACTTCCGGTCGATGATACAACGTCGCCGTATGACACCGATGGTTTCAATAAATCAGTTCTTACTGGATTGCTTGTTGCCATAGTTACGGTTGGTTTTATTGTGAACGTCACCGTGATCTACATCATCGCAAGTGACCAGAGACCACACAGGGCGCCATTTTATTTTCTCGTCTGCATTGCTTTGATGGATCTATCTAAATCCATATTTTGTTTACCATTTGTAATCGAAGTCGTATTATCAAACTTCCAGTGGATATACCAAGACGATACATGTACTGTTTTGGCATTTTCTAATTCTTTTTTCACCGTGTCAACAATTATTGGTCTATTAGCTGTGGTTATAGACCGCTATCTGTCAGTAACTGCCGCTCGGTTCTACAGCAAATGTTCACATGGACTTGTTAATCTTGCCATAATTGTCGTCGGGTGGGGAGTCGCTTTCTGTCTTTCATTCCCGCCAATATTTGAAGAGGGCGCTTATCAATTCCTTCCGTTTGAAATGCAATGTACTTTCTACCATACTCCTTATCGGGATAACGAAACGCTTGGATATACCATAACATTCGTTTGTCTGATTCTGATTATTTTGTTTTTCTATTGTCGTCTGCTGTTATTTATGCGTTCCCATCGTAAGATGGCGCCACTGTATCACGAACCTGCCAGAAGCAGCGATTGGGCGTTTTTCGGACCAGGAGCCAATGGACAAGCTTTAATTAATCTTTTGAACGGGTTTGCAGGCGGCCCTCCGAACCCAATGGCCGCCACGGCCAGACAGATACAACAAAACTTTGGAAGAGTCGTAAATCTTCGTGTGATAAAAAATGAACACGTCACAAGACTCTTCTTTATTAACAGCGTAACATTTATCGTTCTGTGGTCGTTATATTTGTTCCAAGTGTTTGTGCATGTGTTTAGTGATCACAACTTTTTAAACCCAAAGTTCGTGCTTTGGTCAACAATGATCAGTTATTCGCACGTGGCAATATGTCCGCTCACGTGTTTACTATTCGGAAGTCCTCTACGATCTTCGTTGTTCGGTAGAGTACGTCAATGGTGTTCCGAACGTCGATATTTAGGTGTTGAACAGAATGACGGAGAAGCAGTAGAACCAAGTGTTCGATGTATTGAACTTTCTGTCTGATAGAACGAATAATGAGCAAACAAATACGTCTGGGCAATTATCCTGCGTTTAATCTTTTCTACGACGCGTGACATGTTCTGCCAAAATATGCGGACGCTTTTACGAGGGGGTTTCAAAAGTTCCAGGAAAAGTGCTCTATAATGTTTATCGTTTGTTCAAATTACTTCAAACTCTGCATTGAAATAGAACAATTCATGATACAAATTATACCATGAATCAAACACATGAGGATGTGCTGTATAAAATGGCACTGCTGCCATAGTAACGTCAGTAATGGCTACCCGGGGCAATTTTGACGTCACGTATTAAAAATCTTCAAACTAACCTACACATTTCTCCCAACAAAATCGCCACCAATTAACAATGACCTAAAATTAATCCATGGAACATTTACAAAGGGCGGTATAACATCATTTCGGTCAATTTATGCCATAATTTAAATAGTCCCACTGTTGTGTTCAGGTTTATTTGTCGCCATATTAGAATCACCCGTCAAATGTCAGTAAATAATTGAAATTTGACCAGTTTTTGTCTTTTGGCAGGAAAATTAATACTTAAACAAATAGAATTGATAAACACTGCCTGTTAAGAACGTTGTTTGTCATTCGATAGGGTGTATGCATAGTATGAACGCTTCCAGACTGCCAGTGGTACTGCTGCTGATGATAATAGGAAGGTACGGCATGTTGTGAATACGACGTTAGACGTCACGTTAGACGTTTCTGTTTGATTTTGTGACACTTTTGGATACTTTGCAAACGGACCCTGGAAGTACACATTTTCTAGCGAGGCATTCTTTAAGAATATAAAGCATTGTTGTTATTGTAGCAAGTGTATTTTAGCGTGTCCTTTGACTGACTGAGGTAGATTTAGTCAAAACATGTTAATAACGTACGGTCAAATATAACATTGCCCCGGGTAGCCATAAGTGACGTTACTATGGCAGCCGTGTCGTTTTGTACGGCACACCCTCGTGCGTTTAATTCATAGCAAACTATGTATTATGAATTGTTCAATGTAAATGCAAAGTTTGAAGTATATTGATCAAAAGATAAATAATAAAGAGCACTTTTCCTGGAACTTTTGGAACGCCCTACGTATTTACAAATTGTGTTGAAAGTGTTTTGACTGATGACGTTTTTTGTCAAAAGTAACTTTAATATTTACACCTGTATAAAATAATTGATGAATTTTCTGCGTTTTCTTGTAATTAATCACTCTTTAAGCATACGATTGATATTTGGCTAAGTATTTGATGTGGATATTGCCTGATAACATATACACGTATATCAACGTCGCCGTCAATACAAAAGGATGATCAGGTGGATCAGCAAAACTGGAGTTTGCCTTGTATTTTATTATGCTTAATACAAAAGGATAGCAGACTAAATATGGACAGCGCTTATGTTATATGACTGACCTTCTTTGGCACCCCAGAGCACAAGGACATTTCAGGAATACGAGGGGTGTTCGAAAAGTATTGCAATTGACTTTCTAACATTTTATCGACTGAACCGATTTCAATGAGCTATTAAATGTGACCCATTTTGAAAATATCTTCATTTTCTGTTGTCTAATTGGCCTTGACATATCGATGGCTTAGAACCAGAAGGTCGTAACTACCTCTTACGACCTTATAAGACTCATACATATTTGAAATCTGCTTCACAAGGCGCTTCTTATGAGCATATTTTCATGAAAATCTGAAATTGTCATGTTGACCAAAATGAAGTTTTAAAAACGTGTTTTCCCATAGGTAAAGAGTAAATTATAGACAGTTTTCTCATGTTTTCTCAATATATCGATTTGGTAGATACGACCTTCTTGTTCTAAGCCAGAGATATATCTTTATCGAATTTCGGTTGTGGATATGAAATGTCATGGACATATCACACCGTTCAACCTGATACATAGAAAACAGTTGGCACTTAGAAGACAGTTGTCAGTGTTTATGTACGCAAAACTCGCGGAAGTAAGTATTGCTTGTTTTTTATTCCTTTTGCAGGGTCTGAACAAAACAAAGTGTGTACATTTATTCGCAGTTAAAAGAGGTATCAGTACTCAAAATTCTGAGCAAAACCGTGAATTATTTAGGGAAAATTAGTTATACACATTGGCACTTAAGTATACCGTAATTATTTCAATGCCATTGCGCTCCAAAAACGTTGCGTTCAGACTGTCTTCATTGTTTTCATCTATACCCTTGCGACTGTTTTCTATGTGATCTTTTTTAATCATCAACTGTCTCCATTGTTCTCAAAAATATGACACCATATCTTGTTTAAACTGAAAAGGACGAATAAAAGTGTGTAAATCTGCATATTGACGGGGGATGGATGTAATTTCGTTAAGGTATAAGTCAAAGGGTAAGGATTTGTCAAAAATACCTTTTTGACTTGCTAGCCGGGTTTATTTGTATAATTTGATGTCAAGTAAGAATTCGATTTTTGACTTTTTACTTGCGACTTGTGTTGTGACATGCGACTTGCAACTTGTGAAATGAGAAATATACAACTTACCAGTTGTTTATTAAACATGACAGCGTCTGTTTTGGTTTGTTTGTTATAAGTATCCCCTGAAGATGACAAGTAGCCAAGAACCTAGGAATTATATTGAATCATGAAATCAACAGACTATAAGCGAACTTGGTCTTTACTTGTTTGATTATATATTCCAAGTTAACACCAATTATAACTTAGAGTCTGTAATATTGCACGTATTTTAAAACAAACGTATTATACGCTTTTTTCTAGAACAACTTAGTTCATAAAAGAAATCACATATTCTAGTTGTATTGGTGTCCGTGATTTGAAGCTGTCCACAAAACGCTCATAATGTTCTTCATCCCCACATGGTACACTGTACAGTCACACATAAAAAATAATTCAAGCTTATAGTGTCACACACTAATTGCAAAGTCTACATTTGAGTTCGTTGCTTTCTATGGCTTAGTTTCAGGATGCGAAGACAATGACGGTAACTGTATATTAGGCAGTGGTGTCACAGTATATCGGTCCAATCACATCGCACAAACTCACCAAATAGGTATTCCATTTTTCATCGCCTGGAACAATATAAAAGAACATATTACGTTAACAAAACAAACGCATCTACATAGAATTATCTATGAACCTAATCATTTGTCGCAAACAACTTATGTTGCCACGTCGAGTGCGGGAGGTCCAGCCCGCGTCATTACAAAGACAAAACATATAGCACGTATTTCCCTTGCTCGTGAAACTGGCTTTTCTCCTCGCACACCCTCGTGGATATATATATCGGGAATGATGTGTTCAGAGTGGTTAATGTAATGTGGAAAAACTTAAAAAATAAAATTGATATAAACGAAACGCGCAAATGGTAAATGATAATGGAAATGAAGAAAACCCAACTCTGTACGTACATGCATAATTGCAAAGCTACATCGTGAGATATCTGATTTAATTAGTGCATGTATCTTATTACATGAACGGCAATATATAGATAATGGTGTTAACAAGTCAAAACAAAACTAATTAAATGCCAACTTACCTGATGTGTTACTATTGTTGAGTTGTTGTTGCTTAGTTGCTGATATTGTTGCTGTTGAGTTGCTGTTGTTGTTAAATGGATGCTATTGTTGAGTTGCTGATGTTGTTGAGTTACTGATGTTGAGTTGCTGCTCTTGAGTTACTGATATTGAGTTGCGGTTATTGAGTTGCTGCTGTTGAGTTGCTGCTGTTTTTTAGTTGATTCTATTGTTGAGTTGCTGATGTTGTTGAGGTACTGATGTTGTTGAGTTACTGATGATGAGTTGCTGTTGTTGAGTGGCTGCTGTTGAGCTGCTGCTGTTGAGTTGCGGGTATTGAGTTGCTGCTGTTGAGTTGCTGCTGTTTTTTAGTTGATTCTATTATTGAGTTGCTGATGTTGTTGAGGTACTGATGTTGTTGAGTTACTGATGATGAGTTGCTGCTGTTGAGTGGCTGCTGTTGAGTTGTTGTTGTTGAGTTGCTGCTATTGAGTTGCTGTTGTTGTGTTGCTGATGTTGTTGAGTTAATGATGTTGTTGAGTTGCGGCAATTGAGTTGCTGTTGTTGAGTGGCTGCTGTTGTTGAGCTGCTGTTGTTGTTTAGTTGCTGCTATTGTTGAGTTGCTGATGTTTTTGAGTTACTGATGTTGTTGAGTTACTGATATTGAGTTGCGGCTGTTGAGTTACTGCTGTTGTTGAGTTGCTGTTGTTGTTTTGTTGATGCTATTGTTGAGTTGCTGATGTTGTTGTTGTTGATGTGATGTTGTGAAGTTGCTGATGTTGTTGAGTTGCTGCTGTTAACAAGTCAAAACAAAACTAATTAAATGCCGACTTACCTGATGTGTTACTATTGTTGCGTTGTTGTTGCTTAGTTGCTGATATTGTTGCTGTTGAGTTGCTGTTGTTGTTAAATGGATGCTATTGTTGAGTTGCTGATGTTGTTGAGTAACTGATGTTGAGTTGCTGCTGTTGAGTTACTGATGTTGAGTTGCGGCTATTGAGTTGCTGCTGTTGAGTTGCTGCTGTTTTTTAGTTGATTCTATTGTTGAGTTGCAGATGTTGTTGAGGTACTAATGTTGTTGAGTTACTGATGTTGAGTTGCTGCTGTTGAGTTGCTGCTGTTGAGTTGCTGCTGTTGAGCTGCTGTTGTTTAGTTGCTGTTGTTTAGTTTTTGATGGTGTTGAGTTGTTGTTGTTGAGTTACAGCTGTTGTTGAGTTGCAGCTGTTGTTTAGTTGCAGCAGTTGTTTTGTTGCTGTTGCTTTTGAGTTGATGCTGTTGTTGAGTTGCTGCTGTTGAGTTGCTGATGTTTTTTAGTTGATTCTATTGTTGAGTTGCTGATGTTGTTGAGGTACTAATGTTGTTGAGTTACTGATGATGAGTTGCTGCTGTTGAGTTGTTGTTGTTGAGTTGCTGCTTTTGAGTTGCTGTTGTTGTGTTGCTGATGTTGTTGAGTTAATGATGTTGTTGAGTTGCGGCAATTGAGTTGCTGTTGTTGAGTTGCTGCTGTTGTTGAGCTGCTGTTGTTGTTAAGTTGCTGCTATTGTTGAGTTGCTGATATTGAGTTGCGGCTGTTGAGTTGCTGCTGTTGTTGAGTTGCTGTTGTTGTTTTGTTGATGCTATTGTTGAGTTGCTGATGTTGTTGTTGTTGTTGTTGTTGATGTGATGTTGTTAAGTTGCTGATGTTGTTGAGTTGCCCCTGTAAACAAGTCAAAACAAAACTAATTAAATGCCGACTTACCTGATGTGTTACTATTGTTGAGTTGTTGTTGCTTAGTTGCTGATATTGTTGCTGTTGAGTTGCTGTTGTTGTTAAAAATGAATGCTATTGTTGAGTTGCTGATGTTGTTGAGTTACTGATGTTGAGTTGCTGCTGTTGAGTTACTGATGTTGAGTTGCGGCTATTGAGTTGCTGCTGTTGAGTTGCTGCTGTTTTTTAGTTGATTCTATTGTTGAGTTGCAGATGTTGTTGAGGTACTGATGTTGTTGAGTTACTGATGTTGAGTTGCTGCTGTTGAGTTGCTGCTGTTGAGCTGCTGTTGTTGAGTTGCTGCTGTTTAGTTGCTGTTGTTTAGTTTCTGATGGTGTTGAGTTGTTGTTGTTGAGTTACAGCTGTTGTTGAGTTGCAGCTGTTGTTTAGTTGCAGCTGTTGTTTTGTTGCTGTTGTTATTGAATTGATGCTGTTGTTGAGTTGCAGTAGTTGTTGAGTTGCTGATGTTGATCAGTTGCTGTTGTTGATTTGCTGTTGTTGTTTAGTTGCTGAGTTGTAGCAACTAAATGCGATGAATGTTTACATTTATATAATGATTTAGTTTTGTTTGCTTTTGTTTGCATAGACTGGTTATCATCGCTGTCAGAAATTGGCGGTTCATTTTCAAATTAAATAATTAGCGTTATTCATCAATTCGGGGACGTATAACTTTATATGTAAAACCATAAACTCGAAACTTGATCACATTATAAGTGGTCAGTGACTAAATTGAATTTCGTAAAATTTACAGACTTCGCTAACATACAACCAAATGTCAGAGAACTAAAAAGGACTGTCTCACTTTAAAAATAATAAACTGAATAACATAACTCACCAAGACCTACCCCCAAGGCCCTACCCCCCAAGGCCCTACCACCCATAGGCCCTACCACCCATAGGCCCTACCACCCATAGGCCCTACCCCCATAGGCCCTACCCCCATAGGCCCTACCCCCCATAGGCCCTACCCCCATGGCCCTACCCCCCAAAGGCCCTACCTCCATCGAAGTGCTACCCCCAAGGCCCTACCCCCCCCCAAGGCCCTACCCCCCAAGGCCCTACCGCCAAAGGCCCTACCGCCAAAGGCCCTACCCCCAAGGCCCTACCCCAAGGCCCTACCCCCAAGGTCCTACCCCAAAGGCCCTACCCCCAAGGCCCTAACCCAAGGCCCTAACCCAAGGCCCTACCACCAGGCCCTACCCCCATCCGGCAGGAACTTACCCACTCAAGGGTAGAACCCTATCCACCATGGTATGACCCTATCTCCCACTAACCAAAGCATTATTTCAATTTGATCTGAAGGACGGGTTCATTTTTATCTTCAATTGTGCTTTTAAGCATTTAAAAGGTTGCTAATACTATCTGAACATATTTCAAATTTTAATGAGGATGTGTTTAAATTTTGAAAATATTGAAAATTTTATCAGTATTATAACAACGTCCACTCGGTCCTTAACACAGATCTGCTATGTGAAAATGTAGGATTCGGACATGGAGCCATACTGACGGTGCAAGTTTAGACTTATCATGTTATCATATTAAGTGCATTTGTATAAACAACGCTTACTCGGCCCATAAGACAGAATTGAAATAATGTTATATGAAAATGGATAATTATTGGGACTCGGACTCGGAGCATATCATGACCGTGCGACCACATACACGTGTCACGTAGATTGTTCGTCTCTCACTAGAAACAACCAGATAAAAAGTGCAAAGGCAAGTCCGCTAAGACAGAGACGAGCTCCTCGGCCACCCCTTCTGATCTAGCCCTCCTTGTCTAGGAGAGAAGAAGGGGTGTAGGGAAACAACCGAAGTGCAAGCCAAGCAAAGCAGACATAGCCAAATGCTTGATAATGGATGCACCCAATGCCCAAAAGTAACATTATATATGACTGCTAAGTGACTAACTTAAGACTTCTTTATATGTGAATACAGTATTGTTAAAGTATGTCAAACAACTCGAATCCTGCTCTGTATGAGGTAAATTTTGAGTGAACGCTTGTGCATATATTATATTCTATGTTGTCTAAGTTTCGTTGCAATTGGCTTTAAATTTAAATAGATAAATCACAATTAGAATTGCTAAATATATATATTTATATTTTCATTGTTATATGCGTACCCTGGGGCATAATGCGTAGACCAAACGTTGTCAAACGGTTACATTATATTAGCCCAATCATTTTCACACCATTTCACACTTGGCGTTACATGCCATAATGATACATCTTACACGCAGTGATCTCCCTTACAGGTGTATATTATATGAACCAGTTGTAACTGTCAATCATTAACCCTATGCTTTATCAAAATCAAATTGTTTATTATTCTATTTATTCTATATAAATCAAATAATTAGACATATTATTATTGGTAGCTTTGTCCAATACACATAACATCACAAAGCTAAAGGCATTACGGCTCTTATATGATAATGTCTGTAGTCTGAAGCATTTATGATACAATAATACTACTGATAAAATCGAAGCAGTATGTGTTATTGTTTCAAGAATGGTATAATATCCTATTGTTAGCTTTAATGATCTTTATCGCAATTTAATGTTTTAATATTTTTATATAATGAATGCAGACTTTCGATTGATCAATTATGTCTTGACCAATCAAATACATGTATGCTGATAAAAATGTCTGTACTTTTAAGATTATAATTATCAAATTTGTCTTAATTTTGAAATTTACGATATACCAAAGTTCTGATGAGTTGGTGTAAGCTAAAGTCATGGCGTCATCGTGAACTTCCTGGATCAACCGGGGCTATTCATGATAAACAGTAAGAGCTATACAGTCTCAATTGTGCAAGCGTCATTCAATATTTATAAAAATAAATTTTGCAAACTGTTAATTATCTCTAAGTCAAGTCGATATAATGCTACTTAGGCGATTAGCTCCAGACCAGAACATTGGTACATGCAGGATCTGGCAACAGTAGTAGACTGGTGCTACGTATCCTACTCCCAAAGATTAGGTCTCTATTATAGATTGAATCGGAAATGAAACCAGTTCAAACTATAGTGTCGCAACGACTACATGCCAAGGTCACCCAGTCAAGATCGATATCCCGGAATGCAACGGATTTGAATCGACATAGTCCGTACACCATCGTAGTAATAGTTAAGTAACCAGGTATTCTTTGCCTAAGCAAGGCGCTACCGAGCGCCTTCATACATTTTCCTCCCGTTCAACTAAATACAAAAATAATGGATTACTTCCCATGGGAAGAGGTACGTAGCGCGTTGCTTAGGTAACTCAGGTAACCAAATGATACTTGTTTTTAACATGTTTGTAACAACCCAGTACGGTCGAGACCTTACTTATACCATACACTACCTGCCAACGTTGCGATGTGACATGCTGATCCATCTTTAAAAAAAACCTAGTTACTATAAGTGAAATCCACGGATTTCATCGTTGTAATACAGACAGGAGAACAGATTACTACAGATATGATCTGATACGGACACTCATAGGGGATCACGGGCTAATGTAGCCCCTTGCAGAATAATTCTGATAGCTAGCTCAGTTTTCACATGGACTTCGTTAAGTTAAGAAGTTAAGTCACCAAGTTTCTTGGTCGATATAGATTATACGACCTATTACAAATGTTGAATTATCACGTACAAAGCAAAAACATAGCATTTTTCTTTTAATATCGCTTACTTTGACTGATGTTTTGTATTTTTTCAGCCCTTTCTGACGGACATTTTATAAGTTAGAAGTACCGCTGTGTTGATAAATTATTGCTAAATATAAATCGTGACAGCAAAATGTACGAATGGCGTCATAGTAAAACAGAAATTCCTTATAAACTTACGTCTCCATTGTCGATTTGTTAGCGCCCTAGCCACCATTATCATCCAGCCAGCCATTATCCGATGTAGCAGTCATTATACGGATACAGACCGTGAAAGTTAAAACTATGACGTAAGTAAAGGTTGATTCAAATGTCTACTAATGGCCTTGTCCATAGTAAGTTTTATTATTAGTAACTGTAAGAGAGATTGGATGATAAGATTAGCATTTGCAGTTTATTGACATACTCAATACAATGAGTCTATTTCTCAATTAGACTGGTTATTACTGTGGTTCAGTCCGTTCAAAGTTAAATGAAAGCGGTTATAAACATAAACAAGTCCATCAGGAAAACGGTGATTATCACGTAGAAACTTAACTGGATGTAACAGAGTTATAGCTTGCCCACATTGACACGAGTTTGGCCTATTGATTAGCATTATTTAACAGTTGATATATTGTCTACGTTTACAACACCGATTGTATGTTTTCATAATCAGGGAGTATCACGAAGACGCTCGACTTGTAATTACAAACACAAATCTAAAATACCGATATTGCACGATTTGCTTGCGGAAATTGATATACATTTGTATTCATCGCAAAAACCATGTAATATATTCTTGCATAAAGGTCAGGTTCAGGTCAAAATAACCAAGCTATAACTGTATACATGTACTATTCTTTCGAATGGGATAGTTCCCTCATTAGTATGACTTAGTGAATCAACAGTACCATAGCGTATACGGGCCTCATAAGTTTACTTTGCATGACAGCAATATCAATCTTGTCGATCACGGATCATAACGGGTAAATACATGACAGTCTTCAACGGAATACCAGTTTACCTATTTGCGTTAAAGTGGCCAAACGCGTGTAATTTTAATACACATCAAAGAAGAACTTTATTTTACATGTAATAAGTACACAGTGTATAACCGGATGCGTCCTCGGCCGAGTGATGCGTCCCGGCCGAGGTAAATACTGATGACGGGTAAGTAGTGGAGTTATATTTCTACGAGAACTTATAGATTTCGATATTTCTTTTTGATCTAGCGATTTGTCAATGACCACGAAGGTTGAAATGTACTATTCACACAGCCTTGCATGTTATCTTTTGCGGAATAAATCTGTCATTTTTCGCAGTTCCAATGGTTTTCTCACCGGTAAAGTATGGGATATTCGCCAGTGTACATTCCAATAAGCATTTCTTTACCAGAAAATGTTGGATAGGATTGCCACACACTTATTTCATTCCTATATATCTGATATAAAACGTCATTTTAGAGATCTATGACTTTACAAGACAGGTCATGATTTGTTTGTTTGAAAAAACATTTAATAGTCTATATGATCTCAACAAAGAACGTCAGTCAGCATACAGAAAAAGACACTCTACCGAACGTGCTCCCTGTCTTCATATTCTTGTGTTTATCATCTAATTTTACAGAGTTGTGCACCAGTCAGTTGCATATCCCCGGGGATGGGCAGTGGAGAGGCGAAAAAAGCCGTGTTTTACCTTCCAGTTTTCCTCTCTGGTGAAATGTGGAGGATTAAATGTCCGAACCAATATCCCGGGGACAATGTATAGCTGTCTGAGGTCGGGGAATACCGAAGATTTTACCATCAGCTATCCCCTGCAGGATGGGGAATTGCGGTGGTTTTGACAACCCGAAAGTAAAACACCACACCCATACCCAAGGATGGAGACCGTGGATACAACTGACTGATGCATTATTTCAATGTTCGTATTTTCCTTTATTTGTTTTGGCGGTATGTTTTTTATACTTGGAGTAGGGAAAGAAAAATGAACATCCTGAACTGATGGTAAACGTTTTTAAACCTGTATATATCTTAATGGGTATACAGAATTAAATGTTTTAAATACCGCCATCGGCTCTTCCTATCACGGAATAGGACCGCTTCTGCTATTAATAGTGGCCGTGTCGTAGGTGTAGGGCCGCTTTTGCTGTTAACAGTTGCCGTGTCGTAGGTCTAGGACTGCTTCTGCTGTTAACAGTGGCCATGCCGTATGTCTAGGACCGATTTTGCTGTTAACGCACAATTGTTTGATGTCTAAATCCCCGCCGCCCTACAGCCTGAGCTGACAGTCTAAATCTCCAGGGTCGGTACACGTAATCGCGGGTCTTGGAACCGAACCAAAGTATATTCATCCGGACTAGGAGTCGATTGGGGTTTCTAATTGCCGCCAATTGTGAAGATTTGTCAGTCTAATTCTCCCTGCACTCTCGCCGGCGGTACACCGGGACCTGCACCGGGACATTGAGAACGGGGCTAAAGTTATACTCGATTGCTGACGTGTAAATTCCAATTATATAAAAGATAGTTTTTCAAAGAAAATAGTTGAAAAAGGGTGAAATTACGCTATGGAGTCATGATTTGGGCCGGAGGCCTTAAATCAATAAACTTATGTTATGTTATATGTGATTTGAAGCCAAAACATATGTCTTAAAACTAAAACTCTAATAAAAAAATATCGGCTCCAGTGGCGTTCGAACCCACTACACGATCTATAGGAAATTGGAATACCTTCGTAATGAATTATTTTATGAAAAATGTTCATCACATAAGGACAAATTTTATCATATTTAATTGACAAACAGGCATCATAATAATGACACATGTTCATCATATAATGACAAATACACATCAAATGATAATCATATTATGGCAAACGGACATCATAAGATGACGAAACATTGACATATTATGACAAATGGACATGATTTTTTTATGTCACGATACAATAACATAATGCAACAGTTCTTAAGACAGCTGTGGCGTTCCATAGAGCTAGTCTGAGTTCCATATGACAATATTTCACAATCTTAGTACTGTAAAATCATTTAATTTCGTTGGGACGAAATTTCGCGGTTTTGGTAAAAAAGACAATTTCGTTGGGACTTGAATTCGTGAATTTTGCATTTCAGGTAATAAACAAGGGTCAAAATTGATGTTCGTTGGGATTAAAGTTCGTGGTTAAGGTGAACCACGAAATCCACGAAATTTAATCCCCCACGAAAATTAATGATTTTACAGTATTTACTTTCAAATAAACAAAATTCTGTCTCGTAAATAACAAAGATCTCCAAAATGACGTTTTATATTGAAGATATAAGAATAATATAACTGTAAGGCAGTTTTCTATTCAACATTTTCTGGCAAAGGACAAAGAAGTGTTCGTTGGATTGTACACTTGCGAATAGTCCATACTTTACCGGTGAGAAAACCATTGGAACTGAGAAAAACAGTTTTTCAGTTTAGTATTTCCTCGGCCTATCATGCAAGGACATAGTTTGATATTGACGATTTGCACATATTTTATATATTTTTGTATTAAGCAAGCAAACAAGTGTTTGTGAAAACATTTTATGGCATGGAATCAATATACATATACTTGTACTGGTGTATACTGTGCAGGACCTAATTGCTTCAAGTTAATTTTTGACGTTGGTTACAGAAACAGATAACAAGTCGTCCCGAACTCAAGTAGAAATCTCATCTCAAATTGAGATTTTGCTCAACCTAGAGTCTGCATTTGAGATAAATCTAAAGTTAAAGCTTTCACAATATTACTGTAATGAACTAATACTATTGCTAGATGTGTTTTTATTAAGCTCATTTTGCGTCCAGCCTCTCAATGAAGATTTCTAAATGACACATGACAATATTTGAGATGAGATTTAGCTGAAGGCCCCAATCTCTCGAAGCATCTCAATCTGAGCAAAATTTCATCTAAAATATTTGCATGTATCTTTATGTGAGTTTCCACTTGAGACTGGACTCGAAATTAGCATCCCTCAACAGAAGCAATATTACAATACTATGACAGAAAAATTTCAAGAGCTGAAACGTCAGATGCATCTCTAATTCTGATTTGAACAAAATTTTAATTTGAGTTGAGATTTCTACTTGAGTTGCTTCGGGAGATCGGGATCAGATTCAGATGTTTAGGGAGCTCGGGGTCAGTTCTTGCTGGGTTGTAACCGACAGGTGAAGCATTGGGGAGGGATAGATAATATACCTCTATCAGGGGAGATCACTGTGTTATGACAAGATATGATTATGGCATATAACGTTAAGTGTGAATGGTGTGAAAATGATTGGGCTAATATAATGTAACCGTTTGACGTTTGGTCTACGCATTATGCCCCAGGGTACGACATATAACAACGAAAATATAAACATATATATTTAGCAATTCTAATTGTGATTTATCTATTTAAATTTAAAGCCAATTGCAACGAAACTTAGACAACATAAAATATAATATATGCAAACGCGTTAACTCAAAATTTACCTCATACAGAGCAGGATTCGAGTTGTTTGACATACTTTAACAATACTGTATTCACATATAAAGAAGTCTTAAGTTAGTCACTTAGCAGTCATATATAAAGTTACTTTTGGGCATTGGGTACATCCATTATCCAGCATTTGGCTATGTCTGCTTTGCTTGGCTTGCACTTCGGTTGTTTCCCTACACCCCTTCTTCTCTCCTAGATAAGGAGGGCTAGATCAGAAGGGGTGGCCGAGGAGCTCGTCTCTGTCTTAGCGGACTTGCCTTTGCACTTTTTATCTGTTTGTTTCTAGTAAGAGACGAACAAACTACATGAAACGTGTATGTGGTCGCACGGTCATGATATGCTCCGAGTCCGAGTCCCAACAATTATCCATTTTCATATAACATTATTTCAATTCTGTCTTATGGGCCGAGTAAGCGTTGTTTATACAAATTCACTTAATATAATAACATGATAAGTCTCAGCTTGCACCGTCAATATATGGCTCCATGTCCGAATCCTACATTTTCACATAACATTTCTGTGTTAAGGACCGAGTGAACGTTGCTATATAATACTGATAAAATTTTCAAAATTTAAACATATCCTCATCAAAATTTAAAGTATGTTCAGATAGTATTAGCAACTTAATAATGCTTAAGATAGAAACCAACCCGTCCTTCAGATCAAATTGAAATAATGTTTTGGTTAGTGGGGGATAGGGTCATACCAGGGTGGATAGGGTTCTACCCTTGAGGGGGTAAGTTCCTGCCTGGTGGGGGTAGGGCCTGGGGGTAGGGTCTTGGGGTTATGGCCTTGGGGGGGTAGGGCCTTGGGGGTAGGGCCTTGGGGGTAGGGCCTTGGGGGTAGGGCCTTAGGGATAGGGCCTTGGGGGTAGGGCCTTGGGGGGAGGGCATTGGGGGGAGGGCCTTGGGGGGAAGGCCTTGGGGGGAAGGCCTTGGGGGGAAGGCCTTGGGGGAAGGGCCTTGGGGGAAGGGCCTTGGGGGAAGGGCCTTGGGGGGAAGGGCCTTGGGGGGAAGGGCCTTGGGGGGTAGGGCCTTGGGGGGGTAGGGCCTTGGGGGGGTAGGGCCTTGGGCGGTAGGGCCTTGGGCGGTAGGGCCTTGGGCGGTAGGGCCTTGGGCGGTAGGGCCTTGGGGGGTAGGGGGTGAGTTATGTTATTCAGTTTATTATTTTGGGGGAGGGGTTCTTTGAAAAAGTGAGACAGTCTCTCTAAAAGAATTATTTGGAGAGTCCTTTTTAGTTCTCTGACAGTTTGTTATATAATGTGATCGAGATTATGATTCTACATGATTATGATTCTACATATAAAGTAATACGTCCTCAAATTGATAAATAATGCAAATTATTTAATTTGAAAATGAGCCGCCGATTTCTCACAGCGATGATTACCAGTCTATGCAAACAAAACTAAATTAATCATTATGTAAATGCAAACATTCATCGCATTTAGTTGCTGCATTAACAGCAACTCAACAATAAAAGCAACTGGACAACATCAACTACAGAAAATCAGCAACTCAACAACATCAGCATCTAAACAACATCAGCAACTAAACAACAGCAACAACTCAACAACAACAGCAGCTCAACAACAACAGCAACTCAACAACAGCAGCAACTCATCAGCAGTAACTCAATAACATCATGAACTAAACAACAGCAGCAACTCAACAACAACAGCAACTCTACATCAGCAACTCAACAGTGGCAACTCAACAACATCAACTCAACAACAACTACAGCAACTCAACAACAGCAACTCAACAACAGCAGGAACTCAACAAAAGCAACTCAACAACAACAATATCAGCAACTAAACCTCAACAACTCAACAATAGCAACTCAACAACAGCTACTCAACAGCAGCAACTCAACAACAACAACAACTCAACAGCAGCAACTCAACAACAGCAACTCAACATCAACAACAATATCAGCAACTAAACAACAACAACTCAACAACAACAACTCAACAGCAGCAACTCAACACCAGCAACTCAACAGCAGCAACTCATTCGGATAATAGAAATGAGACAAACCCTAGTTATGTATGTACATGACTTGTATAATTCCAAGTTGCACAATGAAATATCTTTATATTGGTACATGTATTCTATTACATGAACGGTATTCTAGATGTCAAAAATAACTGTTCTAAGCCTGACAATATGAGTCCTTCAAAACTAATCAAATGCCGACTTACCTGACTTTCTAGAATATCAACAGTTAAAATTCCGATTCAAACACTTCCGTCACCATCCACGCCTTGCAATTAAATACCCGTATATCTATTTATAGAATGAAACAAGTCCAAAGTCACAAGTCACAAGTCGTAAGTCACAAGTCATAGGTCGCAAGTCAAAAGTGCCCTCCTGGGCCTCCTCAAGTAATAAGTCACAAGTCATAAGTCACAAGTCGCAAGTCAAAAGTGCCCTCCAGGGCTTCCATACTATGGAAAACAATTTTGTTACTTTTAAATTACTGTTTCAGTCCATACATTTCGTGGTTCGGTTTAGTGACTTTTTATAACTCAATTACAATAAAATTTGCACATATAATATACTTACATACAACACTTTCTAGTAACTGTACCGGTTGGAATTTTCCGTGTAGCGGTCGGAACACACCAAGATGGCGGACGTATCAAATGTGAAACAGTAGGTGTTTTCTTTTGTTCACTTATTTTAGTATTCTATAAAGCTTTGCTGTTCAGATTTTGGTTGAATACGTAGCAGCAAGGTTTGACGTGTCTATCAATATAAGTGATACGAAAGGAGCAGAGGCACATTTACTTAGGTTTACATAGCATAATTATAACTGTACAAATTAAACTTTTAATATAAGAATGATACAACAAAGTTGGACCAAAAGTATGAAAAATGAAAATATTCAAAGGCGCCATTGAGCTGCCGACGATACAGAAGTGTTTCATAGAAATCGAACCAATGGTTTCACAGAAATAGCGCGGACAAAATTTGTACGGACCAACCAACGAAGACAGTATAATCAGAATTCCATATAAAGTTGTATTTTTTCTGACTCTCAACACGGATCTTATTGTCCATTGATATATAAATATATTGAAGAGCTCCTGCTCCCAATGAACACCACTATTAACACCAGCATATAAATAAACAACTACAATTCTTAGAGATACAATTATTGTTGCCAAGGGAAGCAACTCCACCCGACTAAAAATAAGTCGAGCACTGTTGCCTCCCCCGACTTGTTGCCCAGGGAAGCAACTCTGCCCCGACTTAAAATAAGTCGAGCACAGTTGCCTCCCCTGACCTGTTGCCAAGGGAAGCATCTCCACACCGACTAAAAATAAGTGGAGCACAGTTGCCTCCCCTGATCTGTTACCAAGGGAAGCAACTCTGCACCGACTAAAAATAAGTTGAGCACAGTTGCCTCCCTGATTTGTCAAGGGAAGTAACTCTGTATTGACTAAAACTTAGTCAAACACAGTTGTCTCCCCTGATTTGCGAAGGGAAGTAACTCTGCATCAAGTAATAATAAGTTGAACACAGTTGCTTCCCCTGACTTGCGAAGGGAAGTAAATCTGCACAGAGCAAAAATAAGTCAAACACAGGCACATGTACCATTACAAAGAGCATTAAGTTTTGCATAGTCTGCACTATATAACTAGTGAAAATGACCAAGGAGTACTTATCAAGAATAAAAAAAAACATCCAAATATCCAGACTTTCGCGATATATGTCAGAATGGTTAGCACCTTTTTAGTCATGTGATTCCCCACACTGTGTTACGTTTTAAGGGGTACAGATGGTGAATTTTGTGTCTATTCCTTGTGTTGGCAGACAGGCACTGCTGCCGTTTCAGTATGGCATTGAGATGCCAGTGCATGATCATAATGCAGGCGCGTCGCGAGGTACTGAACATTGGGGCGGCGGGGTGGGTTAATGGAGGGGTATCCCCTTCCTTTGAATGAGAAAATTTTATAAAACCAAATCGTAAATGGTGCTATTTCCGATACCTTGATTGTGTATTCTTCTGGATAAGTTCTTTTGTTTTTTATACATGTTGTTAACCATTATTCTGACTCACTATAGCAGAAAGTGATCATTTATAGTTGCCGATGTTACATTATTTTGTGGTCGCCATTCGTTTGAGAGAAAATGGAAGCTTAATTATTTAAGTGCATGTGAGTTGTGGGTAAGGTGTGGAAAGTTTGACTAGCGTTACCATCGCGTCCAAAACCTATTTTCCTACGTAGAACAAACGAATAAATGCGCCTACGCTAGTCTTTGCGTTGTAATCGCGTTCATTGCATCGGATACCGGCTGGCCTCTGTTGGAAAAAATCGTGGACAAAATCCATCTTAACCAACAGCGTTTTGCGGACGTTTGCCAGCGGAACAAACTTAATCAAACTCAGAACAACTTAATCCAGCATTTAGAAACATTTACAAACGGCACATAACGCACCAATCCAGGACTAAAACATTTAAAACGCATTTTATTTTGAGGTGATCGAAATTAACACAGTTCAAGAGTTTTGAGACAAAACCAGCCCATGATAATTAAAATTAAAGGTTGATTTTCTATTTGAAAACTAATTATAAGTACTTTCATTATTTATAAAGCAAATCGTGTCCTTTAGATGTACAGCTGAATTATGACCATGTGTACTACATGTACTGTAAATTACAATTGGCAGGGACAGTTAGTTATTCAGCTAACAAGTGTCAAGTGTCAATTTGATAATATATGACATATTTTCACACTTCAAGACTTGACTTATATAACTTTAGCAAGGTGTTATCATTCGCCGTTTTTTGCCTCCCCAATGTGTAGCTTTTAACTGAAATATCGGTAAATATTCATCGAGAAAATTATTTTTTTTGCCTTTTTTCCAAAAATATTGCCTTTGCTTGCCCAAATATTGGGGCGGCGACCGCCGCCCGTGCCGCCCCACTCGCAACGCCTCTGTAATGCAATTGCTAACTTCAGGTTTGTAGAAACAATACAACAACCATTTATTTATCACCTGTTTTATTATCACCTATACTGATATGATAAATTTACCCATTATCATAATAAACAACATAACTTAAACTACATTCAGATAACAAATCAACTAAATCATTCATAAAGTCAACAGAAAATAAAAAGAATCATGTCAATCAAAGGTTCCCATCTCTGTCACATGAGACTTACAATGCAGATATAGCTTGGCCACATTGACACGAGCCTGACCTTTTGATTAGCATAATTTAATAGTCGATGTAGTACCTACGTTTACAAAATCGAGTGTATCTTTTCAAAATCGTGGAGTATCATGAAGACGCTCGGGACGTAATACGAACACAAATTTGAAATACCGATATCACACGATTTGCTTGCGGACATTGATATTTTCATATTTTCAAAGCAAGAACATTGTAATATATTCTTGCATAATGGTCAGGCTCAGGTCAAAATAGCCAAGCTATACCAGGGTACTGTTTTATGAAAGCACTTACGGAAATCTTAAACTTTCGTTCAAATTCTTTAGCAATGGATATTGTGTGTAGGGTTTCATTAACTAACTCTTCATTAATATTACAACTATATGTACCACACTTTGAAATTGTAAAAGTACTATAAAAAATTCAAGTTTGATCGTAAGTTTTAGATTTTTGTAAGTACTTTGATAAAACAGTGTCCTTTTGATGTCTACTGGAGTCATATGCAGGATTGTATGATTGTTGAACTGAGGTGTTGACTCAACAGGCATAGGATGCTTTAGATTAATCTCAAATATTCGTAAAGATGGGACCAAGTGAAAGCAAAATCTCAAGTTGTAATGGAAAAAATAGTTAAAATTTAGGATTATTTTGAAAGTCTTTACACTTTTTCTACAAGGACGTAATAATAAGTAACATTATTATTCATGTAGGTCAATCAATGAAGAATATTATAGAGGTGTTTCAGTGTTACCACGTCCAATTGCAACATACAGCCTCAAACAGCAACATATTAAAAGGCAGGTCAATAACAACCAATCAGATTGCATCATTTTTAGAGGTTTGTCAATGATATCCAATCAGATTGCAGCAAATTTAGAGGTAAGTCAGTGATGACCAATATGATTGCAAAATATTGAGAGGTATGTTTATGATGAACACTCAAGATTGCGGCATTCTAAGATAAGTTCAAGGATAACCAATCGATTTCAGCAGATCTAGAGGTAAGTGAATGATGACAAATCAGTGATGACAAGTATTGCATCAATAATATGAAGTCAATCAGTGAGAACAATATCAAATGAAGACTACATGTTGACCAATCAGAATGAACAATTACTGGAGGTGTGTCAATATTACCTCAACCAGTCTGTATACAATCTAGAGGTGTGTGGCTGTTGACCAATCAGAATGAATGATTACAGGAGGTTTGTCAATATAACCTCAACCAGTCTGTATACAATCTAGAGGTGTGTGGCTGTCGACCAATCAGAATGAACGATTACTGGAGGTGGGTCAATATAACCTCAACCAGTCTGTATACAATCTAGAGGTGTGTGACTGTTGACCAATCAGAATGAAGGATTACTGGAGGAGTTTCAATATTATCTCAACCAGTCTGTATACAATCTAGGTGGAGAGTTCAGCGCAAATGCATTTTAATGCTGTTTGAAGCGGATATATATAATGCAGTTAGAACAAAATTAAACAAGAAAGGGGTATAAAAGATATAATAATAATGTGATTCTATCAATCCTCAGCATAATCAAAGGATCATATCTCTGTCACACGAGAATCGGATGCCTGATGATTGTCCATAGGAGTCATAAAGAATATGGCGCCTGTTGAGCCCAAAATGTTAACTCATCAGACATCCACTTGTTTATGTGACTTTCATAGACACCCGTGAGGAATCTACTTCTAGTGTGACAGAGATTGGCTCCTACAGCATTCATATATAACATCATATAACATAGGCCAACATTTTGTTGAAAGACTGATTTGTCTGTTTGCTATACATAAAAACACAGAGAATAATATTCTAAAACATATAATAATAATATGCTCGTTCTAAAGCTACAATTGCATTGTATTATAAATTGATATATAAACCAGAAGCGTTTTTGACACATAAAATGTGCGTCTTCCACAAAGGGCTGTAACTCTGGTAAAATTATCTGGCCTAAATTGTTTATAATATGTATAAAGAATGGTCAGTACATCTAGAAAAGCAACATTTATATCCCCTATTTTTTGTACAGTAGTTTCATCGTACATACATTTTTCGAATTTTGTGTAATGATATTGCATGTTCGATCGCAACGCTAGCACTGTGTGGGAAAATGTTAAAGGTAAAGTGATAATGGAATAAAATATCATCAAATAAATGCAGTTTGATTGTCAATCATAACAAGGTTGAACAATGTTGACAGTAACCCCGGAGGTGCGTTTCTAGATGTACTCAGAATATTTATGTAGAGTTTCATTGAAATCAAACCAATGGTTAAGGGAACACATCCACAAACAAACTTTGTGACATCCATACAGATGCCCATCACAAAATCAATATGTCTCCCACTCTAGGGGTGGGAGATTACACACTATTTGTGGGAGACGACCCATCATTTGTGGGAGACCACCCACTATATTATGTGGGAGACCACCCACTATTTGTGGGAGACCCCCCCCACTATATTATGTGGGAGACCGCCCACTATTTGTGGGAGACCCCCCCACTATATTATGTGGGAGACCACCCACTATTTGTGGGAGACGACCCATCATTTGTGGGAGACCACCCACTATATTATGTGGGAGACCGCCCACTATTTGTGGGAGACGACACACTATTTGTGGGAGACCACCCACTATATTATATGGGAGACCGCCCACTATTTGTGGGAGACGACACACTATTTGTGGGAGACCACCCACTATATTATGTGGGAGACCGCCCACTATTTGTGGGAGACCCCCCCCCCACTATATTATGTGGGAGACCGCCCACTATTTGTGGGAGACCCCCCCCCCCACTATATTATGTGGGAGACCGCCCACTATATTATGTGGGAGACGACACACTATTTGTGGGAGACCCCCCCACTATATTATGTGGGAGACCGCCCACTATTTGTGGGAGACCCCCCCCCCCACTATATTATGTGGGAGACCGCCCACTATTTGTGGGAGACCCCCCCCCACTATATTATGTGGGAGACCGCCCACTATTTGTGGGAGACCCCCCCACTATATTATGTGGGAGATATAACAGTATCTACTGACTGACTAGCTTAAAGAAAAGATCAGAAAAGTCTCTCCTGAATATAGTTCAGTTTCTACTAGGCCAAACATAAAATATTGTTAGTGTTCCATTCTGCCCTCCCTGCTCCCGACCAATAAAAGCAAGGTAGGTAAAATATTATCTTTAAACACTGTTATTACTTTCTTATTGTCAATTATTTTTTGTTTTTCAAACTCTTGCACCAGACTTTTTTTATATATTACGAAAATAAGATTATTTTTTCAGAGGGTCAAAATAATATTTTAGTTAGGGGACTTTTTGCTTGGGTAGGTAGGACAGGGGAAACAAACAATATTTTACATTTGGCCCTACAAACACAGCAACATACGTGGGTGAATCAATGAGTTCGTAGAATTTTGCCATAACTTTCTTATTTTTAGAGTTATTGTCTTCATATTTATGCTGAATGAAAACATCGGTATTTTCTTTACATACAAAGATTTGTAGCGACCTGATGATAACCGTTTTAAAAAATATATTTATATCTTAAATGAGGGCGATTACGTATACCGGAGCCCACGGATAATTTGAAACACATTTTTATTAAATTTTCTAATATATCTCAATTGTAGGACCTCCAAAAACCGTCAAAAAGTTATGTCTGATAACATGATGTAATTTATAGAGTCTGTTAAAATTTCAAACGTCATCTCCGATAAATAATGCTTTAATCAACATTTACATAATCGCACTATATAGAAATACCTGCGTAAAACGAGTCTTCCGAAATTTACGGAAATGAGTCAAAACGTTAACAAGTATTGACAAACGTGGCGTAAGTTTGACGTCGTTCATCAAATGACGCTGACGTGCTCCGGTATGCTGTCATAGCATGTGTGCGTTTCAATGTAAATATCATGTAGTTTTGACTAATTCAATGAAATTTGACAAATTGTTTTGTTATACTTATGATTACGTTATATTAAAATTTGAAAGCATTTGAAGCTGTGGTTTGTGAGTGATGATATTTTTCTACGAACTTTTTGATTCACCCACGGATGTACAAGTCAAAGATATCCACCTATTACCAGACAAGATTTATAAACCTTCACCAAAGAATACAATCATCAACATTTTCAAGAAATATCCCAGAATTCATCAGCATTTTCAAGAAATATCCCAGAATTCATCAGCATTTTCAAGAAATATCCCAGAATTCATCAGCATTTTCAAGAAATATCCCAGAATTCATCAGCATTTTCAAAAAATATCCTAGAATTCATCAGCATTTTCAAGAAATATCTCAGAATTCAGTGCAGTCAATATAACAAAAGTAACTCACATAATAACACAGTAATATCATTCCTTGTCGTAGGTACAGTAGAATATTTTCGTGAGATCAAAATTTAACAAATTGTTATTTTTGTATTATTCTTTTTGTAATTTCATCTTATAACTTCTGAGAGAAATATTTGCTGAGTTTTTCTGCTATGTTGAAGCTCAAGAGAATAAATTAGGCGATTTATCAAATTTGCTAACACAGCAAAAATTAAATCCTTTTGGATATTTCTGTTTTTACAGTTGAATTCGATTTAATATGGTAAAATGGCAATTTTTGACAGGTTGTTGTACATTATCAACAACAAAATCAACGAAAATTATTCCACAACAAATAAGAAACAATATTACAGTATTTCTAGTCTAGAAAAAATCTATAAATTTAAACTACATAAATGGGTTTTTAACAAAATAAATCAAGTATATAAAATGATAAATAATAAAATTTTCATACTAATCAAAGGGAGACAATTAATGTAAGAATGAATATGTCAGTAACACATGAGTTATTTCCCTTGATTGTTACAAAAATCTCTAATTTATTGACCAAAAAATTGACTGCTGGAAAATGCCAAATGTGTTGCAGTTTACAAATGCATGCAATCGAGAAATCATTTGACAAATGGTAAAGATTTAGTTTTTTAAAAACATTGCAAATAGTGGTTGCAAAATCCAATGAATTTGCACAATAACCTTCTAAAACACATTGATGAACATTGGTTAAGACATGGAGGTAATGTAACTCCTTGGTTAAAGAGCTTTCTCTTCACTAGTAGTGTCTAGTCACTAGTTTTTCTTCAGACAAATTATATAACATAAGTAATGCAAATCAAACATATTTGTCACATATAGACATATCAAATGGGCAACAAAATATCTCTTATGCAAGAGTGGCTTCTTATGCAAATTCAAATTATGCAGTAATGATAGAATTTCTCTCGAAGAAATACATTTTTGAGAAGAAAAAATCACATTTTCAGCAAAATTCTGAAGGGGTTTGTAAAATGGACACAACATAAGTTTATCTGAAACATCAACTTTCCGTTCAAGTTTCTTTTATACCATACATTGTGATAATGGCAATTTGTCCATTTGATGCAACAATGTTGAATGAACTCTATATAAGATATGTTTATCACATAACCTGTGGTCTGGGAGTGCATTAAAGCCGTGCCAGAAATATCGTAATGCACTCTCAGTCCATCATTAAACATTTAAATTAGCTTGATGTTGATTGGTTGGTTAGTTAAGCCAATGCTTGCACTGAACCTACCCGTGACTTCAGTATTATACAGTCGCGCGCATTGTAAAGCTAAATTTTGAATAAAACCTATGTAGTGTACATCAGCGTTTTTAACGTAAATGGGCTTCTCTAAGGTTATGTGATAAAAAAATCTTACATTCGTGCTAATTACATATAAGTTTTATTAGCAAAGCCTTGTGTCATATTTTGTTCACTCGTTTAATAAAACTCATATGTGATGAGCACTCATGCATGATCCTCTATATATCGCTGGTTTAGAATGAGAAGGTATAAGTACTACTTACAACCTTATAAGACTCATACATATATGAAACCTATGAGCCGATTTTCATTTTCATGAAAATCGGAACTTGTCTCGTTTCGTTGACCAAACTGAAGTCCAAAGAGTTGGTTTTTCCATAAGTAAAGAGTAGTTATCAGACAGTTTTTTCTTGTTTTCTCAAAATACCGATTTTGTACTAACAACCTTCTCATTCTAAGCCAGCGATATAGTGAGATAAACCCTTGTTGCATCAAAGGGAAAAAATTCTGAATTTTAACTTTCTATAATAATTCATTCAGCATACTTAACTGAATCAAGCTTTTTACAGATCTATATACTGATAAATTTGTACATCAGTCGAAGACATATATAAACTACTTAAACTATTCTGTTTGAATCCAAAATAATTTATACCTATTTTATTAAAACAACATATTATAAGCAAAACATCATCATCAGCATAAATTGATTTCTAATTAATTTGGCAACGATAACAAAGTTTTAATAAATCAATTATGTTTTAATAACGCCAAACAAAATTGTAACAATAAAGACAATTTTTGGCATTAACAATTTAAGGAACACCCTTAAAAATAAAGATTTTTCATCAACTTTTCACATCAATAATGTTTATTACTGAAAAAATTGTAACAGTTGAATAATTTTGGCAAAGGACAATTGAATACTGGTCTTCTCATAAAGTTGATCTTGATACTGAGGTTAAATACTGTAAAATCTTTAATATTTGAGGGGGATTTAATTTTGTGGATTATCTCAATCAGGAAATTATATCCCCTCAAATATTAGTAACTTCTATCGTATATGACTTAGTGATAAGACATCCTTGAAATTAAGTATCCACAAAATGGTCTTTTTCAACCAAACCACAAAATCTTATCCCATTGAAATTAAATAATTTTACAGTATAGTGAAAAGTGACCTGAAATTTGTTTTACAGTAAAGTGAAAAGTGACCTGAAATTTGTGGGTTTTTTTGTGAAATTATAAATGGTCTTTATTTGAGGTTTTAGTGTACATGGTGGTTAGAAAATATGAACATGTTTCAGCTCTATATATTATGCTTATAGAGGTCAAGGTCCTGAGCTTTGAATTATGCAATTAATGAAGGTCAAAACAAGCAAGTTAATGTGTCACATTTTAAATTACATTATCAAACTTGAAGTGTGAGGTTCAATCTATTCATACACAATGAAGATCAATTATGATGTCTATGTTTAATGTGGTAACTTTGGAAACAGAGCCAGAAGTTCATTTAACGGTTTAAAAATTCTGCTACTAAAGATCTTCGATGGCTGAAAAAAAATTGCCTCGAAAACATTTTTGCACCATAAAAACCTCATACAGTTTGTAAAGAGTTGGTCCCAGCTAAATGACGATGTTCGAGTATACAGTAGATGCCATGTACAAGTTCTAACTATTTCCTGGTCTGACAGTAGTGCAAAACATCCAAATTCTTCTGTATTTGTATCATATCATATTATGACTTTATGTTAAGTGTTTGTCTTAAAATTAAAAAAATAATATTTTTACAAATTTAGTAGAAATAAAAGTTTATGTTATAGCTCATCATTCATTTTTTTCAAACAAATATCTGCTCGCTATTCATAAATCAATTATGCCGAGCATAGCCTTTATTTGCTTTATTTCTACTGAAACATGGCAGGCATATATATCGTCGCTGTCGTTCTCAAACCTCGTAGCTCCAAAATGCCAACTTTTCAGGAGAGAGAAACAAGAGCTGTCTCCATAGGACGACACATGCCCCCGTGCATGCTTTAATAGTAACGTAACGTTAAGATATCAGCACCGTCACAGATGTGTCATAATATATTGGGCAAATGTGACATTGACATATTTTTCTTTGTGTAAAGGGCCATAACTCTTAAGCGTGTAGGTCAATTTGAAATCTTGTTATCTAACATGACCTAGATCTTATGGCCGTACACCTTTTCATGTTTCAAAAGGTTTGACGAAGATCCGATGACAAATGCTTGAGTTATTGAGCGGAAACGGGAAGAAACACCATTTTTCTATGTGTGAAGGCCCGCAACTCTGAAGTGTCTTGGTAAATTTGAACGGTTATCAAACCTGACCTAGATCTCATAGCCTTTCACATTTTCATGAGGTTTGGTGAAGATCCAATGACAAATGCTTAAGTTATTGAGCGGAAACCAAAAAAAACGCCATTTTTCTATGTGTCAAGGGCCGTAACTCTAAAACGGCTAGGTCAATTTGACTGGTTATCGAACTTGACCTAGATCTCGTAGCCTTACACATTTTCATGAGGTTTGGTGAAGATCCGATGACAAATGCTTGAGTTATTGAGCGGAAACCAAAAAAAAACGCCATTTTTCTATGTGTCAAGGGCCGTAACTCTAAAGTGGCTACGTCAATTTGACTGGTTATCAAACCTGACCTAGATCTCGTAGCCTTTCACATTTTCATGAGGTTTGGTGAAGATCCAATGACAAATGCTTGAGTTATTGAGCGGAAACCAAAAAAACGCCATTTTTCTATGTGTCAAGGGCCGTAACTCTGAAGCGGCTAGGTCAATTTGACTGTTTATCGAACTTGACCTAGATCTCATGGCCTTACACATTTTCATGAAGTTTGGTGAAGATCGGATAAACACTGCTTGAATTATTGAGCGGAAACGAATCCGGACGGACGGACGGACGGACTGACGGACGGACGTACTCATGAGACGTTATTTGTGGGGTTTTCTTTTGTTCTTTCTTTTGTTTGGTTGCAACCCACAAGTAGCATTTTGCACCCCACAAGTGACGGAATGAATGGAATCTTAAAATAGCCTATTGTTCCACACCCCACAACTACCGGTGCATTCGTACGGACTGACGGACGGACGGACGGACGGTGCGATTTTAATATGCCCCCGAACCATCGGTTCCGGGGGCATAAAAAACGTCACATTTTTTTATAGCGATGTTCCAGAAATTGAAATTTTATAAAAATACCAAACAAATGAAGCTGCAAAATATGGTATAAGCCGTAGACGCGTTAGTCATACCGATATTCAGAAATGGTAGCTATGATATTTTGTCACCACAGTTTTCTCATTTTTATGAGGTACGATAATTCCCAATATTCAGAAATGGTAGCTACGATATTTCGTCACCACAGTTTTGTCATCTTTATGAAGTACGACAATTCCTGATATTCAGAAATGGTAGCTACGACTTTTCGTCCGACAAAAAAAGCGACCAATCAAGCTACAACATTTCGTCACGTGGCTTTTGTAATGGGTTCTGATTGGCGTAGAGCTACGAGATATAGCCCAAAATACGCACCAGACTTCATACATTCGGAAAAGACGAAACAATTTTTTTGGAAATTTTGGAGCTACGAGGTTTGAGAACGACAGCGACGATATGTACCTCCACCCGAATTTGAACTCAGGTAGCCTGATTACACGGTAAGTGCACTAACCACTGAGCTACGGAGGCACATTCATAATATTTGTACCTACCAGTAAAAAGTTGAATAGAAAAAATCAGGAAACATTTATAATAATAAAAATTAACAATAGCAATAATAACAAAAGTATGTATATTCCAGATTCAATTCTACGAGATTTTGTCAAAAAAATTAGAAAATATATCTAAAAATACATCTATTATCTCTTCACACCAAAAAATTGTTTACTAACAATTTCAATCAATCGTTGTCTCATTTTCGATTTAAAACTTTCATACCATAGAAGTATATCACGTCTTCTCTTGACCTTGTCACTGTGTCGTAATGATTTCTCGTTTTCAAGAATTTTAGTCAATTCTTTCCAGTCTTTTACATAAAATACTGGTGCATTGTTTTCTTTGAGCAGACGTAATGGAAATGAATCAGAAACTTTGGACTTCCCACAATTCCCTGGCGTCATGACATCCTCGATGATCGGAATCGAGCCGTAAGCGATGGCTTCGTAAACTCGGTAACATTCTGTGTTCTGACCGACTGGATTAAGCGTGAGATCACTTTGTGATAATGCTTGAATGAAATCTTCCCTAGTATTTGTCGTTTCTAACGGCAACCACCTGAAATATAAATTAATCAAAATCTGATTTTTTTACGAAACAAGTTAATCGTTTGTAGAAGAATTGAATGCTCATTGGCTGGTATAGCTCATGTAGTTCAATAAATCTACATTTTCTCTATAAAGTTCTCACAGTATTCTAACAAAGAAAGAGTAATTCTGAAAATGAAAGAGAAATTTACACTGGAGTTCTTTCCCTTTCCTAGAGAAAAAAGTTACAAGCAAAACTGGTTGAAGCAAAGACACTTTAGATAATTTTGGGTGTTTCTATTGCCATAGCAACCACGATTTTTGTCAAATTCAATATTAATATAATGTCATCCCAACATCGGTCCCTTTCTATATTCAAAATCATAAACTTTTGGGTTATACCAATGTTTTGTTAAAGGGAAACACTTTTACGTATTTCTGAACTTTAACAACCACATGTTTTGTTGGACTGACAGACGCACAGAAGGATGATTTGAAAACCTATAGTCCTGTTTGGTCCGAAATTGGTAAGGGACTAAGTATGTCAGTATTGACCAATGAGAGTCCCTATAATAAGATATCCACCAAATCAAAGACTAATACTGTTTTAAAACTTTACACAAGGTGTGTCAGTATTGACCAATGAGAACTCCCGCTATGTTGGGAGGTGTGTCACATTTGACCAATGAGAAATCCCGCTATGTTTGGAGGTGTGTCACATCTGACCAATGAAAACTGACACACTATGTTGGGAGGTGTGTCACATTTGACCAATGAGAATTCACACTATGTTAAGAGGTGTGTCAGAATTGACCAATAAGAACTATCGCTATGTTTGGAGGTGCGTCACATTTGACCAATGAGAACTCATGCTACGTCGGGAGGTGCGTCACATTTGACCAATGAGAACTCCGCTATGCTGGAAGGTGTGTCACATTTGACCAATGAGAACTCCCGCTATGTTGGAAGGTGTGTCACATTTGACCAATGAGAACTCAGGCTATGTTTGGAGGTAATTTAAGAATACATTTACCCTGGTCAGAATAGGAAGAAATATTTAGAAATAACAGATAATTGTTTCATCAAATTAATGCTCAGTTTATTATTTGTGTGCATATTAGTATGTTTGCATATTTCCGTCTATATCCATGGCAACATGAGATTGGTGTCGAGTTATCGCATAACAACAGCAACGTTTCTTCTTCTTCCGTCTTCTTCCGTAGTTAGGTCAGGAGTCGATTCCGACTGTAAATGTTGACCTCATAGGGTAGGTTTAAAATGAGATAGTCGCTCCTTTTCTTTGTACAGGTAAAAAATAGTCTTATTTGGAAACATAATTTCATTAAACGCGAGACTGTTACTAAACCAGTCTTACGAGGTTTAAACATACGATGAAGATGAACAGAAAATGAAGTACGACATAAAAGTACCGACATGTCACAATGAATTACACAAATAACCAAGAACTCATATAATATAGAAATACTAGCGTACATAATTTTCCCAATACATTATGCCAAATAATATTTATATCACAAAGTTGTATTATTATTGCAATTTTCCCTAGAGCAAAGAGTTTTGAAATTTTAAAATGGCTTTAAGTGCATTATTAATGGCATCAGTAAAATGCCAGAAATAATTTTCTTGGAACAACTAAACGCCTTGACTTATATTTTACTCATAGATTACCATAGTAAAAATTTGCAAATAACTAAATTACTTAATAATGTTTTAAATTAAATTCGTGCAAATTGGCATTTACACATAAATCTTGTTGTATCTTTTATACACTTAAACTCTTATATGTAACTTCCTTATACCCCTGGCTTAGAATGAGAAGGTTGTAGGCACAAAAAAATCTGTCTCAAATTTACTCTTTACTTATGGTAAAACAAGCTTTTACAACTTCATTTTGGTCAACATGACAAGCTCCGATTTTCATTAAAATGGGCTCATTAGAAGCACCTTATAATACAGATTTCAAATATGCATCATATTATCAGTCTTATAAGGTCTTAAGTAGTAGTTACGACCTTATCATTCTAAGTCAGGAATATGTAGAAAACATGGAAAGCTTTATCATTTTCGGAACAGATTTTGAGTTTTTTTGTTTGTTTACCAATATGTTTTATTATTTGAGTTAAGGGAGCACAAGGGTTTAGTTGAACATATACTCACTCCATTCTTGGCTTGATAAGACACTTTTCTCTGAAATAATCTCCTTCTAAAATTTTCATAAGATTTTCACGTGATGAGTTTTTGTAAATGGTGCCAAAGAAATTACAAGCATATGGTCGTCGTATATGTACAGGTAACTTAGAGCTGTCCACTTTTGGAAATCCTCGATAACTGCAAGATAAAATAAAGCGTTCCATTAACAATATTCTTCCCAATACACCGTAACACGGGTATTACCTAGAATACCCAATACAATCCGAAAGACCACAATGAATGGATCTGGGCCGGGTTTTAGTAACTTTTTACAAAGCATCTTAGTTGAAAACTAAAACTTTTCTTAAAATAATGAATTTACTCAAGTATCTCAGTTGAACAATGTAACCAATATTATTGATTTTATACAACATTTTCAAGCATTTTGTTGAGAGCTACCATGATCACCAAGCAAACATGGATTCTTTTTGCAGGAAATATATATGCACCACAAGATTTGAATTTAAGCCAAAATATTTAAGTTTCCCACTGAGATGCTTTATAAATACCACCCCAGGGCCGGTATTTATAAAGCATCTTAAGTGAAAACTTAGAATTTTCTGAAAATCTCAAATTTTCCTTAAGTGTATTAGCTCAACAGGAAAATCAATATTAACAATTATTTACATTGTTTGGAAGCATTAATATGTAAAGAGCTACATTAATATAGAAATCATGGGCTACTTTTCGTTTCTTGTGAAATATGACCAGTTCAATATTTAAACTTAAGTCAAAATATTTAAGTTTTCACTTAAGATGCTTTATAAATGTCGGCCCTGGTCTCAAATTTCATAGCAACACCAAATATAATTGAAATGAATAACTCTTGGTTTAAATGTAATAATCAACCAGACTGTTCCATAGAAGTTAGAGACAATGAGAAGTGTAATGTAGATATATCTTACATGATCTAAGTTTGCAACAGGGAACTGTTTAATCAAAGTTAACTTACAGAAATCTTCAACATAGGTTCAAACTTAAATTCTGTATAACTCTTTATTACAAGTTGTTGTAATGGGTTTTTTAGGATCAATTATATTCAGTCATCCTACCTAACAAACCATATTGATCCCCATAAAGGTTTTCAAAAATAATAAATTATTTCAATTTTGGCATCAATTTTAGAATTCAGTAAGTGCTTTGATAAAAAGGTAGGTACATTGTACACAAGAGAAAATTTTGTTGTTACTCCAGAATAACTGGAGTTAAGCATCTATCATAATTTTTAATGATAAATTTCAGATGTTGTTTTTTAATTTCACTAATTGACAGAATGGTTGCTCAATGTATATAATCGGAAAGTCTTCCTGCTTTAACCTAGGTATTGGTGGGAGTTATAATATACAGTTATACTTTCTTGGTTGATTCAAATGCCACCACAAATATGGGATTGGAACCCACAACCTTTAGAACTTGATGTTTTCAACAGACTTTACCATCATTGATACATGGACTATATATGCAGATATAAATATCAGAGACATTTATAGAATAATTAAAACCACATTTATAAATTTCTGGTAGCAATTGTAAGACTTCATGTATGTTTGACATTTTATAATGGTTGTGTATGGTGGAATATATCAAGATTTCAAATATTATTATCTTTGAATATCCATTACTGGACTGTACAGTCATATGTCTATATCAGGGAGGTAGAAATGTTTTCATTTAGCCAGTTTATCTTCAAAAGTAGCTGGTTGATTTGATATCTCACTTAAGTACCAAAGAAGAAAATGACAAAAAGTAGCTGGCAAGCATGTTCAAATAGCCAATGAATTTTTCCACCTCCCCTGCTATACACTTCTAAAAAGATCCTCCAGATTTGCTTAGTTGTCCTGCAGTATTACCATTGGTTCATACTGAGGTGTTAAATGCTTCCAGAATATAAGGCTGTGCCAAATATCCTTGCTTGTTTCTCTGCTATTTTGCCATGAGACATATAAGAAGACATCAATAGAAAAGCAAGAGGGCACAAAGTGCTGTACAGGTCACTCACCTGTCATACTAAGGCAGTGACATATAATATTATATGAAGTCTGATTTACAACTCTCCGGGTTTGGGGTGCCAAATTGACTGGTGCATAAGTATCAGTTAAATTGATGTTGAATGATCACTGTTTTACTTGGCAAAGAACATTTTGCCTTTCAAAACTTAAAATACTATTAGCATTTTTTTGAAGAGTTTAATACATCTGACAAGAATAGTCTCTAACCAAAGTACTGCTTGTTAATGATACTCTCTAACCAAAGTACTGCTGTCAAATATTTGAGTATTTAATCAGACATATTACTGTTAATATTGCCCTGATCTAGCAGGTACACATCATTTATCATTCCTATTTATACAAACATTAATAATATCGGAGTATATAAGTGGTCCCTGGTAATACTATCAATTCAAGGAAAATCACAGGTTTTTATAGAAAATTGCAAGTTTTTCCGGGAAATCACAAGTTTTTGCCTCTAGTTAGTGTAGGCAATTATTTATACTGATGTATATAACATTTAAGTGCACTTGAATCAGGGTATTTATTATAGTTAATGCATTTTTTAAATACTTAATTACAATACACAATTTAATTTCAGTCTGTGATACAAATTATTTCATTTTCAATACACATGTCGACGGTTAGTTTTTTATAGAAGTGTCCGATTAATAATAATACTTTTCATTTTGAAATTTAAATGTTCATTTTTTCTCAAACTTCTTACGATGCATGTATGACCTAGTTACAGAATTTCTGTTGGAATTTCCTTCTCATAATAATTATTGTATGCAACCTTTTCTTCAATTAATTAAACAATTGAGATTCCTACAGTAAGATTAACAATGCCTCCAACAATCCCACAAACCACACTAAGCCAAGTTACTGACATTTCAAGAATAGATGTTTCAAAAACAAATTAACTTTAACTCAATGTCAGTGAAATTTAATTCCAATTATATTGTATGGCTTGGAGGAGTGATTTACTTAACATTTTCTAGATATTGCTAAACAATTAGTCTTCAATCATAAAAACCAGCGGGCAAATTTCACTGTAAACCTTACACCAACATTTCAAACTGTAGAATTAATTAAATAAGTCAGAATTAATTACAAGTTTAAGAAACACATACGTGGCGACTCCTAGAGGCCATTGGAAGAAATTGACGTTGTCGATCTCGTTGCTGTCGTAAACGAGGAACACAAACTTTACTAAGCCCCCGTTGTAATGCATATATGGCTGCAACCAGGAATTATTGCATTGTTCGTTGCCTAGCAACATGAGACCAACATGTTTTAGTTGAGACAGATTGTTTAGAGACTTGAGCCACATCTGAGCAAATGAAACTTTCGTAGGGTCCCGACCGTTTAGTATGAGCAACAGATTTTCTGTGTTTTTTGGCACCTGTTCTGGAACGACGCCTGGACCAGTACGGAATCTGAAATAGAAAAATAATCATTGTACGATAGCATACTGTAAATTCAGTTAATTTCAATGGGATGCAAATTAGTGGTTTTAATTAAACAAGAGGGCCTGAAAGGCCCTAGGGCGCTCACCTGTTGCACATTGGTCTAGGTATCAGTACAACCTACATTCTGACCATATTTTATGAAGATTGGATCAAACCAGTGACCCCTGTTTTTGACCTAGTGACCTAGTGACCTAGTGTTTGACCCCACATGACCCAATTTCAGACTTGGCCTAGATTTCATAAAGAACAACATTCTGACCAAGTTTCATGAAGATACGATCAAAATTGTGACCTCTGGTGTAAACACTAGGTTTTTCTAAGATTTGACCTAGTGACTTAGTTTTTGACCCCACATGACCCAGTTTCACACTTGGCCTAGATTTCATAGAGAACAACATTTTGGTCAAGTGTCATGATGATTGGATCAAAATTGTGACCTCTCGTATGAACACAAGGTTTTTCTAAGATTTGACCTAGTGACCTAGTTTATGACCCCACATGACTCAGTTTCAAACTTGGCCTAGATTTCATAGAGAACAACATTCTGGTCAAGTGTCATGATGATTGAATCAAAACCACGATCTCTGGAGTGAACACAAGGTTTTTCTAAGATTTGACCTAGTGACCTAGTTTTTGACCCGGCATGACCCAGTTTCGAATTTGTCCTAGATTTAGTGCAGAACAACATTCTGACCAAGTTTCATGAAGAGTGAATGAAATTGGTGACCTCTAGAGTGTAGACAAGGTTTTTATAAGATTTGACCTAGTGACCTTGTTTTTGACCCCGTATGACCCAGTTCCAAACTAGTCCTAGATTTCATGGAGAACAACATTCAGACCAAGTTTCATGAAGGTTGGAACAAATTGGTGACATCTAGAGTGTACACAAGATTTGTCTAAGATTTGACATAGTGACCTAGATTTTGACCCCACATGACCCAGTTTCGAACTTGGCCTATGTTTCATAGAGTACAACATTCTGATCAAGTTTCATGAAGATTGAATCAAAACTGTTGCCTCTAGAGTGTACACAAGCCAATTGTTGACGGACGACGGACGGACGACGGACGGACGAAGAGTGATCACAAAAGCTCACCTTGTCAGGTGAGCTAAAAACTCATGCATTGTATGTGATATGGTTTGATACTCATCAGCCATACTAATAACAATAATTAATTGATTTCAACAAGTTTGTTGAGTGTAGATCTATAGTATTAGACTTCCCAATAGAAAATCCATCTGTAAGTCAAGTGATATCTTTTTGTCCAGATGGACTTCACCAATTTCTACTTTAATCGGAATCACCACTCCACCAATTTTGACTGGGGTTTAGTGCAGAAAATATCATCTCCAATAAAACGAGCAATGGCGACGCCTATAATCTCCAATATATTCAGTATATCACAATAATCTCCCTCAGATTGTTACTTGCAACCTATCCAGACAGTGTGATTATGTTGGCCAGTCTTGGTATTACAATAACCAAGAAAAAACAACATCATTTACAATCAATTAACGGTACCAAGATTTTAGGCAAGCTGGAACATCATAGGGATAAATTTCCTGGAAAAAAATAAGTTCATGAAATATTCACCACCTCAAACAATGCAGAAATTGTAAATTGTCATGTAACTGTCAGTTGCTAAACCAAATTATTTCAGTCACACTGGAGATTACTGGTACCTTGTCATTAGGCTCACCAGTACAATTATAGGTACGTTTTTTGTTTTATTTTTTTCTGTACAAAGAAATAATTTAATGTTTATTGCCTGTCCATTATTGGAACTTATTGACTGTCCCTCATTGGAACTTATTGACTGCCCCTCATTGAAACTTATTGACTACCCCTCATTGGAACTTACTGACTACCCCTCATTGGAACTTATTGACCATCCCTCATTGGAACTTATTAACTACCCTTCATTAGAACTCATTGACTGCCCCTCGTTGGAACTTACTGACTACCCCTCATTGGAACTTATTGACCATCCCTCATTGGAACTTATTAACTACCCTTCATTAGAACTCATTGACTGCCCCTCATTGGAACTTATTGACTGCTTCTCATTGGAACTTATTCACTGCCCCTCATTGGAACTTTTTTGATTATCGGCCGGCCCTCAGTGGAACTTATTAACTACCCCTCATTGGAACTTATTTACTTCTCCCTGTATGGTACTGTTTTCTTCCTTTACTCTAACAGGGAACTAAACATCAGTCACCATAATGACTTTGTTTATTGAAAGATATACCATATTTCATTTTAAATAATATTCAGAGATAATTAAATAACACATTAATGTACTAAAATAATCACTCATAGAGTAATTATATAAACCTTGTGTGGAAAACGTGTATGAAAGACTTAATGTAATCATTAATTGAAGAACTTGCATGAGACTTGTTTTGTTCAATTACTGGAGAAAAAATAAATGATAGAAATTTTAATTTGACATTTAAATTTTGCGGAAAGTCCTTGATATAATTTTTAATGAGAAAAGAGAGGCTTAAAATATATTGAATCAGGCGTTTGCGGGTGTTTCAGCCTTAACATTATTTTATATTTTGTTATGAAGCACATATCAGTAATAATAAGTATGAACCAAAAATGAGTCTTAAAAAGGTTGAATTTATTTGGTTCTATTTGCTTCCATATCTTTTATAAATTTACCAATGAGTTTATGTCATCCTATTGAAATTGGTGTTGAGTTTCTTCCATCCAGTTGTTTAGAGTTACACATGGCATATACCCATGGCTGACCCCTTATTCCCTGCCCACTTGACCCCTGGGGCATCAGAGTAATTTGTCAAATATGGAAACAAAAGAATTCAGTTAATTAGATTGACTTTCCAACAAGGCCACATTTGGCCTGACCTCAGAGGTCTAGAGCATTCTCTAGTGGAGGTATTAGGTTGAGTTTCAGTATCTTGCTGTTCCGAACAAAGTTGAGTCTCTTTAAATAGTCTGTATTTGAATAACCTAAACACAAAAGATTGACTTAAGAAGAACTTAAACATAACCCATAAATATAGTTTAGACAATATTGAATTTGTTCTTAAGAGTTTTACTATGAATTATGATGGGAAGGGTTGATTCATTACAGAAAACAATTTTAAATTCCCTGAACTGGTTATAGTTATGTTACCAGAACGGGCAAAATATGACAAAATCGTCGCAATCAATAAAGTGCCAGTAAATTAGGACAAAATGCCTTCTCCCTTTTACTTTCAGTCCTAGCATAATAGAAAATGTGATGTAATTCAACGCAGCTATAGGTAAATACGAGAGAACGGCTAGAGAATTCCGCGAGAATTCCGCAGGGACTTGAGGAACATTTCTGTGATAGATGAATGCTTCACGTCAGCTGACATATACAGCCATCCTAATAGAATTATAGCCAATAAGAAGACTGACTTCCAGTACAAACTTATCACTGTTTCAAATAACATTAGTCCATTTATTGGTGACGTCTTTCATCAATGATTAGATGCTATATTATCATCAGTGAGTATTCATTAAATTGTTGGCAACATTACAGTTTCATTTGTTTTTTTATAATTGACATTTTTTTTACACATTGATCGTCCCTTTGACACAACATTTAGGTTGTATCATTATAACTTACAAACCACATAGCGAGGTACAACCTTGTTGTACCATAGTGACAACATAATGTCCGGAAAGCAGCAAGACTTGAATGTTGTAAAGTATACTATCATTGCTTAACTGTTCACAGTTTAGTCCATTTTACCCCGGTTTCAATTTTGATTGGGTTATGACAAATTCTATTTGGGTATTTAATCAAACTCATCATGGGTAAGTGATCTTTCATGCACTCTTTTTTATCATATCATCCTGGTCTTTTTGGGTATTTCAGATTGTCTTTGCTTTTTCTTACATCCTACTCTCAAAATATATTGGGTTTTTGAAAGAGTCAGATGATTAGTCATGACTGTGGTAATTTCTTGTTGCAATATCATAATAACCTGGCAATATATGATATAGCAACATCATAATTTGATAATACAGCAAAATCATAATTACAGTAATACTTGTTGCAATAGCAGTTATATTAAACAAGATATGATATGCTGCACAATTGCGATTGAATTCAGCAGTGATTTTTTTGCTCTTAAACAACAAAACACAAAATGGTCGTAATGTTTCTCAGAATTCTCACAAGTTTCCACACAATGACCATAAACTTTCAACAATGCAGTGCTTGTATAGTGAATATTTCATGATTTTGAGAATTTCTGATTGTATCCGTAGCAACTGTTCCGTAAAAGCTGCAATATATGACATTACCGCTGCATGAAAAAACTTCCAAGTCATGACAAGAAAAATGTGAAATGTCTGGAAACATGAAACCGTGGATTGCCTTTGTGTCCTAACAGCCTTTGATCCGACAGCTTTCCTAATGAAACATGAGCACTGTCTGTGAGATGACATTTCCCCTGACACCTCCAGAGTGTAGCGGTTAAGGAGATATAGATAAGTAATTATTTACAAAATGTTATATATATTTGAGCCGCGATCTGAGAAAAGGGCCCTTAATGACATTGACATCAAATTGAGAAAATTGAGTTTAAAGTTACGATATCATTTTCTGCGAATTTCAAAACGAGGCAAAAAATGTACAAAAATGTTTTATGTTGTATCCTGTCACATACTTGTTGCCTTGTAACATACTTAATATGAAGTTCTATAGTAACACATGAAGCCTATATTTTTTGGGTTAAAACATGACAAATTACAAAAAAATATGAGGATTTTTGGAATCGGCAGACTATATGGTCATTTATAGTCGTATTTTATTAAAGACCACTGCAATATGAGTGTAGTATCTTGTAGTTTTATACAGCATATGAAAGTATCAGTTATTGATCAAGATACGATATTTTGGGGTAAAATCCTTCAAAATATAAACACAAATGGTGATTTTTGGAATCGGTTTACCACAATGCCATTTATAATGTTATATGATTATAAAACAGTATGCTCGACACATGTGGTCTGTCTGCATAAGATATTGCTAATCTGATGTCTTAAATGTTGACCATTTTCAGACATTTTTGGGCAAAAACATTGCAAAATTCAACAAAAGTGAGGATTTTTGGAATCGATTGACCACATTGACATTTATAATCGTATTATATCTAAAACAACTACAATTCGTTTGTAGTAAGTTTAAGTATAATATATCAAATAATACATTATCCATTTGGATCACTATATGATATTCTGGGGTAAAATCATACAAATTATAAACTAAAATGGTGATATTTTGAATCGGTTTACTACAATGCCATTAATTACACCATTTAGTAATAAACCACTAAGATAGGCACATGATGACTTTCTGCTTAAGATATTTATAATCAAGTTTCAAAGTGATACGCGTCTTGAGCAACTTTTGGGGTAAAACAGTCCAAAATATTAACAAAAGTGAGGATTTTAGGAATCAATTGACCACATTGACATTTATAATCGTATTATATCTAAAACAACTACAATTGGTTTGTAGTAAGTTAAAGTATAATGTATCAAATAATACATTATCCATTTGGATCACTATATGATATTTTGGGGTAAAATCATACAAATTATAAACTAAAATGGTGATTTTTGGAATCGGTTTACTACAATGCCATTAATCACATCATTTAGTTATAAACTACTAAGATAGGCACATGATGACTTTCCGATGAAGAAATTTATAATCTAGTTTCAAAGTGATACGCGTCTTGAGCTACTTTTGGGGTAAAACAGTCCAAAATATTACCAAAAGTGAGGATTTTGGAATCAATTGATCACAATGTTATTCATAATCATATTTTATTAATAATTATATTTTATAATAACCGTATAATAATTAGTAAGAAATTGATTACTGAAAGCTTTTGTTAAAGATACAATGTTTTGGGATAAAATGTTACAAAATATAAACTTAATTGATGATTTCTGGAATCTGTTTAACCATAACACCACAAACTGTGCTATTTGAAAATTAAACAATACAAATAGACACATGTTGTCATTCCACACAAGCATTAATAATCTGTTCTAAAAAGTTGTTCATTATGTGAAATTTTTGGGGTAAAACATTTCAAAATATAAACATAAGTTAAGTAATTTCTAATCAGAAGACCACATCATTATTAATCATGACATTTAATAATAGCTTACTGTGTTAGGTTGGTGAGAACAATTTGCTTAATACATCAAAACATTTCTGTATAAAGTGAGTAAAGTGTGTAAAATGCCATATTTTGGGATAAAACACAAAAAATGTAAACGAAAAACCTGTCTTTTGGAATCTGCTAACTACAAGGGTGTCATTAATTTAATTTCGATATAAAGCCTGTAATATGTACATATTGATTGGCATTTACAGCGTCCAAACTTTAGTGACAGACAATCAAGACAGTAAGACCTTTGGGTGTTACACGAAGTCAGATATAAACAAAAAATGAGGAATTTTGGAATCGACATACCACAAAACCATTAATTATTATGGGTGATTAATAGCAATGCAATGGGTTAGCAGTCTCTAGTACATTTTTGAATAACATATACAAAACATCAATTATGTTCATTTCGTCGAAATGTAGTATTGAAAAGTCAATATTTTGATGTAAATCCTAACATAATATATTTTTGGAACCGCGTTGCCATTAATGATGTTATGAAATAAATATCAATAATTTCGCATTCAACTTGCCATCATATATCATCATATGCCAGAATTGGTTTGTATAAGTAAAACTATTTGAGAAAACCAGACAATGGAGAACATGAAGTTGAACATAAACACACCACTTAATATTGCAAGCAAGACAGAGGCCTACATGTTTGAATCCATGACCCTATGTATTATATTACAAAATTTCATGCACGTTGATAGGAAATTCTTTGAGTTAGGACAGGATTTCAGATTTTGAAGTATTTTCACTATTGCGGTTTCCATAGCAACCACAGTTGTTGTCAAAATGAAATTGTGTTTGGATATTCACACTCTTCTTATTGTCACCTACCTACATACCAGGTTTCATAAACCTAGTATGGAAACTGTATGAGTAATTTTAGGATCTAGTAATTATTTACATATTTTCACTATTTTGGTATCCATAGCAACCCAATTTTTTGTTAAAATGAAATTATATTTAGATATTCATACTCTTCTTATTGTCACCTACCTACATACCAGGTTTCATAAACCTAGCATGGAAACTGTATGAGTAATGTTAGGATCTAGTCTTTTGGTACGTATTGTCACCATTTCGGTCTCCATAGCAACCACAATTTCAGACACAATAAAAAATAGATGTGCATAATTCCCTTTATTGCCCCTTATCCACAGATCAAATTTGCTAAACAAAACTTGAAAGATGTTTTAATTATGTCAGGATCCAGATTTTTGACGAACTAACTGACTAACGAACTGACTGACCGACGGTGGGAAAACCGATATGCCCCGTTTGAAAACCTGTTGGGGATTAATTTTACATACATACCCTGAAATAAAGTAACTTCTGTATTTAGTTTTACTGTTCTGCTATAAACGTGGACTGCATTTATTTAATACAAATCCCATATATTGCAGTTGTAATATTTTTCTGATCATTATTAGTAAACCAGAGAATTTTGCATATTTTAGTAATTGAATGGTTGCTATGGCAACAAAAAATATGATAAAGGCATATTTTTACACACAAATGTTACTCCTCACAAATAAGTATCATTATTCAAATGATAAATTTAATCCGAGTAGATTAACAGCAGTGTGAAAATGCCACTTAAACACCAAACAGTAACAAAATATGTCCATGTTGAGATACCCGTTTTTTGCCAAAAATGTCCATGTCATTGGTTCCTTTAAAAGGTCATAAAATTGTCAATATTTGAAAAATTGACAAAAATCTTTCTTTCTTGTACACAGGAAAGATAGATTCTTCGGAAAATGCAAAAAAATGAAAATCGAAATTTTTTCATTAAGGGCCCTTTTCTCAGATCGCGGCTCATTTGTAAGTCAAAGGGTATTGCCTTCTGTGTCTATTTTGTTGTTTTTGCAAAGACTATAAATATATAGGTAATAATGCATACAGTTTCTTTTTGCATGTTTATTCCAGTTTAACCTGATTCTCAAAAACTTTTCAGAAATATAATAAAGTCTAGGATTAGGGTTAATGTATGACCAAATCAGTACTAAACTTATAATTTACCTACCCTTCCGCACATACTAGAGCAACTTCTCCTCAATGTAGAGGGAAATCAACATTGTTGTCAAATTGTCATGGAAGATACTGCAGGTATCTGAACTAAGAATGCCATGTAAGAAATCAAGTGCACTGAAACCTCCATGGATCACCGAACTGTTTAGCAAAGTGTTATTTATTATTAATAATCAAGCCTCACCCCTTTTTAAAGTGACAGCCAAAGAGGCGTATAAGTGACCTTAACATCCATATATGGACAGTTTAATCTGTGTTGGACTCTAAGCTGTGTCTGTTTGTCTAGGTGCACATGCCACAGCTTCTAAGTGGGTTTGGGTATGATCTGAACGCTACAGTTTGTGTATATTGGGGATGCAAACTTTTGACATTCTGCTCCAGTGGCAGGTATAGCTGTCATAGCAACCCAAGCCTTGCAACCTTAGCAACTATTTCTAGTACTGTTAAACAACAATATATTTGTTCCTAACTAAATAGAATTCTTTGTTTAAATATCACAAACAACACCATTATACAATATAGCCAATCGATTCTATGGAAAAGATAAGTTGATCTCGGTATCAGCCCAGGCCTCTGATGTATGCACTATCATTGCAATTCAAAATTGAACTTGATAAAGCAAGGCCTTGTTGCCAGGACGATGTAACTGTGTCTGTATACACACTGTGTTACATCAGTCTCCTAACAATCCTGAATAATCATATGAAATACAATATTTATATGATCATTTTGACATTACAGACTGAACTACAGGAGACAGGACAATTAAAAACATTAAATGCAAGAAACAAAAGGTTCAATTATAAGAAACCTAAGCCATAAATATTAGAAATATTGGTAAGACGAGACAGTAATATATGATAAAGTGGTACGATGTCATTGGGCGGCCGAACGTTATACGGTAGATTTATAGTCCATCTAGAAACATGATAAAAACTTTATCATATCATCGCGTGTCATGTAAAATTTCATGTCATCTGTAGACGTACGATAAATATGGAGTTACTGCATGATGTTGTGGGTCCGTCAGTATAGTGTATAATATAGTGTGCCCAGGATAACAAGAAAGGCAGGACATTTTGGAATAAACAACATAGGTTGAAAATTCAAGCGTGTACGATTTATCAGTGTTATTTTAGTATACATTTGACAATATGTGATTATTTATGTAATCAATATTGCAACAGTAGACCAATCCGGTCAATGTTTGTAAATATCACGTTATCCTGGGCACACTATATAACTGCTTAAACATCACTTAAAAGTATAATGTGCTTATATGCACAGCCACCATTACAGTATCCCTTCAAATCTTCGATGCATGTTTATTCATTTTGCACATTGTGTACAATCACAGAACTGTACAGATCTTTCAAAATTAAACGAGAATCGTTTGTCAACATCGAGTCGTCTGCCAGGTAAACTATGTTTATTTAGTTTTACTTAGTATACCCGAGTTAACGGTACTTTACATTGATTCCTAGTATTCTTTAACCTAGTCCCCGCTATTCTTTCGATTTGGATATTTCCCACATAAGTATTACTTATTGAATCGACCATACTTACATAAATTTGATATTGTTGATAGTTTTAGCACCGTAACTCCATACCCCACCCATCCTTTCTTCAATTGGTCCCTCCATAATATGTTCCCATAAATAGTGACCTGAAAATACATCAAAAATACAATATAATGTACAACTAGTAATATTTTTGACACAAAAACAAAGGGCCATAACTCTAGCAAGAATCATCTAAGCTATGGCATAATTAGCATTAGTTTATATTTATTTATTTATTTAAGGTCGATTGTGAAACAACTTATATTACTATATTAATCACTCTTGACACCTAATTCCTGATGTCATCCTGGTCGCCACAAGGGTATGAGAGAAGAGAAGCCAGTTCACACTCAAGGCAAACGTTCAACCACTAGGCTATCGAGGAGGTGGTTATTAGCACTCATGTGAAGTTTCATTGAAATTGGCCTAGTGCACATGTTTATGGAGAACAAGGGAGATAAACTTTGTGCAATCCATGTAGACAGCCACACAGCACAAAATCAATATATGGCACTTTCCCCTACTAAATGTGGGCAACCTTTTTAAGCCAAACAGTACTACTTTATCTTTTAAAACTATTTAAAACATGACTGAGTTCTCACAAGTAAACCTGACTCACTTTCATCCTTATTTGGCAAAAATTGAACATTTTAAGCTTTGATACTGATTTTGAGATTCTTAACATTTTGGTTTGGGTCCAGGAAAAACTTACTCCACTCAAATGGGAACAGTTTTATTTTCCAAGGAAAAGGTACATTGGTACAGTAATTATGGTGTTCTATAGTAAAGATAGAAACATTGCAATACAGGGAAAAACTATTTAATCACACGACTGCAAAAAAGGATGTTTTACTACCCACTTTAAACCTCACAAAGAAGGTTCAAAATCAATTAATTATTGCAAAGAATGAATCTTTAAGTATGTAATTAAAGTTAGAAATGTTTTGCTACCTAAAATACTGCAGAACTTGGAATATAATGTTTCCTAGTGATTTCTATTTTGGAGGAGTAGATTAAGTTTCTTTAAATACTTCATAATGTCAGTGCATAGAAGACAAATAATTATATAGTTTATTTTGCAATTCCAGAAGGTCACAGACTATAGAATTAACAGGTTAAAACATACGAACATATGAATTATGATCTCAGATTTTCGAGTCATCAAATACAAATACATGTCATTTGTATAGCGCAAAAATTATGAAATCATTATTATTGCCCTTTACACTAATATACATTCACTTAAAACATTCAATTTAAAACCTGGATTCTAGAAACTAGATTTAGTCATATCATAAAGAGCACATTATAAGACTGTTATAAGTGAGTTTATTATACTGTTTAACCATTTAATTTCAATGGGACAAAATTTCAAGAATAACTTATCCACTAAGTCATATACTATATGAATAAATTATATTTGCGGGGAGTTTATTTTGTGTTGGAGATTGTTCACGAAATTAAATGACCCACAAATCTTAATGATTTTACAGTAACTTTTATTCCCCGCAGAAGTGTTCCTCTTCTGATATAGAGTAGCAAATCTAGATTTCCGTATTTGTTTAGGACCCCTGCATAAAATAGCAGCTTTACAGCATAAAATCTGCAATGGTTGAGTTTCTCAGATAAAGGTGTTACGAAATAACTGCGAAAGCAAAAAAACAAAACTAAGAAATTTGGAAGGCATGATGTGTATACAATAGGTTCTATATCTGTTGAAGATTTAGCCCTGAACGGTTTGACAGCTTTACTGAATACATGGTAATAACATGCAAATAAGCTGGCCTCAAAACCACACAAGATAATAATACACGACAGATAAAACCTCACACTTAGCCAAATATTGCCTCCTTGGCTTCATTAAAAGCTGTATGAGGAAATGTCTGTTTAGAATAAGCCAATCTATCTTGAATATCTATATTTACATAACAATACACTTTTCTATACATTATCAATGGCAGCAATTTGGTCCAAGAGCTGTATGCTGACAATTCCGATACTTTTTACATCAAAACGGAGATGGGATCTCTCAAACACGATAATCAAGCTGTCAATCAAAGGACTGGGTGATAATCACGCTTGACTGGTTGCCCACAATAAAACAAATAAATAAACAGCCTGTCTGTACTTATTTAAGGACCAACCTTCCAATAAAGACATAATATTGTATAAGTTAAGTAAGCAATTTGGAAATATTGTCAAATTTCCCAATTTTACTAAATTTGCTATTAATGAGATTGCTATCTAAGGTTACAAAAGTCATTGCCATCAGTATAAAACTGCATATCGAGACATTTTCAAACAAATTCAGAATTTGCAGACTTTTAGACTTTCTATTTTCTTAATATGTGCATGATAAGGCGAGAAGACTTTTGATTTTCTTTAATAGCTGCGTGATAAGGCGAGAGGTTGTATCAACATCCAATAATTACCTATTTATAACCATACAGAAAGAACAATAATAATAATGAGAGACATTTAATTAGTTATCTCCCCTAATTTAACTCTCTAAACCTCCAGTACTACTTCTATAATCAACAACATTTCCTTAATAATGTGATGCAGATTACTCCAACTGTATTTTAGTTGTCAGCATGATGGTTAAATTGGGCTTCAATATCAGCAAACATAATAATTATGAGATTGAATAACAAGTAATTAAGAATTGCAAGCATTATACAGAAATCCCCTTCTTAGTTTCCAGGCTGACAATGTTTCTGCTGCCATGGTAACCACAATATTCGTCCAAACCAAATATAAATTAATTAGATGTGCATAATCTCATCATTGGTCTCTATCCACATACCAAGTTTCATAAAACTAGCTTGAAAACTGTTTCAGTTATGGCAGAATCCAGATGTTTTTGATGGACGGACAGACTAACAGACGAACGGAGGACAAACCTTTAGTCCCCTCTGGTTGAAAAAACCTAATAAGCACTATGGTCTATGTGATTACAAGAAACTCATAAACCTACTGAGAGATAAGTTACTGTAATATAACACTATCATACTGATCACAATTTTACAATATTGAAGTGATGCATCATGGCTTGAAACAGCTTCATGACTTCACAAACAGTGCATGTCCAGAGTATCATTCGCAACAGTTTCCAAGCAAATTTTCACTATCAAGAGCCTCTGTAGGTCAGTGGTTAGTATGCTTGCCATACATATAACCTGGCAACCTGGGTTCAAATCAGGGTGGAGACACATATATTATGCCTGTCATATTTCAGCAGAAAGCTGACTGCCAAATAAAGGCTATGCTCGGCATTAAAAATTCAATTTTAAAATAATATGAAGGGCTATCCAGTGGAACTTAAAGATTTGACCAGGAAAAGTTAAATGATATAGATATGCTGACAGGATGAATTTCTTAAAGCATAGCCTCCTAACACCCTTAACTGTTTTTATAACTCTTGGACAATGGGAAATCATATAATGGACGTCAAATGATTCAGTAAAAGATCACCTTGTCAGACAACTTGTTTGTGTAATTTGTTTTACCATCAGCTGAGCTAACTATAAATTCTATTACGTCATACAACTTCTGGTATCAAATGAGATGCGCGCACACCGTGACCGCAATTGTCAGTGCGCTTACCGTACTTGAAGAGAGCAGACGTAATTTGTCTCTCTCGATACGACGAACAAGGTTCGTCAGTTTATAAACCGCAGTACTTTGAATGTACAGCAGTCAGTTATACTATATTTATATATACTCCAGTTGCTACGAGGTAGTAACAAGTTTTATTTATCGTTGTTTGATAAATTTACGTATTATCAGTATACACAAGAATAACTTAGTTTATACCATAGACATTAATAAAGAACTATCCTTCGCATTTTGACACGGTCAAAGTGACTGTCGTAAAAAATTATTTTATGGCATACGGTAGTCTTTCACGACATACCGTAAATCGTTCGCACTTTCTCAGCACACGTGAAGAAAGATGGCGCAGCGAGAGGTCCAAAATAAGAAAGAAATGGGGAAAACTAAAGCAGTAAGCGGAGCAAATTCCACCCCTGCGAAGGAAATTATACATGTTGAAGGTGGGAATTTATCTCAACCCTCGACGTCTCATGAAAATGTTAAGGCGACCGTGGGCCGACCTGCATCCAAAGATATCAACAAAGAGATGGTCTTGGTTATGAAAGAATTGAATGCTAATTTGAATGCACAAAATATTAGACTTGAAAAGCAGGATAAAAGAATTGACGAGTTGTCGTCTGTATTCACTTCGTGGTCCAATGAAGAATACCAGTATGACTACGAGAATGATTCTTGTCAATCTGAGGTTCAGTCTGAGCCATGTATTTCTGAGGAGGTCGATTATCCGGCGTCTAAGAGGCATAAAGGTGATACCTCTATTTTCAAACAATTGTCAGAAAAATTTCAACAAATAGATTCAGTTGATAATGAAATTGACGACGATTTGTCAATCTTTGTGAACAATGCCTTTAGAAATGGTATCTCAGATGAAATGATGAGTGATTTGTTGAAAGATATTCATCGCCCCAAAAACTGTGAGTCTTTGACCAAAACCCGTGTAAATCAGGGTATTTGGCGACTTTTAAAGATGCATACTCAAACTGAAGACAGTAGAATGCAGTCAATTCAAAATTTGATTGTTAAAGCTACAACTAACATTGTAAAATTGATTGATAAAAATGGTGAAGTCTTCGACACTCAGGATATGGAGTGGGGCACCAATTCAGTAGCTTTATTGGGGCAGGCCAACAAGGTCATAAATAGCTGACGTAAAGAGATGCACAAAGCAGATCTCGATCCGAAGTAACATTACTTGGCTTCAGCTTCTCTACCCTTTACTGAGTATTTGTATGGTGATGACGGAGACGTCAACAAGAATGTTCGTGAGATAAACGACATGAATCGCATTGGACGTAATGTTGGTTATGGTAGAGGTTACAGCCAGAGAGGTTTTCGTGGCAGAAGACCTTATTCATTTAGACGTGGCAATTTCCGCGGACGCGGACGATCAGCTGCTAGAGGGGATAATGGCTCAAAAAACTTGAGACAGGCGCTCAAGAAATAAATTCACAGGTTGGTACTTCTTTCATTGCTGGTAGATTGAATGAGTACATTGAAAATTGGAGAAAACTAACTAGTGACAGCTGTATTTTGGACATAGTTCAACACTGTCATATAGAATTTATTGACAATGTCAATCCAATTAATTATCATTGTTATAGAAACAAATTCAATGAAATAGAAGAAAAAATTATTGATTTGGAGATTCAAAAATTATTAAGTATGAAAGTAATCAAAGAGGTGGATCATCACCCTGATGAATTTATTTCTCCAATTTTCATTGTACCAAAGAAAGATGGCGAGTACAGAATGATTCTGAATCTTAAAGATCTCAATAAGTATATTCAGTACCATCATTTCAAGATGGAAACATTTGAAACTGTACTTAAAATTGTGAAGCCCAATTGTTACATGGCTTCTGTTGATTTACGCCATGCTTACTATTCCATTCCAGTAGCTGTAGAACAACAAGTAAAATTAAGGTTTCAAAAGTCTGGAAAGATTTACCAGTTCATGTGCCTTCCAAATGGAATTTCTTGTGCTCCATTACTTTTTACGAAGTTAATGAAACCTGTTTATGCTTCTCTTCGTATGCTTGGACATAGCAATTCTGGTTATATAGATGATTCTATATTGTTAGCAGATACTTATTCTGAATGTCAGAACAATGTTTCTGATACGGTTAACGTTATAAACAATGTAGGTTTTATGATTAACGAGAAAAAGTCAGTATTAGTGCCTACAAGGAAGATTACCTATTTGGGTAATTTAATTGATTCAGAAAAGATGATTGTTATTCTACCAGACAGTAAAATACATAACATTGTCCAAGCATGTTTGGAGTTGTATACCAAGACACTTGTAAAAATAAGAGATGTAGCGAAGGTATTGGGCCTCATGGTCTCTTCATTTTCTGCCGTTGAATATGGTCCACTGTTTTTTAGGAATATTGAAAGAAGCAAAATTGTTGCTCTTGGTAAAAATTGTGGTAACTTTGAATCAGTTATGCTTGTTTCCGAGGATATGAAACAGGAGTTGAAATGGTGGATTCATAATTTGCAGTATCAATCTAGAAGAATTACATATTCAAACCAAGCTCTAACCATTGTTTGTGATGCTAGCTCACATGGCTGGGGTGCTGTTTGTGATAATGTAAGAATTGGTGGCAGATGGAAAGACTGTGAGGCTCAATATCATTTCAATTATCTTGAGTTGTTAGCTATATGTCATGCAGTCCGTTCCTTTTGTAAAACTGTAACAAATATTCATGTTCAGGTTAGGTCAGACAATACCTGTGCTGTTGCATACATAAAGAATAAAGGAGGTAAGACTGAGAATTGTAACTCACTAGCCAAGTCTATTTGGTTATGGTGCATTGAAAGACATATTTGGTTGTCATCAGCACACGTACCAGGCATACAAAATGATGCAGACTTTAGCTCTAGGCATTTCAATGAGAATGTAGAATGGATGCTAAATAGGAGTTTGTTCTCTAAAATCGTAGAAATTTTCGGAATGCCTGATATTGATATGTTTGCAACCAGGTTGAACAAACAAGTGACAAAATTTGTATCATGGCTACCAGACCCAGAGGCATATCAGATAGATGCTTTTTCGTTAAAATGGTCTTATAAACTGATATATGCTTTTCCTCCTTTCAGTCTAATCGGTCGGCTTGTTCAGAAGGTCCGACAAGACGAAGCGGAGGTAGTCCTGGTGGCACCTGTTTGGGTAACACAGAATTGGTTCACGTCATTGATGGAAATGCTCGTAGAGAATCCTTTAATTCTCCAAGTTCAGCAAGATACATTACAACTTCAGCGGACGAACCAAGTACATCCACTGGTAAACAAGTTACATCTCATGGTATGTCATATATCCGGCAATCCTATAAAATCAGAAATATATCAGAGAAGTCTGTCGAAATTCTCATGGCTTCATGGAGAAAATCCACCCAGAAGCAATATTCCACGCAGATTAACAGATGGGTTTCATACTGTAATGTAAGGGAAATCAGTGTATTTCACCCCTCTCCAGTTAATGTGATTGAATTTCTGACATATTTGTTTGAAACTGGTTATAGTTATGAGACATTAAATATAGCAAGAAGTGCCTTGTCAGCATTATGTGATGTACATGATGGTTTTTCCATTGGTTCACACCCTACTGTAGTTAGATATATGACTGGAGTTTTTAATTTGAGGCCATCCGTTCCTAAGTATAAAGAGACATGGGATGTTTCAAAGGTTCTCTGTTACCTAAAGACGTTGTCACCAGACAATTCAGTTAGTTTAAAACTTCTAAGTTTCAAGTTGGCAATGCTTATTGCTTTGACTAAGGCAAGTCGTTCACATTCTATAAGCTTGTTAACCTTAGACGATATGCAGAAAAGTGATTCTGTTTTTTCATTACATTATTGTGAATTATTGAAACAATGTAGAAGAGGGAGAAAAAATCCTGTTGCGGTGTTTAATAAATATTCTCCAGATAGGAGAATTTGTGTACATAGTGCCTTAAATGAATATATTTCAAGGACTAGAAATATTCGTGGGGAAGAAAAACGGTTGTTTATCAGTTATATTAAACCACATAAAAGAGTTGTTTCCACTACTATAAGCAGATGGATCAAGCATGTTATGCAGCTCTCAGGAATTGACATTAGTAAATATCAGTCCCATAGTACAAGAGGTGCAGCTTCTTCTAAAGCCAAACTTACTGGTGTTACTCTTGAGGAAATTATGAAAGTAGCAGGATGGTCATGTGCTGAGACATTTTCCAAGTTTTATGACAAGCCTGTGGAGCAAGAGACTTTTGATCAAGCTGTCTTACAATAGATCATATGGTAATGTACTTTTATATATTTTTCCATTTGATTTTACATGTGGGTTTTTCGATCTACTTTGGCAAGAAAGTTTTGTCCTTGCTTTAAAGTCTCATTTGATACCAGAAGTTGTATGACGTAATAGAATCCCCCAAACAAACAAGACTTACCTGAAAGTTGATGTTTGGTTTGGATTCTATGTAGTCATAAACAACTGAAGGGATCAAATGCCTACCCACTCACTTGATACCCTCCCTTTGTGGTTTTATAGGGCTTACGAGGTGTATGATATATTTATATATCTGTTGATCATTTGATCCAAATTTGAACAAAACTTTATTGCGTAAGCTTTTAAAGACTGACAATTGCGGTCACGGTGTGCGCGCATCTCATTTGATCCCTTCAGTTGTTTATGACTACACAGAATCCAAACCAAACATCAACTTTCAGGTAAGTCTTGTTTGTTTGGGGGATTCCCCCCTTTCAAAATCGATTAATTTGAACTCCTCACTTGTGGATAAAAACTAAGCATAATAATTACTGTTCATTCATTTCCTTTTAATGTAGTGTTTGAGAAGTTCCATGTAAAGTCAAGCACTCTGTCACAATCTAATAATTACATGTTTGCCGAACTTTGTTTTACCCACAATTCAATTTGAAAGTTAATGATACACACAAAGATAAAGAACATTTGACAGAAACTGATAATAGACATTTCAAATTCTCGAAAAAATGCTAAACTGAAGATTGATTTCAATTCATTAAGTTAACAATCGGAAAACATTTTAATAAAAAAGCCTGCCTGTATTTTTTCCAGAATTTAACACAAGACACATAATTCTATGAAAGTGCTGATTGATTGATAACATTATAATTAAAACCAGGAAACGTAAATGCATTAGGTCATGCTTTAACTGATTCCTAGTCATAGGAGGTTTAACATTGAACACTTTGATGCATTGTCTCCATTGTTTTCTCAATAAAATTCTGTCCCTTTATTTGTTCTAATGATGGAACTCGGTTATTGTCTCCCTTGTTTTCCAATTTTATGAGTTCTCTACCTTTGCTATGTCATTCATACATTGGGATTGTCTCCCTTGTCAGCCTAATTTTTGAGTTTATACTTTAAAACAAATGGAATTGTCTCCCATGTTCAAATATTCTGAGAGTTCCCCTTAGTTTATTCTAATAAAGAAATTGTAATTGTCTCCCTTGACAGCCAATTTTAAGAGTTCCTCCCTTTGTTTATTCTATTAATAGAATAGGGACCATCTCCCTTGTTTACCATTCGGAGACTTATCTGCCCTTGGTTTATTCTAATAATAGAAGCAGAATCCCCTTGTATGTCAATTTGCTAAGTTTCCTCCCAATTACATTAATATGGTTAAGATCGTCTCCCTTTTAAGTTGAATATATAGAGGATATTTGTTGATTTTGGTCCAAGATCGATTTTTATTTCACCGAGTGATCACAGAAATCATTATTTTCACGAGTGGTGTAGCTACGAGTGAATATATAATTTTCTGTGATCATGAGTGAAATAAAATATTAAGATCTTTAACTAAAAATCAACAATTTTCTGTTTATTATTTGCTTCATTTTTTCGTAAAACGGTACAGTAATTGGCTAAATTGGAAAGATTACGTTAAAATTAGAACGTCACGACATGTGAATATGATGTCACAATGACGTAACGCATATTTTGAAGCCCGGCTGTGTTGACGTTGCGTTTCTTTTTCTGCAAGATATTGGAACCAGCTCCAAACCAGTGAAAATAACAAAATGATAATTTCACTGTTATTTGTCATTGTTACTTTCACTGAAAATCACCATAATCCATTGAAAGCTAATAATAAATAAGTATAGTTATTGTATTGTATAGTGTTTGTTATATTCAATTGCATGGTATTTGTTTGTTAGTTGTCTGTAGCAGTTTAAATGAGGGTGGCAAACATAAATATAACCCAGCGAACATTTAACGATAACATAAATATTCCCCATAACATAAACATTCCCGGTGGGCACCATACTATTATTGTAATTTAACACCATTGGTTTTGCATGCCTTCTTTAGTAATTAATATTTTAACAGGCCATAATTTCCAAACTCTGCGTAAGTTTTCTAGAGAGGCAATTTATAATTAAAATTGATATAGATTTCACATGTCATATATCAATCGTGATAGATTTTTAGCAGCCTACGTGAGAGTAATACTGAAAACCAGTCAATAACGAAGACAATTCCTTGTCTAATAATGAACAAAAGAGATAAAATGAACCTAAAGTTTGACAAAACACGGAAACAACACTTTGTACAATTTTAATTACCAGCCAAATGGGTTTTAACCGAGAAACATAATAAATATTTACAAAGTCCTTAAAGGCTTTCCACAAATGAAAGCATGTTGTAGCTTTTAGATGTAGAATTAGGCTTAAAGTAATTCAATTTTACACTTAAAACTCCAAAAACGTGTCAATTTTCAGCTTAAAAACCAAAATCTTGTAAACATAAACAACTAATCAGTAAGAACTGGTGAGCGTGAAATTGAGACAAACAGATATTGGAGAATTACAGACATCCGAGCTAATCAGATTCCTCGAGCAAAAAATTAAATGTTCATAGGTTTCCAGGCAGGAAGTCCTTAAATAAAGTTAACCTTGAGTGACAATGTTGGTAGGTTTCCAGGCAGAAGTCCTTAAATAAAGTTAACCTTGAGTGACAATGTTGGAAGGTTTCCAGGCAGGAGTCCTTAAATAAAGTTAACCTAGAGTGACAATGTTGGTAGGTTTCCAGGCATGAAGTCCTTAAATAAAGTTAACCTTGAGTGACAATGTTGGTAGGTTTCCAGACAGGAAGTCCTTAAATAAAGTTAACCTAGAGTGACAATCATCAAACCAATACTAGACATTACGGTAAATAAATTTACTTTCGGGAATACTAACTTTCACGTTTTTTCCAACATCAGCATTTTCAAGACTAATTTTTTTTCGCATTTTTAAGTCTCCTGCCATGTCCACGTTAATGATTAAAAAATGTGAACATTTACGTGGCTACTTCATTTCGCAAATTTCTACCACTCAAGAACACCACAAAGTTAATTAAGTCACACAAAATAATTTCTTGGTTTACATAACATCAATAACATTACTTGGTGAGGAAGGTTGTATTATCTGCATTGAAATAAAAAATGACTAGAAATTATGCAAATCTATGCATTGAAATTAAGTAAATACATTGAATGAATTTAAGTTAAATGCATTGAAGTTAGGTAAATACATTTACAATGTAGGCAAATACATTGGCAATATAGGTAAATGCATTGAAATTAAGTTATAAATTAATATATATGCATTGAAATAAGTTAAAATCATAAATGCATTGAAAATTAAGACAAATGTGCATTGAATGCATAGGCTAAATAGTTGATAGTTGAAAATATTTATATAGCGCTTCATATAACGAGTCTCTAAATGCATTGAAGTTACTTGTAAATGCTTTGCAATTAAAGGCAATTATATTGAAAATTAATGCATCTCTGTTGAAATAATAGGTAAACTGAAATTGAATCCATATCTTCTCGATTTGAAACAACTTAATTTTGATATCAATCTCCAAACCAATGGATGGATAAACAGATTTTCTATGCCCGGAAATTCTCTATAATCCGTCAATTCTAAATTCCTCAATAATCCGGGGCATATTCTACCAGGCATATTTTGCCCCAGCCAACCTCTGTAAGATAGCATTGACTGTTACGTCCTGCGACTTCATTACAATTATATTGACAATTCCATAATATTACAGGCAGCCAACTTTAATGTTATCATAGAAATATACAGGAAATAGTCTGTCTGGAATAGAAATAGTCTCTAATACTTGGGACTGTATCAGGCAGCATCTGCACGCCTAACTTAAATCTAACTTTAACAGAAGACGTTAAATGTAGCAAACACGTTTCAGCAAATCAAATTCAATGTCACTGGAATTTAATTTAGACTTTAATAACTGAACTTATCCATCAAAATGGGCTGAAATATTTTCAAATGTTGTGGAAATAGACTTGATAATTCAAATAATTTTATAGTATTTCAAGAACTTTCAAAGTTTTTAATATAAATGTTAAACTGTGATCAATAAATCCTCACACAGAACCCCCCCCCCCCCGATGACCATGTTTTTTTATTATTTTATTTAGCAACATAGCTTTAATTGTGGATTTAGGAAAGCCATTGTACTAATGAGCATTGCAAAAGTGAGTCCTTAACGAATCGTCCGGGTGTAAAAACTTTTTTAAAAATTGTTGAGGACTGTATTTTAAACATTTTCATTCCATTGTATACCTCTAAAGACATATTGTGAAGCCAAAACATTGTCTAAAAAAAAAAAAAAAAAAAAAAAAATTAATAAAAATAGTTTGGCTCCAGTGGAGTTTGGACCCAAGGCCTATAGGAAATCCCTCAATTTACCACAAAATTACAGAACTTGAGTACTCTTCAAGAGGAGACTCTTTATTACACCCAGGTATCCTTAGGTGGTATTCTAGTGTAAAAGTTTTGTGCTGCAGCTAGGTATACAGTTATAATACATAAGACTAATATATTACTTAATTTTGTTCTAGGGTGGTTTGCCAACCTCTTTAAGAATTGCATTCCCAGACTATACACATAGACCCCCACTCCTCAATGTTTAATAATTGTAATCTATGCTGCACTGTATATTATCCATTGCAGATCAGACTGAAAACATCAAGCATGCAGCTACATGATGGAGCAACCAACATGTCTAATAGAAATGAGAAAGGTGGCATTTTACATAATTCTGACGTTACCCCTGTATAATGTATGATACCGTTATTATTGGCTGTCATAGTCTGGAACGTACATCTGAACAGCAAAATGCTGTAGAAACCATAGAACAGCTTAAATATATATATTTCACCAGTTTCCAAATAAATGCAGGTTCCTGAATATTTTAAGACAAATAGTCAATAAGTCTATACTGGATTTGGGAACAAGTGAAAGCTGTGGTGAATGATATAACTCATGATGCTCATCTAACTATCTATTTTCTTGGAAACATACAGGACTCTCTATATAACATGTACTATTTAACAATCCATTATACTAAACACCTACTTAATGACAGTTTCTGTTATATTTTTGCTGTTTCCTTTGGTGGGCTTAAGTCCAATAGTTTTCACAATAAATGTTTAAATTTTTAAGGTACTTATAATTATACATCCATAACACTCATGCACATACCCACACTCTGCACTCAGGGTGCTGCAGGGTCACACCTGACATAATGTGCAGCTTAATGTGTGGCTGTGGCAATTACCATGCAGTGCCAACCATAACTTCAACATACAGGGTATTCAACTATTCATGTATATGAAAATCAGTTTTAAATATGTGCATATTTTAATAACCAGTAGGACAAAATAGAAACGTTTAACTAAAATAATTTTAAAAGATTATAAATTTAAGGCAAGAACAAATATAGATTGAGAAAAACAAAAGTTTAATAAAGTTTTAGCAATTGACAAACATGATAGATAATAACAAGTTTTCTTGTTCAATAAACTTTGAATTTCCTGGAGGTTTCAGAGATTGTCCAATTTGTATCCATGTACCATTATTTAAAGATCTTCTTATTATAATATAAATCACTGAAGGCAAGATAATTTTTACAAGACTGCACAAAGTCATAATTCTGCAAATAAACGTAATTAGCCAGACAAAGCGTGGACAGAGAATTGTTCCATTTATGACGGTAATAGAACCAATTTCGTCCAAACTCTGAGTAACAGGGGACAATAATTGGCAAATTTGTAGAACCTAATCGATTGCTTGACTATAATGCCTTATGGTCATCTAGGATATAATTGCACAAGGGAACGTCAGGCGACTTATGTACGTCAAACGGCTCATTAACAAGCATCTGCTTCGAAATATATTGATGAAAAAATGTAATAATATATACCATATATAACTCCAAGTGGTGTCACGAAGAGAACATATACATCAAATGCAACCAATGATGCTGTTTGATTATTAACATCAAGGCCAGATACGTTTATGTATTTAGATAGAAACACAATTTATTGTGATGATGATTTGCAGGATTTTAGTGATATTTATATAAACACTGATTGCATATAGGAATACATTGGTATCATGAAACTCATAGCACTAACCAGGATTCTACTTCATATCTAATAATTTAAACAAGAGGCCCCTGAGGGGCCAGTAACGCTCACCTGAGTCATGTGGGAAATTTCAATTTTTAGCTCTGGTGGCCATCTTGTTTAACAGACCGGAACGATTTCAGCTATTTTGGTTACAGGTCACCCAAAGATCATTCCCGTAAAGTTTTATCAAAATCCATCAAGCGGTTCAGGAAATGAAGCCGTTTAAAGGATATTTCTATTTTTAGCTATTGCGGCCTTCTTCTTTAATGGACCGGAATTTTTTTAACTAAATTGGTTAACAGTCAACCAAAGATCATTTGTGTAAAGTTTTATCAAAACCTGTTAAGCAGTTAAGGAGAAGAAGTCATTTAAAGGAGAATTCTATTTTTAGTTCTGGCGGCCATCTTGTTTAGCGAAGCGGAACAATTTTAGCTATTTTGGTTTAGGGTCACCCAAAGATCATTCCTGTAAGGTTTTATTAAAATTGGCCAAGTGGTAAAGAGAAGAAGTCATTTAAAGTTTTTTTCTATTTTTAGCTCTGGTGGCCATCTTGTTTAACGGGGCGGAACTATTTAAGCTATTTTGAATAAGTGTCACCCAAGGATCATTCCTAGACAGTTTAATCAAAATCCACCAAGCGATTAAGGAGAAGAAGCCATTTAAAGGATATTTCTATTTTTAGCTCTGGCGGCCATCTTCTTTAGCGGAGCGGAACAATTTTAGCTATTTTGGTTAAGGGTCACCCTAAGATCATTCCTGTAAAGTTTTATTGAAATTGGCCAAGTGGTTAAGTAGAAGAAATCATTTAAAGATTTTTCTATTTATAGCTCTGGTGGCCATCTTGTTTATCGGAGCGGAACGATTATAGCTATTTTAAATGAGGGTCACCCAAGGATCATTACTGTAAAGTTTTATTAAAATTTGCCAAGCGGTTAAGGAGAAGAATTTGTTTAAAGGATATTTCTATTTTTAGCTCTGGCGGCCATCTTGTTTAGCGGAGCGGAAAGATTTTAGCTATTTTGGTAAAGGGTCACCCAAAGATGATTCATGTACAGTTTTATTGAAATTGGCCAAGTGGTTAAGTAGACGAAGTTGTTTAAAGATTTTTCTATTTATAGCTCTGGCGGCCATCTTGTTTATCGGAGCGGAACGATTTTAGCTATTTTTAATGAGGGTCACCCAAGGATCATTACTGTGAAGTTTGGTTGAAATTGGCCAAGCGGTTTAGGAGGAAATGTCGTTTGAAGAAATTGTTGACGACGGACGACGGATGAAGACGGACGACGGACATCTCGGTATGACAAAGCACATTCGTGCTCAGGTGAGCTAAAAAACATTGTATAATAAATCTGAATTAAATTCTGTGGTAGTATTCATAATAACATGGAGGAACTCTTCAACATGAAGAAACTCTTCAACATTGAGGAACTCAACACAAAGAAACTCTTCAACATGGAGGAACTCAACACAAAGTAACTCTTCAACATGGAGGAACTCTTCAACATGGAGGAACTCTTCCACATGGAATACTCTTCAACATGGAGGAACTCTTCAGCATGGAGGAGCTCTTCAACATGAAGATTCTCTTCAACATAGAGGAACTCTTCAACATGGAGGAAATCTTCAGCATGAAGGAACTCTTCAACATGGAAGAACTCTACAAAATGGAGAAACTCTTCAACATCAAGGGAAGCTCTTCAAAAAAGAGGAATTCTTCAAAATGGAGGAACTCTTCAAATGGAGGAACTCTTCAACACGGAGGAACACTTCAACTTGGAGGAACTGTTCAAAATGGAGGAATTCTTGAACATGGAGGAACTCTTCAAAACGAAGGATTACTTTTCAACATGTGCACACAAGCAATTTAAGCTTTTTCCACTTTGTGAACAGATGGAGAGCATTTACTTATGATTACCTATAACTTTGAAATTGAATCCAGGTAAATGTGATTTATACCATATCTAATATTTTGTAACAATAATCAGTCAGCCAGTTTGTAACATACAATGTATACTACAATATGTTTAAAGTTAAATGATAACCTTTATAGACATAAGCTCATCTATCAGGTAAACTATATTGATCTAAGTTTAACTGGGTGTAACTGAGTTAACTGTTACAGTATTCGCTTTTCTTTTGAATTTCTTTCATTAGTATTACTTATTGAGTCAACAGTAACTGTTTAATGTAACCTTAGCATTTACTTGAACAAAACAGTAAAACCATGACAATTCTGATGTCAAGATTTTGTGGTATAAACAAAACATTGTCTCTTATTTGTTGACCTTCAAGGATCAATAGGATTATTGGCATATCTCTTACAAAAGCTGGACCCAAGGATGACCAGATTACAATGTTACAGCTCCGACATAAAATATATCAGAAATAGATTAAGTATCAGCTAGATTACAGAAGGTAATAAACATAACATATTGATGACAACAAATGTCTCACATAATACCTGCTATATAAGTCCAATCAACTTCTCTCACCAGAAACTATAAACGTTCTTACACAGAACCAAAGTGCAGGAATCATGACACAGAATCAAAGTACAGGAATCATGACACAGAATCAAAGTGCAGGAATCATGACACAGAATCAAAGTGCAGGAATCATGACACAGAATCAAAGCACTGATGGAAGAATAACTAATAATTTGAGAACAAAGAAGACAAAAATTACTGAATAAAAAAAGGCGAGAATTACTGAATAACTTGATAACAAAAGAGGCAAGAACACAAAGAAGGCAAGAATAACCTCTGAACATTATAAAAGCAAATAACCTGAGAACAATTAAGGAGGCAAGAATAAGCTGAAGAATCATTACACATAAGATTTCCAAGAAAAGAATATCAGACAATGTAAGTAACACACTTAATGACCATCCATTGTATTATATAATTACCCATGTATCTACTTTATTCTTTTATCTCCTCTGGATTGCACAGAAGCTTTGGAACAATGTGAATCGTCCAGGAGCTTGGAAAAACATAAATCACATAGAAGCTTGGAAAAACATAAATCAGGCACCACAGAAGCTTGGAAATATGTGTCCACAAGACACTGATTAGATCCTCACAGAATAATTCAATTAATCATTTAGTTCTGATAATTTTTTGGTAGGCTATAAAACAATTTATCTTTAATTCTGATACATGCCAATTACATGATGGTTTCTGACATGTTGAAGATATGTGTTGAGATGAAGTGTTGATTGACAATTGAGCGTGTGTCTATTAACATTGGAATAGTGTTCAATTAACCAGAAAAAAAACACTTTATCTTCACTTTTTTTCAAAATGGGTTATTAACTTCACAGTCAAATCCCATTCAACCATTTACAGTCATATCCTTAAGGGTTAAGCAATAACATTGCAAAACCTTCATGATTTTTCTCTGAAAAAAAAATGCATTTATATTATAATGTCTATTATTTTAGCATTGTTAAACAATGATATTAAGCATGCATGATTTCTCAGCTATCTATTGTTATTGTTGTTGTTGTTGTTGTTGTTGTTTATGCTGTCAAATATAAAGCCCATATATCCACCACTGGCTCACTCACTGTTGACTAATCCCTACCTTATGAAATCAAGCAATATATTCTTTACCATTGCCTTAGATAAACCCTATGAGAATCTAAAAATTGCTATTCCATTGCCTAACTCTATGACAATTAAGTAATTATTTCACCATTACCTAACCCTATGACAATTTAGCAATTATTTCACCATTACCTAACCCTATGACAATTTAGAAATTGCTATTCCATTGCCTAACCATATAGTAATCTAACAGATTATTTTACCATTGCCTTACCTTATGATAATTCAACAAATATTGTATGATTGCCGTACACTAAAATATTCTTATAATAACTTTACAATTGCCTCACTTTATGACAATTAAGCAATTATTTTATCATTGCCTAACCCTATGCTCAACTTTCTTAGCCTAACCTTATGACAATCTAATAATTATTTTCGTATTGCCTAATACTTCAATTTGAAGAATGCCCAAGAGGTTATCTTAGAGCATAGCACAACACTTGTTTTGACTGGCAGCCTCCTTAGAGAGGGTGAGAACTCAGACAATATACAACAACAATGATTATAAGAGATATACCACAGAGACCGATTACAATCATACAAGAATACATAAAAGTAACTTGGTGGTAATAAATAATGCCATCATAACAGGCGATTATTCCAACACTTATTTGGGTATGTTATGAATAATGAATTGTTTCTGTCTGTATAATATATATAATATGTATAATTCCCAAAGAAAACCACAAGGATCATATCTATGATGGTATTATAAATGGCATCTTTACCCTAACTGTACCACAACATTGCCAAAATGTCAGACTGGGTACTTCAAATGAACAAATATATGGGCGTTTTTCAAAAAAAGTGCAAATTGTTGTCCCAGACATTTATTGACTCATAAAATAGTGTATATAGCTCTCAACTGAATCCAACAGTTGTCATGTACAAGATTGAACATATTTCTATCTACCAAACCCTGCAAATGTCTATATAAACTGCTTATATCCTTCAAATTTTTGCGATTAAGAATCTAACTCCCTGAAAATGGGCTGTCCCAAGCAGTTCAGAGTGATGTTGTTCCTTCAAAATCTCTTTTATTATATGAATTTATCATGCTAATTTAAGCTAAATATAAAGATTTTGTACTTTGCAGTAGAGGATAGTCAATTTTTCTGATTGGTCTGGAATAAAACCAGTGTTTTTTTACGTGAACAAGTGTGTCCCTCACTTTTGTTCCATCCTGTTACCTTACTGGTAAAACAGGAATACATCAAAGTATTTATTCCTAGGTATAATCCAGTTATAATTACTTGATAGAAGTTTTCTTAACAAAGATAATGGGGAAAGGGAATATTATGTTTTATTAAGAAAAATAGTGTTTTTTATAAAAATCATACAATCATATTTGATGGTAAAGCTTAATTGTCCATCCTGTTACCATGCTCCATTGCTTATAAATTCAACATAATGACATTAAAACTCAGACATACATTTAAAAAACATTGGGAAATCTTATTTTCACCTTAATTATGACTCTTTAGAGGGATAATTATTATTCATAGGAAGAATTACAATAAAATTTTCCATCCTGTTACCATGCTTTTTTGTTCCATCCTGTTACTTCAATTTTGGTAACAGGATGGAAAAATAATGGATATATTGATCATAAATTCCGAATTGCTTAATACCTTACAGATTTTTAAATGTCATTTTAAAAAAGAATATCTTACATAACAAAAAATATTTTTTAATGTACTTTGCTCCCAATACTTAAGGAGGCAGAGCTTCTTGAAATAGAAATTACGGCCATACTTAAGGTAACAATCCATCTTAATTGTATGTCATAATGTATAATTACTTCTTTTGTCAAATTGAATGATTACAGAGTATCAGTGAATATCTCTAATAATGAAATCCTCCTTGAATGACTTTTTTGTGGATGTTATATTTGACTGACAGGGCTGACAAATGAAGGTGCTTTCCATCCTTTTACCACATTTTCCATCCTGTTACCAAATTTGTCCATCCTGTTACCGTTTTTCCGTCCTGTTACCATCAGATTTCTAAAGTTTTCAACTTTGTGTATTATTTTATATGGAACTCCTTAATTAAATGTTCACCCAGTTGGCATATGCAACAGTATTTCACTGAAAATTTTGTTTTAATATTAAATTGCTTACATTTAACAGTTAAATAGTGTAATAATTACATACATGCCCAATGAGTGAAGGTGTATTCTCATGTAAATGGTGTTTTTGTATTAAATAACTTAATTATTTCTGCATATATACAACAAATATAATACATTTGATGATTTGCAACAATCAAATCATATTTATTTTTATTATATTAAAATTAATGTAGAAATATTGGTGTGGTAACAGGATGGAAAATGATGTTTTTTGAAAAATTCAAGCAATTATATTTACATTTTTAGCGAAGCAGGAGGTCTCCCCTTACTTGGAATGTGTTTGTTTATAATAACTCTTTCTAATCATGTTAAAGAAAATTTGATTTAGCATAATTTTTTTGATAATAAATTTGTTTCAAAATTTGCACTTTTTTTGAAAAACGCCCATATATCTTTATATATACATACCACTATTTGTCAGAAGACAAACACACCAATATGATTCCATGCAGTGCAATGTATTATCCCAGACTAATACATTTATACAAACAAGAAACATTTGGCCTCTAGAGTTTTATCTATTCTATCAAAATTTGGCCTAGTGACCTAGTTTTTTCCCCCAAAATGACCCAGAAGCAATCTGGGTCAATAATGTATAGGGAAAAACATTAAGTACAGGTGTCTGTAGCCTAAGCAAAGTGCTGTGTAGTGTTTTCCACAGGAGTTAATTATTGCCTTATGTGTTTAATTGAAAGGGAGGTAACTGAATGAAGGCGCTCAGTAGTGCTTTGCTTAGGCAACGGGTACCAGGTTTCATAAAGACTAAGTCAGAGCTGTGACCTTTACAGTAATTAAGTGTTTACAATGAGGGCCTAATTTGGTCAAGTGAACCTTTTTATGACCCCCAGATGACCCAGTTGCGAACCTGGTTTAGACTGTACAGACCATATTTCATTAAGACTAGATCAAAACTGTGACCTTTAAATTGTACGTACCGGTATGGAAATATGATGACCCTAAATTATTAATTATTCTTTCATTTCAACTATACAGGGTGCACCTACCTTAAGATGCAGATTGCTTTCAATGATGGAAAATGATAAAATAATTGTTCAATGAGTTTTTGTGCATGATTAATGTATAAACTGCATGATTGCCACTCCTCACATCTGTAGATAAGCGATTCAATATACATATACAATATGTATCCATACTATGTTTACCTGGAAAATGAAGGTCAGACCAATTGCTTACATTGATTTCATGTGTCAAAAATCACTCCACCAATACGGATTAGAATATTTTGCGAAACATTGTCCCAAGAGCGCATGGATTAAATACAATGTAATTGCAGACAGTTACAATGAAATGATGTTTAAGCATGTTACTTGCCAACCAGGCCAAAGATCATGTAGAGGCAAACAGTCAGAACTGAAAACCATGGGACAATCCTGAGGAACAGTGGAGAAGGTGGCCAAAGATAGATGCCAGTGGAGGTCCTTTGTTGCTGCCCTACAAGCCAGAGGGTATAACGGGCAGTAAGTAAGTTAGTAAGTAGCCTACATGACATATTCCCTTAATATGTTATCCTCATACAACCTGTGTCATTCCAATTGTTGATGACATATTTCCATAGCTTGCAACATCCTGACTTCCATCCCGTTTGCCTGAGACATCGTTTTAATGATGACATACCCTTTGTCTGTGGTACCCTAATGTTACATTCTCATGGCCAATGACATCAACTTTGCCAGGCATCCCTTATTGCAGGTGATATCATATTTGACCTTAACATTGTCTTTTGGCGTTGGCATCCCTGCAATGCATGCCTTTGACACAACATCATCAGTGTGGCATCGATTTGCAGATGACATCCCTTTGCCAGTGACATCCGCTCGGCCAGTGATACCCTTTGTCTGAGACATACACACCCCCTTTGTCTGAGACACGCACCAGTGACACCCTTTGTAAATGATACCCTCTCTGCATGTAGCATCTCTGCCTGTGCTGTCCTTTGCCTGTGCTGTCCTTTGTCTGTGTTGTCCCTTGCCTGTGTTGCCCTTTGCCTGTTACAGTCCTTTGCCTGTAATAATCCTTTGTCTGTGTTGTCCTTGCCTGTGTTGTCCTTTGTCTGTGTTGTCCTTTGTCTGTGTTGTCCTTTGTCTGTGTTGTCCTTTGTCTGTGTTGTCCTTTGTCTGTGTTTTCCTTGTCTGTGCTGTTCTTTGTCTGTTTTGTCCTTCGTCTATGTTGTCCTTTGCCTGTTACAAAAGTTTGCCTGTAACAGTCCTTTGCCTGTGTTGGCCTTTGCCTGTCACAGACCTTTGCCTTTAACAATCCTGTGCCTGTGTTGTCCTTTGCCTGTAACAGTCCTTTGCCTGTAACAGTCCTTTGCCAATGGTATCCTCTCTGTCAGTGTCATCCCTTTACATGCATGTTGCATCCCCTTCGTTAGTAACATATCACACTTTGCTAGTGGAATCCTTTGTATGTTACACCTCTTTGCCATTGATGTTCCCTTTGAATTTGCTACATCTCTTCTGTCAGTGGCACCAACATTTCCTGTGACACCACTTTGTCCTTTGACATCCAAATTGCCAGTGTGTTCTCTCTTTAAAATTGACATGACACCATTGCCTTCAACATCTCCATTGCTAATTCTGTTTAATTACCTCATCAACAAACTCTCCACTGACATTCAATGTGATGATAATTTGACTATCCTACTTGTAAGTCGTTCAAATGGTCACAAGCCAAATACTCAAACTGCAGCAAACAATGTAAGCCAGACTGGACATCAGAGTTCATGTGTGAGGTTGATACATCAATGCTATATGGGGAACATTATGGGAGTGTTTAGGATGGGTAAAGAGATACAGATCAATGCTAGATAGTAGATATACGCACCACATGCCAACAGACATTATCATGTCAATATTATTGACAACATCCTATGTTATACTACCGTAATAGTGTCCGGAACAACTCAATAACTGTCAATACAACTACTGAATAACAACATCAGCAAAATCTTGTCATTACCTAGCATAATCAGATAGGATATCAGTTTCTTGATTATGTATTAGTACACTTTCAAGATTATGTTGTTAATGTCACACATGCATTTTGTTTTAAGACATCTTCATAAAGACTTCAGTGAAATGAGGTATCCAATACAACACAGATAGTCGGTCCCCTCACTCTCTATTTAAGCATGTTTTGAATAACAAAAATCTCAGCTATAGATGCAGACTAATCTAAACAGTGTTTGATGACTGTAGCTCTAATACTATTAGAATTATGAGCATCAATCTTAAGACAACCTATCATTTCAAGGGCTACAATTATGTACTTTTTTATTTAACAAGAAAGAGTATATACAGTAACCTTTGCAAAAATAGCAAAAATATTGATTTTTTAATGCAATAAAAACACAAATGAATTTTTTTCTTCCTTAATTTTCCAGACTAAGTTGCTTGAAAACGTTGATCATTCATGGTAAAAACATGATTTAAACTGACTTCTCCCCATTATTTAAACTGACTGTTCCTTAAGATTTAAACTGACTGCTCCCCATGATTTAAACTGACTTCTCCCTGTGTCAGATCAAATTCCCCCCGTAGTTTCCATTTCCAATCCAATTTCATTGTTATATTTTAATGGAAATATTGAGTTCTAATTGAAGTATCATGTTTTCTGGGTACAGCTAGCTAGTATACAAGCACTTCAAGAATGAGTTCTCGCTATTTTCTGCACACTGACTCAGTCGATACGTCAGAACTTCAAGTACAGACAGCACAATTTTGAGGCAAATCTTGCGGCAAATCTCATAGTTTTATTACAGAATACTAATCAGTTATCAAAGAAGAGATTATCACAGAGATAGAGGTTGAATATATGGTCCTGCGTCTGCTTTACCTTGATTTATCATAATTCAGTGTACAAACATGGAAATATACGGCATCAGCTACGTTACCAACAACCCCCTCAAGCATGCTGTCGTCTCTCCCTCGTCTCTCCAGCAAACCTTCAAGGAATTTTTTGAGTCATTGACAACCACAGAGGGATCTTTGTCTCAGATGACAAAAAACTTCTCTCAAGTGGTCTCCCTCAGTGAGCAACTTCTCTCAGGCCGTCACCCTCAGCTAACAACTTTTCTCAGGTTGTCCTTATTCTCACAAATTGTAACCATGCAGCCTGTGACTAGCTCAAATTAAAGCACTATTCAACATTCACATTAAATCAAGACACCATTATCTGGTTTGTATATATATGATATATATGGAAATATCGTTCCCATAGCGATACCATTAACTTGATTATAAATCATTGTAGGGTATATATACATTGTCATTTCGGGTTGCTGTTCTCACAATATATATTAAGTACCAGGCACAATTCACAACTATTAAATGTATGAATTATACAGTATGAACCAATATCAATCTAGCAGACAGTAGTTTCACTCCATAGTAATATTATGACTGATATGTTTGAACAATATTTTTCTTCCCCTGTTTCTTTGTCTTAATTATGTAGTAGCTGAAACATATACTTCTTTTCAAAGATGTATATGCACTAACTGGCCATAGACTTTAACATGATGCAATTAATTAATATGGGGCTGATAATTGTCATTTTTCATTGTGCTAAAGAGCGAATTAATTTAGTGGTTTGTAACCTAAAATGTGCCCTTACACAGGGAACCAGCATCATGTCCACAAGAGGAGGAAAATTCATGGAAAATTATGACCTTCTTCGAATGGGTTACAAGTGAAGCCCACACAGTGACTCACAGTGACTAACCACTGGGACACTTCAGTACAATTAAGGCACTGGTTAGGTACTGGTTATATTGACTTAATTTGGACAGGATGTGATTGCTTGTTACATAATAATGTAGTTTCGTGTAATTAGGGGACTTGGAGATCAACAGGGTCAAGTCTTAATATTTACCCACCATCCGTCATACAGTCAAATCATAATGTTACAGATTGCGATATGTTTGCTTAATTAACTTGTGTGTCCACAGATCTCAACGACTGGCAAGATTTGGGCGAAAATTTTACCGATTTTTGCCAATTTTTACGGATTTTTTCCGAGATATTCGCTGTATCTTCACATTCAGACTAATCATTCACCCCGAGACCAAACACACATAGATTCATTGGATATTAATTTCATCCAGGAAGCTACTGAGAGCATTTCACATATGTGTTAATTATAGATGTGATTTCATTATCAAATCATTATCAGACATAGTTCAAGATCTTTATAACTGCCATTCATAGGCCAGAATGTTACAGACTAAGCATTGTGACCATCATAGTGACCTTATAAAAGGTTTCAGTTGATACATAACCTAATTCTAGCAGCAGACAACAGAATCTCAGAATAAATTATAACAAGACTATTGCCAAGCAATGAAAGTCCCCTACGGTAGCCAATTGTAACAGGGTAGTGTGAGGTTGGCGCCGTTAAACTAGTTTAAGACTCCTACAGTTCTCACCAGACCGTTCCAAGGTGTTTACCCTCGGAGTATTTTTGTTTGTTTTACGTTTTAGGCTCCGAACAGTATTTAAGTATGAAAATTAACAAAGGGGAATAACTAAAAAATTAAGTAAGGCAGAGTTATTGTTCTTGTGCACTGCACTTCTCCTCATTAATATCTATCCTCATGTAAAGTTTCAAAATCATATCTCTTTTGGTAATGGAGTTATGCTCCGGACAAAATTTAAGTAAGAAAATTAACAAAGGGGAATGACTAAAAAATTAAGTAAGGCAGAGTTATGGTTCTTGTACACTGCACTTCTCCTAATTGATATCTATCCACATGTAAAGTTTCACAATCATATCTTTTTTGGTAATGGAGTTATGCTCCGGACAAAATTTAAGTATGAAAAATAACAAAGGGGAATAACTCAAAAATTAAGTAAGGCAGAGTTATGGTTCTTGTGCACTGCACTTCTCCTAATTGATATCTATACACACATGTGAAATTCATAAGTCATAGCTTGCTTAGTTTTGAAGATATGCTCCGGACAAAAGTGTGACGGACTGACAGACTGACAGAGCGCAAACCATAAGTCCCCTCCGGTTTCACCGGTATGGATTCATGATAGACTCTCAACAGTAGGTAATACAGAATTGAAGCTCTTTTCTCAGAATAAATCATTCATAGATCGTGTTTTAATACTAAAAATGCAGTTTTGCAGCAATTTCAAGGCCAGTGTAATAATCTATTTTGAAAGGCACGAAATGTATTATGTTAAGCAATTTTGAGTTGCTCAAGATCTCCAAAATATTTAATGCAAATGCTTAAAACATCCTTGAGTTTGCCTTCTAATGTCACAGTTATTAACCCAGGCAAATATGGCTGTCTATCATGCCTAAGTTCTGCAATTGAACTACTAAATAAATGCTACTTTGCCTTACAATACATTCTTTGGGTTAATTTGCTTTCGTTGGGTTAATTTGCTTTCTAAGTACTTAACAACAATACAACTGTTATAATGCAACATTATATGATGTATGTAATTATTAAGGTAGCTCAACAGGACATCTAGCTGTGATATCAAATGGAGTCATAAATTAGAAACTCTGATTAGATCATCCATCCATGGACTGAATGGTCAATTAACACCATGTTTTCCCATCCAATATCAAGCAGGAAACCCATCAGTCATTCATTATCTCTTCTTCATCTCTGTAGGAGATTCAAATTGAATAACAGGAAGCAATATGATCATCAGACTGTGACCACTTTCCTGACAAGATCACCACAACCTTGTATTATTGGACGGTAAATCTCAACATGTATGACATTTATACATGTACAGGTCCCAGATAACAGAATGTAACTCTATACCCATAAATGGTGATACTAATAATCACAATCATACAAGCAGGTTTAGTCTACCTTAAATGGTGGTACTATAATAATTACACCAGCACAGTCAGTCTACCTTAAATATTGGTAAGTTTCTATTTCAGACTACCTTAAAAATTGCTAATACTGAACTTGAATGTTGAGGTCTATAGACTATGATATACAAATACACTGTTTTTATTAGATGACAACTATGAGCAACAATGGTATTAAGGGGCATGTTAAGGTACAATACTTTACTAGTAAATGGGAAAAATAGTTTGTCCCTTCCCTACAACCAGTAGAAATCACCCTTCCCTACAACCAGTAGAAATCACCCTTCCCTACAACCAGAAGAAATCACCCTTCCCTACAACCAGTAGAAATCACCCTTCCCTACAACCAGTAGAAATCACCCTTCCCTACAACCAGTAGAAATCACCCTTCCCTACAACCAGTAGAAATCACCCTTCCCTACAACCAGTAGAAATCACCCTTCCCTACAACCAGAAGAAATCACCCTTCCCTACAACCAGAAGGAATCACCCTTCCCTACAACCAGAAGAAATCACCCTTCCCTACAACCAGAAGGAATCACCCTTCCCTACAACCAGAAGAAATCACCCTTCCCTACAACCAGAAGAATCACCCTTCCCTACAACCAGAAGAATCACTCTTCCCTACAACCAGAAGAAATCACCCTTCCCTACAACCAGAAGAATCACCCTTCCCTACAACCAGAAGAATCACCCTTCCCTACAACCAGAAGAATCACCCTTCCCTACAACCAGAAGAAATCACCCTTCCCTACAACCAGAAGGAATCACCCTTCCCTACAACAAGAAGAAATCACCCTTCCCTACAACCAGAAGAAATCACCCTTCCCTACAACCAGAAGAAATCACCCTTCCCTACAACCAGAAGAAATCACCCTTCCCTACAACCAGAAGAAATCAAAGCACTGACACAGGATGTATCAAGTGAAATTTATATGAACACAAGCATTGATCACAAACTGACAAATATATCAAGACTGATAAGTACAAAAATATTTTCATTTCCTTTGGCAAGCATCCATTTGATCTAGATGATTAAATGGCAAACTTTGATCATGATCGCTGGGATGCTCATCATAATTACAAAACCACTCAATTACATATTGAAAGTAGCGACTAAAATTACAGTAAAGCAAAACACCATCGCTTGATGATTGGTATCTTCTTATAGCCGTGACAAATGAATATATAATTACAACCAAGGAGAAAAAGTTAATGTGTGCTCCACTGTCATAGTAAAATTTTTTTGCTTAAATTACCCTTTAAAACTTTCCTGCAAAAAAGTGATTGAAAAATTACTCAGTGTGGCTTTTTACGCAAGTTAGATTGTAAAATTAGCTATTTCTATATTACATTAAATGTACCAAATTTTGGTATCAAGATGGAAATATTGGCCGACATATTCCAAACCTTATCCTAGAGCATGGAGAGCGCATGATGTGTCTTTATATAGCTGCATTAGGAAATTCCTTTTTAAACCAAATAATTTTCTTTGATTTCAAAAATTAAAATCACTCTGACCTTACATGAAATAAGGTCCCAGAGTAATAATAATTTTGGGAAAGTTTAACTGCAAATACAATTTTTTCCATTTATAGACATAAAAAGTTACAACTGCAATTATACAGTTAATAAACAAACAAAAACTACCAGAAAATCATTAAACAAAAACTAAAAATTTATTATGTGAGCCATTTTTTAGTTATTTTTACTTTTTGTGGTCACTGAAATTCCGACATGAATGATGCAGGTAGGAACAAAAAAGATGTTTCACTGTCCAATCCGTTCAATTTAGCGAAACTCATCATGAAACTGAATTATTCAGCTTTCTAGACTTGTTTAAAAAAGTTTATCTCCAAAGACAACTTGTGATGGATCCTAATTTTATAACTATGTCCCTATTTTACTTCTCTTAAGTGTGTAGTTCAATTCGTATAAAGAGAATCTGAAAATAACGACCAATTGTTACACCTAGTCTTCTAAACAATCTTAATAGGATGACATTTTAGAACATTTATTTAGTACTACCGGGTAATTTCTCAGACATTCATTTAAATACTTCTATCAATGTTGACTGTCAACATAAAGACAGCGGTATAATGATAATTATGGTACAAATAAGGCTGGTCCAAATGATTCTTATAAATTATCTTTGACTTTTCTGCCCTAGTTAATTTGTCACTGTGATTTTTACCAGAATGCCACTGAAATTCTGCAATTTCAGAGGTGCAGAGGAATTCGAGAGTAATATTTGATTCACTGGAATTATTACCACTGGAATTCAATTGAAAAATGTCACTGGAATTTTAGATGGATTGTCTATGGGGTTATATAGATATTATTACAAAGGATTGTGAGGGTAATTCACTTGTCTGCTGTGAGTTATTTGTCCTAGTTCAATGAAACTTATCACATGAGTACTTGGTATGTCACTTCTAGCTGTATATAGTTATTACACATTGTAAGAAGTTAATGTATAAATCATTTGACTTTTGTCAGAGTTATAATGGCCCTTTTAGGGAGACACTATTATAGTTTTGTGTAAAAAACATGTTCTACTTAATATCTTACCTTGCCTGTCCAGGTTGGCTTGCAGTCAGCACAGCACTAGTGATATGTTAACCTGATAATCTCAGTTTAATCACCTGGATGCTGTACAGGATAATATCAATATTCAGCAATGGTCATATATCCTCCACATGAGGAGAAGTAATCAGTTAATTGTGGAAGAGTAAGATAGGGGTAAGCTTACTGACTTTGTTAAAAATTAAATTCTAAGAAAACTCAATGTTACAAATGATATAAAAGGGCCTTACCTATAGCAGCTTTTCCCCAAACTTCTACGTTATATATTCTGTTAGAGTTGTTGCCCCTGCTGGAGATATGTTTACTATCGGTATGTTGAAGATTCCACAAGATTTTGGGTGGCTCATGATGAGATATAACAAGTTGTTCATTCTCAAACTCCTCGCCCCATGGATTCCAGTTAGTGTCATCTTCTGCTAACTCTGTAATACATAATCATGATAACTTTATTATATACAGGGGTGTCAACATGGCAAAATTCAAATTCAGGAAACTCAGTTGCAGTCAACCATTTTTGACAAACCAAAGACCTTCAACCACACTGTTTCGATATTTGAATCAGTTTTTATTGAGAAAGTCCTTCAAAACCGATTAAATTGACCATAACTTTGCTTATTCTCATGATATTTTCATCAAATAACTTTTATTTATACTGTTAGTCAATTCCCGCGTTTAGTATGCTGGTTTTTGTACTTATAGTTAATTCCCGTGTTTAGCTTGCTGGTTTTTTTACTTTTAGTTAATTCCCCTGTTTAGCTTGCTGGTTTTGGTATTTTTAGTTAATTCTGAGGTCAATATTTAACTATATACATTTTATTTGTACAATATGTAAACCAAACATCATGGAACAAAGTAACATTGTGTAACAACAACACATTACATATTTTGATTTTTAAAAACCACCTGCAAACATTTAAGAGTCAACTAATAGGACATTACAAAACATGCCTGCAAAGATTCATCAACCTAACTAAGGCCATAACAAACAGTTTTTTATGTTTAGCGTTGTCGTGCACCTCAATGTTTTTAAGTTGATTTTCAAAAAAAATAAAATTGAAAAACTCATTTTTCTCGGGTTTTCGTACTCTAGAGGTATTTTTCTCATGTAAAGGTGTGTTCCATCTGGAATATTCAAACCAACGCTTATAATTTACAATAATGTTACTAAAATGCATTTACTGACTTGTTTCATTGTAACTGACTTGTTCCATGTCTAAAATACCCATTTGGGTAGATACTGCCACTCAAAACATTTAAATGGAACTATACGGTTCCATTTAATGAGGCAGTGTTTTTTTCAACTACTTTGTGTGGTTGTTTTAACAGTTACTCCAGGTTTCAGACCTGACGATAAACATACAAGAGCAACGATCACATTCTATCCCTGCCGAATGAACTTGCTTTTTTCGATCACATTGCCATCCCCGCCGAATGAACTTGCTTTTTTCGGCGGTGATAAAAAGAGATATGGCCTAACCTAGCTACTGTCACATTCTGCATCATACAAGTCAGTGTTTCATTCAACAACCTTTATAATAGTACAAACATGTAAAGTATTTATAGCCAAACTTGTCAGTGTACATCAGACCATAGACATGTTGCTAGACGACAAGTTATCCCGCAGGACCCTAGAACTCATTCCCTGATTGTCATCAAATGAAGGCAGACAAGCAGTGCATCAAAGTAACACTCGATATACTGGTACCTATAAGCCACGCCTATGATTGATTTTCTTCAATATTTTTCCTGTTTTGTATGTAAGGTACTGGGAGGGGTAATTTCGCAGTCACCAGTAGCATGTTTGTACCCCTCCCTCTCTCTATATGCTAATACTGTTACATTGAAATACAGTATCGTACCAGCTCATCACTCATGCAGCATCCTTTTGTCTAGTTATGAACATTGTTCTTACTGGACAGTAGTCCAAGACTCCCTATAGATACGATTCATTCACAATGTACGTGATATTCAACAAAACCAATCAGAAAGTCAGAATATCTCTCTGCGTAATACAAGGAAACACTGATATCACACATGACCCTCAATGTACGTGTCTCTTATAATACCAACGACACTATTCTAGTGACAATATATTCTTACAAAAGTCGACAATGTGCCGGGAGGTTTATTAACAGGCAGTAATTACAATACAGTAACTAATTCATCACAAAGCCTCAAACAATTCCCACAAGTAAGCGTCCGAACCTCCCGTCCAAACCTCCAGGCACTCATCACAACCTCAGTGCTGTAATATGAATAAAGAAGATGTAATGATGTTCTAAACAACTTCCAGCAAAAACAGATACCTTTTCATCCAACTATTATAGAGACACATACATTTTAGTTCTTTCCGTGTATTCCACATATTCTACTTTATTTGTCATTTTAGGTTCTTTGTGCAACAATATGGGAATTCAACTCACATCTGATTCCAACAGAACAAAGTTGTGCCCCATTAATGAACATTTGTAACAGTGTAAGAATTATTACTTGTACAATTTGGGTGAATGAAATAATAAAGCAATCATAGAACAGGAATATTAATGGTTTGTCACTTTAAAGCAAATGTATAATTAATCAACCCCTGTAAAAAAAAGCTTTGCCTGGTACCAGTCATTAATAATACAGTAATTCAAGCCTCAGGACCTGGAACCAAACATAATCAAACCCCTATAGTAATAACAGAGAGAGAAAATCTCTCAACAAATTGTTACATTTCATGTCCGACATTATTTACAAGCTATCAAGTTAACATAAAGTAAATTATAAGATAAATCATTTGTAACTTCAGCCTCCCCAGAGTCCATTCTCACCAGTACCCACCAGAGTTGATTCCCCTATCACCTCCCACATGTGTGGATAAAGTAAACAAGAGGGCCATGATGGCCCTATATCGCTCACCTGATTATAAATGAAGCCCTGCACAATTTAGACTAACAAAGGTAGAGCGTAAATATAGAAACTGGTGACCCCCGGGGTGGGGTCAATTTTGATCCCAGGGGCATAATTTGAACAATCTTGGTAGGGGACCACTAGATGATGCTACATACCATATATCAAAGCTCTAGGCATTGTAGTTTTAGACAAGAAGATTTTTATATGTTTTCCCTCTATGGGCTATGTAAAACGGTGACCCCCGGGGCGGGGCCAATTTTGACCCCAGGGCCATAATTTGAACAATCTTGGTAGGGGACCACTAGATGATGCTACATACCAAATATCAAAGCTCTAGGCATTGTAGTTTTAGAGAAGAAGATTTTTAAATGTTTTCCCTATATAAGTCTATGTAAAACGGTGACCCCGGGGACGGGGCAAATTTTGACCCCAGGGCCATAATTTGAACAATTACTAAATCCCCCAATACCACGTACATCCTGGCAAAATTTCATCAAAATTGGCCAAATGGTTTCAGAGAAGATGTCGTTTGAAAGTGTGGACGGACGGACGTACAGACGGACGGACGACGGACGGTGAGTGATCACAATAACTCACCTTGAGCACTTTGTGCTCAGGTGAGCTAAAAAGGGACAATCCATGAATATATTGCAATTGTCTTTTGTCCAAACAAGAGGGCCATTAGTACAGAAGCGCTCAGCTCAAGACATGCAGTTTTGGGAGAATTATTAATTTTTTGTTTAGACCAAAATATTTGACCTTATATAGGTTCATATAGGTTTTTTCGTGATATAGCCTGCATGGTGATCTAGATTTTGACCCCAGATGACCCAAATTCTACCCTGACCAAGACACACATTGTGATCAAGTTTCATTAAGATCAGAATACATCACAATATATATCTGTATCGGCACCCTCTCTGCACAAAACACTGCGTAAGCACCCTTTCTATACTGGTACAGGACTCTCTCCGTACACAACAATGTTTTTGAAGACACCAAGAGGTAAGAAAATTATTGTTCTTGCCAAAAATATTATTTCATGTTGACCGAACTGAAGTAAAAATGGATTTTTTTTCTTGTTTTATTTTCCTTAAAACATATTGCACTTTATATTGCTTCATTTTTCTATATGATGACAATATGTCAACTAAAATATAACAATCGGCTCCGCTGCACTGTACATAAATATATAGTGAAGTGCAGGGACCTAATTATTTTCTACAGAAACCCTTCAATACAAAATGTTCAATAAATTATTCAACTGCAGAAACAACCTTTATAAACTTCAATATAATTAAAAGACAATATATTGACGTGCAAAGATCTTATTATTAAACTGAGTACACCAGATTAAATGTTAATAGCTGGATTCTTAGCACTTAGAACATACTAAATAGACAATATTTGTCATAGGTTTTGCAATCAATAAACAAGAACTCACTAAGGATGAAGTTAATTTAAACACTTCAGTTGACTCAAATATCTTTCAACGATTTTATCTTTGAAACAAATGGATTTTATTATCAAAAATGATAATGCAGCATTTTTACTTAATTTGAAGAATATTTTTTTGATCAGTTGATCAGCATATGCGCATCCAGATTTTTTTCTAAGGGGTCAATCTGACCAATTTTTTTTCTCTGGTAAGGGTTTGACAAGATTTTATTCAGGGGGTCCAACCTGCGATTTGTTCTAAGAAAGTTGACCTGATCAGACACCACTGCAAACCTTGTAAATTAAATATTTATATTTAGCTAACAACATTTTTGGTATAGAGACTCATAAGGAAGACTGTGAACATGCCTATAATGGTGTTGCCTCTTATAATAAAGTTTTTATAACATAATTATAATTTGCAAAAGATCCAGGGACGCTCAGACCCCCCCATTACCCCTCCCCCAAAATATTTGGTAAGTATAATCTATAATACAAGAAAACACCTTCTCCTGACTGAAGACAAGTGACAAAATATATACATGTCTACATGACAGATTCCAGTAATGTACATGTCGTACATGACACAATGTATTACCGCAATATAACAGGATACTTGCTTTCACTCATCTCATCTTTTATTTACTTACGTCACGAACAACTTTAAGAAAGCCCAACAGTAACTTTTGAGATGAATTAAAATTTACACCAAGTTTAATGGATGGAAGCAAGACAATTTAAAGTGGAGACAAAATTTCTTTATTTCTAAGTACACATGTAATATTTAATAGTAAAAGTAGAGATTTGATACTGGCAATTAATGATGACGGCACGACCAATTGTTATACTTAGTTTCATTCGTATTGAACTCTTCAGTAACAATGACTTATCATTTAATTTTTCATTATATAAATAAGCAAAATAAAAGCTATGTAAGATTGAAATTGCACACAAATTTGACACTACACGCTCTACACCAACACTTTTAATAGATAAGATATGCCAAAACAGTTCATGTGCAGCTTTTTTGACAAACATCAAGTGTGAATTCCCTTGGTAATAGGTTTTAAAGTAATAAGTCAAGCATTTAGTGATACTCATATCTAGAGTAGTTTCCCTTGGTCATAGGTTTTAAGGATATATGTCAAGTATTCAGTGACAAACATCAAGAGTGACTTCCCTTGGTAATAGGTTTTAAAGATATAAGTCAAGCATTTAGTGACAAATATAAAGACTGAATCCCCTTGGCCAAAGGTAATTTTAAGTCCATTTTTGTATTTGAACAGTCTCCCCCTCCCTAGCATTATTGAACAATGACATAATTGATTCTCATCATAGGAAAGGAGTGTTTATTAAATTTACAATCAAATTTCAGTTCAAATTGTTATCTTACTTGATTTAAGGATAAGGACAACCAATCAGATCACATCATATTTATCTCTTGGTCAGTAACAGGCGATATAATTGGCTATCCTTATTCTCTAATAAAATAAGATCAATTTTGAATAACACCCCAGGTATTGCAACGGCTGCCCATCACATCAGTTTATGTTTCCTAATCTGCCCACAATTCAATTCACCCACTAACACTATTGCTGTGGTTTATGAAAGTAAAGTGTTATCCACATGGTGCATACCAACACCAGACACAAGATTACAACATTTATTATATAACCCTGCCCACTCAATAAATGTCTACAAACAACAACAACAACAACTTTACAGCTGTGCATAGTCTGCTTCAAGCCAAATAATGTAAAATAAGTGATTTTGATGTGCATGTAAAATTTCGTGAAATTTGACAAAAAGAAAATTTTGGGCTCTCACATTTTTTAACTTAAAATCATTAAAAGGCAAACCAATTGCGATTACTTCATTGTCATGTATTTTGAATTTCAATTTCTTGTGGGGTTCATTTCATCCACAGAACCAGAAAATTAATCAAGCACAAATATTCACCAACTTTACCATACAATCTATTTGCAAATTAATGATTAAGTTGCACAATAAAGTAATCTGTTATACCTGGCAAACCATTAGGATTTATTCACTCATCAAAATTGATGTAACACAAACAATATGTGAATGTAATAACAGACTGTCTTATCAACTATTTATTTATTGCCTTGAAACAATTAACCTTTCCCTACAGTATGGAATATTTCACATCAAGTGTTACTTCAAAGTATTCAACAATATAATCTCAATTTCTCCCAAGAGCCTCAGAACAAGGCAGAGCAATGATCTCGAAAGCAATATAAAAACCCTTTGGGACCCACATTGTGGCCATTGAAGGAAGGTTGCTCGTCTACAGAGGTATACAGAGGTGTTGCTCATTTAAGATAGATTGCAGCTAGAAGAAACCATGGTTGCTGAGAGGTTGTGTGTGCTTAAGAAAGGTTACAGATACATTGTAACTATTCCATAAGTGATGGTCATCGCTCAAAAAAGCAGTTGTTAATTCTCAAGAAAGGATGCTGCACATAAAAGGATGCGGAGAGAAGGATCAAGAGAAGTTGTTGGTCAAAAATATGTTACAGTGGAAAATCCTACAGCTAAAGAACTGTAGAGATTGCAGGACACAATATGTGTCATCAGCTTTTACTTTGGGAAACATTGTACTCTTTACTCAGTACTTTTTTATTACAAAAGATCGTGCTAGACACATATTTCAAAATGTATGATTCTGTTTCTATGTGGGAAGTTGGTTAGTTAAATGCGGCCTGTAGGACAAACAGATGGATATAACAAGTTCTCAGCATATGATATCCAATAAACAACCTTGCTATAATGACCATCAGTGGTGTGGCGAGAAATGATTACTTTTAGTCAGGCAATGGCCGGTAATCTCAGGAACATTGTCCAAAGACTAATGGTGAAATCTCCCAGTTATGTATAAACAGTGTCAGCAAAACATATTTCACTTCCAGGGCCTGACAGCCAGACAAATCAGACATTCATAATCACTGCCCCCTTAAAAACCACTGCTCCCTGACAAATTACTGCTTGTAATAAAGACTGCTCCCTTACAAATCCATGCTCCCTGACAAAAGAAGCTCCCTGCCAATTACTATTTTTAACAATCACTGCTCCCTGACAAATCACTGCTCAATAGCAATTACTGTTTTTAAAAATAACTTCTCCCTATAACAAGTACTGCTCCAAAACAAATGATAATTGTTGCACCCTATAACAATCACTGCTCCAAAACAAATGATAATCACTGCTCCCTGACAATCATTGCCCTCACCATTGTATCATGCAGAAGGGTAAAACAAACACAAATCTTAAGGGCAGATATTGCCTTATTTGCACATGGAAAATGATATATTCAAAGCAAGAACCTTGCAACATATTCAAGTCTCTTTAAAAGGTAAGGATAAAGTCAATATCTCTGCAATTTAACATCTGATGATATCAGATTTTTTAAACATATACATTTTAACATTTTAGATTACCATATAGCAACAGTTTGCACCAGTATTACATAAAACAAGGACACTCTCATGAGACAGGACCATTATAAGGGGCATCCAATGTGATGTGTCGTAGCAACATAAGACACATAAGGAGTCACTGGGACCAAAGACCAATTGTGACACGTCACAGCAACATAAGAAACATTAGGAGTCACTGGGACCAAAGACCATGTGATAATGTCAACAAGTCAACACAAGTTAGCAATAATTCTATAAATGAAGGTATTAAACAGTAAGGTCTGTGTGAAAGAATCTACCATTATCACACAGTTGGGGAGACTTTAGCAGCCGGTAGACAATAATGAAGCCCTCATCGCTGTCTGATTCAATGATTAAGTAGCTGGGATTATTAACGTACAGTTATCACTTGGCCCCGCATTCCATGGATGGCAACAACTGTTCGCATGGACACAGACAGTGCACACAGACAATTCTACTGTAATAAGGTAATTACGACCAAAAATGTCCAATAGGAATTACCGCCAAGTGCTACTATGGGATTTTTAATTAAGATTCATCGACTACCATGACTCATTTCAAGATTTTATAATGGTATAATATCCGACTTACGTCATATACTGTTCACAGTATTCGCGGAGCTCCACGAGACACAGGGCCATTATATAAGTCGGCCAAAATGTCAGACAATACATAATTAATGTAATTGCATTGGTCTCAGGGTTGACAATATTGACCATTGGATACTTACACTTTTCCATTTCCTGTAAGTAATGTTCATTTAGACAAATATATGTACAATGCCAGAAAATCAACTCTGCAACATTAAGAGTTTTTACACATAAACACAGTATACTCAATCAGGCATGGCTTGCCTGACCCACAGATCCAAATTTTGTTGCTTTCAAAATCAAAGAGGTAATGCACTTATAGTGAGCCTTTAAGGATAATTTACTGAATTAAATGTTCAAGCTTAGAGGTTCTACTGGTTATTTTACAAGCCAGGTGTATACACAACCATACATGGGACCTAGATTTAAAGTCTAGATCATCTGAAAGACTATTAGTTAATTTAATTGATCAGCCATAATATACTTTCCCAGTTTTTAGGCTGGCGATTTCGCGCCAGACTATTACAATCCACTAAGATGAATTTACTCCCGAAACTGACAACACAGAATCTATACACTTAATGCAAATAGTTCCTCCTCGTTAATCAGTTTTGCAAGATAAGAACATTCAACTTTCCTTGTTTCATTTATTCTGTTCAATTGTAATATATTAGTTTCTTCTTGAAATGGAAGGATTCGAATTGTATGAAATTAAAAGAAAAGGTGTTTAAAGGCGTTGATAATTATTACTAATCGTTACGAATGCGATATACAACCTTTCGATGCGCGCGCATCGATGATTTTATTATGGTAAATTATTTAGGTCAACGTTCTCCAACGAGATCGTGGTCTAGTGGATGAGCAACTCGCTTAGTAATTTTCAGATGCTAAGGTCCAGCGATCGAATCACGGCGGCTCCAAATTTTTTTTATTTTTATTTTTTTTATTTTTTTATTTTTTGTTAAGTCCAGCACTTACCTGTCTTTCGATTTAGAAAACCACTTGATGTTATATTACTTGAAAAGCTATTGTTCCTTAGCAGTTCGCCAGCCTGTCAGTACTTTCAGTACTTTGATTATACTTATTTGTTTAGTATATCTGCAGCCATTATGGAATCTGCCAATGGAATCTGAGACAATAAAAGCAGCAAATGAAATCAAGTTTAATATCAACCAATGGAATCTGAGAAAATGAAATGAAATCAACCAATGGAATCTGAGAAAATAAAATCAGCAAATGAAATCAACCAATGGAATCTGAGAAAATAAAATCAGCAAATGAAATCAACCAATGGAATCTGAGATAATGAAATGAAATCAACCAATGGAATCTGAGATAATGAAATGTCTTTATTATGTAATCAACCGATGGAATCTGAGATAATGAAAGTAACAAATTAAATCAGCCAATGAAATGAAGCAGCCAATGAAATGAAAGCAGCCAATGAAATGAAAGCAGCCAATCAAATCAGGCACTACATGTAGCCAATGAAATCAACTAATGAAATCAGACAATGAATGTAGCCAATGAAATCAACTCATCTTCTTTAACAGTTCAAAATACTTCCATCGGACCTGCACACACTATTGCTATGTTTAATTTGCATGGCAGCTGATGTACACAAATACGAAAAAAAATTACCCAATCTACTTTAACAGTTCAAAATCCTCCCTAATGTTGACATGCTCTTAAAATTGCTCCAGAGGTTTTTTTTGCACCAGCCGTTGCTTTAAAGTACACATATAGGAAACAGTTGAAAGCCTGATAGTTCCAGGCATCAAGGTTAATATACTAACCACTATTATAAGAGCATTATCTTTATGTAATTTCCTGTTCTACAAATATGCAGCAATATGTATGTAATTCAAACAGAATTAACACCAGAATATATTGCACTGCCATCAACATATGTGTCAACTCTTGTACCTCATTCCAGTGTGCTAACAGCATGATGTGGGAGTGATTAAATTTTCATGTACTGTAAACCAGTTTTCTTTTGCAAATATAAACTTTCACGTTTGGCCAATGGTTGGCAGATTCGTAACTACAATTTTTTGCCTTTTTAATGTCTCCTGCAATGTCAATATTAAACATTGTTTCAAAAACTTTTGCCGCTACTTGATTTCGCAAATTTCTATCAGTCCCAAATTTCTACCAGTTGCAAACTCCACAAAATTAATCCATATGACATAATTTCTTGGTTTACAATCGTCAACATGGTATATGCAACTGGATACTGAATAGAACAACAATCTATCAAACAGTATCAGACATCACCATTAATGGCAAACCAGGCTCGTTGAGAGAAATCAGGCGAAATTACAGGATAAACTCATGAAATAATCAAATCATGACCAAAAAAACTCTACAAATAAACATAAGTACTGGTACAACCCATTATCTGATTAACAAGGTTTTTTTCAATTGACATTATGTTATTACCAATTCTTCCAGTTTTAAACAATCTCAATACACAAAGTCTAGACATCTGATTGGTTGTTCCTGGTTACGAAATTAAAGAATGTGAACGTTCCAGAGAGGCAAAAAATATGTAACTGTCATGACAATTTTAGCGATGAAGAAATGTGGAGACTGATATAGGAGATAGCAAGTTAGTAGATTCTGTTTCTGTTATATTGATAGATGTAAACAAGCAACCAAAATTTCAATAGCAGGAAGGAAGATGGTATGCATGCTAGACCAGACAAGTTTGCAATTATTTTGATAACGATTTTTATGTTCCATTAACAGCAGAACTGTTTAATTGGACAGCAAAAACTGTTTTTTAGAAAACAGCACATGTCTTTGGACAGCAGGGAATATGTTTGGACAACAGCACAAGTATTTGGACAACAGAACAAGTATTTGGACAACAGCACAAGTTTTTGGACAGCAGCACAAGCATTTGGACAGCAGCACACATCTTTGGACGGCAGCACAAGTCTTTGGACAGCACATTTGGATAGCAGCACAAGCATTTGGACAGCAGCACAAGTCTTTGGACAACAGCACAAGTCTTTGGACAACTCCACAAGCATTTGGACAACAGCACAAGTCTTTGGACAGCAGCACAAGCATTTGGACAGCAGCACAAGCATTTGGACAGCAGCACAAGTATTTGAACAGCAGCACACATCTTTGGACAGCAGCACAAGTCTTTGGACAACAGCACAAGTATTTGGACAGCAGTACAAGTCTTTGGACAGCAGTACAAGTCTTTGTACATCAGCACAAGTCTTTGGACAGCGGCACAAGTGTTTGGACAGCAGCACAAGTGTTTGAACAGCAGCACAAGTGTTTGAACAGCAGCACAAGTGTTTGGACATCAGCACAAGTGTATGGACAGCAGCACAAGTGTTTGGACAGTGGCACAAGTGTTTGGACAGCAGCACACATCTTTGGACAGCAGCACAAAAGTGTTTGGACAGTGGCACAATTCTGTGGACAGCAGCACACATCTTTGGACAGCAGCACAAGTGTTTGGACAGCAGCAAAAGTCTTTGGACAGCAACACACAAGTCTTTGGACAGCAGCACAAGTCTTTGGACAGCAGCACACAAGTCTTTGGACAGCAGCACAAGTGTTTGGACAGTGGTACAAGTGTTTGGACAGCAGCACACATCTTTGGACAGCAGCACACAAGTGTTTGGACAGCAGAAAAAATCTTTGGACAGCAACATAAGTGTTTGGACAACAGCACAAGTGTTTGGAAAGTGGCACAATTCTGTGGACAGCAGCACACATCTTTGGACAGCAGCACAAGTGTTTGGACAGCAGCAAAAGTCTTTGGACAGCAATACAAGTCTTTGGACAGCAGCAAGTCTTTGAACAACAGGACACAAGTGTTTCGACAACAGCACAAGTGTTTGGACAGCAGCACACAAGTGTTTGGACAACATCACAAGTTTGTTGACAGCAGCACAAGTGTTTAGACATCAGTACAAGTGTTTGGACAACAGCACAAGTATTTGGTCTACAGCATAAGTCTTTGGACAGCAGCACAAGTCTTTGAACAACAACACAAATGTTTGGACAGTAGCACACAAGTGTTTGGAGAGCAGCAAAAGTCTTTGGACAGCAGCACAAGTCTTTGGACAACAACACAAATGTTTGGACAGTAGCACACAAGTGTTTGGACAACAGCACATGTGTTTGGACAGTAGCACAAGTGTTTGGACAGCAGAACAAGTGTTTGGACAGCAGCAAAAGTGTTTGAACAGCAGCAAACATGTTTGGACAGCAGCACAAGTGTTTGGACAACAACAAAAGTGTTTGGACAACAGAAAAAGTTTTTGGACAGCCGCAAAAAAGTTTGGACAGCAGCACACATCTTTGGACAGCAGCACACATCTTTGGACAGCAGCACACGTCTTTGGACAGCAGCACAAGTGTTTGGACAGCAGCACACGTCTTTGGACAGCAGCACAAGTGTTTGGACAGCAGCACAAGTTTCTGGACAGCAGCATAAGTGTTTGAACAGCAGCATAAGTGTTTGGACAGCAGCACAAGTGTTTTGACAACAGCATAGGTGTCTGGACAGCAGCAAACATATTTGGACAAGAGCAGACATGTTTGGAAAACAGCAGTAGTGTTTGAACAACAACAGAAGTATTTGAACAACAACTGATATGCTTGGAAAGCTAAATATTGGCATTTAGACAGCAAAGGAGATGAATGCTTTAATAGAAGTGTCTCTACTGTTAGGTTTACTGCCTTATAATAACTAGTCTGTAACACTACCACACAAACGTAAAACAGAGACCAATTCTCAAATAGAAAATATTGGGCATCAAATTGGTGTGCATTAAATATTCTATCAATGAGTTGGTTGCATGATGCAACAATAATGTGTACCAAAAAACAGGTAATCAAACTGTCAAACTTTGACACAGCCATACAAACATCATCATTGACTGTTCCTGAAAGTGTGCCCTTCAAACAAACCTGCTCATTTCAACTTTCATGTTTGCAGCAACAAATTGACCTGAAGAAATTTGCCAATTAATCTTTTACAAATGAGGGCATCCATCAATCTTAAATGACCTTTTGTACTTTTCACACTGGGCTTAATGTAAAAGACAACATTCTCAGAAAAGATTTTGCCAAATTTTCTGTCAGAATTAGATTGGGAGTTTTGCATTAAAATGCTGATCCATATTGAAACTTGTATTGGAATAAATTTCTGTCAGCATTTTAGCTGACAAGTCCCTCGGGTAATCTAGTAATCTATGAAGTAAAGATGCAATGAATGGTAGCCTGTCTTCAGACAGCTGTCAGCATATCAAATATGACAAAAGAAGAAAGAAAGATGTGAAATTTTGTACAGGCAATATTTCCATATAAGTTGCCAAGTGAAATTTGAAAATTATATCTGAATTAAACACTTGCTAAGAGACAGAAAATGAAATGTTCTGGCTAAAATAGTAAAAGTGACAATACTGTAAAACACTAGTTATAGGCCCTATATAACGGTACATGTGATTTATTCTACATATTTTATATGATTCCACAGTTGAATGTACAAGGGTATAGGTCTATTAACAAGCTCTCCCTTTAATCAGGTGTCCGTTGCCTAAACAAATCGCTATGTAGCACTTTCCACAGGAGATAATCAACGCCTCTATATTTAATTGAACAGCAGGTAACTGAATGAAGGCACTCAGTAGCGCTTTGCTTAGGCAATGGACATCAGACCTTTTACGTGACCTAGCTTTGTAACCCTATTAAAGGAAAATGTTATAGTTGATCTAGATTTTACGAAGACTAAACATTGTGAACATCAACAAGAAATTATACGTGAAACATTATGACTTGAAAATTAGAATTTCTGAATTAACTAATCCATAACATTTGTAATTACAAATAGTAATTAACAACTATTGATACCTTACAATTACTGTCAATTTTACTGCACATTAAAATAACAGCAACCATCTGGTAAAGAGAGAAACTTAATTAAAGATTATATCCTTTTTTTTCCATTATAAGCACTAATATGAAAATATTTACTGTAAAATCATTAATTTTCGTGGGGGATTAAATTTCGTGGATTTCGTGGTTCACCTCAACCAAGAACATTGATTTTGACCCTTGTTTTATTACCCGAAAGGCAAAATCCACGATTTTAATTCCCAACGAAATTGTCTTTTTTACCAAAACCACGAAATTTCGTCCCAACGAAATTAAATGATTTTACAGTATCTTACACATAAATTCAAACTCTTTTTGATTCTTCAACAACTACAAATTGTGGAAAAGGGATCTACGCTTATAGTGATTATGTTTAAATGTTTCAGTTTTTGATCCCCTGTAATAAGCTTAAATTTATCCATGGCAGTCACTTCTGGAAATGCGCGGGACGTCTAGCAGATGGGGATGCAGCAAAAAAAGTTTTCGCGCCAAAATTGAGTTACAGGGTTTTGGTTCGGCACCATCGTCGGTTGTGAAAACCTCAAAATCATTTCTTTAAAATTAACAAATTATCCACCTCATGCAATGAATTACATTATAACAACTGCAGCTAACTGGAACATGACAACCACATGACATTTACAAAACAATGAAGTTTAATGAATTTACAAAGTGATAAAAAAACATTTCAATTACACAACACCATAATTCACCTCGACATAATGGAGGGAATGGAGGCGGAGGAAAAGTGGAAATGATTTAATGCAGCTCTAAATTTTAACACTATTACATTACATGACAATTTATGAATTACTGAACAATGATGGTGTGTGAAAGAGAGATAGACAATGCTATTAAATGTTGAGACAGCAGTTTAAGTTCTCAACAGGATTGTCCTTGCGAGCTGTCAGAATAATAGTATTTTATGAACATTTCTCCTCTAAAAGGTAGCAAGAGGCAATGTTGCTACAGTCCTTTCAAAGTTAATCAAAGTGGTTTTGTAAACATCGAGTCGTCCGTCCGTCAGATAAACTTTGTTTATCTAGGTTTATCTGTGTACACCTTAGTTAATGGTAGTCTCCGCTATTCTTCCGACTGGGATATTTTCCTTATTAGTATTACTTGTCCAATTAGTATTGAACTATACCTTCACAACAATACTATGCAGTGATCTCTAATTCCAAGCAAGCACTAGAGCACATTCTCCCGAAGGTCAGCGGGCAAAAAGAGGGCCACAGTATCACAAATACAGTGAGCAGTTAACATAAGCAATGGTAAAGCTGACTAATGGCTTCATCAAATCCTCAATCTTGATAACTTAAGCTGCTTGGTTTCTGAAGTACATTTATAATAATTATTGACTATTAACCAGAGCTCTGTCAGCATTAATATACAATGCATCTCCTAAGACTTTTCAGAGTATGCACTGTGGAGGTGTGAAATGTCATGTCTATTGCAGCAGAAGTATGGTGTAAGTAATATAGACTTCTACAGAAGCTTCATATAGTGACAGTACCGTATTCCCTTGAATAATAGCTCCCTCCACTTAATAACCCCCCCCCCCCTTTTAAGAGAACAGTTGTCTTGTCTGCTTTATAATTGTATACCTATTGATGCTTTATGTGAAGGTTAATAATATTTTGTCATTGCTACATCAATAACATATACAATTGTTACGACTTTTCACTAATTTTTGGGAAAATATATACTTTTTTTCTTAAATTAAGACCCCAAATAAAAGACCCCCCCCCCTCCCCCCTGCAAAATGTATGGCACCTTGGGGGCGTTTATTCAGGGGTATACGGTAAATCATTAAAGAACATATATTTCCAACTGCTATAAATTTTTGGACAATAATTGAATAAGACTGAAACAGGACAGCTAGAGAATCTTACAGAAATCTGCACGTTACCTTATATGGCTTGAGAAGGCGGTAATACATGAGATAGTTGTTATAAATTTAACTTCTTATACTCCGATAAGCCCTGTGACTCCATTGAAAAAGTATACATTATTTTCGTAATTGTACACTTTTTGAGCGGTAAGAAAGTTGTTTGTACAATACATTTACTCAGATAATAATTGGTCAATCATGACAAATCTGCTTATAACTACATGAACAGTTAAATAAATAATAGCATACTGTAAAATCAATAATATTCGTGAGGCATTTAATTTCATGGATTTGGTGGATGATTTCAACCATGAAAATCCTTGAAATTACTTCTTTTTCACAAAATCCACAAAACTTTGTTACATTAAAATTTAATGATTTTTTAGTCTAAAGTCTAAAATCTGTAGCAACAAAATGTAACTAAATCATGAATTCCAATATTCAGGTCAGAACCAATTTAGAGAAATTGATTATTATTTTGTGATCTGCAAAATTGGGAGCAGAATGTATATTCTTGTAATGACGAAGAAAAGTAGAAATTATTTATAGCAATTGAATCACGCTCCACAATATTCATACCCAGTATGGGAGCAAAATTCATTATCTTATTATACCCAAGGAAAACAGTGCTTTAAGTATCTGTAGCAATTGAAGCAAATTTAAAAGATTTCACTTAAAATACATTAACTACAAGAAACCGGAATTTATACCGAATCAAAATATTGCTACAGTATATCAGGTGAAGTTTATTCTATATATTAATACGGCTGTGAGCGTCAACATGGGCATCATGAATATAACCTTGTTAGATGTATTAGAAGTGTCTATTAAATCTTTTTAGAAATAATAAAATATGAATATTGTCATGGAAATATGACAATTGTTAAATTAATAATTAATGCATAATTTTTTACCTTTGTGCACCAAATCCTTATCAACGAATGTGGAAAACTAGATGCATGTGTATTATAAGCACTTATAAGGTCTATAAACACATTGACACCCTGAATTTTAATCACAAGCTAATTAAACCTATGAATGGACATTTTTGGACAGTTAACTTAATCCCTTTGGTACATTATAGGCCAAGCATATTTTTACCTTAGAACTATATTTTCGATGAATCAAATGATGCTCTGTTCATGGATTGTGCCATTAACTTTTGGGATAACCATTGTCTCTCTGGAGATCATTTTACTTTTTATCGGAGTATAAGTCAGATAAAGAACTAATTTTTTATCAAAAGTGTCTTCTAACAAGCGTTATTGTACAGTTTTGGAAGGACGAACAACAAATTATCCTCGGCTTCGCCTCGGACAATTATGTTGTTTGTCCTTCCAAAACTGTACAATAACGCTTGTAAGAAGACACTTTTGATAAAAAACTAGTACTGTATCTATTACATAATCCAACCTGTCTGTATACCGTGAATACATGGGAACAGCAAAAAGACATCCTTCTTGACAAAACTGTCCTCAGAATAGGCCGGGTCAAATAACATGAAAATTGCCCAATTAGAATCAAAACAGTAAAAATACTTGAAAATGCAGTGCTAGATTATTTATGACCAGACAAAATTATAAAAGGATATTATCCAGTCATTTCATTTGACTTTGTCTAAAGTGAAAACAAGCAAAAAACATTCAACAATTCCATGACAAATGCACTATGACTTTAATAGGCTAGTTTAAAAGCTCATTAGTCAGATAGTTAAACGTGTTAAAATTGTTTGCTAACAGCTAGGCTCTGTAAAAAAAGTTACTTGAATTGACAAATTGCTGGCTAACAATGAGAAGGTCTTAGCTACTACTTATGACCTTATAAGACTGATACATATTTAAAATCAGCATCACATGAGGGCACTTCTTATGATCCCATTTTCATGAAAATGAGAACTTGTCATGTTGACCAAATCGAAGTCCAAAAAGTTTGTTTTTCCATAAGTAAAGAGTATATAGTTTCAGACAGTTTGTTATTGTTTTCTCAAACTTACATCCTTCTCATTCCAAGCCAGTGAATTGACACTTGGCAGTCTTAAAATGTCAACATTGTCATCCCATCCATATAAATTTAACTGAAAAACTGAACCCTTACGCCATTAAATTGGCTCAGGATAACTTGTATTATATTATATACAAAATATAAGGTGTAAATGATGTGTTGAATATTTTAAGTTGGTAAATGTAAAATCAAGTTCAGATGTCACATTAAATTAATGTATGGCATAATTTTGGTGATTTTAGTGTAATAAATCCTCAGTTTTAAATAAGTCAAGCAGTAGATCAAATCTGCTTGAATGGATAACAAACTTCTATGTAAATTTTATAGCAAAAACGATCAACATGAAATGTGAAGATATTAAGCTATACTATATTGTCATATCATTTGGCCTTTTCGACTGAGCTGTTTCGTGGAGCAGGTAATGGCATCAACTAGGTATTGGTTGCTATAATCCCTGAGCATTTAGCTGACGAATAGTTACCGGTACATCATGTCTATGTTGTAATAGCCTGTATCTTCATGTGTGTCATACATCATTATATATCATGTGCAACACAATTCTGCAGGAGATATTTTACCAAGCTGTCAACAAAATAATCTCATCACAGTTTAAGTGCTGTGAGCAACAAACTGCAACCTCTCCAGACAGAGCAAAAAACTCACTTAAGTAACGGTGCAATGATACAATTGTGGTCCATCCCATCGTTTCGAAATTGAAGACAAAGCAACATAATAATATTACAAAGCATCTAAGGAAATTATTACCACAGTTTCAGTGCAGTATTAAACAGACTGCAACCTCTCAAGAGCTGCCCTTCGTACAGAACACAAACTTCTCTAAAACAGACTGCAACCTCTCAAGAGCTGCCCTTCGTACAGAACACAAACTTCTCTTAAACAGACTGCAACCTCTCAAGAGCTGCCCTTCGTACAGAACACAAACTTCTCTTTAACAACATAATAATTTTGTGTAAAAAGTCAACATTCACCAATCAAATTTAGCCTCCTCCTTATAAAGCAATAGTGAAGCAATCAAATTTGTGTTTTCTGAACATAGCCTTTATTTGCTAGTCAACTTAAATTTCTGCTGAAATATTGCAGGCAGACATATTTATGTGCCCCCACTTGGATATGAACCCGGGTCGCCAGATTACACGGCAAGCACACTATAACTTGACTGAGATATGGAGGCACAGTGTTGCTCTAAAATCAAAGTTGTACTTAGGCCACAACAAATTGATCATGCGTTCGTCGGGAGCGCCCGCTCCTGATTTTTTTAAAATGAAAATAAATATTTAAATTTAGATTATTGCGCCCGCACCTGAGAAAACCACGCGCATCTGATTTTTTCCTACATTTTTTTAAAATTATTTTGCCGCTAGCATCAATATTTACAAATTACGAAAAATAAAGCGAACTTGTTTATAATTTCGTCACTGTTACTGCAGAATATGTTCTGGGAAAGCGCGCTCTGCTGAGGATGTTAGTTACTCGATTAATTCTAGCAGTAACTTGTTGCACACAATAATCGTGTAACTTTTTACGAGTATTCGAGCGCCTGCAAGCGTCTGGTGAAATGATTCCTGTGAATATTCTGCTCTTTACAAAAAAAAACACGCATAAGTGTATACACGTAGTAAAATGGGAAGAATTGCGATTGCGGAATGAACCAACAAGCGTATCTAGATATGTTTGTATTCATTATTATTACTAGTATTCCGTACTACCGACGAAATCATGAATTGTCACCCATTTTCGTGACAATGACGTCTCGTTTGTACATGGTCCGTGGTATGTGATATTAACAGTTCTATGCGTCCCGGACACGCAACGCACCTGTTATTAAGTTTCTATACTGTATCCTTCATAATTTCATCAGGGATTTTAAATACTGTACATAGAGAAACCGTCAGAAGGTCTTACTTTCATCAAAGTGTTCAAAAATTTGATAAAACATAGTTTGCTCTAATTATTGCACAAAAATGCCGACTTTTCAGTCACTTGCTAAAACTCCAGCTAAATCTATTACAACTGGATAAATCACAGCTTATGTTAGATTACATGCTGCAGTTCTCAACAACTGTCATAACATTTTACCACGGTGGTCGAGTGGTAAGATGCTTAACTCCTGATCGAGAGGTCCCGGGTTCGATTCTCGGCCATGACACTTGGTCATTTTTAGAAACGCTTTTTGGTGTTTCCCAACCAGCTAGAGATGATCCTGGTTGGAAACCCAGAGGTAGTCTTGCGTGTATCAGTGCTTTACACCGGGCACGTTAAAGAACCAAGGAATTTATTCGAAACGAGCTAGGGTATCGCACCCAGATTCCTTGTATCTCATTTCTGTCTCTAACATTTGCGATAATGCCCCTGAATGGGCCCTGCAAATTACATGGAAGAAAGAAAGGACCTTGTATATCCCTACTTGGGAAGTGTGCTTGATGTGGGGCTAGATCCTATGACGGTAACCGTCAAACCTTGCATAGCATTATGCATCGGTGCGCTCCTAACAGTGCTAAATAAACAGCCGTCTGAGCATGATGTATCGCTACAAGAACAAAACTGAACATGGTGATCATTGACTAGCTTGATGCTTAGTTGATTTGAATTTTAACCACTAGTCACTCAGTGCAGTTGTGTTCATTATTATTTATATGTATGTGACAATGTGTGCTCACAATTACCTTGAATACCTGTATTCTGGTAAAATTAGTTGATAAATCCTACACAGCATAACAAGAAATGTATAACAATAATTTATTTGGCCTCACTTCTTATTAAACCTATTGTAATAGACACTATTTCCTAAAAATGGGGTTCATCAGAAATTAATAGGGCACTTTGCTCCTTCATGCGCTTTCAAAAATGGCATTTAAAAAAAAATGTTTTATTTCGATCCTTCGCTCGCTCTCAATTACGGGTTTTTCAAAAATAAATATTTAAATTTATATTTCGCTCGCTCGCTCCTTTTTTTTCCCAAAAAAATCCGTAGAACCAAAAATTAATTTGGTGTGGCCTTAGTATCATACGATTAATAATTATATATAATGTAGGTACAGCAACTACATATGGCCATGTCATGTCGATCAACACCATTCCAATGATGTCAATATAAAAGCCTGGTTGATTTATACGTCAGCATGCACGTCAGCGGCCTCTGACACCTGCCACATACAGTTCTCTCTAAATGGTAAATACAGCTTGTGAGATCATCAGCATGTGACAAATTCTGGTCACTTTTCATCACAATAGTCTATAATGAAGGATTTTGTACTATAGTCAAGAGAATTTGACACGATCCTGACCTTTATTTAGCATAATTTAACAGCTGATATCTTGTCTATAATAACACATACAACTCTGGTTGTACGTTTATATATGTGGGGAGTATCACGAAGATGCTCAAGGTGTAATATCAAACACAAATCTGAAGGACCAATATTGTATGAATTTTGCTTGCAGAAATTGTTATATTCAAAGCAAGAACCTGGAATTGATAAGCATGCATAAAGGTCAGGATCGAGTCAAATTCTCCGAGCTGTACCACAAATCGAGGGCTGAGCGCAATAGTGGTCCAACTAGCATTTTTTCAGAAAATCACTTTTTTGCATATTCTTATTCAGTAACATCAAATACACAGTTTAAGAAAAAATTGGTGGTCAGGTCCTATTTTTGACCCCTTTTATTTATTAAAAACATATTGGTCTATCTCAGAACTATATATTACTTCAGCGCAATATAGGTCCAACTTGAGTTGGTCTTGTATTGCGCCTAAAATATCTATGTAATATTCAACTTTTTGTCAGTTAGTCTTATATGCACAATTATTTTATTGAACTTTACTCATTTTTGGTACACTATGTAGTACAGTAATTCCAATTACTGGTTTAATGTTATTATATTGTCATAGCAGCATAATTATAGAGCAATGAAATATGAAAATTGATATGCAGAATATGTCAGCTAGACTTCACTGCACATCCCTTGTGTTCATACAATTAAAATTGTCTTAATGGTCTAATCCTTATCCAGTCAAAGAAATCTAATACTAATAGTATATTTATTAATTTAAAATCATACTAGAGCAAACTAATTGTAAAAATTTTTCGATTCAGAAGTCTAATAGTCATGTTAAATAATGTTGTATGGCTAGCGCAACACAAATACTTGATGTTTATTATTTTTTGTTAAAAGGTCTTTTCTCATCAATTTCACAGTAACTGTTGTGTACCATAAATTAAGCAGCAGATTCACTAAGCCAGTGTTCCTGGCCTGTATCTTAATCGGTACTAAACAGACTCTTCCACAAAACACTGGGAACTTCTCCACATGTGGAGTGAATTATGTGACATTGTTGTCAAATTTTTATGCCCAGGTTCATTATGACATGTCTTTACTGGGTAAAGAACCAAGATCACTTAAATCACCCACAACATTTTTAAGTTTTCTTGATAAATAATCATTTACATGACACTTTACACTTATATCAATCATAACGACATGCTGTAGCTGCAAAGGGAAGGATTTAGATACTGCATAATATTTACTATATTTCATTAAGAAATTTAAGGTAATAGTTTTTTGCTCTGTAGCAAAATTTAGTATGATAAAGTTTTCACTTTCTAATTCTAAAATTGTTTCAATAATAATAAATTAAATATGCAAACAAATCTGTTTTTGTTATAAGCATTGAATTATGCTTTATGCAAAATATACTTTGGTATTTGTACATTCATATTTAAAATGTATAAGAAAGGTTTTATAAAGAATATCACTGCATTCTAAGTTGGTAAGACTCAAACAATTGAGTAAATCATTGCAATTTTAAAAATGCCTTCTTTTCCGACATCCAAAGCAATGAAGCATTAGCTCAGGATTTAAAAAATCCATCACAAAAACAATCAAAAATGAAAACAAAAATTGTCATACACTATATCTAAAGTATATTTAGCAATATCCTTGGAATAAAAGAAAGTCACATACCTAAAACAGATTAATTGAGCTTATGACAACCTAGTTCTTTTGATAACATTTTTTCCTAATTTTGATGTAACTATATTACAACAAGACCACTTTTAGTATCACCAATGTCCTCATGTAAGCCTAAAATGTAAATTAAAACTAGCTTAGTCAATCCGGGACCATATATAATTCTGTGGAAATTATGGAAAGAGATGAATAGCGTTGACAATGGTATTTTGGTCTTTTCATGGTTAACAAGTATGCCCAGTTAGAAAGCAATCCCTTGATGCACTTTTAAACTATTCTAGTTTAAATGGAAGAACAGACAAATTAATACCTATAACACCATCACTAACAACAATTTAAATTTCAACCTTTGACACTGTGACTATCACCAATAACAATTATCAACCTATGACACAATCACCATCAACCAAACCTCTACCTATGACACTATCACCAACAGCCAAGCCTCTACCTATGACACTATCACCAGCAATCAGATATCTACTTATGACACTATTAACCAACAACCAAGCCTCTACCTATGACACTATCATCAACAATCAAATCTCTACCTATGACACAATCACCAACAGCCAAGCCTCTACCTATGACACTATCACCAGCAATCAAATCTCTACCTATGACACAATCACCAACAACCAAGCCTCTACCTATGACACTATCATCAACAATCAAATCTCTACCTATGACACAATCACCAACAACCAAGCCTCTACCTATGACACTATCACCAACAACCAAACCTCTACCTATGACACAATCACCAACAGCCAAGCCTCTACCTATGACACTATCACCAGCAATCAAATCTCTACCTATGACACAATCACCAACAACCAAGCCTCTACCTATGACACTATCATCAACAATCAAATCTCTACCTATGACACAATCACCAACAGCCAAACCTCTACCTATGACACAATCACCAACAGCCAAGCCTCTACCTATGACACTATCACCAGCAATCAAATCTCTATCTATGACACTATCACCAACAGCCAAACTTCTACCTATGACACAATCACCAAAACCAAACCTCTACCTATGACACTATCACCGACAACAAAACCTCTACCTATGACACTATCACCAGCAATCAAATCTCTACCTATGACACAATCACCAACAACCAAGCCTCTACCTATGACACTATCACCAACAACAAAACCTCTACCTATGACACTATCACCAGCAATCAAATCTCTACCTATGACACAATCACCAACAACCAAGCCTCTACCTATGACACTATCACCAACAATCAAATCTCTACCTTTGACACAATCACCAACAGCTAAACATCTACCTATGACACTATCACCAACAACCAAGCATCTACCTATGACACTATCACCAGCAATCAAATCTCTACCTATGACACTATCACCAACAATCAAATCTCTACCTATGACACAATCACCAACAGCCAAACCTCTACCTATGACACTATCACCAACAACCAAGCCTCCACCTGTGACACTATCACCAGCAAACAAATCTCTACCTATGACACAATCACCAACAGCCAAGCCTCAACCTATGACACTATCACCAAAACCAAACCTCTACCTATGACTGTCATTAACAACCAAATCTCTACCTATGACACTTTCACCAACAGCCAAGCCTCAACCTATGATACTATCAACAACAAGAGGGCCATGATGGCCCAATATCGCTCACCTGATTATAAACCCTGCACAATTTTCACCCGAAGGAACAATTTGAACATCTTGGTAGAAAACCACAAGATGATGCTACATACCAATTATCAAAACTCTAGGCAGTGTAGTTTTAGGCAAGAAGATATTTATATGTTTTCCTTATATAAGTCAATGTAAAACGGTGACCCCCCGAGAGGGGCCAATTTTGACCCCAGGGGCATAATTTGCACAATCTTGGTAGGGGACCACAAGATGATGCTACATACCAAATATCAAAGCTCTTAGGCATTGTAGTTTTAGACAAGAAGATTTTTATATGTTTCCCTATATAAGTCTAAGTAAAATGGTGACCCCAGGGTGGGGCCAATTTTGACCCGAGGGGAATAATTTGAACAATCTTTGTAGAAGACCTCTAGCTGAGTCTACATACCAAATATGAAAGCCCTGGGCCAAGCAATTTCGGAGAAGAAGATTTTTTAAGGTTTTCTCTACATAACTCTATGTAAAACTAAGGGCCCCCGGGGTGGGGCCAATTTTGACCCAAGGGGCATAATTTGAACAATCTTTGTAGAGGACCTCTAGCTGAGTCTACATACCGAATATGAAAGCCCTGGGCCAAGCGGTTACGGAGAAGAAGATTTTTTAAGGTTTCCCCTATATAACTCTATGTAAAACTAAGGGCCCCCGGGGCAGGGCCAATTTTGACCCCAGGGACATAATTTGAACAATCTTTGAAGAGGACCTCTAGCTGAGTCTACATACCAAATATGAAAGCCCTGGGCCAAGCGGTTTCGGAGAAGAAGATTTTTAAAGGTTTCCCCTATATAACTCTATTGAAAACTAAGGGCCCCCGGGGCGGGGCCAATTTTGACCCCAGGGACATAATTTGAACAATTTTTGTAGAGGACCTCTAGCTGAGTCTACATACCAAATATGAAAGCCCTGGGCCAAGCGGTTTCGGAGAAGAAGATTTTTTAAGGTTTCCCCTATATAACTCTATGTAAAACTAAGGGCCCCCGGGGCGGGGCCAATTTTGACCCCAGGGACATAATTTGAACAATCTTTGTAGAGGACCCCAAGGTGGTGCTACATACCAAATATGAAAGCTATAGGCCTTACGGTTTCAGAGAAGAAGATTTTTAAAGTTTCCTTTTTGAAAATCTATTTTTAGCCTGTGTGACCTAGTTATGCGACAGACCGGAAATCTTTTAACAACTTTGGTAGAGGTCCACCCAAGGAACATTCCTGTTAAGTTTTATCAAATTTGGCCAAGCGGTTTAAGAGGAGAAGTCGCTTGAAGAAATTGTTGACGGACGCACGACGCACGACGCACGACGCACGACGGACGACGGACGACGGACATCTCGGTATGACAAAACCTCACCATGACCACTTTGTGGTCAGGTGAGCTAAAAACCAAATATCTACCTATGACTGTCATAAACAACCAAATCTCTACCTATGACTGTCAAAAAGAACGAAATCTCTACCTATGACACTATCACCAGCAACCGAACCTCTTCCTACGACACTATCACTAGCAACCAAACCTCTACCTATGACACTATCACAAACAACCAAACCTCTTCCTATGACAGTCATTAACAACCAAATGTTGTCTACCTATGACACTATCACCAACAACCAAATATCTACCTATGGCACATTCACCAACAACCAAATATCTACCTAAGATACTATCTCTCTACCTGTGACTGTCATAAACAACCAAATATCTACCTATGACACTATCACCAACAACCAAATCTCTACCTATGACACTTTCACCAACAGCCAAACTTCTACCTATGACACTTTCACCAACAGCCAAACTTCTACCTATGAAATTATCACCAACAGCCAAACCTATACCTTCCCCACAGAAAATTGAACTGGGATCCCAGCGGGATCCCAGTGGGATCCCAGTGGGATGACTTAATCCCGGTGGGATGTTGTCATTTCAGTGGGATGGAAATTCATCCCAGTGGGATGGAAATTCATCCCAGTGGGATGGAAATTCATCCCAGTGGGATCCCGGTAATAACCTACCGGGATTTCCAAGTACATTTCCCGGTGGGATCCCACCTGAATAGTATTTTAGACTGAACTTATTTTTGTTGACTGTTGTTTTTTCCTTTCAGCCAACTTGCATTTTTTTTTAGAGTTTGAGCTAGAAAAATGTTTTATAAACCGTTTGACCATGGTGAGAAAAGACAAACTGAAGCTTGACCATGGTCTAACATGGTCAGTGTTTTCAACCGTGGTTGACCATTTGACCATGGTCGACTATGGTCAACCATGTTATTGTCTCACACTTTTATATTATCTCCCTTTAACAAAAATTATATATTTTTTTTTAAAGTCCCAAAAAAACACTTTTTAAATAAATGTTAGCAAAGTAATATATCATTATTATTATAAAAATAGAAAGATTTATGAATTAGTTTGACTGGTGAGTTCTTGCCTTTAATTGTTCTAACATGGTATCTGACCATGTGACAAGGTAAGAAATACCAAAGAACTAACCGTGTTTTGTTAAATTGCACAAGAATTTGAGGGTAAAAAATCAACACTGCCGACCACCGGGATCCCGACCAATTTTCCCGGTGGGATCCCGCCTCTCATCTCAGCGGGATCCCGACCAATTTTCCCGGTGGGATCCCGCCTCTCATCCCAGTGGGATCCCAATGGGATGAGAGGCGGGATCCCGACCAATTTTCCCAGCGGGATCCCAGTGGGATCCCAGTCTCATCCCAGTGGGATTCCCAGTGATTTTTTCTATAGGGTTTTAAAGATAATATCGCCACATGCTGTTTGACCATGCCAAAGGCGATGACTTTGCTGAAAGTCTATGGCATGAATCTCAGAATTAAGATCCCTAAGTGCACAACTTCAGTCAGACCACATGCTGACTAATTTTTCTATAAACTTTGCTGACAAGTTAAAATTAATGTTTTTAGAGTTGAGTGTGACACTAATTTGATTATTTTAAGAACCACAACTCGGCTTATACCTTAACACATCCTGGTGCATGATTGCTCATGCTTAGTTGATTCTTATGGAATTTGACTGTAGCTCAACAGTACTAGCTAACTCAAAGGAATTTGGATTACACTATTTGGGGATGATCGGAAGGACAGCAAGGGAGAATCTGAATGGCCTATTTGACTTTTAGTTGGGTCATAAAACCAAATCTAGTAAACAAAATAATGATAAAAAATAGATGTGAAATACATGTCTAACTGAAACTGGACAAGAATTGTATAAGAAAAAAGGCAGTTAGACTTATATGCCCAAACATTTTAAGTAAATTTTAGTAAATTAAAGGTCTTACTCTAGTTGGACTTGTATTGCGCTGAAAGTTTCAGCGCAATATGAGACCAACTCTAGTTGGACTTGTATTGCGCTGAAAGTTTCAGCGCAATATGAGACCAAGTCTCAAAAACCCCTTTTAGGATCCTTTTTGAAAAATAATAAATTAATCACTTTATTTCTGATGCAAAGTTATGTAAGTATTCTTATTAGTTGTATTTTTTATCAACAAATAAAAGTAAAAAACAGTTTTTTGTCTCTCCTGAAAAGTTTTGAAAAATAGAGTTGGACCAGTATTGCGCTGAGCCATCGAAATTATCTTCTACTTGATGCAATAATTACCATCCAGATTATGTCACAGCCAAACACATGCATATGAATAAGGCAAGAACAGACAAAGCTAATTACACAAGTATTACATGTATAATTAGCAGGAATAAATTAGTTCAGGAACATTCTTAGAATATAATTATAATTAACTATTTACTTAATTTAAGACAACTGTTGTTTCACCAAGTCATTATGTCTAACCAGAAATTCAAGGAATTATAGAAATTTTAACCAGCCCATAAAGATATACTATACAATAATTAGATGTTAATACATGTCTATTTTTTTACATAGCCGGGCCAGAAGGCGATAATCAGCCTGGAAAATTAATCATCACTGCGAGGGCTTTAGCCCGAAGGTGATTATTTATGTTGGGCCGATTATTTTTCTCGCCCGGTGTAATTGTCACTAATACATGTGTGACTACCAATTCATCTTTAGTTGGGTGCATGAAAAGCACTGAGAAATGTTTCTGAAATTTCCATTTTAGACTTACAACGTTGGTGAATAAGGCCCCAGTATGTCACGAACAGACAGAGGACTATATGTACAATGTTTACCATTGTTACCACCTTTATTATATAATAAATGCTTTCAAAACTGCATGACAACAATTGAGTGTATGGACGCTGTTAAAAGGAACTCAACTGTGAGAGTGTTTAGTCAGCAGAATTTTAATAGAAAAATTGTTAGGTTGCCAGGTGATTGACAAGACTTGCTGAGAAAATTATTCCTAGCACGAAATATCAGCATGTATAATATTGTTGTTACATCAACCGAATTCTACTGAAATCTCAATAGTATTTAGGATTTGCGAGCCAGTATAATTAAGTCAGCTTATATTTTGTTGCAAATAATAAGAAAATCATACTGTAGGATTTGTGAGTCAGTATAATTAAGTCAGTATATTTTTTAGCAAATGATAAGAAAATCAAACTTTAGAATTTGTGAGCCGGTATAGTTAAGCCAGTCTATATTTTTTAGCAAATGACAAGAAAATCAAACTTAAAGATTTGCAAGCCAGAATAATTAAGTCAGTATATTTTTTAGCAAATTGATAAGAAAATCATACTTTAGGATTTGTACTGAGCCAGTATAATTAAGCAAAGGTATAAATTACATTTAGATCTTTGAATTAAGTAAGTATATTTTTTAGCAAATGATAAGAAAATCATACCTTAGCATTGTGAGCTGGTATAATATATAACTGTCAATAATGGCAATAAACAAAGATAGATAATTAAGTCAGTATATTTTTTAGCAAGTGATACGAAAGTCTTATATAACACCCCCACAGAAAATTGAACTGGGATCCCAGCGGGATCCCAGTGGGATCCCAGTGGGATGACTTAATCCCGGTGGGATGTTGTCATTTCAGTGGGATGGAAATTCATCCCAGTGGGATGGAAATTCATCCCAGTGGGATGGAAATTCATCCCAGTGGGATCCCGGTAATAACCTACCGGGATTTCCAAGTACATTTCCCGGTGGGATCCCACCTGAATAGTATTTTAGACTGAACTTATTTTTGTTGACTGTTGTTTTTTCCTTTCAGCCAACTTGCATTTTTTTTTAGAGTTTGAGCTAGAAAAATGTTTTATAAACCGTTTGACCATGGTGAGAAAAGACAAACTGAAGCTTGACCATGGTCTAACATGGTCAGTGTTTTCAACCGTGGTTGACCATTTGACCATGGTCGACTATGGTCAACCATGTTATTGTCTCACACTTTTATATTATCTCCCTTTAACAAAAATTATATATTTTTTTTTAAAGTCCCAAAAAAACACTTTTTAAATAAATGTTAGCAAAGTAATATATCATTATTATTATAAAAATAGAAAGATTTATGAATTAGTTTGACTGGTGAGTTCTTGCCTTTAATTGTTCTAACATGGTATCTGACCATGTGACAAGGTAAGAAATACCAAAGAACTAACCGTGTTTTGTTAAATTGCACAAGAATTTGAGGGTAAAAAATCAACACTGCCGACCACCGGGATCCCGACCAATTTTCCCGGTGGGATCCCGCCTCTCATCTCAGCGGGATCCCGACCAATTTTCCCGGTGGGATCCCGCCTCTCATCCCAGTGGGATCCCGCCTCTCATCTCAGCGGGATCCCGACCAATTTTCCCAGCGGGATCCCAGTGGGATCCCAGTCTCATCCCAGTGGGATTCCCAGTGATTTTTTCTATAGGGACCCAGAGACAGAAGTCTGCATTCCATTAAGCACATAATCTTCATTAATGTTAATAGTTAATGGTCCAAGCTAATGATCTTTCAGAACAGTTCCGTGTTAGGTATGGAGTTCTCTGGTAGACATTATGGCTGTGTCTTACTTCCCCGGAATGATTAACAATTAACCATCCCTAAAATCTGTGTATCATACAACCTTTGTAGAGCAACACTCTTTTGGAGCTGCTAATATTGGCCATTATATAGAGGCTATTGCTCTCGAAACCTACATATCCTTGCAAATTATGTTCTAGAACTAGTAATAAGAATATTCAAGATCCCCACAGAAAATTGAACTGGGATCCCAGCGGGATCCCAGTGGGATCCCAGTGGGATGACTTAATCCCGGTGGGATGTTGTCATTTCAGTGGGATGGAAATTCATCCCAGTGGGATGGAAATTCATCCCAGTGGGATGGAAATTCATCCCAGTGGGATCCCGGTAATAACCTACCGGGATTTCCAAGTACATTTCCCGGTGGGATCCCACCTGAATAGTATTTTAGACTGAACTTATTTTTGTTGACTGTTGTTTTTTCCTTTCAGCCAACTTGCATTTTTTTTTAGAGTTTGAGCTAGAAAAATGTTTTATAAACCGTTTGACCATGGTGAGAAAAGACAAACTGAAGCTTGACCATGGTCTAACATGGTCAGTGTTTTCAACCGTGGTTGACCATTTGACCATGGTCGACTATGGTCAACCATGTTATTGTCTCACACTTTTATATTATCTCCCTTTAACAAAAATTATATATTTTTTTTTAAAGTCCCAAAAAAACACTTTTTAAATAAATGTTAGCAAAGTAATATATCATTATTATTATAAAAATAGAAAGATTTATGAATTAGTTTGACTGGTGAGTTCTTGCCTTTAATTGTTCTAACATGGTATCTGACCATGTGACAAGGTAAGAAATACCAAAGAACTAACCGTGTTTTGTTAAATTGCACAAGAATTTGAGGGTAAAAAATCAACACTGCCGACCACCGGGATCCCGACCAATTTTCCCGGTGGGATCCCGCCTCTCATCTCAGCGGGATCCCGACCAATTTTCCCGGTGGGATCCCGCCTCTCATCCCAGTGGGATCCCAATGGGATGAGAGGCGGGATCCCGACCAATTTTCCCAGCAGGATCCCAGTGGGATCCCAGTCTCATCCCAGTGGGATTCCCAGTGATTTTTTCTATAGGGATGTTAAGTTAGAACTGGTGCTCTAAGTAATTGAAGAATTCAAGAATTGAGTAGTTCTAGAATACTGAAAAATTGTTCTAGAAATTGCACTAGATGGTTACCCGGTTGTTCTAGAAATTGCACTAGATGGGTATCCGGTTGTTCTAGAAATTGCACTAGATGGGTATCCGGTTGTTCTAGAAATTACATTAGATGGGTATCCGGTTGTTCTAGAAATTGCACTAGATGGGGTATCCGGTTGTTCTAGAAATTACATTAGATGGGTATCCGGTTGTTCTAGAAATTGCACTAGATGGGGTATCCGGTTGTTCTAGAAATTGCACTAGATGGGTTACCAGGTTGTTCTAGAAATTGCACTAGATGGGGTATCCGATTGTTCTAGAAATTGCACTAGATGGGTATCCGATTGTTCTAGAAATTGCACTAGATGGGTATCCGGTTGTTCTAGAAATTGCACTAGATGGGTATCCTGTTGTTCTAGAAATTGCACTAGATGGGTATCCGGTTGTTCTAGAAATTGCACTAGATGGGTATCCGGTTGTTCTAGAAATTGCACTAGATGGGTTACCCGGTGGTTCTAGAAATTGCACTAGATGGGTTACCCGGTTGTTCTAGAAAACTGATACATTTATTAAAACATGGCATGCAGTTTAAATTCATTTAATATTATTGAAGTTCTATAACAGTTGGACATCTTAAACATGGAACTTGTTCTAGAATTATTCATGAATTCCTCGCAGGAGTAGCTGCTCTGAAGAGGTTGCACCGCAAAAACTGTAAAATCTTAAATTTTCGTGGGGATTAAATTTCTTAGATTTCGTGGTACATCTTCTACCACGAAATTTAATCTCATCGAACAATAGTATTGACCATTGTATATTTATTACCTGAAATGCAAAATCCACACATTAACGTCCCCTCGAAATGGTCTTTTTCACCAAAACCACGACAATTAAATGATTAAATGACGCCGGACAACATGTAACCTTTCAACAATGGATACAGAGGCAGTACTGCTACAATCTTATACTTCTCTGCAGCGCATTGACGGAATTAAAAGTATAAAATTTAAACTAGGTGGCACTTTTATATTCGATATAACCATTTACAGTCAACATAAAATGGAATCTCGTCATTTATAATGAAAGACATCAGAGAACAGTATTAAACAGGGCAACTGAATACTTATAAACATTGAGTAGGATTACAATAGATAAATTCCCGGATCATTCATTAACCTTATAACCCTGATTAACCCAATACCGGCATAATTATTTATTTCATCAACAGCACCTCTGAGGTTCATTTTTATTTGGCTAAAATGTCCGCACATACATATGAGATCCGCCATGAGTTGTCTTTGGAGATCAACATTTCTTAATCAAGCCTAGAAAAATACGGGTTATTAAGCGAGCCTTTGGTGAGCTTAATAATTTGTTTTCGTGACAAGTTTAAGACATATATATATATCCCAAAGACAAAATAACAAAAGTATATTTAGCTCCTTTTTAAAGAGAAATAATCATAATACTAAATTATTAGATCTAGTAATTTAGCACTTATTTTAGTTATATTTAAATGTTGTATAATTTGTTATTTAATCATTATCTGCATGATTAATAACGGAGCAAAGACAAATTGACAAAGACCACCCATATGTAAGTAAAAGACTTAAATTTATTATAAATGCAACAATATGAATGATTGTTAAATACATTAGTCGAGACGCCAGCTAGATACTACATACAGAACACTAACTGTGGTGATTTGTCACTGTGACTATATTGACTTTAATCTTCAGAGCTAGAGTACGATTTCAAATGACCATTTATAGTTAATTTAAGTTAAGGAAAAATACAAAAATCACATAGGAAATTTTTCATTCATAATTCAGTTTAACACAGACTGATTGAATACAATTAATCTAAAAGTTTGTCTATAGAAATATAACATTCAATCGTTAAGATGATTTTAGCCGACAGCTAGATATATATTAACTTAAAATCAAGATAAACAAATTGCTAAAAGGGATTAATTTGTAATACAATGTCAAAAGTATTAATTTTATTTAATGGTCTATACAGTTTCATTTTAAATCAAACATAGACTGGATTTGTTAAGATTGTAGAAACTGGTTGACCATGCCTTCACAATGTTCCAGTGTGAGCACACAGTTAAAGCTTCAACTAACACAGCGGATGAAGCAAAAAATGATAAGCTATGTACCAACGAGCACTACGCGGCTAGCTGCAGTGCAGTAGCTCTCACATAGCAAAGCACTGAGAAACTGTATGCTATTGGCAAGCACTGCTAGTTGGGAGTGCGTCGGTGCAGAAGACGTAGCAAAGCGTACAAAGTACACTAAGACCCCAGACTGAAGATGCATGTTAAAACATCTTACATGGTACTGAATAACTGCCTAGTATAGGGATTACAGAAAATTGCTTAAAGTTAAATGTGCAGTACCATATCCGTACATTCAAAGTGTTAACACAATTAACCTTTAACATAAATGAACCTAAATACAGTTGAAGGCAAAACTTAAATCTCTTCCAGGGAAATTTAAGACGAAGCATGATTTAACTAGAACTCAAGGGTTCAAGAAGAAAATAACACCGACGTTATTATTGTATTCTATTTCATCACCAGAGAAACTTATGACGGACAAATTGAATTAAATGACTGAATCTAATTCCCATAGTGACATTGAAGACGGATTAATTCCCCCTTTTATTAAACTCTTCACATAGGAGATAAATATTTCAATGATTTATTTCCTAATTTAACGTTACCATACATGGGGAAAACATAAGCTGCCATTGCATTAAATGCTACCGGTGTATCCAGTAAAATAATCAATTTTCTTGAGTATTAAATTTTCTTGCATTTGAAATCTTAACTTGCATATCCAGTAAAATAATGAATTTTCTTAGGTATTAAATTTTGTCATTAAATATTGCGGGTTTTATTTCAAGGACATTTATCATTGGAAGAAAAACCCCTTTTTCAAGCATTTAGATTTTCAGGTTGAAAACTACCACAAAGATTTTGTTTTCTGTCAACTTAATCCAAGATGGAAACTCAAATCTAAGAAGTTGGAACGAATCAGCTCCCCAATGAATATTAATTTTACAGCATGTTGTTTATTCAAAACATAGAAATATGCAATCAACACAATTTTGAAAGACAAGAGCTGTACGTTACAGAGTACTTGAATCATCAAGAGTTCTACAAGAAATTCAGGAGAAATATTCTAGATTATCATTAAGTTTGACCATGCAATTAATACAATACTTTATATTATAATTGTTACTATAAAATCATTAATTTTAGGGTGGGATTAAATTTTGTGGATTTGGTGGTTCATCCTCTACCACAAAATTTAATCCCATCGAACAATAATTTTGACCCTCATATTTATTACCTGAAATGCAAAAATCCACTAATTAACGACCCATACCAAAACCATGAAATTTTGTCCCATCTAAAATAAATGATTTTACAGTATACAGAACCAGAACAGTAACATAAAGCATAATTAGCATGTGCAGATAGTCCTGGCGACTTCTTCATAAAATAGTTGATAGAATAATTATTCATGAAGTGGTTCACGGGACTTATTCATGAAGTGGTTCACAGGACTTATTCATAAAGTGGTTCACAGGACTTATTCATGAAGTGGTTCACGAGACTTATTCATGAAGTGGTTCACAGGACTTATTCATGAAGTGGTTCACAGGACTTATTCATGAAATCCTTACATGGGTATGTTTCCTGAAAGTTCTTTTTCAAAGGTATAATGAATGCATTATTAGTTACAATTGATGCTCTAAGTAAATGTCTCCCAGTACAAAGTCATTACACAGAAAACGAGAGGAAAAAGCTAGATTTTTCCGTTATACGACTTACAATTAAAGTATGTAGTGTACTGTAAACAAAGAAATTATCTGGAGCCATTTAATTTAGAGGGAGAAATTTCTCAAAGTTAAGTAGCTGCAAAAGTGTCCGAAACATTAATATGGACATGGCCAAAGACTTAAAAACATGAAAATTTGTAGCCGCGAACGTTAATTAGTTTAAAGTATAGAGAAAATGAGAAAAGTTCTCCCTGACAAACGACTTACAATTAGTACATAGTATATCAGCATAAATTTTAGGAAGCAGTTTCATGAATATTTGATGAATTCCCCTTCAATTACATGACAATATAAGACACACTACATCTACTAAGTTTACATAAAAGTGTACCGAGTACAAAATAACAGGTATCTTAAGACTCAAATATAGGAAGTCATCAACAACACAAAAGGCTGCCGGGGATGGAATTCTGAGACATTCAAGTTAGTTTAACTTAGTGTATAGGATGTTGCATAATTCAATATTTTTTAATGAATTTCCGAAGGATTGTCAAGACAATATAAAACAAGTGGGACAGGGATTTTACTCGGGGTTAGAAAAAGCAAGAGTAAAAAATCCTTTCCCTAGCTTCCTTGGGGAAGGGGAGCCGGTGTTTCATTTGACTGGTGCATTTAATACATATATTAAGTATAAAATAATTTAAATCGTGCATAGGGTTTATTGAATTCCATAAGTGCTTTGATCAAGCAGTATGTACCCTGGTCATTATTTAATGTCTAATTTTTAATGTTTCTGACAAAGCTGCATCTATATGCGGTAAGTTTACAAGTAGATTCAACCAAGTAAATTAACATTTTGTGTCTTCAAACAAAATGCTGAAGTTAAGGATCCATTTAAGAATTTAAAACTGATAAAAACTCATTTAAATAAAATATGATCTCTCCCCGAAGGGTGGAGTGAATTATAACATAGCTTTTTATAGACAAATTTTGTGTAAATATAACATTATGTATTCTACAATCACATTACATTACTTGATAAGATCAATATTTACATTTCTATCTTAAGTCTTCCTTCATTTAGATAGTGTATGGGACACAACAACATTTTGTTGGGTTTCAATAAAACATATGATCAGGTGTCCGTTGCCTAAGCAAAGCGCTAAGTATAATGTAGAGCTATGTAGCGCTTTCCACTGGAGGTAATCCATGCCTTCTATATTTAATTGAACCGGAAGTAACTGAACATAGGCGCTTGCTAGCCCTTTGCTTAGGCAATGGACACCAGAATCATTCAAATTCCTAATGGTAAAAATTATTGTGCCATCATGGCTTTTAAGAATTTTCAGGGTCATTGTAAGGGTCAAACAAAATAGAAACCCCTACGAATATAATAAGTACCAAAAAAATTGCAACACACAGGAAACATGGGATATTAATATCTTTGGCCTGAATTTTTTAAAAAACATTAAATCCAGAAAGTTGTTCATGATCAATCTATGCAATTCATGTTTGTTCAGGTATTTATGATATAGCAGGGGGTAAAATATAACCTCATACAAAATGCAAACAGTACGTCTTTTGTACACGGCAGCAAGAATTTTCAAATGATAGCTGTGAGCAGACCACACTCAAGACATTTAAAGTTTGATGAAGATTTTTTAACAAAATATTTTTATTCAACATTAAACAGATATTAGTATTAAGATCCTGCAAAAATCATTAATTTTCGTGGGGGATTATAATTTGTGGATTTCATGGTTCACCCGCCTTCAATGGTCTTTTCTACCGAAACCACAATTTTTTGTCCCATTGAAATTAAATGATTTTACAGTAGTCAATTACTACAAATCTGTACCCAGTACAGTCCTATGAAGAGCTACATCTGATAGTGAGCTGCAGCTTTAATGCTAGCTGTTGTCTTAGAGGTCGTTGCTCTACAGAGGTTAAATTTGTTGTAAATTTGAACTTTACAGAAACTTTGAAGGTGTTATACAGGTTGTTGCTCCAGAGGGCCGCTCTGGAAGGGTAAATATTTAATTCCATTATTGACTATACTTGTTTTACAACAAATACGCACATATATAAATTGTTGTTCAAAAGTAAGAAAACCATATAATTATTCCAGTTATTTCATTAAAAAGTAACAAATTACATTAAAATTTATTTGTACGTTCAATTTCATTGCACCAACAAATGAGGTGGAGTTTCGTTAAAATATACATGCCAATAAGCTCAAAGGCTTTACAGTATTCTACAATTTAATGGATTTTAACCCAATTAGTGATAGAGAGACTTAGACAAGAACCTTTCTTACAGTACATAGCAATTATAACTGTGATCAAGTCCCACTCGCTTAGTATGACAAGGTCGTAAGTACTACTAACAACCAATTATAAGACTGTTATAGCTTGGCTATTTTGACCTGAGCCTGACCTTTATGCAAGAATATATTATAAGGTTCTTGCTTTGAATATAGTGAGTATCAATTTTCGCAAGCAAATCGTGCGATATCGGTATTTCAAATTTGTGTTTGTATTACATCTCGAGTGTCTTCGTGATACTCCCCGTATATGGAAACATACAATCAGTGTTGTAAACGTAGGCAGTATATTGACTGTTAAATTATGCTAATCAAAAGGTCAGGCTCGTGTCAAATTGGCCAAGCTATACATATGTAAAATCAGTACCACAAGAAGCTTCTTATGAGTCCATTTTGATGAAAATCGTAACTTGTTATGTTGACCAAAACTGAATTTCAATAGCTTGTTACCATAAGTAAAGAGTAATTTTCGGACATTTTTTTTTCTCCAACTTACGACCTTCTCATTCTAAGCCAGCAAATTATGCTGAAAGTCATATGGTTACAAAAATTTTAATATTAAACACTTAAATTTCAGACAGTTTAAAGGTGCAAGCTTCAAGGTCATATGATTGATTGGACGGAATATAAATGATAAATTACCGATACAAGAGGGCCTGAAAGGCCCTAGGTCGCTCACCTGTTGCACATTGGTCTAGGTATCAGTACAACCTACATTCTGACCATATTTCATGAAGATTGGATCAAAACAGTGACCCCTAGAGTGAACACAAGGGTTTTCTAAGATGTGACCTAGTGACCTAGTTTTTTACACCACATGACCCAGTTTCAAACTTGGCCTAGATTTCATAAAGAACAACATTCTGACCAAGTTTCATGATAATTGGATCAAACCCACGACCTCTGGAGTGAACACAATGCTTTTCTAAGATTTGACCTAGTGACCTAGTTTTTGACCCCACATGACCAAGTTTCAAACTTGGCCTAGATTTCATAGAGAACAATATTCTGATCAAGTTTCATGATGATTGGATCAAAACCACGACCTCTGGAGTGAACACAAGGTTTTTCTAAGATTTGACCTAGTGACCTAGCTTTTGACCCCACATGACCAAGTTTCAAACTTAGCCTAGATTTCATAGAGAACAACATTCTGATCAAGTTTCATGATAATTGGATCGAAACCACCTCTGGAGTGAACACAAGCTTTTTCTAAGATTTGACCTAGTGACTTAGTTTTCGACCCCCCATAACCCAGTTTTGAAATTGTTCTTGATTCCATAGAGAACAACATTCTGACCAAGTTTCATGATGATTGGATCAAAACCACGACCTCTGGAGTGAATACAAGGTTTTTCAAAGATTTGACCTAGTGACCTAGTTTTTGACCCGGCATGACCCAGTTTCGAATTTGGTCTAGATTTTATGCAGAACAACATTCTGACCAAGTTTCATGAAGATTGGAACAAATTGGTGACATCTAGAGTGTACACAAGATTTGCCTAAGATTTGACCTAGTGACCTAGTTTTTGACCCCACATGACCCAGTTTCAACTTGGCCTAGTTTTTATAGAGAACAACATTCCGATTAAGTTTCATGAAGATTGGATCAAAACTGTTGCCTCTAGAGTGTACACAAGCTAATTGTTGACGGACGACGACGGACGACGACGACGACGGACGGACAAAGAGTGACCACAAAAGCTCACCTTGTCACTATGTGACAGGTGAGCTAAAAATCACAAACGTTTTTTAAAACAATTAATAGGCTCTATAACCAAAACCAAAGTCATTATTTTTCAATAAAACACCATCATCTTTTTTTCAAATCTCTGTCAATTAAGTAACATTAGCCAGTATGAAAGTATGGAATATAAATGAGACATAGCCATAAATTAGACAAGCTGTCCAACACATCATGTAATAAAACTATAACCTTGCACACCATTGTTTATTGTTACATTGCTTCCCAAACTGACATCTCGGGATACTTTCTCTAATCTTCCTGTACCTGTCTTATCTTAGCTGTGATGAAATCTATTTTACTACAAGAATAAAGAATTCACAATCTCTAATTAAGATCTACACCTGTTTAGCCAACAATACAATATTGTCTAAGTGTACAATATTAGCATTTCTTTTTTAATTACACTTACAATTAATCAAACCCCCCCCCTCACCGACTACAAATTACAAATTGTCCATTTTCTATTTGGTACACCAGCACTCTGTCACCTCGTGGGTCTATACAAAACTAATTGCGGTGTTAAAACAACAGTTCTCGAATGATAAATACGTTCTCTAGAATCTAATTTCCTTAAATCTAGTTTTCTACAATCCAGCTCTTGAAAATCTAATTTTCTGAAATCTAATTGTCCTCGTATATATAGCTCTGTTGTTCTAGTTGGTGTCAGCATCAAGATTGCTACATTGTGTAACATTGTTTCGCCCTTTTACTCCTTATCTACTTCAATTCATGGCCCCTATTTTTCGTGTCCGTTGCCTAAGCAAAGCACTACATTATGCGCTTTCCACAGGAGGTTACTAAATCCATGCCATCTTTATTTAATTGAACGCAAGCTAACTGAATGAAAGCGCTCGGAAGCACTTTGCTGAAGCAATGGGCATCTGGTCTGTTACCAATTATTTTCAAATAATGAGCAATAAGGGGACACAACCCAATTACTGAAATGGATTTAAAATGAGTCTTTCCAAGGGAGATCACTCTTGACATTTGACCCAAAAAGCTGCATGTGAAATGTGTCTGCTCATTCTGCCTGCCATCTCTCATAGGAACAGTGTGGGTGTATGTAGTAGAGGGCTAATGTTTTTGTTAACAATTTGTATCACAAATCACTAATAGAATGAGAAGGTTGTAAGTACAAAATCAATATTTTGGAAATCAAGAAAATATTGTCTGAAAATTACTCTTTACTTATGGTAAAACAAGCTATTTCTAGTTACTTCAGTTTGGTCAGCATGACAAGTTTTGATTTTCATAAAAATAGGCTAATAAGAAGTGCCTAATGTGATGCAAATTTTCAACATGTATCAGTCTTTTAAGAAGTACTTGGGACCTTCTTTGTTCTCATTTCAAGCACTACAGGGAAATATGGATTTCAAATTAAGTTATATTGTTGACTAGAGTAAGTTGTAATGTATATAATTGTATGACAATGTGCATTTAGCATCTGAAGATATCTTACTGACACAGCTGATGTTTGTAATCAGGAACTATTCTCCTCATAGATTAGTTCACTATGTTATTCTGCATGCAGTGTTTGTATATATATTGCTGTGTCTGAGTGTGTTCGACAGTACTATAGTTTCAATTAAGCTTTGTTACTCCATCACCTCACAGTGCAGAGTTGACACTTTCGGCAATAATGATGCTCTGTAATTGAAGGCAGCAGGTTACATTTACATGCATGTTGGCCCTGTAACTAGTTAATATATGTGTTTTCAGTCCATTCATTACTTACAGGAACGGTTCAGTGATTAGTTGAACAAACACAAATTGGCTTATTTCCTAAAAGTAACCAATTTTCTTGGGCTCTTTTCAGCTGTTAGGTCGCTCAAGCACCCTTTGACATTTTAATTTCCCCTGATCATTGGGCTAGCTAGGGAAACCTACGTTTGTGTCTCCCAGGGGATTGGCAGCCAACATCGATCTGCTGCGCCCAGGGATAGACACTGCCCTCACAGGTACCAATTTACACCTTGGTGGAGTGGAGCATTTGAGAGAAATTAACCAGTGGTGCAGACGGGGATTGAACCTGAGGCCTCTCGATCCCAAAGCACTCCCCATTTCCTAAATATCTCAATGGACAAAGTCAGTTTAAGAATTAAAAATTGGGTTAATTCACACTTAATTGCATAAATTTCTTATTTTCTTCTCATGACAATCACTATTGTAAACAATCACCTATTCTTACCAATGAATGGGAATTCCGAAAAATGCAAAGAACTTCCTATATAGTAATGACTGTCCTAGTCGAACTCTTGTCTTATAAATAATAAATAAGGCTTTAGAGATTGGCTTCAACTGTTACTAGAAAGTTTCAATTGTGATAGAAACTGGTAGCAGTTAGAATTGTGTAATACAACAGTCTCAGAGAGCTAATAGAAATGATTCAAGAGGTTATATTTTACACAAGGAAAGTTCCATTGTTGCTATCAAATTATTCCCCACCGAGGGGTATACAATATGGTACAAGTCTAGCAGCATGCTCCATGTCATTCTTGATGGCAATCTGAGGTGCAACTCATTATTGACAATAATTGCCACGAAAAAAAAGAGAGCCTGAGCCACTAATAAAAGTTTGAATGAGATTATTAATTAATTACTGTAAAATCATTTAATTTTGATGATACGAAATATCGTGGTTTTGGTAATAATGACCATTTTGATGTGACGTTAATTTGTGGATTTTGCATTTTCGTGATTATATACAGTAGAACCCCACCTTACGACCACCCCGAAATTACGACCACCCCGCTAATACGGGCATTTTTTTAAAGAACGGATTTTTTCCTTCTTTGTCTAATGGTCGTTAGTCCCGTAATTACGACCACCCCGCTATTCCGTAATGCGACCACCTTTTGCCAACCAAATGGTCAATTTGTGCAGATTTGAACCCCGAAATTACGACCAGTTGTAATCACACCTCTGAAAACACCTGCCATTGTTTACATAATCGCCGCCGAGACAAACTGTCAACACCTCTGTATATTACCAAAAAATGACATCATTGTATTATCACCACCTTTTTCAGTGCATAAGGGCAATGCTTATCCAATAAGGGGATAATTAAAGTCTATAAGATGTTGTGATTATCTTTTAATTGCCGTAATACAGAACTTTTAATTGTTTATTTGTACATGTCGCCATTGGTAAGGGTTAATTATTTACGACTCCTCCCAGATTAAAATGAAACAAAATGATGGGTGAAGAAAATGAATGAAACTTTTAATTCAGCGTGCTTGAGGGTTAATTCTAGGTGATTTTATCAATAAATTGTTTACATGTAATATGTTCACCTGAAGTATACGAGTATAAAAGTCATTTAGTCATTGTAGAAGAAGTGTGCATCAAATCAAGTTGAGTAGTAATCGGATAGCACTAATTTCGAATATTATTCATATTGACTCTTTTTGTCTCTTTTAGTATAACATGTTGATTTCAATTAGCATCCATCCAAGTGGTATTAGTGAAATCATTTATTCACACATGTCATGGTTTATCATATAGTTTATATCTTTATTATTTTAAGTTTTAAACATCAAAATATTACGAAAACAAAAGACTTAAAACAACACACTTATACCTATTACAAAGATGAATATTATGATTTACAGACAGAAATATCCAACTGATAAATACTCTGAGTGGTCTATCCCGCTAATGAGACCAGCCCGCTATTGAGACCACTTTTAAAAAGAACGGACAGTGGTCTTATTAGCGGGGTTCTACTGTATGTATACCAGGGTCAAAATATTTGTTCGAAGGTGAACCACAAATCCACGAAAATTAATCCTCCATGAAAAATAATTATTTTACAGTATTATCCTGATTGGTAGGGTCAATATAATGTACAACGTAACATTATCCAGACTGGTCCTCCATACAGCAACAACCTCTCTTCAGCAGTACAGTAAAAACATTAATATTTATTGAGATAATCCACGAAATCAAATTACCCTGGAATATTGATGATTTTACAGTAATTCATACCAAATATTAGTTAAAAAAATTACCAATTTTTCAAGGGCTCTTTTAAGTTGTTTTAAAAGCCACTCGAGCACCCTTTAACATTTTAACTTTAACCTGTCTTCATGTCTCCCTGAGGAGACTAATTCTCTCCTGTGGTGTCGCAGCCAACATATTTCTGCGGTGCCCTGGAGTAGACACTGCCCTAACAGGCACCAATTTACACCTTGATGGAGTGGAGCATGCGGGCTATTCTTGCTCAGAGAATTTAACCAGACAAGGTTGAACCCGGGACCTCTTGATTCCAAAGAAGGCACCCTACCTCTAGGCCACCCTTTCCCAAATGAAGATGAAACATACAATTACAAGTAAATCATATTATCACAATTGGTTTATGTATATAAACTGTTTTGTTTTACAAGAGGAGCCTCTGATAACTTGATTGACAACATAATTATAGGAACACTAACAGTTAGATAAAAACAAAGGATAATAATATAAGATAAATAATATCTTGGAATTTAGCACTGTTTTTGAGCCTCAGTTGGGCAACGAAATTACAGGATATATATATACTAAAGTTCTACTACAGCCAGGCGCGTAGGTACCTATACGCGAGTACGCAGCTGCATCCACATATATCTGGCAAAAAAAACTTTCTGGCAAAGTCCATACACAATTCACTCTAATCACTTATTCCTCGTTCATGTGTTTTGAATTTCCAATGCATTCGATTCGTATAGTTATATCTTCAGAGATCGAATGGGTTATTTACGCAAGAGTTTCAGCATTTCTTTTAATTGGTAGCTTTGCTGGTGCCACTTACTTGCACGTTCATGAATTCATCTAGAGACTGGGGAGACTCCAATGCATGTGCCGTAGGGTGTAGTATCCCAGGGTTCGACTTTATCATCTATCGTAAAAATTGGCGGCAACTAGATTCTAGACTTCTATGAGCATATCTGAAGATTATGTAAAAATATGAAAATGGCTCTCGAGCATTCGTTTGATTTAGATTTTAGCTTTATTTAATAGAAATTTTATGTTGTTAAGCATTTATTTGCAAATGAATTATCCTAAAATTGACGTTTGTACCACTAAATAACTCACCACGAGAATGGCAAAAACGCACCAGATTACACCTTTGTTTTAAAACATTTCCGGGGAGCATGCCCCGTCTCCTCTAACACAATCCTGAATCCACATGCCAAGAGGGCTAGCTACGTGCCTGACAGTTTATTGGCCCATATCAAATGGGAGAAATCAGACAAATACTCAGTGTGTTTTATAGGTCAGCACTGTTTCCGAGACAATGTTGGTGATTTTCATATTCATAATTGAAGGAACCAGCACAGTGCTTTAAATTAGAACCTAAAAAAATGTTGTATCGCTCAGAATATGGCTAAAATATGGGGAGCAGTGGTCTAGAGGAAGGGCGCGCGCTTTGGGATCGAGAGGTCCCGGGTTCAACCCCACCGTCTGGACCACTGGTTAATGTCTCTGATCAAGAATAACACACATAATAAATTGGAAACTTCTTTTATACGTCAACCACCCTTACAAACAGTATATGTGATGATTGGCAATATTACACAACTGATATGTATGTCTGATGTGTGTCTTTACAGTCGAATCTTGGTATCGCGTCAATGATCTCCAAATTTATACGCAGTCGCCACATAAAACATAATCTCATATGGAAATGAATTCAATATAGTCACTTTAATAATGAAAATTAATCAGTATTATATGGTAATTTTATGTACAAAATATACAAAGTTACAGCAAAAGGATTTGATTAAAACAGGAAAATGTAAAATGTTCACATGGTTGCCACAATGGTTGTATGACCATGAACCAAGGTAGGTCTAGGTGTTGGTCATGTGATCATAATTCCCCCCCCCCCCCGGGTTCCATGAGATAAAGTTATGATATTGATCTGATAAAGTACTTATATCACATGACTTTCTTTGTATCCAGGTTAGTATAGCGAGCACATTTAATCTTATAAGTAACATGTGTAGACTAAATTTATGAGGCTCGCTTACTAAAACTTCCAAACTCATTTAATATAAATTGATATCAATTGACAACTAGATCCTGACAGATCCTCTATATATCTAATGCCAATGTTTTAGTCCATGCAAGAGAGTTCTATATGAAACTTGGTCAGAATTGCGCAATTCCCACAATGCCTGCAGTAATAAAACTGACATTTAACGGTAACAAAACTTAAAATTGAATTCACCAAACACACTGTCATAAAAATGTAATATATTACAGGAGATCTTAGATAATCTAGTATGATATATATCCCTGATAACCCATTGGCTTCCTACAAATATGTACAAGTTAAATAGTTCCTGCGGCCAATTGTTTTACAGACCAGTCTTGTGAGAGACATTTTTTTATAATTTTAGAAACTAGAACTTTTTAAAGTGTTAATAAGGCTTGATAAAAAGGTATGAGGAAATCGGACAGGGGAGGCAGCACACTTTACCAGCTGAGCAAATACTCGCATCAGTAACATCACAACACATGTACCATGAGCAATGCCTTCACGTAAGTCAAAGAAACAATTAAAAAGTCCAAGTCCCCGCCGAAAAATGCGGAATTTTACAAACCTCTCTGATTTAGTGGGCTTATGTGTGTTTGGGTATATTTATTTAGTATAAGTTACCTAAAGTTGGTGTTATTTTCATTATTAGTAATTCAAATGCGTAATATAGTTTATTTACGACAAATAGTTTATTAAATACAAGTATTTGCGTAAAAAACGTTCATACTTGTGTACATTTGGGTATGGGTGCACGCAGAGCGTAAAAATGTAAATAAAGCGATTCTCACGACGTGCAAATAGTAGTTCGAAATGATACTGGGCCGAGTCTTGCCGAAAAGCTTGCTAGTTTACGTTAATTTAGTCATCACTGGTCATTAAAATGCGTTATATAGTTAATCAACCCCATATTGTTAGTTAAATATAAGTATTTGGGTAAAAACGTTACTATTTGGGTAAGATTTGGGTATATTTGGCTGTTTCGTGCTGCCGCGTCAGCCTGACTGACCTAGTTAACGTAATGACCTAGGGGAGGTAATCCAGACTACAGGTGCACGTCAAAACACATATCGAAACACATTTTTTTCTTATTTTTAATTTCTTAAAGGAGTAAAAGAAATAATTATGGTTATTAACGTACATTACTTTATTTTAAAATATACAAATAGAAAAAAAAAAAATGGTGTTAGTCTGGTTCACGACATTCTTAAAAAATGCTTATTTTTTCGTATTTTTTTTTTTTGAAATGGTAAACCATCCAGAACAGGTCACGTGCCCCTCCTTAGTCTGGTTCACGACATTCTTAAAAAATGCTTATTTTTTTGGATTTTTTTTTTGAAATGGTAAACCATCCAGAACAGGTCACATGCCCCTACATGGAAATTTTTCTTGTTGCATACAAATATAACCTGCGGCGGCCTTTGAGCCGCAGGTTAATAATCTTCTATCTTACTATTTACAAAGTTAATGTAACTGCACAATTTGGGACGGAAGCAATATTAGACTGACAATAGAATCAATATACAAAGTTAATATCAAATGGAAAGTGAAATATTAACTGTATCAATAAATCTTCAGATAATAAAAATCAAACTGCAGTGAGTTTACAGTTAACATGGGGCCCTGTGAGCTTCCCCCATAATGCCAAGGAAAGGTTTCTCCAAGCCTATACACTGGAGACAATATTTAGTTGTCATGTACCGGGGGGGGGGGGGGGAATAGGTTTTTCTGTGATTTCACCTAGTGACCTAGTTTTTTTACTGCAGATGACCCAGTAACAAACTTGACCTAGATTCATAGAGACAAACATTGTGACCATGTTTCGAAAGGATTAAGTGAAATTGTGACCTCTAAAGTGTTAACAAGGTTTTTCTAAGATTTGACCTAGTGACCTAGTTTCCATCCCAGGCCTTAATTTCATAGAGACAATCATTGTGACCTAGTTTCAAAAGGATTGAGTCAAAACTGTGGCCTCTGCAGTGTTAATGAGTCTTAAAAGTTGACGACAAACAACGGATGACTAATCACAATGGACATCTCGGTATCACAAAAGCTCACCTTAAGCACTTTGTGCTTAGGTGAGCTAAAAAAACATTTAATCCTCACAGCTCTGCATGACATTTAATATGTAATATTATTTACTGTAGTATTTGATACCAGATATGTATAAAATGGTTGATTAGTTTTCACTTACCATTGTTTGTCTGCAAATGTGTTATTATGGAAGATAACATTTGGTGCATTTAGATAATACATTTAACAATGCATAATGTTAAATCATAGGAAGGCTTTCATACAGTATACGTTGTCATATCACACAATATGATGGGCACAGTCACACAATTCACTTTAAAACAATGCCGAGCATAGCCTTTTAGCCTTTATTTGCCAGTCAGCATTCTGCAGAAATACGGCAGGCATATTATGACATCAGTGCCTCCACCTGGATTTGAACCTGGGTTAGCTCAAATAGGCGGAAATATGGCAGTACCTTCACTTTCTTTTGAAACCGGTCGCCAAAATAGGCGGCAAGCACTCAAACCACTGATTGCTACGGAGGCATACAATGATTGAAGGGACAAAGAGCATCTGACAATTTGTAACACATACAGGTAAGTTTGGAACACCGTGCTAACCACTTTAAAGCTCCGTCATCAGAAAACGAACAAATGAGGTGTTGATTAAATAACAGAAAACTTCTGTGTATTCCAAGCCACAGCATGCTTATTTCGTTCCAACAGGACAGTCAATAACCTTTGACGAATTGTACTGAGTTACCTATTTAATTATTAATATGAATTTTAAGTTTCTATCTTTAGTGGGATTTGAATCCTACGATTTTCCGTACCATCAATGGAGGGTGTTGATTTGACTTCCCAAAACTCCAACCGAAAACTGTCGGGACAAAATCAATTTAAACAAAACTGCAACTTGGTATTAAATTTGTATAATAGTCCAATATTGCAACACAAGATATTATACATTGATTAAATCATGCAGAAATATTTGTCACAGTCAACGAAGATCATTTGTTATATGTATGATATCTCAGTATTGAAAGTGAAGCCAGCAGGTTTCATATTTAGTTTTCAATTTCAACCTCAAGTTAAGTGATTTTACAGCTGCAGGCAATATTAAAAGTTAAATAACCATATAATATTGTATTATATATTAAAATGAATGAATGTAAACCTTACACTTTATTATATATATAGTGTACCAGTAAATGAGTAAATCATAGAATTATATAGCCTATATGGTACAGAAATAGATAGTTGTATATATTTATGTCAAACTCATGGTTTTTGCCTTACATATATGTGCATTTTTATGGGCAAGTTTACTTCATGTTTACAGACTATGCATTTATACAAGATTGAAATTTTATAATTTTACAGTTAAATAAAGGGGCAAATCACTTCTGCCAAATGAAATTTTATAATTTTACAGTTAAATAAAGGGGCAAATCACTTCTGCCAAATGAAATTTTATAATTTTACAGTTAAATAAAGGGCAAATCACTTCTGCCAAATGAAATTTTATAATTTTACAGTTAAATAAAGGGGCAAATCACTTCTGCCAAATGAAATTTTATAATTTTACAGTTAAATAAAGGGGCAAATCACTTCTGCCAAATGAAATTTTATAATTTTACAGTTAAATAAAGGGGCAAATCACTTCTGCCAAATGAAACCATATTTGGGTAACTCAGGCAGTGAATTATAATATATTCTGTCATACTTGAAAAGTGCACAGTCTGACAGGGTCCGATGTATTAACGCTGCAGGGGAGGGGTAAACCTGAAGACTCGGAGACGCGCTCTAAGGAGGGGAAAGTTTGGAGAATATATCAGGGGACCTCAATGTTAGAACTCTGAGAATGGGAAAATTGAGAATTAAATAAATAAAAAAACAGCCAGTGAAGAAAATTAAGATTTAACAAAATGAACGTTTCCATATATTAAGAGAGGCACTGATGAATGAGAACGACAAGCGTATCTGTCTGTATGGTGAATATAAGATAATGTCAATTCATACAATGAGAGTAAACACAGTAAAATCAATGGTAAAACAGTAATTTCAAGTAGAAATGGTGTCTATTCTATGGACCCTTAGGACAGGAGGAACAAATAATTATATCTATGTCTGGAATTTATTGCAAAACAATGAAAGATTCTATCAATTGCAGGGCCCTAGATAGATACAGTAATTAGTTTTTTTAGTCAGCATGTGCAATTATGAAACACTGTGAGTATAAGGCAAGGAATGCCCTGAGTTTTTAATTTTTTGGTTTATTGAAATTTTGAGAAACTTTCTGTGTTAAGTTATTTTATTTTTTGACAGATTCTTTTTAACACCAGACATGCCTCATGAACGATGCTCAAGCCAAGAATGAGCATGAAACCCAGCCAAGAATGAGCACAAAACCCATACCAACATGTTTTTAATTTTTTGTGGACAGATTTTTACTTGCATTAAGTCATTTGGTATAGTCTCCTAACTGAAAAACAAGAAAAAAAAACTATCCAAAAATTACTCTTTACTAACTTATGGCAAAACAAGCTGTTTCAAAAAGTGCCGATTTTCATGAAAATAGGTTCATAAGAAGCGCTTGTAATGTTGATTTTAAATATGTATCAGTCTTATATCATTATAAGCCAGCAATTGTATGGCCAAAAATATGGGAGTATCTTATATAGTAAAACATAACCGCGTTTAACAAAATACTATTTGTCAGTTCAATTAGTTTTGATCTAAAATTCATCAATTGATAGCATAAAAAAATTCCAATCAAAATTCAATTAACTAAGATGGTCGAATGTTTTGTACAATACGGCAATTGACAAAAAACATCAAATTAATTGGATATTAATTATTCTTAATTGTAAACACAGTCTGAGTCTCCAGATTTTGCACAATTAATGTACTCAATGGTCAATGTTTTATTAGTCCAAGAATAAGAGACTGTTTTTTCTTATCCAGCAACCCATGTCATGTAAGGTGAGATAAGTAAGTTAGAAAGAAGTATGAAAATGTATTTACGTCCCCCCCAAATACATTCTTTGAAGATCCAACAAGATCGATTCTATGATTTGACCTAGTTTTTTACCTGACGTGACCCAGATTCAAACATGGTCTAAATTTCATTAAAACTGACTGTCTGAAAAAGTTTCATGAAGAGTGGATCCAAACTGTGACCTCTGGAGTGAACACAAGGTTTTTTAAGATTTGACATAGTGACCTAGATTTTTGACTCCGCATGACCCAGTTTTGAACTTGGACTCAATCTCGTTGAAAACAACATTCTGACTCAAGTTTCATGAAAATTGGATCAACACTGTTGCCTCCACAGAGCATACAAACAAATTGTAGACAAGCGGATGGATGGTGAACAGACTATGGACGGACAAAGAGTATTTACAAAAGCTCACCTTGTGACTATCTGACAGCCGAGCTTATAAAAAAATTCCGTAAAGTGCGATATAGGCCCAAAGCAAAGGGTTAAGTAAATATTTTGATTTTTCTAGTTTATACTAACTATTTACTTCAGGCCAATTGTGAATCAAGTTTTTCCAACTTCTATTAATCGTTCTTGACACCTCATTTCTGATGGTTATCTCCACAAGGGTTACAATAACATTATTTAGTTTCATTTTTTAATCATGTCATAATAACCTTTTATTTTGTTCGACCAGATTAAACACAGACTCCTTGCATAGTTCGTTCAAATCCATAAAATTCTGATTTTTTTAAACATATATACAAAGTCACCGTAATTGCAATTTCATATATACGAAGGTTGTTTTTTTTTTTTTTTTTTTGTTTTTTTTCTATGCTTACAGAAGGTAACGGTGCATAGTAAATAAAGATCATCGAATATAGCCGGACAAGCTTATGGACTTTGATGAGTCTCAGTTTAATCTGGTCAAGCTATACAAAAACACGATCGATATTAAACTTCAGTCCAGCTTTAAAAGATATCTTCAAGTATTTAAAAGATCAAGGAATTATGAGAAGAAATTAAAAATATTTAGAATTACATCAGAGCAACGAGGTCATCAAAAACGTAGAATAGCATTAACAATTGAAGTTTTGGATACTTGTTCTCATTTAAATAACACCAAGGTAAAAATCCAACTACAAGATAAAAACCCAACTTTCAAAAATAAAAACCCAACTACGACAGGAATCAGGGTAAAAAACTGTTATTTTAAATGCCTTCAAGCAGGATTAGAAACCAGGCTAGTAGTTTCTAACTCAAGAGTACAATCCCAGTAGTGAGCTACTGCACTCTTCAAATTGAAGATACAAAAACTACTCTTCAAAGTGGAGTTACAGAAAACTACTAGAACTCTTCAAATAGGAGTTTAATACAAAAATTTGACTTTCTCAGTAAACTATTTTGCCAAGATGCAGCATCATGATCACGGTATTTTATACAAACTAGAAATTCTAGTATAAGGCTGTTATCGTTGTAATAGAATATATAAGCTATTGATCTAGCTTTAGCCAAAATACGGGGAGACAAAATACGGAGACAGTCAAATATTGACAGAGCGACAATTAGGATAAATATTGTAGATTACATTGGCAAGGAAATGGATGAGGACAGAACATAATAGGAACCTTCGAGAACTTGTGAAGCACTGTTATAATACTGTTTAGTTATAATACTGTTATTACACTTTTTCTGGTTAGAAATACAATGTGATAAAAATGAACATGGAAAGAATGACTACCGGTATATATAGCAGCAGAAATGTGTATATTCTCTTCATTAACCAATATTTGGCTAGTATTTTTTTAAATACAGTAGTATATATAAACAATAGCCTTTACATGGTATACAATTTATATACACTGCTTCTCAGTTCTGTCAGAGAATTGTTCTATTTTCATATGGCTCTGACAGAACTGAAAACCGATTTAAGTTGCTCTAACGAAACTCAAATGACATGTATCCTGAGTTCCGTCAGAACGAAACTCAAATGACATGTATCCTGAGTTCCGTCAGAGCATTAAATCATATAATGATTGGCTATGCCCCTCAGATATCAGCAAACACTTTATATTAAATTATATGAACAAACGGGCACACTGATTATTCAAGTGCTGGGGTATTTCAAGTGTTTGGGTATCTGGGGAACAGTGTTAACAGTGTACACTTGGGGTATCTGGGGAACAGTGTTAACAGTGTAGTACTGTTTTATCAAAGCACTTACGGAAATCTTAAACTTTTGCTCAACTTCAAATTCAACAACTACAAATTATGGTAAAGAAATCTTTGATATTTAACAATGATCCAATTAGGGAGCTCCTATTAACCCTTTCAGTGATTCAGTCTCATATTTGTTGTTGTAAAGCAGTACATGGCATGTACATCTACATGTATAAATAAGGGATAAAACTTATAGTTTGTGCTAAAATCTAAGATTTCCTTAAAAATCCTTTGGTAAAAGTACCCAATAGCCAAACATTTAAACCTTAGGGTCCCACTGAGTATTTTTTGCCTCGGCGATGTACTCCAGATTTAAATAAATTACCTTCAAGAAGCATTGGGAACAGATTTCACAAATTTTCTAATCACTTACTTAAAGTTACAAAAATGCTCAGTGGGACCTACGCATTAGTGGTCAGATTTTTACTCTATGATTTACGGTGTATATTATACCAAACAGTCAAAGATCAGACCAAGTTAAAAATTTGAGATCAAATAAAGCTATTATCCACTTAATCATTTCTCTACAATTCTCATTATTATAATGACTTGTAAATTGGTCACACTGTCTGAGTTTCATTATCGTTAGGCCATACCAAAAGTTTCTTCGTTTAGCGTCCGGGGACAGATAGGTTTGAGCACCTTGCCTTCTTGGGAAAGAAAAAATAACTAGATTTTAACCTCTTTTATCATCAAAAATTTTAAATCCATTGAGATATTGCTATAATACTTTTCATACTTGTTACCCATTATGTCCCCAACCCCTACACATGAGACAGGTTGTCGGTCAGTTTAGTAAGTTAGTATGATTGACAATGCGTGCATGAAAGTTATATTTGTTAGCCATTAATTTAAATGATGAGGATGCATTAGTCCTAATGACTTGTTTTTTTTCTAGTGTTATGATGTTTGTCACAGGAATGCTAGAAAGGTTTTAGAGCTTAGGGTGGACACTTAACGAAGAAACAATTTGGTATGGCCTTATGTTGTAAGGTAAGGTCGGTGAATACCATCATTAGCCTGTATAAATATCCTCACATATTACCATATACATGATTTATGTCTAATTATAAAATATACAAATGACCAACTACATCAAGATAAAAATACAGTTAATTATACCATCACTTTAAAAGTGGTATGAATTAGTCTTGAACTGAAGCTCGTCTTAAAAAAATATTTGTTTGGAGTGTCCTGACCTAGAAACATTTAGACCAGTTATGGTATTAAGTAGGTATGCATGGCTTTTAAAGATTTTTTATTACATTTAAACACTTTTCATGATTGTAGTGAAACATTAATTTACGTCTTTCGGAACGCAAAAAATCCAAGTTAATTTGCTGATATTTTTGTGAGTTAATTAAGGTACATTTGTAGTGAAACTCCAAATATTTAACAAAGAATGTTTTAAGGTCAGCCCGGAGTAAAAAGGTTAAACGACTTATATTGTAACAGTGTTGGATCTCATACTGATAGTAATAATACCATGTTCATACTTAAATCATTACTTAGCGTCTTCTTACCCTTTAAGCTACCATCATACAATAGTATATTACACACTACAGCTGCGTACAGCATGGATCAAAACGGTCAACTTGGATACATGGTCATCTTGGCTTATCATTAACCAAATATTCTTATTTAAGTATTAAACATTAGCAAACAAACTTAATGTGGAAAATCTTCATGAATGACGATTCTAATGCCAGAAGTAGGCCTATTGATAGTATTGACCTAGTCTAAAATTGTGTACAAGTAACTTAATTGGTCAGGGATTTCACATTTCCAGTGCAAAAATGCTGGATTTCGAAGCCAAACATTGAAGTCTGAACTAAACCCCTAGAATTCGGGTAAAATGTTGGGCATAACAAGCGATACTGACATACTCACATGTGTAACATTAAATTAATTCAAAAAGTAAAAATACAAATTACAATATGACCAAAATAGCATATAGTAGATCTAGGTCCCAAATTTCCACAATCATGATGACCCAACCATACCATGCATGCAACAGTTGTAAGGCTATAAAGTGCACAGGTAACTGTATCGTTGAAAAAGAAAACAAAAACGAAAAAAAAATATTATAGAAAAATATAAATTTTCAAAAAAATATTTTTTTTTTCGTTTTTTTTTCCGTTTTCAACGATACAGTTACCTGTGATAAAGTGTGCCTAACAATTCATTCAAGACTGGTTTCTGTCGCCTAAGCAAAGCGCTATGCAGCACTTTCCAATTATGGGATGTAATCCATGCCTAATATTTAATTTAACGGGAGTTAGCTGAATGAAAGTGCTTGGTAGCACTTTGCTAAGGCAACAGTCACAAGGCTACACCCTAAATGTTGTTAATGTCTTAAATGTATACATGAGTTTGACATGGCTTATAGACATCCCCTCTATGAGAGAGCATGCAAAATTGTTGATGTAGTGGGAACCCAATCTGAGAAAAGTGAATTGGTCTTGACACATTGAGTAAAAATAAAATTTCTCATGTTCAATATGAAAACAATTTTTTTTAAAACAACATCAACCCCCTATCTAAGAACTGAGGCAGTCTTGGGGTTAAAATAGGACTTTTTTAATTTTAATTCATCCAATGATTTCATGATTGGCATTAATGACATCACAGTGACACATTGATTGTACTCGAATGAAAAGGAGGCAAAAACATAAATGGAAATATTGACTTTTGTTGCTTGATTATTAGAAAAATGATTGGATTAGCAACTTTGAAATTAAAACACAGACAAGACTTAATTGGGTTCCTGTTTCTTCATCTAACAGTAGACATTTATTGTTTCAACATCAATAGTGCCGATAATAGAAACCCAGCTACTCCCAAGTAATAAAGGACTCGTAAATGTGACAACATTACACACAAGACTTTGAATCCACTAATTAACTAATTTTAGAACAAATTGATTTCTAAAATACTTTTACATACAAATGAAATTGCTAGATTTACTTCAATTTATGTTTAAGCATGCACCTGTCGATTTTTGTCTTTTTGATGTCCCCGCACTGCCAGTTTAGATATTTATGCGGTTCCACAGTAAAATATTAAGAAACCTCAACAATAAGACCACCTTTGGCTCATACACATTACAACAGATAATTCAGTTAAGATAACCCTATTGCTGATGTTAAATTAATATGTTTAATACAAGAGTCAAAATACCTTATAGTAATAGAGGTGTTTCAAGTTGAGTGTTGTCATCGTCATTAAGTGGTCTTTTTAGTAAGGTGGTCTTTGTGTAAGGTTCACCTAAAGTAGTTCACGTTGCATTTCAGGTTTCAATTCAAATTTACTTTTTGTGTAACCGTTGAAGTCACACTTCAAGAAACATGTATTGTTCTTTCTTATTGAATATTCCGCAACAAGCACTTTGGCAACTTTTAATTGGATACTAAATGGTAACAAAGAAAGTTTATACACACTGTAATACAGTCTATAGTAACTAACTACTTAATTAAATTAGGCGTAATTCCAACAATTTGGTCAGCTCCATTTCTTGGTCTCTATTGAAGCTTAAAGATCGAGTTAATGATAACAGATTTTAAACAATCAAGAACTGAAATACGGCAACATGTATGATCTAGACTAATGTACACTTTGAAAATATAGTAAAAACTTGAAAGTATTTTAGTTTCATATTATTTATAACTTGTAACTGTTAATAGTAATAGTAAGTTTAATCCCTCAATCAAGGACCCTTAAAACGGTCAAAATTATAGTTTTATTAAAGTAGTAACAGGTAAATATTGAACATTTATAAACTTTAACATTGTGATCTTCAGGTCAGGTGGTCTTAAAATTGAGATGGTCATTTAAGTAAGGTTTAACTGTATTTACGTCATAAGCATACTGTACGTATGTATAAATATTGCAAGTAATTTACAACTTATGTAGTAAAATATAAAGCAGTTTCTTAAATTTAGATCTTTGAAAACTTCAATAAAAGTTTAAAGTACTTTATTCATTGATTTAATTGCCATCAATTTCACTCATTGACAGTGGTTTAAATATAGAAATAAAACACGAACCTGACATCTGACGAAACTTCTCTTCTTGCAATTTTATGTTCCATACTTTATTCCTTACAAGAATATAACCTGTGTACAATGACACCACTAAATATGAAACTAATATTGTGTAAGCTATTTTATTAAAAGTCACTCTCATCATTTCGTTCTAAAACTCCCAAATAACATAATTTCCACCGAACATTCCTTTCACACCAAGGATTACAGAATTCATGTAATCACTGGTTGTAATGAAGTGTAATATTATCTCTAAAGTTTATCAGTTTCTAAACAATGACACAGACCGTCCACTCGCAGTCATGACTAAACTAAACTGAAAGTGAATTTGTATACACGGCGTTTACACACACCTCCAACGTCACGTGACACAAAACAAAATGGCGGCGCCCGTAGACGACGTGGAAGCGATGCCGGGGAAAGATGACACGGAATTCTGCACTGTTGAAGCCACTGTGGTGACTGGATTTGAGCAAGTTGCAAGTGAAGAAGCCGAAGAACGTTTTGGTACCACGCCTAAGATTGTTAAAGGGAGAATCAGCGTTAAATGCCCGATTGAAATGGTGGAACAGGTAAACCAAATTTTAACGGTGTCGTTTTCATTTTTATCAAAGACAGATAATCCTACATATTGAAACTATTTTGTCAGTCATTACTGACAACCATGCACGTAGGTGGACTGTCATCTTCCTACTTACATCTGTACATGGGAAAAATTTGTGTATAGTTGTAACAGGGAAAGAAAAATGTGCAACCAGACCAGGGCTTGAACCCGGGACCCTCGCTTACTGGTCGAATGCTCTGCCGACTGAGCTAGCCGGCTGCCTACACAAGTTTCTCCATATTACTTATTTAATGCTTTACACCTGGCTACACATACCCCCTCCTTCGAAGAATTCATCCTAGAATTCTAGGAGTACCAGAACCTCTGTGGGACGTTCTGAGGGTGCATGGTGGGTTATTTGCGTTGGGCGCCACATCATCGGCACATGTAACAGGGAAAGAAAAATGTGCAACCAGACCGGGGCTCGAACCCGTGACCCTTTGCTTACAGGGCGAATGCTCTACCGACTGAGCTAGCGAGCGGCCTACACAAGTTTCTCCCCTATTACTTATTTAATCCTATACACCCGGCTACACAGTGACTTTCAGCCAGCAATTTGTACAAGGCTCAATAATACATCAGTCAGCTGCATCCGCGACTCCACCGCAAGGGATGGGTGAAGATTTTTGCTGCTTGTAAACCGTCCTTATCAGTATATTTTAATCATGGGATGACTGTTATGAGTACCACAGTGACATGTTATTATTGTGTTGGATTCAACCTTAATACGAGGTACAGTTGATCTATCTGGTACAAAAAACTAATGAATGATGTATTAGATAGGGAATTCAGTCTGAAATACATAAGCTGCTTTATTTGATCAAATATGCTTATCATTTCTAAGCTTCTTACGATTAAATGAATTATCATTCCGGCTCTCTTACTACTTTTCAAACTGCCAAATGTTTTCGTTCCTTCATCACTTCAGTGACCTATCCATTGAGGGTTTTATTCTTAGTGCTTAACATTAATCCATGGATAATTACATGCATAGTATCGTGACAAATGTAAGGTAGAAAACATCCCATGTTTGAAAATATTAATCAAAGGGATGGATGAAAGGCTGGTTGGCAGATTTTAAGAAATAATGGATAATTATCAAGCAATTAATTTTGATTTGCCTGAATGATCAACTTCACAGACAAACCTGTATTAATGATCCTGAATTCTTCACTGCGCAAGTCCACCAGCCAGCCACCTTTGAATCATTTTAAACCATACCTTCTTGTATTTCCATTTTTACATTTGGAGCTGAATCCTTTGACTGAAAATTCTTCAATCTGTGAAATAAACCTGTTATTGAAATTTGTGAAATAAAGATCAAAAAAATATTAAGCGATTTAATGATTTAAGTTTGATGAAAATTAAAAACTAAAAAATATAAAGTGAATTATGTATTAAGTTTGATGCTTGCAGGTAACAGATCTAGGTACTGTGGACAACTGTCGTGTAGTGATGACTCATGTACCAGACTTCAAGTTTACAGATGATCAGGTAATCTATCAGATAGAATAATCCTGTACTCGGCAACTTTAACAACAATACTGTAAACTCCGTGTACACTTATGGACTTTGAAAACGCACCACTTTTCAGGGGTCCGTATTTTTGTATGAACCATTAAGAATTAGTTTTTACCAATGTCATAATGTTCCTAGGTTAGAACGTTGTCATTAAATTGTATTTTAGTCACTTTCTATCAATCGAATCGCTAATAATTATCACGTGGCGAAATTTTATTTTTAGCATGTGGATCTCGTGCGATTGAAAATATCCGAATTGTGTAAATGACGATGTGTAAACTATACATTACAATATCAAAAAAACACACATTTGGTTTTCAAAAAAATACAAGTTTACATTTCTCATCAATCCGAAACTGATGTGTCTGGAGGTAAATACATGTTACATACCGGAAGTAGCCATCGCATGGTTTTTGTGCAATTACATTGTCATGATACAACAAATATTCGTCTTCAATAGTGTTTTATGCCAACTGACATCACCACTGATCTCCAAAAATGGATTTAAGGCTTAAAAAGACACCTAATTCGAAACAATTAATGCGCATGCTCCCACCAAAGAAACTATTTCTGGTCAGCAATTGTGCCTGTCAGAGAAATGTTTGATATCTATGGGTATGCTAAATGATCATATTAAAATACCATACACGTTTATTTATGAAATACAACATTTTCATTTAGTACACTGCCAGTTTGTGTTTTATCTGACATTGAACACGTGTCTCAACATGCATTCACTTCTTTCTAGTATTAGTATTTCCTGATGACAGGGATGTTAACCTTAGAAAGCATGACCATAACCATGCGCATAAATAACGAATGATGGTCACTTTTCTTGAAGAAAACAATATTTGTCAGATAGAATGTCCCAGTTTTTGATCCCATCAAAAACATAAGACATGTTTTTTCAAATGTGGGTCCACAGAGAGTTCCATAGCTCAATCTGCCCACGAGGTTGTCCAAACCATTGTCGATAGATAGAGGAACATTTCCCAGAATAGCATTGCAATTGTGATGGGTAGCCGATGTTGAGAACACAATAGGAAGATAGCATTACACGCATTCTCCCAAACTATCAATTTGGATTTTATACTTAAGCACGTAGATGTCACATGACTTGGAAACATAGTTACCTGTTGTTTTGAAATTTTGCTAGTTGTTTAAACATAAACTGAACTATTCATAGACAAAGTTCGATTAATTGATTAAACATTGTTTACTTTATAAGTTTGTGGTTTGAATAAGTGGTGCATTTTCAAAGTCCGTAATTGTATTGTCCGAATGTCCGCACTTTTAGATTGTACGCAGGTAAAAAAGAAAAAGGAAACAATATTTCCAATAGAAAATGGTTTCGAATTTTGCTCATTCTGAGACCTAAATAATGTGAACACCTGTGCATATGATGCATTTAAGTTTTGTTACAATTCTGGGTTGATAATCATATCGCATGCATGAGGATTTACGGTATGTTAGTTGGTTTCAAGTGGATTTTACACAGTTTTTAACAATTGTTCAGTTTTCCTTGAATCAATTATCAACTAACTTGCTCTTCCACATTAAACTTTCTCCACATGTTGATGATATAACTGTTCAATGATGTGGAACAACAATAAGTAAGCTTGCCAAACCTCGGAAAAGCAAATTTGTATCAGTTGGTATAATTAATTCCAGGAATTTTGGTGAAGTCAATAACTCAAGGTAATTTCGTCAGGTCAAGACTCCTAAGTTAAACAATTTAACATGAAAAATATAGTAAACCCAATGAAATGAGATTTATTTGAACATAGTTACTCTGTCAAGCATTTAAAAAAATAATGAGGATAGCCTATATTTGCCAGTCAGCTTTCTGCTGAAATATGACTTGCATATGAGTGCCTCCACCTGGATTTGAACCAAGGTCTAATTAAGACAGCGAACACCCTAACCACCTAGCTACGAAGGCACTTATGAAAACATCTATAAAGAAAGATAATTATCACATAATATTACCTATCATCATTATATTGTGTGTAGTTATCTCCCTTGATTGATTGGACATTTCTGTGTCTTAAAGCTTGTAAGTATGAATAGTCTGTTTATCGAAAAACTGTATGGAAATGGATCAGACATCCATGGAGTAAAGGGCTAATGACTGTCTGAGCATTATCCAATGTAGATGAAATATTGTCATTATGAAATTATGTCTGCCACTGTCTACAGTAACAAATCAGATATGCCTATAGTCATGTGTATGAGATTGATGGTTCAACTCTTGCTCGATACCACCATTTCGATTGGACGTTAATTTGTTGATTGAGCATTTCAGGTAATAAATACTGGGACCAAAATTAGTGTTCAATGGTGAACCACAAAATCCTCAAAATTTCATCCCCCACGAAAATTACAGATTTTTGAGCATTATAATATTAAAGAAGACAGAAACTCAATATTATTTTTCTCATTCGTATAGCTATGTACAGTGAAACCCCAAAAATAACTTTTATGACCCTTCAAAAGTGGTCTCATTAGTACCGGTAGGTCATTATATTAAGGTTTATAAAAAGCTTGGAAGTGAAAATGGACCTAAAATGAGATGGTCATATTACCAATATGGTCTTTATGTAAGGTTTAAGTGTTGGTATTATCATCAAAATGCTACTTATCAGCCTTGATTATCTTACACTAAGGGAGCTGCTGATTTGTAAAATTTATCTATATTTAGAAAATGGTTGAAATACATATAGGCACTAGGTCGAGTCTTACTGTGAATAAATTCTACATCAATCTAATTTTTCATTGAATTTATGTCTTGAACTTCTGTACTCGAACTAATGAAAGAATCAAACTTATTGGATTTATGCATTATTCAAATGAGCTCCATAGTTACCCTCAATATTCCTTTATGCAGCAATTTAGACATTCTTATCAAATTTTCTTATTTTGTCGTTTCAGACAGAAAATCTGCAAAGATTGCGTAAATTTGTAGGGGAAGTTGACTGGCCTGCAGGTTTGAGGATATGGCGTAAGTTCTTCTCTTTTGAGCATCCAGTCATGGAGCAGCCTGCAGAAACTGTGACAGACTTTGGTGAAATCACTCTTCCCCCTCCTAGACAGCGGACTGAAGGTAGTGGGACGAAGAGAAAGAGGGGAAAAAAGAGCAAAGGAAAAAATTGGCGAGATAAAAAAACTGCAAGTAAAACTGTCTCTACAGAAGCTAATGTAGCTGTAACTGATACAGCATCAAATGTTGAAGATAAAAACACTGAAGATGCTAACACAAATATCGGAGGTGGATCTCAGATTGCCGATGATACTAATCAAAATAATCCTGATGCTTCAGTTAAATCAGTAGAAGCTGGTAAAGTTGGGGACACTAAAGATGATGCAGATGTTGACACAGAAAATTCGGCGAAGAAACCGCGGGTCCGAGAGAATCCTTGGAACCCTTTAATGCCTTCATTTAGAGTAACGTGTAATCGTTCTGGTGATAAGCATAACTTTGACTCCATGACAGCTGCCTCTAACTTTGGAGGTGCTATTTGGAGGTATTTTGGTTGGAATGTGAAAATGACAGAGTTTGATATTGAAGTTATTCTAGGTATTGAAGATCACAAGGTGACCGTTAGTATTGGACTGACCAAACAAAGTTTACATCGTAGAAATATCACACACTTTGGTCCAACCACACTCAGACCAACCATAGCTCACAGTATGCTCAGGTAATGGGATAGAAATCCATGTTAATTTTGCATTGATCATTTTAAAAATCTTTTACTGTAAAATCTTTTTTTTTGTAATAAATAATTTCTATTGATTTCGATGATATAACTTCAACTTGAGAGATAGTGATTTGAAACCATAAGAAGGAAAGACTTTTGCTTTGCCTCACATTTCAAGAGGATGATAATTTGTGATGATTAAATTACATTGTCAAGACAAATCCTCAGTCCCCAACTTATGATCTCAGTTCTCATCATTTGGAGTACAAGAGACAATTAATGTATCTTCTGACTGAAGATCTTAGACATGTGCTCTTCATTTAGAGTACAAGAATCAGTAATTGTACCTTCCGACTGAAGATCTTAGACAAGTGCTCTCCATTAGAGTGCAAGAAACAGTTATTGTACCTTCCGACTGAAGATCTTAGACAAGTGCTCCTCATTATGAGTCCAAGAGATATTTATTGTACCTTCCGACTGAAGATCGTAGACAAGTGCTCTTCAGTTGAGTTCATGAAACAGTTATTGTACCTTCTGACTGAAGATCTTAGACAAGTGCACTCCATTTAGATTTCACGACAGTTATTGTACCTCCCGACTGAAGATCTTAGACAAGTGCTCCTCCCAGCTGAAGATCTCTTGTCCTCTGTTTTCGCTTTCTGCTATAAATCGGTCTTGTTTGCATACCTTGGTAAAATGGTTTCCATCTTGTCTTGAAATGCTATGTCTAAATGATGTGTGTTGTGTAAATATATTGCCAGATTATGTGAAATCAAGACAGGAGATATTGTGTGTGACCCTATGTGTGGATCTGGCAGTATACCTATACAGGTAAATATTAGTTTAGTGGTTAGTATGCTAGCCATCTAATCCTGCAACCCTGTTTCAAATCCGGGTGGAGGCACTCATATGCCTACCATATTTCAGCAGAAAGCTGACTGGCAAATAATAATGCTCAGCATTTAAAAAACACACATTTGAAATATTCCCACATATTCTTGTATTGATGGAGAAATATTGATTTTATATGATGGATGTTACATAGTTTGTCTGCGCTTGTTCTCCTTTACCATTGGTCCGAATCCATTGAAACTACACATAAATTGTATGTAACTAATAACTAGCCTTGTATTGCATCAGGAATGTCAGATCTGATGATATTGCCATTTATATGGTAATGGCCCTTTGTGGCGAATATTTTGGTGTCAAAACCCTTCTACTTTAAGCCCTTAAGATACACAAAATTTGTTAAACTTGTTAAGAGAACCCACAGTTAACAATCTTAATTAAATCAAATTTGTTAACTGTGGGTTCTCTTAACAAGTCCTTTTAAAAGATCCATGAATCAAGATAGTGATTTTCCAAAACACTGTTTAATCTTTTTTTAAAGTTGTCTTAATTTTAACAGAATTTGTTCTGATCTTGTTCTGATTTCATTATATCTGTTGTTGTATCCATGGCTACAAGCGCTTTAAGAACACTCCTAATTCTTACATCTTATCCTTTCTGGTGCACCGGTAATTAAATCACATGTAAGATCAATTTTCCCTGCAGACGGCACCATACAGAGCAGAATACACATGTAATTATATAGCACGATTTTAACATGAACCTTTGTATGTTATATATTGTATATATGGGAGTTTTCTGTCATGATTAGATTACGGTATGCTATCCGTATGTCAACCTTTTAGGCTAGTGGCCAAACCTCAGAAAGTGGCTTAGAAGTGAGTGTAACCCTAAACCCCTCCCCATGGTAGAACATTTCACAACCTGGTTTTTTAGCTCACCTGAGCACTTTGTGCTCAAGGTGAGTTATTGTGATCACTCACCGTCCGTCCGTCTGTATGCACACACGAAAGCTACCTTAGGTGGTCGGAGGTGTGGCCTAACACAATAGAAATCTATTCAATTCATTCCGTGACCACTTAGTTCTTTTGTCCTTTAAGTGGTCGTTCCTTTGATTGTTAACAATGAAATGACCACCTAAGGTAGCGATCGTGTGGGCGTCCGTCCGTCTGTCCGTCCACACTTTCAATCGACATCTCCTCTGAAACCATTTGGCCAATTTTAATGAAATTTTGTCAGGATGTATGTGGCATTGGGGGATATAGTAATTGTTCAAATTATGGCCCTGGGGTAAAAATTGGCCCCGCCCCGGGGGTCACCGTTTTACATAGACTTATATAGGGAAAACATATAAAAATCTTCTTGTCTAAAACTACAATGACTAGAGCTTTGATATTTGGTATGTAGCATCATCTAGTGGTCCCCTGCCAAGATTGTTCAAATTATGCCCCTGGTGTCAAAATTGGCCCCGCCCCGGGGGTCAACAGTTTTACAAAGACTTAGATAGGGAAAACATATAAAAATCTTCTTGTCTAAAACTACAATGACTAGAGCTTTGATATTTGGTTTGAAGCATCATCTAGTGGTCCCCTACCAAAATTGTTCAAATTATGCCCCTGGGGTCAAAATTGGCCCTGCCCCGGGGGTCAGGTTTTATATAGACTTATATAGGAAAATCATATAAAAATCTTCTTGTCTAAAACTACAATGCCTAGAACTTTGAGATTTGGTATGTAGCATCATCTAATGGTCCTCTACCAAGATTGTTCAAATTATGGCCCTGTGGTCAAAATTAGCCCCACTGTTGGGGTCACCGTTTTACCTAGACTTATACAGGACAAACATATTAAAATCTCATTGTCTAAAACTACAATGCCTAGAGCTTTGATACTTGGTATGTTGCATCATCTAGTGGTTTTCTAGATTGTTCAAATTATGCCCCTGGGTGAAAATTGTGCAGGGCATTTATAATCAGGTGAGCGATATAGGGCCATCATGGCCCTCTTGTATTGAAGAGGGAGGTCTTTGGAGTTGGAAAACGATGGTTGTGAATCTGGGATCAATGTAGGTATGACATTATGAAAATCAACATTTTATGCGTGTTTTAAGTGTTTTGTGAGGCAATTGTTCCTGACTGTTTCAGAGTGCTATTGGATGGCCATACTCTCCTCATATTTGTGGAGATATATCTAAGAAGGCTGTACGTACATGTGCTGATAATGTTACTGACATGGGAGAGAAGATGAAGAGTAACAACAAGTAAGTCACATACCGTTAAATAGTTTATAAGTTAAAACATAGCAATGGGCCTTTTTATGCCCCGGCATCTACTGATGTAGAGGCATATAGTCATTGGTCCTGTCTGTCCCTGCATTCGTCTGGTGCAGTTAAGATGTTAACCAAAACTTTCAAGTTCTTGAAACTCAAATATTTTCAAAGTCCATCAAGGCATTGCTATCAAACTTTGCATCATTGTTTACCATCATATTTTAACCAAAGACTAAAATTCATTTAAGCTTAATTTCCCAGTGGTTGACATTTTCGGGCTTGTCTTTGGAGGACGTAGAGGTAAAGTGTGGCAGTATTAATATTTACATAGTTATGCCCCCAATATTTGATGAGGGGATATATTGCTTGGTTCATGTCAGTCTGGTGGTCGGTCAGTAGGACGAATGGTTTCCGTTCAACAACTCAAGGATGATTAGCCCTAGGATCTTCAAGCTTTACAAAGAGGTTGGTCAGCAACAGTAGATGTCCCCTATTGATTTTTGAGGTCAAGGTCATTGTGACCTTTACCATTTGTTTTAGACCAAATGGTTTCCGTTCAGTACTTGAAGAATGCTTTGCCCTAGGATTGTCAAACTTTACATTGAGGTTGGTCAGCAACAGTAGAAGACCCCTATTGATTTTGAGACCAGTAGGTCAAAGGTGAAGGTCACTGTGACCTCTACCATTTTTTTACTATTGGGCTGCCACGGGGCATACTTGTTTTACAAACATCTCTTGTTGTCATAAATTTGCCATATTTATTCCCAGACTCATCATGTATTATTCACACCCATTACGATTCTTGAGGAAATATTCTCAAATTGTCATGTGATATTTTTTGTATCACAAATAATTCAAATTATTATTTTTACAGTTTGGGTACCGGGTAGCTACACATACCATTTTCTCCTATGATATTTGACGTGTAGAATTTCCTAATGATCCTCTTACAAATTTCTCATGGTTTGCAAACCTCTAAAATATCCAAAATTGAGCTTGATTTTCACTTTAATGTTGAAATCCAAGAAGCGTGTTCATTATCAGTGAGATTACACTATGTGTAACAGTGTAAATGGTAAATCAATGGAACATTATTACAGCTGACATGTCATACTCCGTCGGCTGACATGTCGTACATGTTGTATGTAATCACAATCTCCTCATATAAAACCCTTTAATAACATAAACATTAATCTGTACACGATGTTAGGTGAAGAGATTTAAATTCAAGTACAACAAAATGAGAACTTGTTTTCTCGACAAAGTTAGAGCTTTGTTTCGTGGTGTAGGCTGTAAATCTGTAACACAACGATTGCATGTTATATTACTCTCCTAGAAAATTTTATTGGAAATATTAAGCTTCAGTTAAATCAAGTAAGGCCATGTTCAAACATATCTTACCTTGTCATCTAAACCTAGAGACCTAGAACTTTGACTTTAAATTGTGATGTATGGCACTGCCTGGAGATCCTTATCAGTTTATAACTGGTAATTTTTCAAGTTTCATAAAAAACAGTAATTTTTCAAGGTTGCTTGGTGCTTGGGGCAAAAGCATGGATTTTTCATTTTACCCCAAAATTTCCAAACTATCATATTTTGACGCCAAGGATTTTCACGGAAGAGTTTTATTTTTCATTCCATTTTAGGACTAATGCTTAAAAGTGCTAAAATTCCAGTACAAGATTAATTACCCTTGGGGGCTCGATATTCAGTCGCTTATAAAACATCTGCCGGAAACTAATTTTATTTGAAACACAATTTTGGTGGAGGTGGCAGACAAGAAAAAACGCTTAAAGTTTATTGAATTTGGCCTAAGCCACTGAATCAATCAATGTCAGGCTGTGTAAGGCAATATAAAGCAATGTAACAGTATTACACAATAAATTGAAATTAAATGAAATCTTCGTATATTTTATGTATCCTGTTGCTGCAATATGCCTTGATACTAGATAGGATTAAATGTAGTGTAGTGTCTCTCGAATTATTTAGACATGCAATTGATTTAGTTCAACAGCAATAGGTATAAATATTGGGACATGGAATTAAAATATTTCCCAGATAGATGTATGGTTATTTAAGAGTCGACTTTGTCAATTGAATTAATGGTAACATTTGCGATTTCATTACCATGGCTTTAGATACAGTGCCCACGAAACTAAGTTTACACATGTTTAAACATAGTTTTGTGATTAAAACGTCTACAAAACATGTTTTGATCATAGAAATGGAGTTTAGTCACTTTAATTTAAACAAAAAATATTCTTGATCTTCAAAAACATTGTTGTTTCACTGTTCTGCAAATAGTATTATTTAGACTAGTAAATGGTAAACTAACATCTGTATACTTATTTTTGGTAGGTACTGTATATAGTATGACTTAAGATATATAGGTACTGTTTTATCAACGTATTTACGGTAATCTTAAACTTACGATCAAATATTAATTCCTTATACTACTTTTACAACTATATCATGTGGTAAATGGAGTTGCAATACTAATCAAGATTCAGTTATTGGATTCCTACAAACAATATCTGTCCCCAATTTGCAGTCGTTAAAGAATAATACATTATTTAAATTTTACCGTAAGTTTACGATTTCCGTAAGTACGTTGATAAAACAGTACCATAGTGCCTACCTATGCAGAGCAATAAACACCCTTTGGAAGCTGCAAATATTTGCTTTTGAAAGAGCATTTTTCAATGTTAGATTTACTTCCCTTTAAAAAGATGTGAAACAACTTAACAGTGTACCAGTAAGTTCCCTTATTGGCGAAAGTAGATAACTTTGCATTGCTATAGTTATAGCTTGGAGAATTTGACATGATCTTGACCTTTTAATAAGAATAATTTAACAGATGATATATTTCTATATTTATAACCCGGTTGTATGTTTTCATAAGGGGGGAAGTATCACGAAGACACTCGGGATTACCGGTAATACAAACGCAAATCTAAAATACTGATTGATGTAGGCAAACCAAGAACCTTGTAATATATTCTTGCATAAACTTTAAAGGTCAGGATCAAGTCAAACTTCATTTCAAACTTTTGAAATCAAGGGAGGTAATTTTGTTGTACTTGAGTAATATTTCTTTTAACAGTACTGGAGTTACTTCCCCTGACATATTATATTGTACTGTATTAACAGGAACTGGCAATCAGTGGATGCCTTCAAATGGAATGTATGTAATCTACCACTGAGAGATAGTTCCATAGATGTCTTCCTCACTGATCTGGTATGTGCTCCTTTAATCTATACATACTCTAAAACCTGCGGTCTGGGAGTGCCAGAAAGCCGTGCCGGAAATATCATTTGGTACTCCCAGACTATTACATAAATATTGAAATTTGCTTGACGTAACGTAAGCCAATCCATGCCTTGAATAGACCCGTGACGTCTTGATAATACAAACGTCATCATGACATAGCGTGCTTTGTAACGCTAAATTTTGAATGAAACCTAGATGTAGCATGCATCATCATTTTGAACGATAATGAGTATTCTCTAAGGCTATGTGATAAATAGACTCTTGCATTCATGCTCGGTGCAAACAAGTTTTATTAAATTCATTGACAAAACAATATGACGCTCGGCAAAGGCTCATGTCTTTGTGAATTTATTGAATCTGCATGTAGTAAAAATAAACCCCTCACAGTAATGTGAAATTGTGAGTCATAGGAAATGCGCTTTAAAACAAGATGTTTGATAAATTAGATAAAGATTCAAATAAATTTGGTCAGACCTTATTTTATGCATGCTGGGGCACTGTTTCATGAAAGCTCTTGCCGGAAAAAGAGATCTGTAACGTCAATAATTCTTCATAAGTCATTTCTGTCTATAATTTGTAGTTCTCTGTGATTTATAAAGGCTTTGAATTAAGCTTATTATAGTAATATCAGATGTATTATGGTTACATCTATAACTTAGTGACTCTGTAGTCACATGGTTTAATATACACTAATCCATGCTTACATCAGTTAGTTTCTGGACTCCCCTTAGTCAATACATTCTGTTCCTTTATTAAAATATGTCTACAAATAATCATTGTAGAGTTCTATATGACCACCGGTCAACAAATACAATAATTATCAGCTTGATACTTTCATTAGTGCTACGATAAAAGGCTACCCTGATTTCAGAGCTGCATTGTTGCTCTGTATTGCATTTAATGAATATCAATATTTGTACATGTATGTTTCAGCCATTTGGTGTGAGAGTTGGACACAAGGTAGACAACTGGAGGTTATATCCTGGTGTATTGTTTGAGATGGCGAGAGTTACCCAACCTTCAACTGGAAGATGTTGTCTTCTAACTGAAGATAAAAAGTGTATGATTAAGGTGGGTTGATAAGTGTATGTTTAAGGTGGGTCGATAATTGTATGATTAAGGTGTGTCGATAAGTGTATGATTAAGGTGGGTCAATAAGTGTATGATTAAGGTGGGCCAAAAAGTGTATGATTAAGGTGTGTCGATAAGTGTATGATTAAGGTGGGTTAATAAGTGTATGATTAAGGTGGGCCAAAAAGTGTATGATTAAGGTGGGTCAATAAGTATATGATTATGGTGAGTCAATAAGTATATAATTAAGGTGGGTCAATAAATGAATGATTAAGGTAGGTCAAAATATGCATTGCTCACGATTAAAATGTGTCAAAGTGCATGATTAAGATATGTCATGTATGTTTCAATGCACAATTATTATATTAACCCTTCTTTGTTGTAGAATGTTAGAGAAAACTTAGGCACTGGGATTAAGTCCACAAGAATGGCTACAAAGCTTTCTATTAGAAGAGGTTTTACATAAAACAAGCTATACCAACTTAGTTTAATAATACAATACTGATCAAAAATATGAATAGCCATACCCCACACTCAGTATCATCGGGTGTGTATAGTAACATTGATACTGTTTATTGGGTCAACTTTAAGGGGTGAGTGTTGTGGTAGCAAAGGGGTCTATTTGTTTCCTTCTTCAGATTGCTGGGGTATAACACCATACAGAATCCCGTTATAGGTGCTAACAATATACTTAACAACAACACTCATTGTGCTGTGTGACAACTGTAAAATATCTCTCCTTGATGTAGTTACATAGGTTTTGTTTTGGGCCAACTTCTTTTTTTTGGGGGGGGGGGGGGGATAGCCAAATGGGCCAATGCTTTTGAACTCCCCATTGTTATACCCCCTGCACAGCGGAAGTTTTAAGGGGAGTATACTGTTTTCAACTTGTCTGTCTGTCCGTAGACAGCTATTCTTGTGAAAGCAACTACAGTTTTCAGGATGTTCTTCAAACTTTCACACATTAACAACCTTAACATGTTTATGTGCATGCAAACTGAAATAAACGCTGAAATTATTTTTGCCCTAATTAAGGCCCTTTACAGACAGGGGGTATATTAGTTTGTCAAAAGGCCACAGTTTGACCAGGTCTTTGATCAGTATGGGTTCGATTTGAACAGTAATAGTTGGGTTCAATGTATTTAATACTGTAAAATCATTTAGTTTCGATGGGATGAAATATCGTGATTCGGATAAAAAATACCATTTCGATGATATGTTAATTCGTGGATTGTGCATTTCAGGTAATAAATATAAGGGTCAAATTATTGTTCAATGGGATTTGATTTCATTGTTAAAGGTGAACCACGAAATCCGTGAAATTAAATACCAACGAAAATTAATGATTTTACAGTACCTATAGCTACCATTCTCGTATGATGTAGTATTATATGGCTGTTTGTGTTTTATCAATTTCAGACGCTACAACATTTAGGTAAATACTGGACGCGGACCAAGACGTTAGGTATAAATATTGGTGGGTTGGCAGCTGGAGTGTACGTTCTCTCAAGAACTTCTAGATTGTTTAACAAAGATGATAGTAGAGATATATTTGCTCCAAAAGCGAAATCTGAAAAACTGGAAACTGATGACACAAGTGAAAAACTTTGCGAATAGACCCTAATGAATCTAGCAGAGGCACTAGTGGATCTGGTTTCTGTTGCCTAAGCAAAGCTCGGAAGCTCTACCGAGCTTCTTCATACAGTTATCACTTGTCTCGTTTAATATAGAAGGCATGAATTACCTCCCCTGGAAAGCCCTATGTTGTAATAATGATAACTGTATGTAGTGCTTTGCTTTGGCAACGGACACCAGGTATTAACATTGGTGGATCTGGTTTTGACATTTGTGGATTTGGCAGACATTTGTGGATCTGGCAGACATTTGTGGATTTGGCAGACATTTGTGGATCTGGCAGATATTTGTGGATTTGGCAGATGTTTGTGGATCTGGCAGATATTTGTGGATTTGGCAGATGTTTGTGGATCTGGCAGATGTTTGTGGATCTGGCAGATATTTGTGGATATGACAGATGTTTGTGAATCTGGCAGACATTTGTGGATCTGGCAGATATTTGTGGATCTGGCAAATGTTTGTGGATCTGGCAGATATTTATGGATCAGGCAAACATTTGTGAATCTTCATTTGAACAAACATTAACATTGGTGGATCTGGCTTTCATTTTGTTGATTTCTTGTAGTCTTGTGTGGAGCATTTATTTGGTGGATCAAGCAAATTTATCGCTGGATCTCATAATTGGCACTTCTAGCTTGAGACACAGGATTATCATTCGTTTACCTCCCGATAGTGACAACCTCTGTATAACAGTCATTATGTAATGTTTACCAATGGGTGCTTCTGTGGAGAGGTTGTACTGTATAATACTACAACTACAGTGAAATAATTAATTTTCGCGTGGGATTAAATTTCATGGATTTCTAGATTCACCTTTAACTACAAAATCAAATCCCATCAAAAAATTATTTTGACACTTGTATTTATTACCTGCAATGCAACGTCTCATTGAAAAGTTCTTTTTTTCCGTAACCTTGAAATTTTGTCCCAATGAAATTAAATGATTTTACAGTATATGAATTTCAAGGCTAGAGATATACACAAGTTATCAACTGTAAACACTTTATCTTGCATTGTACTAAGATTGTGGAACTATACTGGTAGTTGTTTATGTATGTGTTCATTATCAAATAAAGCAGTTTATAGTTGTTGAATTTTGAGCTTTTGTTTGGCTAGAAATCCTGAGGTTGTTTATTCCCATTCAACCCATGTCGGAATGTTTCATCCATCTACAGCAGCAGATTCATTTATCAAGTTTTTAATATTATTAATTGACTATACAATATTGGCCTAGTTTTCCCTCCAAATACAGGGCCAATATGAACGATTCCTCGACATTTGTGAGACAAATCCGGCCATTATGGAAAAATCGCAGCCATTATGAGAAAACAAGGCCATTATTAGATTCCAACATTCTGATTGGCTGTCTAGTTCGGCCGTTATGAAACCCATAGTTCTCACAGAAGAAAAATAGTTGCCATCTTGAATTTTGGTAAATCGATTTACAGTTAACACCCGTTGTGTCGACATCGCTTGTATCGACACTCCGGTTTAGTCGACATACTTTAAAATCCCCAATTTTGGTCACTCTATGTTCTATATAAAAACTGATGTTTGACTCGACATGCCTATGTCGACACTCCGGTTATATCGACACGACTTTTCTGGCCGAAATGATATTTTCGCACCTTATTGTCATTGTTTGTGTCGACATCAAGTCAAAGTGATTGAAATAGAAAAGTTGTTAATTGACCGTGAAAATATTTCTGTCTCGACCCATTGTTTGTTAAACAATTAAATTGTTCACACTGAAATTGAATGGTGTTAAATCGAAGTTTGAAAACAACTTGATACCTGTCTCAGCGCGTAAATTAAATAATTACATTTTGTATTTAATCAACAGTTTTGTGTTTTAAATGATATCTGTCACAGCGCAAATTTGACAAATGTTTGCCATGACACCATGCAAACAAAAATGATTAAAGTTGTTATAAATCAGCTAGTACCCAGGAAAACTGATTTCAGCATATAATACGCATAATTATGTTTACATGTGTCAGTAAAATCAGGGGAAAAGAAACAAACACAAATACACCACAAGTCCAAGAATTTAAATCAATTATACATATAAAATATCAGGAATGAATAAGGTGTACAATAAACACACAAAAACACGGCTATAACAGCGAAACGAAAGTTTTATGTCGAATCATAATACACGTACATACAATGCTTATACACTTGTATATAAGGTAGGAAAACTTGTCAGTAAAATCAGGGGAAAAGAAACAAACACAAATACACCACAAGTCCAAGAATTTAAATCAATTATACATATGAAATATCAGGAATGAATAAGGTGTACAATAAACACACAAAAACACCGCTGTAACAGCGAAACGAAAGTTTTATGTCGAATCATTATACACGTACACACAATGCTTAAACACTTGTATATAAGGTAGGAAAACTTGTCGGTATTGTTGGATCCGGATGTGTCGACCTACGGATATGTCGACACAACTTTGACGGTCCCAAAAATGTCGACATAACGAGTGTCGACTGTATAAATGTTTTTTAAAGACAATGTTCCATTTGGCGATTACTTGACCCCCAAGTATACAAAGGGAAGTAAATGCCGAATGTAATACAGGTTTATAAACTAGTACGTACTTACCCTTCCACCATGAACTTCTCCACATGTGGAGAAAGTCAACATTGGTGTAACATTTTCATGGAAATGTAGGTCCCCTATTACTAGTTACAACTGCATTTTCAACCACCAGAATCTAGAAACTTGACTAACCACCAAGGTATGAAATGGAACTGCGGTGACCAGGAATTGAACCTTGATTTCCAGGTAACAAATCTAATGCTACTGGAACATAGTCATGCACTGCTCAGGTCATCCTCGAAAACCCAAGTGACACTCCGCTCCTGCATTCGCTACATCGACCCCTGGGACAATACTAATAATGTTTCTGAACAGTCCACAGCAATTTCATTGACCGCTTATTTTTTTACAAGAACAAATCATCGGCCTATGAAAATTATTCTTACAATTTCAAAACTCAAAATGGACGATTATTTTCTATTAGCATATTCTAAATTACAAAAATTTTGATACCCTCTTTAAAAGACTTCCAAAAAAAATGCGTTGTACAGTTTAATAATATTTTCTCATAAACAACATTTCATTATGGTGGCTGCGATCTTAGATATAATCGGATTTTGTAAACTGATCGCTGATTGGCTCGAATGCTAGTACCTGTCATATCTATTTTTAGATGCATGAGCGGGCCAAACATTTTGCCAGCAGTTTGTCCCAGGGGCTGATAGCGAGTTCGAGAGTGGAGTCATGGCAGGGTTTTCAAGGATGAGCTCAGGAACAAAGTTGAGCACTTTGCTTGCTGATATCACACAGGATTCAAATATTAAAACATGAGTAATTTTGTACATGATTTTAATTCAATAAATGACTACAATAATGGACAATTATAAGGACAGTACTGAACGGCACATTTCAATATCAATAAAACTTAGCATGCAAAGTACAAAATCATACAAAATAAAACATAAAATCATATGATACAGACAAATTACAATTCATAGCACTTAAATGATAGGGAACTCAGTATCGAGTAGAACACTAAGCAATAGTTGAAACATTTCTACCTTTACAGTTAAGGGGTGATCCCTGGGAGTAAAAAATATACATTAAATTTTGTGCTTCCACATGCTGAAATCTGTTGCAGTGCACCAATACTATTGTAAACAAACACACATACAGGAGCAGGGGATATTTTTATATATATTATATTTATTACATACGGTAATGTGGATGTATACCACTACATTAAAAACTTATTTAGTTATTTAGTTAGCATTATGTGATGTTATATAATATAGTTTTAGTAACTACTAACAATGATTTGTTGTAAGGTATGTGTGGGATGACCTCGACCCACACATATCAAATGACGAGGAAAATAAAAGTATCTCCTACAAAAAAAAAAAAAAAACCAAAAAAAAAACACATACAGGAAGCAATGAGGGCTCTCGAATGTACAAATAACAAGACATGACTAAAAACATATGTGCCCCAGAGCAGCCCAATAATAATTAATGTAAAAGGTAATGGTGACTTAGACCAGGGCCTGATCTCCAGAATCCCCATTTTATAATAAGCTATTATTTGTTCTAAATTGCTTATCTAGGTGGGGAAATGTATAGAATTGTTATTTAAATGTTGCAAATAACATTTGAACCATATTTTTGCTATTTTGTACTATTTATGAAATAAAAACGTAAGTATTGTATCTGAGTTAGACTTAGACTGGTAAATTACACATATAACTTACAAATACACTAAATTTCAATTGGAAACAACCAAATGATAATATTTACCACCTATTCAACATAACTTCAACTTCTCATTCTCAAAAAATGTCGCTTTGAACCTCAAAAGAATGAATTTCAATATCTGAGTACTGAGTGCAGAGTGTAAGTATTGGTTGTAATTTCGGGCCCTCATCTCAAAATCAATCAACACATTGATGGTGACTAACCTTCTTATCAGTTTGAACAACATACTGTAAATACTCAGCCATAAGTCGTACAAAAACAGTCCCGAAAATTTTTTAAAAGTCACCCCACGACTTATGGAAGAGTTTACTACACTCTTCACACTTTTGTTGGAAAATCACTTCATTCCTCTCAACTTTATCTGAAAATGACCACATCCCCACCTACTTTGTCTGAAAATTACTACCCTCCTCCCAATTTTGTCTGAAAATGACCACATTCCCACCAACTTTGACTTTGGGCACATGAACAGCTTTCACAAAAATTGAAAACTATACATACTATGAAAGGGTTAAGACAAAAACCTTGAATTTTCATTCAAAAGTCCCCCTGCGACTTATGGCAGCATACGACTTATGGCTGAGTATTTACGGTAAGCAGGCCCAAATGAGACAGTTGACCCCTGACATCAAAATTTGTAGGGGACTCTACTGTTGGTTCAACTTGGTTTTAGACCAACTGGCATAGGGTCAATAGACATAGACATTAAATTAAAGATTGGGGATATTTACTGAAAAATATACACTACTTTGTGTCATAAAATGCAATAAAAGGTCTGGGGACAAATCAGATCGGTCCAGAAATCTGGGATCTACAGTACATCGTTTGACAAACTTTTAGCACAAACGCCAAGGGGAAGGCACAACGGTATACATAACAATCATAATATTAGAGAGGATATCTCGGAATCAATCATACACAACAATTGACAACAATATTAAAGGGGACGTATCGGCATCAAGTATACATTACAATCAACAATATTAAAGGGGACGTATCGGCATCAAGCATACATTACAATCAACAATATTAAAGTGGATGTATTGGCATCTTTTCATATCATCAATTTGTGATTTAACTGTTAAGCAATTACTTGTTTATATTCTTTTGAAAACAATTCATAAAACACTAAATTTGTAAATACTGGTTAAAATATATTAAAATGTAATATGTGCCTACCCCAAAATTACCAGTAACCAAGCCATTTACAATTTAAAACATGATCTGTACATTTTTAGGGATAGGTCCTTCTGTAGTTTGTTCATAAAATTATAAATTAATTCTGGTAATTACTATAAGATTAAATCACCATTTTCATATTTATAAAAATAATGATGCACCATCTTCGAAAACACAATATTCTAACACTAAAGAGTAACGTAACTATATAACTACTGTACTATAGAAAAATTGAAATTTCATTTTCACAAAAACTAAACTCTTTTAACAAAACATGACCGGCACACAACAGCCTAAGTCTTAACATTTAAACCGGGAACAAATGGACAATATTTATACATGTATATATTTACACAAATCGGATGGTAGTTGTCAAGGACATATAACCTGCCTACATTGTATGCAGCAAGTTCTTGAAGATGATAAAATCACAAAATTGTAAGGCAAAACAATCTTGAGTGTTGTTGACACATAAATGTCTCCAACAAAGGACTACAACTCCTGGCAAAAAATCACCGTGCCTAAACTTCCTGACAATACACACAACTAGGCTTGGTACCAAGTACTCATGTGAAGTTTTGTTGAAATCTGACCAATAGTATAATAATAAGGGAACATGCACTGACACACATGTATTGTATTTTTTTCGTTTTCAACGATACAATTACCTGTGAATTTACAAGCTTATGTCACATGGCTCACACAAAATCTGTGTTTTTATCAACAAAGAGATTCAAAAATGTTCCCTGAATTAGGTAGGTTTTCATTAATACAATGTATGTCCACACAATTTTAACTCAAACCTGAATGTTATGGATGAATAAACTACAAGGTTGAAAGTACTAGTGGTGAATATATAGAGGATCTATCATGAGTTGTCAATTGATATAAATTTATATTAAACGAGTTTTGGAAATTTTATTAAGCGAGCCTCTGGCGAGTTAAATTATATTTTCTGAACGAGTTTAATATAAATTGACAACGAGTGATAGATTCTTTATATCATATGACACTAAAAACGCAAAATATGCATTGATTTATTGGAAAATCTCAATACCTTATACTACACATGGTATGTATAACTTTATACGTACTGGCTATACTAACCTGGATATAAGGAAAGTCATGTTATATATCAATAGATGATAGCCGGATCTCTGTGCAAGGTGGTTTTACCCTTAATTTACTTATAGGTTCAAACACATCTCACCTAGTTAGATTGGTTTTGTATTCAAAATGTAAATATCAAAATCTGTGAATTTATAACAACATGAGAGTGAATAGAACATTTGGCAATTTAAAGTCCAAGTCTGAAGTTTAGACTTAACAATGTTGGTGAATAAGGCCCCAGGAGCATACATGTACCGGGTAGCTAGCCCCCTTATTCATGTGGAGTAACCCCAATGATTGAATTATGATCCAAGTGAATAATGATTGACGGTAGGACAATACACATAAACAGTATCAATGTACCTTATTAAATAATACAATAATGGCAGTTAGCATTAAATGCAAAATACAATAGATAAAAATGTAAGGAAAATTACACAAAAAAATGTATGATGAGTATTGTCCAGCAATTGTCTTACTCAATTCTTAATTAAAGTAAAATAATGAACATTTCGCTGGCTTAGAATGAGGTCAGACCTTATAAGACTCATATATATTTGATATCTGCATAACAAGGCACTTCTTATGAGCTTATTCTCATGACAATCAGAATTTATAATGTTGACCAAACTCAAGTCAAAAAAAAAAATTCTATCAGTAAAGAGTAATTTGCGGACAGTTTTTTCTTGTTTTCTCAAAATATTGATTTTGTTCTTACGACCTTCTCATTCTGAGCCAGCAATTTACACTTGGAAAGTTACACAACCAGATATGTATCTTTGAAAAGAATATAAAAATGAAAGCCATACACTAAACATCAATATCTGTAAAACAATATCTTCATCAATGATACATTGACCTGTGGACACAGAAACCCCCAAAAAGCAACAACACTAATTTATCATAATCACACCAATGCTGTTTTATGTTATAAATAAAAACCCTGTTGTCCATCTACAACTGCTGTTGCTGACAAAAATGTATGACAGTATTTCAAATACACAAAACAAAGGTTTTTCACATTTCAAGGTTGTCCATTCATCAGCATACTAGTATGTTGAAATTGAGGGTAAGCATTCCATTGAGGCAATATGGCTTTTATTATGTTGTCATGGCTTCTGTTATGTCATTGCCATGGTAACTGTGGATGTTGTTAATCATTGCCATAGTAACAGTAGATGTTGTTTATTATTTCCAATATGTAACAGTCAATGGCATTTATCAATGTTGTTTACTATTGCCATGGTATCCATGGATGTAGTTTATTGTTACCATGGTTACATCAGATGTTGCTTATCATTTCCATGGTTTCTGTGGATGTTATTAATCATTTCCAAGGTAACAGTGGATGTTGTCTCATTGTCATGGTAACCGTTAATGTTGTTATTCATTGTCATGGTAACAATGGATGTTGTTTATCAATGTTGTTTATCATTGCCATGTGGATGTAGTTTATTGTTACCATGGTTACATCAGATGTTGCTTATCATTTCCATGGTTTCTGTGGATGTTATTAATCATTTCCAAGGTAACAGTGGATGTTGTCTCATTGTCATGGTAACCGTTAATGTTGTTTATCATTGTCATGGTAACAATTGATGTTGTTTATCAACGTTGTTTATAATTGCCATGTGGATGTAGTTTATTGTTGCCATGGTTTCATTGGATGTTGTTTATCATTTCCATGGTTTCTGTGGATGTTGTTAATCATTTCCAAGGTAACAGTGGATGTTGTCTCATTGTCATGGTAACCGTTAATGTTGTTTATCATTGCCATGTGGATGTAGTTTATTGTTACCATGGTTTCATTGAATGTTGTTTATCATCACTATAGTATGGTCCTCCACTCATCCTTCATGATAAGTTTAAGGTGTTGCAATGTCATACTGAAAGAAATAAACAGAGATGATTACCAATAAAGTCAACTGACAACGTTACTATGGGGAACCCAAACTGACCCTCTATCTCTTAACATTTGCGATAATGCCCCAGAGTGGCCCCTGCAAATTACATGGAAGAAAGAAAGAAAGAAGACCATGTAGGCTATGATTTAGAGCCAAATTTGTAAACCAACCTCCTAGATTCCTTTATGCTGGTTACTTAAATTAACTTATTAATCAATTAATCTTAATATATGGAAGAGCTCCATTCTCCCTTCAAACAAGCTACTGCTCATTTAAGATCATTTAATTTCAATGGGACAAACTTACGTTGTTATAGGCAAATAAGACCATTTTGATGGGACCTTAATTTGTGGAATTTGCTTTTCAGGTAACTAATACAAGGGTCAAAATTAGTGTTCTATGGGATTAGATTTCGTGGTTTAAGGTGAACAAAGAAATCCACGAAATTTAATCACACACAAAATTAATGATTTTACCGTATTCCAGACCTGCAACAGTATGTTTCACTTTTATTAAAACTTTACAAGTTACTGTTACAATGGACACATTTTGCAAATCGGGTATGATGTCATTTGATACCTGAGTTTTGTATGTATAATCTTAACACCCACTTGTGATCTATCCTTGCCCCTAGTGATTTGAAATTAATGGGCAAAAAATCAGAATTTCAGACCAAGAATTAATCAAGTGAAAAAATTTGGCAACATCTTATGAATCACAAATCTGTTTTTCATTTGCACAAACATTTAATGTAATAAATTTCACTATTGATGAATCTGCGTCATATTATGTCATTCAATACCGAATCCTCTCTGGCAAGGTATCAACTTTCAAAAAACAAATTAAACCCAGATCACCTGTAGCACGAATGTTTCATATAATTCATTTGGTTGTCATAGCGATGTAAGATTTCACATTATGTGTGCAGTTGTCACTTTAACATTGACAAATAGAATACTTGACATCAGACTGGTTATTTCTTTATATTAAAAAATCATTAAAATATGCATGCACGGATCGAGAGAGAGTCGGGTTACCCCTGGAATTTTGATAAAAAGGTGCAGTAATCTAGCTATTTTATAAGGCTAGGAGTCTGATCATGAAAACTTTCTCTGACAAATGTAGCTGGTAGGACCCCTAGGGGCACATTACCTGCTTGCAATTGGACCGTAAAACAATAAGATTGAAGAAAAAGGTCAGAAAACACTTATTAGCCAAAATTACCATAAATTTATCTTCGAAAATTCACAAAAGTCAATGTCTGATAAAACAAACTGATTTTACAGTATTTTGGTAAAATACTTCATTGACAACATGAATCTGTGTTGCTAATATCCCTCACTTATTACAAATATAGCTAAGTTAGTTGTAAATGATTACTATGGCAACCACCCCACACACCCCTCTAGATGTGCATACACAAAAAAGACAATAAGCTTACTTTGAGCTATGGTTTCCACAAGGCTAAATGTTACAATATTACACATTTAGAATTATTTTTCGAACATTTACATCTTTCATCCTCTGGTATACCTCTTAATACTAGATCAATGTGTCGACCACAACCTGAAACAAAATTAATTAAAAGTTAATAACAAGGTTCTCATTAATTAGTTCCATGAAAACCAGATTAAGTTAATGCTTAGATTAATCCACATGTACATGTAACAGCATCATTGATAAAAAAAAAATTAGAAAAAAATGTGCTTTTTTGTAAAATTTGTTTTTTTTCCATAATTTTTTATGCTTTGAAATTCTGGCTATTTTATAACAAATATACCTTTTTTATTTTGTTTACGTTTCGTATTTTTATCAATTACACGGTTACCTATGTAATTATTATAATCAACATTGACCACTCCCTATTTTATGTCAATGTTTGTTTGTGCGGTAAATGTGTGATCATTTGTTTTTTCCTGCTGGATACTGAGATTGTTGGCAATAGATAAGAGATAAGATATTGTTTATTTTCCAATTTTGGGCCCACATATGGGCATACAATTTTGTAATATACATGGCCTAAAGTTTGAAATATACATTAACAAATAACAAATAACGATTCTTACACTACTAAACAACACTAATAACTACAACTAAGAACATATAGAACAGTAAACAAATAAATGTTAAAATCCAAAGCATCAGGAGGTACATGTATATCAATATCATTCTAATTTAAATTCAATTTTACAATCTATCGTATGTGTGTTATACTATTTCTTTTCTGAAAGCAATCAGATATATAGTTTGATAGATATATTATAACGTCTTTATTTTCATTAGACATAAGCCAAATAAATTTATTTTTATTACTAAGGGCGACAAAATTGATCATTTTTGTATCGATACGTTTATACAATGACTGTCTCTCTGTTTTATAAAATTCACAGGATGTAATAAAATGGATCTCATCCTCAACTTCATTTAAGCTACAAAATTCACATATTCTTTCATTTGCCTCTAATTTCTTTTTGTCATGTTTAAGATATCTCCCAGTTTCAATTCTGAGTTTGTGTGTACTGATTCGAAGCTTTGTATATTACATTTTCTGATATCTCTATTTTGGATAACATCTAGATAAGTTTCCTTTACTATATTAGTTTTAATCAAGGCATATGTTCTTAATTTACCTGTTTCATTTTTACAACTGGTTAACATTTTATCCGTGAATTGCTTTTTATACATGGCTATGAGCTTAGATTTAACAATACTATATAAACTCTTCTTATATTCATCCACAGAGCTAATTTCGAGATGTTTAAAAAGAAATTTAATGCTGGCCAACCAACAAGGTTTCTTTGATTCATGCAACATATTGTTCTGCATAAATGCACTCTTTAATAATGTATCTGAATTTAAGGTTATCAATCTACTAAAGTATTTAACAGTGGTAGTAATTACGGTAATAAGTACAGGGAATCTACCTAATTCTCCATAAATGGCATCATTGGTAGCTTTCTTATTAACTCCAAGTACATACTTTAAAAAATTCAGATGTAGTTTTTCACATATGAAATCCATACCAAATACATTATAATTTGGTTGTTTTGTTTTAACAGAATTAGTATTAATAGTTCCCCATATTTCGCAAGCATATAATGACACTGGTTTAACTGTATGGTCAAACAAATGTAACAAAGTTCTAACACTTGGCAATACTTCTCCAAAGCTTTTGGTTAATTTAAATTTTGCTTTTAAAGCCCTTTTATAAAGATCATTTTGACAATGTGTAAAAGTACCAGAGGATGAAAATAATATGCCTAGGTATTTGTAGCTTTTAATACGATTGGATATCCTTATTCTCCAATTAAATAAGATCAATATTAATACCACCCCTTGCCCATTGAAGTATAATTATATCGTTGAAATGAAAAGTTCTGCAAATTGTGTAAGGCTTTATTAATTTTGAGGTGTTTTTAAATAAGGTTTTTGTACACTCTGTCTGTGATAACTGATCTTTTATGATCTGGTCTCCATAGAATAGTCCAAAAAGGCGAAATCAGTACCGGTAGATGTGAAGAGCTCTGCCTATTGTGTTCTTGATTTTAAGGTGGTCTTTGAATAAGCTTTTTATCCCCCTAACTTTGACAATTTAACCTTTTATTTTATTATCTGGTCTCCGTATACAGGTCCAATACAGATGAAATCTGTAGAAATAAACCTGCAACTTGTGGTTTTAATTTTGAGGTGGTCTTTAACTGAGACTTTACAGTAAAACATCACATAAAGAACATCTGAATTAGGAAACTACAACTTGCAAATTAATTTCCACTAAAATTAAGATCACTGTTTTCAGTTCTTTTTTTCAAATTTCAGGTTTGATCTTTCATGATAAACAACCTCAATATTAAGACCAACTCATTATTAAAACCATGTATTCTATGTTTCAATGGGTGTTCTTATTAATGAGGTTTTGCTTTGTTATACGACCCTGCTTAATTCATAGACCGTGGTTTATAAAAGTACTGTAATAAGTATTGTGAAATTAACTTTTTTTTATTGTAGATTGAAACATCAATGAAAGTTCAAGTTGATAGTGTACTGCAAAATGTCCTATATTCACACACGTAATGTACTACATTTGTACATAGTGTAAACTAGTAAACGCATTCTACATGTATAAGCACTTTAAACAAGAAAACTACATTCAATTCACGTACGTTGCACTAACTGTCACTAGGTAGCTTAACATTGAATTACAAATTAAACATCGAATCTTGTCATGTCAGACGATACATCAGCGGTACGAAATTGTAATAAAAAGTCGTGAAGATATTTGACGAAAAAAAAGGGAAAAAACTAGAACACCGGCTTAACAGTAAACAATAGGCCGTTGTAATCATCAAAGAAAGTAAATAACGACTTACCTGCCCAGGTAGGCTTGCCACACTTTCTACATTCCACTTTTTGACACATTTTTTGAGATTTGACAGAATATCATCCGTTGAGATAAACTCCTTAACATCATCGACTCATCATCCTTACTTCTACCAATAATTAAACATGTGTAAATTTACCTGTTATGTTCACTCAAGCATACCTTATATATATTCTCACTGTAGTGAACGATCGACTCGGGTAACGCGTTCTATATTCACGGAGAGTGATCACAAGGACGCATATTCGCCATATGTCGTGCGTTGCGCGCTTTTGCGCTTGCACGTGCCGTTTCCTGCTTGCTACGTATTTGCAGATTACTGTTATTTCTTTCTGTGCATATGATGAACCTGTCACCATGGCAATTACCACGCTCGAGACAATCGATTGGAATAAGTGATAAGTATGACAAGTTGTCTTCATGGCTTTATACTAACTATGTTCCTGGATAATATTAACGATGTCAAGTTAAATTTATTTACCGTTAGTAATGTGGAGAAAATAAGCCCAAACAGTCGTCTGTGTCTGGTAAAGTCTTTTGGTAAGATTTCTAAGATAATAAATTATTACTAGCAATCACATGCATGTCTTTACCTAATAAGGTAGGTAATCCACTCTAACTCGACATATAACGATATTTAGTTGCCTTTGTTCTTGACTTGCATCTCAGTGTTTCCCATGAACTAGCTGTCAGAGACATCTTGTAACTACAGACAATTGTAACTGTCAGGGACCCATGGTAATATTCGCTTATTTCTTGAGAAGGTCCTGCAACTGTGTACACAAGGTGAGGTAGCTGTTGCTATTTACAACTTTTTGTGTGCTTTAGATTAAATTTCTCAATATCTGAAAGAGGTACTTGACATACTAACTTACTGGATCACTGTGATTCTGTAGGCAAAGGGAGACAATTTAAAACATTTTATCGCGGCAATAGTTTGACGACCAGTATTGGTTTCTTCATGGAGTAACATAGACAAAGTCCATGGTAGAATATAACGAACAAGATGTACAGTTTTTATGTTTTATTTCCAAAGAAATTCGGAATCCACACTGTATAAGCAAATACTGGGGAAGCAAGAACAATGTGATACAACCACGTGCTCTTATAGAGCATGAAGTGTACATAATGTTCTATATGAGTCATAATAATCAACAAATATTGCACGTTATACTCGTATATGTATGTAAACATTTCAATAGGTTATTAAATGAGCTAGACATATGTTTATAGTAAATATATTGTAACAGCATTGTAAATTATTGTTAACTATTTATTTTGTACCTTGTACACTGTATACCATGTACCTATATATAACTAATCAATCAAAAACATATTTATATTAACAAAATGTAATTTTAAATCTCACCCTGTTTGTTTCAATAATTCAGCTCGATCTACTCGTGTATTACTTAAATTTATAAGTCATTCAAGAAAATAAAAAATAACTCACGTAAATGGCACGTGTTTTGGTTTTTAACTTAGACGGATGTGAAGCTTTGCATAGGTGGAAAGTGACTGGAATGAAACGAACTTTCGATGATAAAATAGAACATAAGGCGGGTGAGGATTCTAGCTATGGAACTCCAAATTGCAGAAATATTGTGAAATAACAATCTTCCTAGGCTGATGATGAAACTGTTTTTGAAGCATTCATAAACATTATGCTGAAACGTTGTAACAGAAATAAATTAATAAAGTGTAGTTAGTTTCTGTTATGTTTTATTTTTAAATATCCCCTCGCTAAGAAATGCAATATAATAATTTGAATACCTATATTAAATAACCGTGATTTATAAGCGAACAATATTGTTTAGAAACTGCATCAAAATACAACCCCCAATCTCCAAGCCCATGTTCATTGTTTGCTTTGTGTTCAATCTGACCCAATAAAAAGAAATGTGCCTCAAGTGTGATCGTATTAACGTTTACTGGTCTTATTTTTGCGGTGGCCTTAAAGTCAGATTTTGTTTAATTTAAAGGGCTGTAACAGCGTCCTGTTTATTATTTGAAACACAGTTAGCAATTTGTGAACAGATCGCAAATACACACAAAAATAATCAAGCAAAATGTACACCTAGCTCTAATTTTTAACAACCATTCGATATGTGATACAATGTATAAATAACAATGAAAACAGAAAATTAAGTAATACATTTTGTACATCTGTCCGATTTGAGCTGAAAATGTGTATCTGTAATTACCACAGTGAAGTAGATGTACAATGCACTTGCATTCATTTCAACAAATAACTCGGGATTTTAGATTTCAACAATAACGATTATGTAAAATACTTGTATATGCAATTGTGTGTAATAAATATATCTACTCTGCATATGTCCAGTCTGTCCGCATTTCTTGCAGAAGAACCTTTTTTTGTATTTCTGACATACACGCATGTAACCTCCCATGTTAACAATAACGGCACACGCGCACTCACACCCATAACCACGCACGCACGCACGCACGATCAAACACACACACACACACACGCACACACGCACGTACTATCAAACGCACACAAATATTGCACAGTAAATCGAGAGCATGTTCTCTTTATGATATACATAATAAAAAGATGATACTAGTAATCTAACGGTGTTTGAAATTATTATAAACAGGAAAGTTGAACACAGCAAAATTTAACCAAACACATTAATTAAACATATAATTTATATAAATTAATAACGTACATGTATGCGTACTCGTACTCGTACACATTTTAAAATATATTTTAATCAATAAATAAACAATGTACTGTACATTCGCTCTTATATTCACCAGACTGTCAGAGGTAACCGTCTGTCCGTTCGTCTGTACTCTCATGGTGAATATATTCATTCATACACACTTTCTCACTGAGCAAAACATTAAATGACAAAATTAAATGGACACAAAAAAATCACAAAATAAATTTATTCTAATGAGTTCGAAACAACTTAGCTGCATCGTAGGTGGGACCTAACAGATGTAATTTATAACAACTATAAATGTATAAATGTCGAAATGTGTGTAGATGATTTATCCGAAAATCGAACAATTCCTCGTGATCAAAATGAATTTCGAAACCTGGGACAAGTCGTATCGTAAGCACAGTCGCACATGACGAAAGGACATGGAAGAAAAAGGTTTTAATTTCCGAAAAAACATGAATACAAAAAGCTTCCACCATGATGAACATTCTCACAATGTAGTGCACGTTAACAAGGTAAGATTTTTATACATCTCTGTCGAAATACTTTATGTATCTTTACATAGAAAACATGAATCAAAATTCATTAACAATGTTGACGAAAATCATGTCTCATTTTAGACACAGATAACTGTATCATTGAAAAAAATTCACATAAAACTAGTGCATAAATAAAGTTTGCATTTTTTCAATGTCACAATAACCTGTGATTTTACTTTAAAAGTTTATCACTGCAGTCCCCCATCTTTAATCAACAATATTTGAGCTGTAATTTGTTTACGGAACAGATTTAATACAAGTACATTATATGATAAAAGTAGATTTAAAGACAGCCTGAACTCGTCTTTGAGCCTGTACTATATCAACATATGTATTTAAACAATAAATAACTTTTTGAAAAATAAATGAGCATATACCATCTATAATTATACAGATATATATTATATATAAGTACATAACAATATGTTTTGATATGTTCGTTAAATACGTCATGAAGATAAGCCGTTCTCAGTATAACAAGCAATCAAATGTGATACAGACATACATGACATGACAAGAGCACATAAGAATGTCTCCCTTATTTACTAGTCACAAATTATCTCCCTTGAGTTGTTATCACTTCTTTCAACGGTAATTTTACTTGTCTTCATTTGTACTAAGAGAGACAAATCATAAAAATGTGATAAATTCCCTTTGTTTGTTCTAAATTCTCATAAAGATATTTTTATCTTCCTAAGCACAGTCAAGGGAGACAATTCATAGCGGACTTGAAAGCAATGATCGATAACTCCTGCATAGAAATAATCATGTTCTCATGTTAGATGATATTAACATAATAAACAACCTTTTTGTAAGGCAACCAATGAACACTCAGAACAGTCATCGTAAATTACATGTGCAATGTAATAAATTTTGGGAGGAAATGATGGGATACTGTTTGTCCTTTCACAATAATCGCCTTGCACGTATTTGCTACACCCTTTACATGTTAAGATAACCCATATCCAACGTACCCTTTCCCAACGGAAGGGCTAATACATTTTCTCCAATTGCATAGACATAAATAAGTTTGACTTGTTTCTACCAATGGTCAAATTCGAAGCTGAATGACCAGATACTTCATAATTCCGTTTCCCTACTTAACAATATAGTCATACGTCAGTAGTTAGTCAAGTTCCCAGACACCGATTCTAGTGTCAGAAGAAAACGTTGCTGGACAATAATGAACCTAATAAGGGTATTACTCTACTGCACACGACAAACATTGGGAAAAAAGGTCAGGAAAACACCCTGCTTTTTGACAAAATTCCAAATATTCAGATGCACTTGCGAAACTGACCATTTTCTCAGTTGTGATATTAATTAATTGATTAATTAAAATAATTAAAATAACTAATTATAATATATTATTCTATTTTCCAGTATTCCTAGTTTTTGTTGACTGATTAGGTTCATCATCATCATCATCATTATCATCGTTACCAAATATAGAAGATTTTACTAAATCAAATAAATCTATTTCTTCTTCATGCTCATGAGCTTCATTAGTTTTACTTTCTACTTTCGTTTTTAATTTAGCATTCTTTTGATTACTATTTACTGTCTTTTTAGATTGAGCTTTTGGAATGTTTTTGTTAACTTTCTTTTTAGTATCGTCCTCGTCATCAGATAAAAAGATATCTTTCAAACTACCGACCATTTTACTAAACAAACTTGTTACTTTTCCTTGAAAGTCCTCTTCGTCGTCATCGTCGTCGTCGTCATCATCGTCGTCATCGGGAGAATCTGTAGCAGGTGTGTTGTCATCGTCGTCCATAACGTCTGGGATCCCGTCACCATCAGCGTCCGGTAAGTTATCTGGTACTCCATCACCATCAGCATCAAGGTCAAGATAGTCAGGTATACCATCACCATCACTGTCTTCCATATCGTCAGGGATACCATCACCGTCATCGTCGTCATCAAGTTCGTCAGGTATACCGTCATTATCATCGTCATCGTCTAAATAATCAGGAATGCCATCTCCGTCAGTGTCTTTCTCCATAAAGTCTGGAATTCCATTACCGTTCGCATCAGAGTCTTGGTCATCTGGTATTCCGTCATTGTCATCGTCATCATCAAGGTAGTCTGGTATGCCGTCGCCGTCTGTGTCAATTTCTTGATAATCAGGAATACCATTTCCATCAGCATCCTCGTCTAAATGATCTGGTATACCGTCATTATCGTCATCATCGTCGAGGTAGTCTGGTATGCCGTCACCGTCACTGTCCAGTTCATTTTCATCAGAAACACCATCGCCGTCATCATCATCATCTTCGTCATTGGGAATACCATCTCCGTCGATATCGTCATCAAGATAATCAGGTATACCATCACCATCTGTGTCTTCTTCATCATCGTCGGAAATACCATCACCATCATCATCATCATCCTCATCATTTGGAATACCGTCGCCGTCTATGTCATCGTCAAGGTAATCTGGAATGCCATCACCGTCAGTGTCTCGTTCTTTGTCATCGGAAATACCGTCGCCGTCATCATCGTCATCTTGTTCATTAGGAATACCATCGCCATCAATATCATCATCTAAATAATCTGGAATTCCATCTCCATCCGTGTCTTTCTCTAGATAGTCCGGTATACCATCTCCATCATCGTCATTATCTTGATCATTTGGTACACCATCGCCATCAACATCATCGTCTTGATCATTAGGAATACCATCACCATCTATGTCGTCATCTAGGTAATCAGGGATACCATCACCGTCTGTATCTATCTCTAGGTAGTCTGGTATTCCATCTCCATCGTCATCTTTGTCAAGGTTATCGGAAATTCCATCGCCATCATCATCATCGTCTTGGTCGTTCGGAATGCCATCTCCGTCGATATCATCGTCAAGATAATCAGGGATTCCGTCACCGTCTGTGTCTTTTTCTTTATCGTCTGATATACCATCTCCATCGTCGTCATCGTCTTGGTCATTTGGAATACCGTCTCCGTCGATATCGTCATCAAGATAATCAGGGATTCCATCGCCGTCTGTGTCTTTTTCTTTGTCATCAGAAATTCCATCGCCATCATCATCATCGTCTTCATCATTTGGAATTCCGTCTCCGTCGATATCGTCATCAAGATAATCTGGGATTCCATCGCCGTCTGTGTCCTTTTCTTTGTCATCGGAAATGCCATCACCATCATCATCGTCATCTTGGTCGTTCGGAATGCCATCTCCGTCGATATCATCGTCAAGATAATCAGGGATTCCGTCACCGTCTGTGTCTTTTTCTTTATCGTCTGATATACCATCTCCATCGTCGTCATCGTCTTGGTCATTTGGAATGCCATCACCGTCTATGTCATCATCAAGATAATCAGGAATTCCGTCACCGTCTGTATCTTTTTCTTTATCGTCAGAGATTCCATCGCCATCGTCGTCATCGTCTTGGTCGTTTGGTATTCCATCCCCATCGACATCGTCATCAAGATAATCAGGGATTCCATCACCATCTGTGTCCCTTTCTTTGTCGTCTGGAATACCGTCGCCATCATCATCATTGTCTAAATAATCTGGAATTCCATCACCGTCAGTATCTTTCTCTTCAATGTCGTCCGGAATTCCGTCACCATCATCATCATCGTCTTGAGCATTGGGAATACCGTCGCCGTCTATGTCATCATCAAGGTAATCAGGAATTCCATCTCCGTCCGTGTCTCGTTCTTTGTCATCGGAAATGCCATCACCATCATCATCGTCGTCTTGGTCGTTTGGTATACCATCCCCATCAATATCATCGTCAAGATAATCCGGGATACCGTCACCGTCGGTGTCTTTTTCTTTATCATCGGAAATACCGTCGCCATCATCGTCATCATCAAGATTATTTGGAATACCATCTCCGTCGATATCATCATCAAGATAATCTGGAATACCGTCACCGTCTGTGTCCTTCTCTTTATCATCTGGTATGCCATCTCCATCGTCGTCGTTATCCTGATCATTTGGTATTCCATCGCCATCAACATCATCATCTAAATAATCTGGGATTCCGTCACCGTCCGTATCTTTATCCTTATCATCAGAAATACCATCACCATCATCGTCATCATCTTTGTCATTTGGAATACCGTCACCATCGATATCGTCATCAAGATAATCAGGGATTCCATCGCCATCTGTGTCCTTCTCCATATCATCCGGGATTCCGTCGCCGTCGTCATCATTATCCTTATCATTTGGTACACCATCTCCATCAACATCATCGTCTTGATCATTAGGAATACCATCGCCATCTATGTCATCATCAAGATAATCTGGGATACCATCACCGTCAGTGTCTCGTTCTTTGTAATCTGGAATACCGTCGCCGTCATCATCGTCATCTTGTTCATTTGGAATTCCATCACCATCAATATCATCATCAAGATAATCAGGGATACCATCCCCATCCGTATCCTGTTCCTGAAAGTCTGGTATTCCATCGCCATCATCGTCATCATCCAATTCATTTGGGATACCATCACCGTCAATGTCATCGTCTAGGTAGTCTGGAATACCATCGCCGTCTGTGTCTATCTCCTTATAGTCAGGAATTCCATCATTATCGTCATCATCGTCAACAACATCTGGAATACCGTCTCCATCCTCATCTTCCAAATTGTCAGGAATTCCATCACCGTCGTCATCTTCGTCTTCATCATTAGGAATACCATCTCCATCAATATCATCATCTAAATAATCTGGAATTCCATCTCCGTCCGTGTCTTTCTCTAGGTAGTCCGGTATACCATCTCCATCAGCATCGTTGTCCTTATCATTTGGTACACCGTCACCATCTATATCATCGTCAAGGTAGTCTGGAATGCCGTCACCGTCTGTATCCTTCTGCTTGAAATCTGGAATTCCATCACCATCGTCATCCTCGTCCAAATAATCGGGAATGCCGTCACCGTCAGCGTCTTCTTGATTGTCAGGTATTCCGTCACCGTCACTGTCTTCTTGGTCGTCAGGGATACCATCACCGTCATCGTCATTGTCAAGGTGATCAGGTATTCCGTCACCGTCACTGTCCTTTTCCAAATGGTCTGGAATACCGTCATTGTCATCGTCGTTGTCAAGATAGTCTGGGATACCGTCACCATCAGAGTCCTTCTCTTTAGAGTCTGGGATCCCGTCGCCGTCATCATCGTTATCTTCAGAGTCCGGTATACCGTCATTATCGTCATCGTCATCCAAATAGTCAGGTATTCCATCTCCGTCCGTATCTTTCTCTAGATGATCTGGTACACCATTACCATCACTATCAACATTACAATCATCTCCGTCACATTGTTCACCATCATCATCGTCTTCAGAACCTCCCCAAAATCCTAGAATCTTTCTATTACAAAATGTGCATGTTTCCTGAAATAAAGTATAATATTTTAGTAAAATGCATTATTGAGAATATACTGGTACTTATTTTCACAAGGTTTGTTATATTTAACTGTGTCACATGCCATTAAAATCATGCGTATGGCATTTCATGCAAATGTTTTGTCAGTTCTTTTGTGGATGCATGCTTTTCATCTATGAGTAGTCTACAGAAGATTGCATCCCTTATAAATTTATATGGCCCATCTCACCTTCATCTTTATTTAATATTTATGTAAAGAGTGCATAAACGAAGGAAGTTGTGTTCATTACAAATATACGGGAGATAATCGTGAGATATATTACTGAAAGCAATATAGTCGGATGCTTTCTTTAGGGTTGTTAGATTCTGACAAGAGGTCTTTTTTCCAGCGTCAAGTGTGTATTTGGGTGGTCTTTAGTGGCGTCTATGGTTCATGTAACATATAGCTTCGTACTCTCCTGTTTCTGTCGGGTTTTGTCTTCTCGATATGTTATTAACTTATTATCATTCTGGAAGATGCTTGATAACGTATGCGTATTTGTATTAAAATAAGTTATTGTTTTGACAGGTGGTCTCTCTTAATATGTTATTGTTGGTGAAGTGGAAAAGAGATTGGTGATGTGGAAACGAGAGATGATGCTGTGGACACGAAAGGTGATGTTGAAACGAGAGACGATGTTGTGGAAAGAGATTGGTGATGTGGAAACGAGGGAAGATGTTGTGGAAAGAGATACGCTGTACTAGTATGTAATGTGGAAAAGAGAGATGATTGGCGATGTTGTGGAAACAGGGTCATTTGTGTAGATAGAGAGTGGTTGCATAGGATATAGTATAAACATGTCCATCGTAGAATATGCTTACACGTAGAGCTGAGCTGAAGCTCAACTTCGTGAGAACAACTGTTAATGAAAACTTCAAATCCGCTGGAGTTAATTGGAAATCTGCCTGGATCGAATATTTAAACGAGAGACACTGAAACCAAGTCCGTCGATCTTGATGTAGGCGATTTTCTCCATCGAGACAACATTTAGCTGACACAAAGTAGACAACTGACAGATGAACCTCGTGTGAACAAAACAAGACAAAATTAAGATAATTTTAATACGCTGAAATACTAATGTTATATGGTCGATAAGCAACATATCTGGATAAATACAAAATAATATCAATGGATATGCATAAATTCTGGAATATAGGAAACATAAATAATCTTTATCTTCAACATCGTACCATGTGCAAGATTTAGATTTATAATGTTTCCCTACAAAATACAATTAATATACTAGTAATACACTTGTAATAATTCTTGATTAACACGCTTAGTTGTGATATTAGAATAATTCGCAAAAATAAATAGACAAATATTTAAAGTATTCGAGATATTGAACGTGATTTGACCGCACCCAAACTATAATGTCTTCACTTAACTTCTTTGATGCAAATAGTAACGTCGCATCAAGCACAGCGTGGGTTGGTAACTTTTTGAGTTAAACGAATCACTATGCAAAAATGAATTATGTCATAAAACTCCATCACAGATCAAATACATTATAGGGAATGATACGGTAACAAAAAATAGTTAACTCAAGTATATTACTGAATATTTATCCTGTTTCGGTTAAATCTCGTTTCTTCCTAAAATATTCAAAAATTAAAACATGGAACTATTAGCTCTAGCACAGGAAGCATAGGAAACATAGGAACATAGCATGAATAACAACAAGATAGACTAATGTAACGAACCGTTTCACTAGGAATATAACTATTATCATATATTACTTAATCAAAGAAATCAAAACCGATGTCTCTACAGCAGCTTAGGTGATGAGAGTTTCAAATCCGAAATTGATATACTTATACCCCACACTTTTTTCAAACATGCAGTATGTCTTTGTGAGACAAAGAACCTTTCTAGGTAATAGCCAACCACTACTCCCACCACAATTATGAGTTTAACTTTATAATTTTAGAATGAATTTTAAGTGTAACATGATTGGTCAAGATTCAATGCATGTATCATCAGGGGTTCCCCAGTCCTGAACAACTTATCACTATGTCAGGGAGTTTGTGGACATGTAGGCATTCACCAGAGCAGTCAAAGACTGGGGCTTTATTTCAGTAAAGGAAGCAACTCGTTCTTACATCTAAAAATGTTGTAAATTAGTCAGGAATATACAAGTGTATACTATTTTAGTCTGATCCTTTCCACTATCGATGAAATAATGTGTACTGCTGTATGACGTCAGCCATAAAATGAAATTTAAAGTTTAAATTGATATAGACAGCAAAACTATGTTCAAACGAGCATCAGTATTACGAGCACATGGCCTATGTCGAGCAAATTTAAAACTAAGCAATTAGCTAGGTAACAGTGTTTAACATTGGAACCTCTGTTAAGATTAATACTGAGTACTGAAGAACCCCTGATTATTCATGTTAGTCGTATCACTGAATGAAGTTCCTTTCTACACTGTTCGTCACTTATCACATATTCTGACGTGTTTATATCTAGTCTACACCGAGATCACTATTCAACTCTAAGGAGTTCCAATGTCACGTCACCGGAAGTACAAACAACAATCTGGAATGAAAAGTTGGTTCCACTGCAAATGTCTCCACGCTGCTGTGGTTGTAAATTAGGGGTCACTTCAAAGTTCGTCATCGGGTCGTTTCCTCCACTGCAATAAAATAAAATAAATACTGAAATGTACTGACAATTACAAGTTGCTTATACATAATAAGCGGTGACAGAACCAAGCCATCGCTAGGCCACAAAAGGGACATACCATCATGAAACTTGCCAATCGTATTACAACAAAGAAATACTTATGACAATACTATATAAGGATCCTACAACGAATGGCATACTGCATGAAGGGTGTTATAAGTATATAACAATGAAGGAGATACTTGTAAATTAGATAATCCGGAAAACCACAATTGCTTTATCTTATTTTTATCTTTTCACAAACATTGAACTAGCTATTTTCTTTGCAAACGTACCCGATTGAGCAGTTATTTGACGAGCACCGTATGAAAACTTGATGCACTAGGTCTTGATTGCATAATGATTCTTTTAGACTCTCATCCCAATGTTGTCAAAATGATATAGAAAGACATAAATAATCAAATGGCATAAAAAACAAAGATGCTCAACCTTATATGCTGTCTCCTTCACATCGGGTATTCCACTATTATCATCGTCATTATCATCATCATCGTTAATTCCATCACCATCACTGTCAGTTTGATATGCATCAGACAATCCATCACCGTCATCATCATCGTCCAAGTGATCTGGTATACCGTCATTATCATCGTCATTATCACGATAATCAGGATATCCATCACCATCAGATTCACGCTCTAAATTATCAGCAACGCCGTCATTATCATCGTCGTTATCTTGGGCATCAGGGATACCGTCATTATCATCGTCATCGTCAAGTTCGTCAGGTATACCATCTCCGTCAGTGTCTCTCTCCATATTATCTGGAATACCATCATTATCATCGTCATTATCTTTGGAGTCAGGTATACCGTCATTATCATCGTCATCATAAAGTTCGTCAGGTATACCATCTCCGTCAGTGTCTCTCTCCATATTATCTGGAATACCATCATTGTCATCGTCATTATCTTTGAAGTCAGGTATACCGTCATTATCATCGTCATCATCAAGTTTATCAGGTATACCATCTCCGTCAGTGTCTCGCTCCATATTATCTGGAATACCATCATTATCATCGTCATTATCTTTTGAGTCAGGAATACCGTCATTATCATCGTCATCGTCAAGTTCGTCAGGTATACCATCTCCGTCAGTGTCTCTCTCCATATTATCTGGAATACCATCATTATCATCATCATTATCTTTGGAGTCAGGAATACCGTCATTATCATCGTCATCATCAAGTTCGTCAGGTATACCATCTCCGTCAGTGTCTATCTCCATATTATCTGGTATACCATCATTGTCATCGTCATTATCTCTTGAGTCAGGTATACCGTCATTATCATCATCATCGTCCAAGTGGTCTGGTATACCATCATTATCATCGTCATAATCGCGATAATCAGGATATCCATCACCGTCAGTATCACGCTTTAAATGATCAGCCAAATAATAATTTTCATTATCTTCGGCATCTGGAATACCGTCATTATCATCGTCATTGTCAAGGTCGTCTATTATACCATCTCCGTCAGTGTCCCTTTCATGTTTGTCTGGAATGCCATCATTGTCATCGTCATTATCTTTGGAGTCAGGAATACCGTCATTATCATCGTCATCGTCAAGTTCGTCAGGTATACCATCTCCGTCAGTGTCTCTCTCCATATTATCTGGAATACCATCATTATCATCATCATTATCTTTGGAGTCAGGAATACCGTCATTATCATCGTCATCGTCAAGTTCGTCAGGTATACCATCTCCGTCAGTGTCTCTCTCTATATTATCTGGAATACCATCATTATCATCGTCATTATCTTTGGAGTCAGGGACACCGTCATTATCATCGTCATCGTCAAGTTCGTCAGGGATACCATCTCCGTCAGTGTCTCTCTCCATATTATCTGGAATACCATCATTATCATCGTCATTATCTTTGGAGTCAGGGACACCGTCATTATCATCGTCATCATCAAGTTCGTCAGGGATACCGTCTCCGTCAGTGTCTCTCTCCATATTATCTGGAATATCATCATTATCATCATCATTATCTTTGAAGTCAGGGATACCGTCATTATCATCGTCATCATCAAGTTCGTCAGGTATACCATCTCCGTCAGTGTCTCTCTCCATATTATCTGGAATACCATCATTATCATCGTCATTATCTTGGGCATCAGGAATACCGTCATTATCATCGTCATCGTCAAGTTCGTCAGGTATACCATCTCCGTCAGTGTCTCTCTCCATATTATCTGGAATACCATCATTATCATCGTCATTATCTTTAAAGTCAGGAATACCGTCATTATCATCGTCATCGTCAAGTTCGTCAGGGATACCATCTCCGTCAGTGTCTCTCTCCATATTATCTGGAATACCATCATTATCATCGTCATTATCTTTGGAGTCAGGAATACCGTCATTATCATCGTCATCGTCAAGTTCGTCAGGTATACCATCTCCATCAGTGTCTCTCTCCATATTATCTGGAATACCATCATTATCATCGTCACTATCTTTAAAGTCAGGAATACCGTCATTATCATCGTCATCGTCAAGTTCGTCAGGGATACCATCCCCGTCAGTGTCTCTCTCCATATTATCTGGAATACCATAATTATCATCGTCATTATCTTGGGCATCAGGAATACTGTCATTATCATCGTCATCGTCAAGTTCGTCAGGTACACCATCTCCATCAGTGTCTCTCTCCATATTATCTGGAATACCATCATTGTCATCGTCATTATCTTGGGCATCAGGAATACCGTCATTATCATCGTCATCGTCAAGTTCGTCAGGTACACCATCTCCATCAGTGTCTCTCTCCATATTATCTGGAATACCATCATTATCATCGTCATTATCTTTGGAGTCAGGAATACCGTCATTATCATCGTCATCGTCAAGTTCGTCAGGTATACCATCTCCATCAGTGTCTCTCTCCATATTATCTGGAATACCATCATTATCATCGTCATTATCTTTGGAGTCAGGAATACCGTCATTATCATCGTCATCGTCAAGTTCGTCAGGGATACCATCTCCGTCAATGTCTCTCTCCATATTATCTGGAATACCATCATTATCATCGTCATTATCTTGGGCATCAGGAATACCGTCATTATCATCGTCATCGTCAAGTTCGTCAGGTACACCATCTCCATCAGTGTCTCTCTCCATATTATCTGGAATACCATCATTGTCATCGTCATTATCTTGGGCATCAGGAATACCGTCATTATCATCGTCATCGTCAAGTTCGTCAGGTACACCATCTCCATCAGTGTCTCTCTCCATATTATCTGGAATACCATCATTATCATCGTCATTATCTTTGGAGTCAGGAATACCGTCATTATCATCGTCATCGTCAAGTTCGTCAGGTACACCATCTCCATCAGTGTCTCTCTCCATATTGTCTGGAATACCATCATTATCATCATCATTATCTTTGGAGTCAGGAATACCGTCATTATCATCGTCATCATCAAGTTCGTCAGGTATACCATCTCCGTCAGCGTCTCCTTCCCTACCATCTGGAATACCATCATTGTCATCGTCATTATCTTTGAAGTCAGGGATGCCGTCATTATCATCGTCATCGTCAAGTCTGTCAGGGATATCATCTCCGTCAGTGTCCCTCTCCATATTATCTGGTATACCATCATTATCATTATCTTTGGAGTCAGGAATACCGTCATTATCATCGTCATCGTCAAGTTCGTCAGGTATACCATCTCCGTCAGTGTCTCTCTCCACATTATCCTGAATATCATCATTATCATTATCTTTGGAGTCAGGAATACCGTCATTATCATCGTCATCGTCAAGTTCGTCAGGTACACCATCTCCGTCAGTGTCTCTCTCCATATTATCTGGAATACTGTCATTATCATCATCATTATCTTTGGAGTCAGGGATACCGTCATTATCATCGTCATCGTCAAGTTCGTCAGGTACACCGTCTCCGTCAGTGTCTCTCTCCATATTATCTGGAATACCATCATTATCATCATCATTATCTTTGGAGTCAGGAATACCGTCATTATCATCGTCATCGTCAAGTTCGTCAGGTATACCATCTCCGTCAGTGTCTGTCTCCATTATATCTGGAATACCATCATTATCATTGTCATTATCTTTGGAGTCAGGAATACCGTCATTATCATCGTCATCGTCAAGTTCGTCAGGTACACCATCTCCGTCAGTGTCTCTCTCCATATTATCTGGAATACTGTCATTATCATCATCATTATCTTTGGAGTCAGGGATACCGTCATTATCATCGTCATCGTCAAGTTCGTCAGGTACACCGTCTCCGTCAGTGTCTCTCTCCTTATTATCTGGAATACCATCATTATCATCGTCATTATCTTTGGAGTCAGGAATACCGTCATTATCATCGTCATCGTCAAGTTCGTCAGGTATACCATCTCTGTCATTGTCTCTCTCCATATTATCTGGAATACCATCATTATCATCATCATTATCTTTGGAGTCAGGAATACCGTCATTATCATCGTCATCGTCAAGTTCGTCAGGTTCACCATCTCCGTCAGTGTCTCTCTCCATATTATCTGGAATACCATCATTATCATCATCATTATCTTTGGAGTCAGGTATACCGTCATTATCATCGTCATCGTCAAGTTCGTCAGGTATACCATCTCCGTCAGTGTCTCTCTCCATATTATCTGGAATACCATCATTATCATCATCATTATCTTTGGAGTCAGGAATACCGTCATTATCATCGTCATCATCAAGTTCGTCAGGTTTACCATCTCCGTCAGTGTCTCTCTCCATATTATCTGGAATACCATCATTATCATCGTCATTATCTTTGGAGTCAGGTATACCGTCATTATCATCGTCATCATCAAGTTCGTCAGGTATACCATCTCCGTCAGTGTCTCGCTCCATATTATCTGGAATACCATCATTATCATCGTCATTATCTTGGGCATCAGGAATACCGTCATTATCATCGTCATCGTCAAGTGCGTCAGGGATACCATCTCCGTCAGTGTCTCTCTCCATATTATCTGGAATACCATCATTATCATCGTCATTATCTTTGGAGTCAGGTATACCGTCATTATCATCGTCATCATCAAGTTCGTCAGGTATACCATCTCCGTCAGTGTCTCTCTCCATATTATCTGGAATACCACCATTATCATCGTCATTATCTTTGTTGTCTGGTATCTCATCATCATCATCAGCATCGTTGGAGTCGAACCAACCAAGAATCTTTCTTTGGCAGAATGTGCAGGTTTCCTGAAATATCAAAAAGCACGTGAACTTCGTGAAGACGTAAATAATTGTTATATTTGCAGCATGCAGTTTGTTGTTCGTTTTTCTTGAATTCAATAACGCAATAATGCCAAAATAAAGTATAACAAAAATGAAGCCATCTCAAGGATTGCAATCTTAAAACGTGTTTTATTATTTAAACAAGAATATTTTTATAGCGACAAGGGTAATAAAAGAAACAGATACAGGGTGCGTGAAAAGTTCATTCCTGTCCACAAGTTAACAGCCAATCAACACAGGGAAGGTGACTAACAAACTAAATACTTTCTCAACAAACACATGAGTGTATGTACATAATATTGATTTTAATAATCTACTACTCGACTATGTTCTAATTAATTGAAGACAACAAATACATATGTGCAAATGCCTTATTAATTAAATATAAACGTTCTAGCACTTTGCTGTATACATGTATGTTTTACATAATTATTTGCGTTTGTATTTCGAAAGAAACAGGAGCATACAATTTTTCTGCTTGGCTTAAATGTCTTAGTCTATACAGTTAATAAACACTTATTATGGTTACTTAGGTCGGTTAGACAGTTACAATTTTGTTAAGATTTTCAGGTGGCACCATTCACGTAAGGATTTGCATTTGACCATTGAATTGACATTTTGACCACTGGTGTTTTCAAAAAGCCGAATTTAACCCTATGTATTCTGAACGAGGTTTCTTTAAATTATAGGTTACACTTACATGTACAATGCAGTACAAAAGTATCCTTTAACGGTCAGTCCGCGAACATGTATCATATTTGGAATACAAATGATTGCAATTGGGCTTAACCAGAATGCAGGGATTCGAAGGCATCCTACCACCCACAGTATGGAATCATGTTTTTCCCTTCAAAAGACTTGTACCAAACATGTAGAATATGATATCAAATGGTTATGCTAGTAGATGAAGCAAAATAATTGTAATTATTTCTTTAAATCAAATGCACTCAACTTCAAATAAAAAAAACTTTTGCAACGGTTTATATCTGAACCTTTGGCCTTATCTTGGTTTGTATTATTCCTGAACTTTTCTAGCACCCTGTATCCTTTTTTGAAGTCTTGAACAATGTATACTGTACGTATAACTACATTTTAATTTTTCGTATAACTACTACGATGTATATTACATTTGTATATCTAGGAGTATGCTTACTGGTTTTATTTTGTTATTTTCTACTCGTCTACTAATGTGACACAATTATAACGCCTTACCTTAGTTCGTCAGCTACACTAAACTTCAGCATCCAGGCTATGCAAACAATCAGCAGCGAAAGTTACTAGTCTTGTATCTGACATTTACATACATCAAATATTCCAATAAAATGTTAATATTGAGCTGTGACTTTGAAAGGTAAAAGTTGTACTTGTTTGTGGACTTAGTTATGTCCAACTTTATGCTATAGTTTAAACACAATATTTTGATGTCTTTCAAAATAAATCGCCCGACGTTTGTCAGACATGTTCAATCATACCATGTGTTTGTCACTTTATTATACCATAAATGAACTGCATTAACAGGGGACACAAATATAAAAGATTCCAGTGAAATTTTTCACCATTTTACACAACATACATACATGTATATTCAGCGAGAAAACGTAACAAACGGGATTGATTCCTGTCCGATTGTTTCTTCAGCTATCACAACTGGAATCTTGAGCTGTGACCGTTTTGTTAACGTTCTGTATTATTGTGTTTACAGCGATCCTTAGTGTCCGATGACACGTGTCCATAATTATACAGTATGTTATAATATCAGGACATACCGGTTCACCGAGGTTTGCGTTTTGTTAACAAAGGTCAAGTCAAAGCTATGTGTTTATGACCTCTCTTGTTTAGTGACACGAGAGTCTGTGAAAATGTATAGTCTAGTTCTGTTTGGTGATATATGTGCTTGTGACAAAGTTAATCTAGTTCTGTTTGGTGATATATGTGCTTGTGACAAAGTTAATCTAGTTCTGTTTGGTGTTCCGTGCGCTTGTGACAAAGATAGTCTAGTTATGTTTGGTGTTCTGTGTGTGTTTGTGACAAAGATAGTCTAGTTCCGTTTGGTGATATATGTGCTTGTGACTAAGTTAATCTAGTTCTGTTTGGTGATATATGTGCTTTTGACAAAGTTAATCTAGTTCTGTTTGGTGTTCCGTGTGCTTGTGACAAAGTTAATCTAGTTCTGTTTGGTGTTCCGTGTGCTTTTGACCAAGTTAATCTAGTTCTGTTTGGTGTTCCGTGTGCTTGTGACAAAGGTAGTCCAGTTATGTTTGGTGTTATGTGTGTGCGTGTGACAAAGATAGTCTAGTTATGTTTGGAGTTCTGTGTGTGCTTGTGACAAAGGTAGTCTAGTTATGTTTGGTGTTCTGTGTGTGCTTGTGACAAAGATAGTCTAGTTATGTTTGGAGTTCTGTGTGTGCTTGTGACAAAGGTAGTCCAGTCATGTTTGGAGTAATGTGTGTGCTTGTGACAAAGGTAGTCCAGTCATGTTTGGAGTAATGTGTGTGCTTGTGACAAAGGTAGTCTAGTAATGTTTGGAGTTATGTGTGTGCTTGTGACAAAGATAGTCCAGTTATGTTTGGAGTTCTGTGTGTGCTTGTGACAAAGGTAGTCTAGTTATGTTTGGTGTTCTGTGTGTGCTTGTGACAAAGGTAGTCTAGTTATGTTTGGTGTTCTGTGTGTGCTTGTGACAAAGATAGTCAAGTTATGTTTGGTGTTCTGTGTGTGCTTGTGACAATGGTAGTCTAGTTATGTTTGGTGTTCTGTGTGTGCTTGTGACAAAGATAGTCAAGTTATGTTTGGTGTTCTGTGTGTGCTTGTGACAAAGATAGTCAAGTTATGTTTGGTGTTCTGTGTGTGCTTGTGACAAAGATAGTCAAGTTATGTTTGGTGATATATGTGCTTGTGACAAAGGTAGTCTAGTTATGTTTGGTGTTCTGTGTGTGCTTGTGACAAAGATAGTCAAGTTATGTTTGGTGCTCTGTGTGCTTGTGACAAAGGTAGTCTAGTTATGTTTGGAGTTCTGTGTGTGCTTGTGACAAAGATAGTCTAGTTATGTTTGGTGTTCTGTGTGTGCTTGTGACAAATGTAGTCTAGTTATGTTGGGAGTTATGTGTGTGCTTGTGACAAAGATAGTCTAGTTATGTTTGGAGTTATGTGTGTGCTTGTGACAACTGTAGTCTAGTTATGTTTGGTGTTCTGTGTGTGCTTGTGACAAATGTAGTCTAGTTATGTTGGGAGTTATGTGTGTGCTTGTGACAAAGGTAGTCTAGTTATGTTTGGTGTTCTGTGTGTGCTTGTGACAAAGGTAGTCTAGTTATGTTTGGAGTTCTGTGTGTGCTTGTGACAAAGATAGTCTAGTTATGTTTGGAGTTCTGTGTGTGCTTGTGACAAATGTAGTCTAGTTATGTTGGGAGTTATGTGTGTGCTTGTGACAAATGTAGTCTAGTTATGTTGGGAGTTATGTGTGTGCTTGTGACAAAGGTAGTCTAGTTATGTTTGGTGTTCTGTGTGTGCTTGTGACAAAGATAGTCTAGTTATGTTTGGTGTTCTGTGTGTGCTTGTGACAAAGGTAGTTTAGTTATGTTTGGTGTTCTGTGTGTGCTTGTGACAAAGATAGTCTAGTTATGTTTGGTGTTCTGTGTGTGCTTGTGACAACTGTAGTCTAGTTATGTTTGGTGTTCTGTGTGTGCTTGTGACAAAGGTTGTCTAGTTATGTTTTGTGTTCTGTGTGTGCTTGTGACAAAGATAGTCAATTTATGTTTGGTGCTCTGTGTGCTTGTGACAAAGGTAGTCTAGTTATGTTTGGTGTTCTGTGTGTGCTTGTGACAAAGATAGTCTAGTTATGTTTGGTGTTCTGTGTGTGCTTGTGACACATGTAGTCTAGTTATGTTTGGAGTTCTGTGTGTGTTTGTGACAAAGGTAGTCTAGTTATGCTTGGTGTTCTGTGTGTGCTTGTGACACATGTAGTCTAGTTATGTTTGGAGTTCTGTGTGTGCTTGTGACAAAGGTAGTCTAGTTGTTTTGTGTTCTGTGTGCTTGTGACAAAGGTAGTCAAGTTATGTTTAGTGTTCTGTGTGTGCTTGTGACAAAGATAGTCACGTTATGTTTGGAGTTCTGTGTGTGCTTGTGACAAAGATAGTCAAGTTATGTTTGGAGTTCTGTGTGTGCTTGTGACAAAGATAGTCAAGTTATGTTTGGAGTTCTGTGTGTGCTTGTGACAAAGGTAGTCTAGTTATGTTTGGAGTTCTGTGTGTGCTTGTGACAAAGATAGTCAAGTTATGTTTGGTGTTCTGTGTGTGCTTGTGACAAAGATAGTCAAGTTATGTTTGGTGTTCTGTGTGTGCTTGTGACAAAGGTAGTTTAGTTATGTTTGGTGTTCTGTGTGTGCTTGTGACACATGTAGTCTAGTTATGTTTGGTGTTCTGTGTGTGCTTGTGACACATGTAGTCTAGTTATGTTTGGTGTTCTGTGTGTGCTTGTGACAAAGGTAGTCTAGTTGTTTTGTGTTCTGTGTGTTTGTGACAAAGGTAGTCTAGTTATGTTTGATGTTCTGCGTACTTGTGACAACTGTAGTCTAGTTATGTTTTGAGTTCTGTGTGTGCTTGTGACAAAGATAGTCAAGTTATGTTTGGTGTTCTGTGTGTGCTTGTGACAAAGATAGTCAAGTTATGTTTGGTGTTCCATGTGCTTGTGACAAAGGTTGTCTAGTTATGTTTGATGTTCTGCGTACTTGTGACAACTGTAGTCTAGTTATGTTTTGAGTTCTGTGTGTGCTTGTGACAAAGATAGTCTAGTCATGTTTGATGTTCTGCGTACTTGTGACAAAGATAGTCTAGTATATGTATAATCTATTGTCTCCATAGTCTATATTTGTAATAATTTTGTAATGACAAATGAACCTTTCATCATGAATTTTCATGATGCAGCTCTGGGTCTCTCAATACTTTATAGCAGAAAATATATCATTTGCCAGATAATCCAGATGTCCAAAATACACAGCACAACATGAGTATTCCAACAGATCATTTAGATGCCTCCAAAGTCATAGTACTGATGGTAAAATTGTTGTTCTAATAAAATGTGTGCTTCATGTTGATATACATTAATATTCGTTTCATTCCTGTGTATTTCATAATTGGTGCGACTGTTGTGCTTGACAAAACAGATGTCAGGAGTGCTCTACAAACATTGTTAGAGCACATTTAAATGTCAATATGTAGATGTACAAGCATGCAGTTCACAGTGCACTTCACAGTTTATTCAAATTTAGTACCATTTTTCAACACAACTATTCAGTTATAGATGGTGACCAATAACTGATCCCACAACTGAATTTCCAGGACTGTGCCCTAACCACTTCTAATTTACCCTTCCACTTGGATTTGGCAACTTCTCCACATGTGGAGGAAAACAAACATTTGTGCACTTTTAAGATATAACAATAGTGAATACCAGGTATCAGGTACACTTTTTAGAATACACTTATCTCAAAATAGTAATCACAGAACATTATGCTGCAGTTGTAGTACTCACCACAAGAAACAAGCAAATTGCAAGGTATAATTCACATATTTTATTCTCATTTGAAACACAATGTCATTCAGTCATCAATATTTAAATATAATCTTCCAGTTTAGATTCTCCAAACACCCTCCAAACACCCTCCAAACACACTTTTTTACAAAATAAAGATGCTTTCAAAAATTGACTCAGTAATGAAGGTGATGTAGACATATATACTCCAGGAATCACATACAACAGTTTTCCTGAACACAATTAATGCAACCTGACTTACGACATACTGTTACTTGTACGATGATGCATTTAAAGCAAAATCGTCTTACACAAAGAACAAAGCACTATGTAAAAACTGTGTATATGTATATTATGAAAAAAACATATTTGGTGCAACAAGATAAATAAACATTTGGTATCCTTAGTATTTTGTTGGCAATGTATAATAATTGAGGACTCACTGAAAAACTATTAGGGTAACTACATCAATTTATAGAGGCAATTACAATAGTTTTGCACTAAGCCCTCAATATGGTCTTATATATTGGAATATATACATACATCATTTCAATCGGAAGTTCAGTCATATAAGTCTGGATATTGAAAGTATGGGATGTTCAAAAAGTATGACCAGGTTGGCAATTTATTTACGAGCATGGAACAAAACCAAGGTATGCATCAATTTTGTTCATATGATTTACCCTTGGTTAGTATATTACTTTTTGATTCTATTGCAAACCGTCCCCAATCCCACCAATAGATCATGATTATGCTCAAATATACAAAATTTGTCATCAAATATCAAAACCGTTAATACATTCAAAGGTCCCACTAACATCATTATTTTATACAGCAAATCAGATTTAAAATAACCCAGTCCTGAACAAATAGTACAGATTGTACCATCGATAATACAGTAAAATATAGAAATAACAGAAGACCCCTGACCATACTGCTATAATGAGGGCTGATCAAAAGTTCCATGACTTTAAAGAGGGCTGATCAAACATAAATAGAAGCTTTCTGACCAAGCTGTTTTAACGAGGGCTGGTCATACATTACTAGAGGACTGATCACAAAACTGCCGTAATATACTACAGAATTTGAAAAGGGAGTTACATGACAGTAAAGCAGTTTCAACCTCTGTGTCATACAGAAGTAATGAGAATGCAATAACAGAGAAAGAATACTGTGCTCTAACTAAAAGGTATAGCTGTGATATTGCGGTATGATATAATGATACAATTATCAGGTGAATAAACCACATTCCATTAATGGAAATCTATATACAACTATCACATTCATTTAAATGAGCCTTATTTTAATGATACAATGATTATATAATGGAAAATATACTAGCACTACAACCAAGTACATTCGGACTTCATGGTTTCCAACTACAACTCTGGCTTTTTTTCATGATTTTCTCCTATTTTTATCAGGATTTTGGCTGTTATTCTGCACCATGCCTAATACACTCAGCTTGGTTCGTTTTTAGCAGGATTTTCAGTTTTTCAGCAATTATTCGTATTGACCTACTGAATAAACCTGCTTCCTGGAACTAATTCTCAACCATTTACTTGCTGTTCCACATGAAGAGGATGGCTTCTCCACATGAGGAGGACATAAACATAGCCAATGTCATGGAAGATCATAATCTGTTTAACTACCATTTGGAACATTTCTCAGACACAGACAGGCTCCAAAACAGCCAGTATCATTGATCTAATTCATTATTCAATAAGCGAGCAAAAAGTACGATATATACCATAAAGTATACCTCGGCATCAGTATGGTATAGGTTTATAGAAGAATACCTATGTGACGGTATGGTAGAGGTATATAAGTATAAAATTTCAACCTATATGTAAGTAGATGTAAATAAATACAAGTTGTGAATTAAAACATGTCTATGCAAGGAATGGAATGAAATCTCGAACATTTATTGTATAAATGTAAGAATTTATTGTATAATGTAAGAACAACTAATAATAAATGTAAAACATGGGTCCCAACCTGAACAACTGTCCATAACACATACCAGCAACTTGCACATATATGTTCCACACCATCAAATTTGGAAAATCTCGAATGTCCAATTGTCCACTTTTTATTATCACAAAATGTAAATGTGTAAATAAATTGTTCGCACGACATCCATACAAGTATGAAATATTTCACCACTGGTAGAAATGAAGATGCAAAAGTGTTCAGTAATAATGTATGATATACATATATTATATATTAGGCCTGGTAATTAGCAATTATTCCACAGTCTGAAAATTCACTTTTCAATATAGACAAAGAAGGATATTTCAGGAACAAAAACCTGAAATCAGGCACAAGCCGGACAAAATACCAGGCCTGTATATATAAGGTTGATCTTCAATACGATGGATGTTGTTTTGTTTAATAAAATGTGAGTTGTCTAACTTATAGTTGATGTTACAACTCATCATGGTCTTCAGTCTGCAATGAGAAAGGGAGAGAACTCATGAGAACTTGTTTCAAAAACTGTTCATCACACTTCTCTCCCCTTGTACACAAATTCTTATTTTGCCTGGTGTTCAGTATTGGGCCGGTGCCCAGTGCTTGGTATACAAGCGGGCCTAAATTACAATATTGGGGGGGCCCTGATGCTCAGAATGGGGGGGAATCTTGATGTTCAGAATGGGGCGGGTTCTGATGCTCAGAATGGGGCGGGTCTTGAGGTTCAGTATTGGGGCGGATCCTAGTGCTCAGTGAGGGCTTGAATATACCTTGGTTGTGATGGTCCCAGTATCTACCAAATATTGTTCAATGTGACAATGCATGACTTGTGTTGTGTGATATCTTAAATAACCACCCACCTTGCTAATAAAAAAGATGCCAAACAAAAAAACACATGCCAAAAAAGAAATATTTGCATTTTTATTAAAAAAATTGTAATGATAAGAGAGCCATGCTAAGAGTTCTTGCATTGACTTGTATTATGACACAGGGGGTGTTAACCAAATATTCCATGATGCTTTACATCACACAATCAACTCATCACGAGGAAATCACACAGTGGTATGTACTCATGCATGAAAAACTTTCCAAATAATGGAACTATGTTACCAGAGCAACCAAGGGTTGGTAGGAGCAGTATTTCTGGCTCACAAAAGCCTCATCATCACTGAACATTCAAGCTTACCAAAGTTGAATCAAATATTGATTGTTTATGCTTATCAATTTTACGTCCCTTTTTTGAGAAAAAATCAACCACTTATTCAAATGGTAATTAAAGTCATTCTTGGCACCCTATTTCTGATAGTATCCATTGCTACTAGATGTATTATGAGAGAATAGATAAATATAACTATGCTGAGCACAGGCAAGGTAGCGATAGCAATACAATTTTCTCAGGGACTTTGGAACATCATGGTCCGGGATCATGCAAGAGACCTCTACTACTATGCTATCGACTCGTATCAAAGTGGATAACAAGTTTGCTGCCCTTGTCAGACACACCTCCTAATTATATTAATTAATGAATGCTCCAGGGTATTATGTAGACATAGATGTTAGTTCAATTTAAGATCATAGATTATAACCATGTATGAACTGGTGGTAGTTGATTGGCATAAGCGTTTTACAATATCTTTCAACACAAATCTATGTTAGACTTATATGTTATATTATGTGTGTACAATATAGATACACATTAGTCAGTGTCCCTCTATGGACAGTCTAAGGCAAAAAAAATCTTAAAAACGTAATATTTCAAATGGGAATTTTGAAAATTACCATTCAGGGCCAGCATTGGTAGTGAGCCCTGGTTACTCTGAGCATAACTAAAACACACACAGGCAAAAAAGCTTGGTACAAGGGGGGAAAATGTTAATAAGAACAGGTGCTTGGTTTCAAATATTTTTAACATTCTACATCAAAATAATAATAATACAAAACATTCAAAGTATTGTGAAATATAATAATATTGGTTTACTACCAATTAACTTCATTATTTTAAAATTTTTAAAATTTACACAAAATAATTCAGATACAAAATGAAGAATAAGATAATATTCAATTTCATTCACTTTTTTATCATAAAATCTACTTCTACAGAAATACAATTTTTACATACTAGTTAAAACATGCTAACTTTTATTCTACTAAACAGTGTACATTCTATATAGTAACACAATTACAGAAATAATTTTCCCAAAAGATTAGAAAATTTTAGTTTAGAACAACATGTAGAAAAACAAAACTTTACACTGTTGAGTTGAATAAAAGCTGTCAGGTGTTAATATCAACTAACGCATGTATATTCTGCTTTCGTAGTACAAAACAAACAACATGTAGCTATATCAAGGTTCATAAACTTCACAGTAACAAGTTTAAAGATGTTTTCGCAATAATATTTCAAAATTCGAATTTTGACTAAAAACACTTCAAGTAAAATTTTGAGTTTATGAGAAAATAGCTCTATCAGGGGCCATTTTAGGCATGAAGTTTCGATTTTTCTTTTCAACAACTAAATGTAAACAACAGCATGGTTTTAATTTTCAAAGCAGTAAAATATCACACAGCACTTACTTTTTCTGAATCATCGTCAGCGTCATCTGCGTCGACTTCTTCTGTGTCGTCATCGTCGTCGGCAACTTCATCATCTTCGAACTCTGGTTCTGCTTCAACCTGAAACCAGCAAATGATTACAGTTAATTTATTCCTACAACAACCCATCAAAACAGTATCAGTTTGCAGTAAGTGTTGATTAAATGAGTAATCAGTTTTACAATATTGTTTTAGATAAGTAATACTAACAAGGGAACTATTCCATTTGAAAGAATAGCGGGGAATAACGTTAACTCAGGCATACCCAGTTAAACCTAGATAAACATAGTGTGACGGTCGTGCCAATGTTTACATGTTATCAATAAACTTTGAACAGACTATAATAATGAAACAATGTAAATTCTTATGATAAAGAATCGAGGGTGTATGGTTATGATGGTGAACAAGTATGCCAAGTTTGAAAGCAATGCCTTGATGGACTTCAAAAATATTTGAGTTTCAACAGTTTGTAACGGATGAACAAACAAACGGACGGACGGACAATCACTATACGCCTCTCGCATCAATAAATGGCGGGCATAAAGTAATTGCGCTACCTTACAGATGGTGTTATTTGCTTACCTCTGCATTAAGATCAATATCCATGGCTTGTTTCAACATACGTTCAATTCTACCAGCGAATGCAGCTGAATCAGCTACTGTGTATCCAGATCGTAATGTAGCGGTCTCAAACATTACAATAGCTAAATCCTTGGCTGTCTCATCTTCTGCATTCGTCTGTAAGCAATCATCAAATCATTCATTACTTATTGTACAAACACAAGACAATAGTTGATATCCGGAATTCTGTGCAAGGTGGTTTTCCCCTTAATTTACATGTAGGTACAAACAAATCTGGCCTAGTTAGACTGGTTTTGTATTCATATGCAAACACAACTGACCCCGCCTCTATTGTCCAGATATGAATATTCAAGCCTCAAAAGGATTATAACGGTAAAACTTTATTTGTACCTACAGATTAGTGTAGATCCGTAGTAGGTCTATTCAAAACCATACATCAATCTGTTAGTGGCTAAAGTATGCCCATGTTATATGTAATATTTACAAATATTGACCGAATTTGTCTTCTGTTGAAAAACTGGTTTCTTAGGTAACCACATATGGTCAGTTTATACTAAAATAACACATATATATTGTACAGACTTAGTGTATCCACCTTTTTTGGTTAAACCAAACTTTCCAGCCTTTCTCCTTATCCTGGGCACACTATAGCCACCTAAGCATATCCTGTTGACTAGATAGTGTACAACTGTTATACCATTTGTCAATAATAGTATACAGTATGACAGGGGTTTCATTTGACACTTGAAATGACCCTCGACTCCTGAAAATTCTTAAAAGGTGCATCTTGGCCAACAGTATTTTGACTAGGTTATAATTTCTTAAAATTATGTTTTTGCAAAGAAATAGTAAATCTGGTACTTAATGATTAAATTGGAAAATGACCTGTGAAGTTGATCCCCTATTGAACCGCAGAGTATACATAGTCATTATATTGACAATAAACATGAAAGTACAACTGACCTCGACTTTAGTTCTCAATTCTTTAATCAATGGATGTCTGGGATTAATTTCTAACGTCTTTTTCTGTGTAGCATAGTATCTGAAATAAGTACAGTACAAATTATTATACAATCAAATAGAAATAAAAGCAAAAGGCTTAAGCTTAGGTCCGATTTACCTTTTTTGCCTCGGCTATAGCGGAATATTTCAATATCCGTAAGAATGACACGTCAAAACAGTCATTTGAATACATACTTTTTAGTACACATACATGGTCACAAAACTCTGCTTACGAAAAAAAAAAAATAGTATTCCAAACAGAAGCCTAGGGTGACAATTCTATGAGAACTTGCTTGCTGCCATGGATACACAGAAAAGATGAAAGGACTGTATGAGAGATCTTACTGTTGTGAGGGATCTTGGGCCTTGGCATAAGCTTGAGCTTTCATGATCCTCTCCATATTACCAGACCAACCAAACTGACTGGCTACCAGAGCACACGGTGATTCTGTTAATCTCTCCGAAATGACGGCTTTCTCAATCTGAAATCAAACAATCAGAAATAATAACTCGAAAGTTGAAACCAAACCCAAGTAAATATACAGTAATATCATCTACATCACAAGCCTCACACTGGACAATGGCATTTTGTCAGAAACTGATTTTCTATTTTTTAGTAACAAGTGACTTTAATCCCATCAGTGACTGACCTCAAAATTGTTATCACAAGTGTAACTATTTCATTGCAGTAAAATGAAACTAATAATTGGTCTGAAACATTGACATATTTGAGCAAAATCGTGCTGAAATTTGTGTGCAAGCAGCAAGATGCTTTGAAAGATTGCAAAAGGAAAAATTACTCCCCAAAATTGACACCAATGAGGAAACATTTATAATATAAAATATGAGGTAACACCGTACCTTGTCTCCAAGAGCAGTTTCCTTCAACCATTTAATCAAAGGTTCAAAATCTTTCTCCTGTTGTTCAATGTATTCCTTGGCCTTCTCTGATTGATCCAATTTTAAACCTTCCTTAGCAACGTTCTGGAATTTCTTATTTTCAAATTCTGGTAGGGATTGTATACAGTATTCATCTACTGGCTCGGTCAGATACAGTACTTCATAACCTTTCTTCAGTAGTCTCTCAACAAATGGTGAATTTACAACCTGAAAATTTTAAGTTTGACCCTATTATACATCTTACAAATAGGTATACCACATTCTTCCAAGTTACTGTCCACACTGTGCCCTTTCTCGGATGGACAAAACAACATTATTCTTTGATCATATTCAAGTTTCTGTGCATTTTCTTTTTTAAAAATTACCCACTAGCCAATATAAAGTTGAATGCAATACTTTGGCAAATACAGTAGTGCTACTATAACCCAGTAATATCTCCATTCCATAACAAGTTATCACTTAGAGTGCAGATTTTTTAAAACTTTTCTTTGTGGCATTATTCATAGGCCAAAATTTACACTGGATGAAAAGTTACTGAAATTCCAAAATTAACGAATATTTCCATGTCCCTAAACATTAACAAAACATAAGTACAGTAGTAACGAGAGTAAGTGGAACGACAAAACATGTTGCATTAGTTTACCTCATCTCGGCTAGTACCGGCTATGAAGTAAATATGTTCTTGTTTTTCCTTCATTCGTTCAATATAATCAGCGAGTGAAGTTTGTTCTGTGTCAGAGTTTGAAGAGAAGAACTTCAACAATTTAGCGAGACGAGTCCTGTTAGAATGATCTTCAATCACGCCAAGTTTGATACTGAAATAGTAAAACATCACATAGTACTGTAAAATCATTAATTTTCGTGGGGGATTAAATTTCGTGGATTTCGTGGTTCACCTCAACCACGAACTTTAATTCCAACGAACATCAATTTTTACCCTTGTTTTATTACCTGAAATGCAAAATCCATGAATTCAAGTCCCAACGAAATTGTCCTTTTTACCAAAACGACGAAATTTCGTCCCAACGAAATTAAATGATTTTATAGTATTTAAAACATGTCTACAGTTAACTCACCCTAACATTAGAGATGTGCACACCTAGAAGGATATGAGGTTCTATATCTTTAACAGGAAATGTATTATGTTTTTCTCAAAGATATGTATGACTACTACTAGTACAATGGATTGATTTAACATCAATACAATGATTACATTTGTCTGCTTTATATTATATCCAAATTCATTTGAGACAACCCCTCGATTTTAACGCTTAAAATTTACAGACGTCCATATAGGTCTAGGTGTGCACATTTTTAATAATTAGCATGGTTTATATATTTAAAGTGGCAATCAAATTCAATTCCAACGTAGATATTCATGCTTTTTTGTGCATGACAATTTTAAAGTATAATCTTTTACATACTATCTATTATTCCACATGCAACAGACAACTTCTATGATAAATATCACTTGACCTTTATTTCGACTACGACCAAATAACTTTAAAATGAACCAGGAGTTAAAGGAGAATAGTTTTCATGAATAACATTAAATTCATCAATCCCAAAACGTTGGAAATCCCACGATCAGTGGAAGATTCTCCTCTTTGATGCTAGATCTCTACATCATGCATACACTCTATGTAAGCAGTCAATAATCATGGAGCGGAATTTTTTTAAGTATTTTCAAACTTGTTTCCCAATCCTTTATCGATTGAATTGATTACCACATGTTGTTAAAAGATGTTGAATAAATATTGTTTAAACTTATCATGGTTGTATAAATGACAAGATAATCTTAAGGGAATTTGATATTTTAAGAAAATTATCAGTTTTCAACTAAGATGCTTCATATATCCCAAATCCCAGCCCTGACTGCTTCCAAACTCACTTTGTGCTGTATTCCTTCCAGAATTTTTCGTAGTCATCTTTTTCAATCTTTTTGATCATATCGAGCGACTTCCTCACCAATTTTTTCTTGATAACTTTGAGAAGTTTGTGTTGCTGTAATGTTTCTCTGGATACGTTCAATGGAAGATCGTCAGAGTCGACAACACCTTTCACGAAGGATAGATATTTGGGCATCATATCCTCAAAATCTTCGGTGATAAATACACGTCTTACGTACATCTGTAATAGAATGATCACAGTGTGACTAGTCATGATTATACAATATGCGTCTCAACAATTCATCGCCCAAATTCCAGAAGCGTGTTATTCCAACTTTTTCAGTTTTGAGAAAAACAAGTTTTATAATGTGAACAGATTACATAAGGTATCATGGTTATAGAGTACAGGATTACAGAAAGTTGCTGCCAGTTACCTTAATTCCTTCCACTTTCTTGCCATAGTTCTGGAACATATCACTAGGACTAGCTTGTGGTACAAACAGGATGGATTTAAATGTTACTTCACCCTCAGCAGTAAAATGGATCTTGGCCAGTGGTGCCTCAGATGTATGACTAACAGACTTGTAGAAATCATTATATTCATCATCTTCAACTTCTGATGGTCTGAAAAATGTCACAATAATATGTTACTGCTTGTACATATAAGGCGTCTGGGATGTTGTTTCAACCAAAAGTTTGTGGTATAATGAGTGTAACATCCTGATAAAGTTTTTATTATCCTGAAATCATGGGCCAATCAAGGCATGGATTGGCTAATGTCACATCATGCTAATTAAGATATTAATTGCAAAGTCATGGAGTGCCAGCATGACTTTATGGCACTGCTGGCCTACTGGACTGCACATTATGTGCTAAAAGTTCACAATACATTGATCTACTTATAACAACCAAATACCAATTTTATCAAACAGAATCAAACAAATCCACTTACTTTCTAGTCCAGATAGGTTTAACATCATTAACAAGTACCCAGTCCCAGATAGTCTTGGAGACTTTCTTTGTTTTAGGTTTATCTTCATCTTTTTCTTCCTCGACGTCAGCGTCATCGTCGTCATCATCGTCAGATTTCTCGGCGTCATCTTTTTTCTCTTCTTCATCTTCATCAATTGGTTCTTCAACTTCAGTTGTCTGTGAGGAAAACACAGGTTTATAAGTAACTTGTCTATTTGACTAATATTTTATTATATATTATATATATTCACTTAAAGTGTATAGAGCTTTATTGGAAGATATTTCTTTAAAAAGTTTCAAAAACTGAAAAACAATTATGCTTTCATATCCATTCGATCATTTTTTGCTTTAGTTTTAACAGAAACTCTCTCTGTGATTTATTGGACATGTGAACTGTCCATTTTCAAACAAAAGTGTTCTAGAACACCCTATGAAACTATAAGAATTGTCTATTTTTCGACAATTAAATCAAAGTATACGAAACCCATCCAAAGTTTTTATTTGCAATTAAGGTAGTCTAGTATCATTCTAAAAACAATGTAAGTAATTATTTTGACACTGAATAAAATATAGCTCTATACACTTTAAGCCTTAGTCACGCCGAGCATTTTTTTGATTCCGCTATGTATTCCCGATTTAATAAAAGAGCATCAGAAGGTATCAAAAAATGGATCCACACCCTGTTTCCGATGCCTCCTGTAGCTCATTTATTTCAATTGGAGTACATCGCCGGGGCAAAAAATGTCCAATGGGCCTAGGTTTTATTTAGGCTAGAGTTTTCCCCTAAACTAGTTATGTTCAGTCCTGTTATAAACTGTTTGGTAGTCAAAAGGTAGTCTCACGTATATTGGTGCTGTACACCTGGCATGTTAAAGAAATATGAAGTCTATTAATATTTTTGGATAAAACATTAGCTTGTGATTTTATTATTATTCACCAATTTACCGAACTTTCAAGTTCCTGGAATAATCAAGTAGTTATTAAGATGTACGTAAGTGGAGTGAATGTTTTACTCATTTGTGATATTTGAAAATTTATTGCACTTGCAGAAAATTGTACAACTTGTTGCTACCCACAAAATTAAACAAGATATGTTGGCAAAACATGTATGTGCCCACAGCAGACCAATCAAGGTGACCTTGATCTTTGACTTACTGACCTCAAAATCCATAGTGGTTATCTAATGTTGTTGCCTAACCACCAGATAAAGTTTGAAGATTCTTGGGCAAAAAGCGTTCTGAAGTTACTGAACAAAAGCCATTTGGTCTACCTGCAGACTGACCGACTGGCTGACAGACATAAGCAAAGCAATAACTCTCTTATCAAAGATGGGGGGGGGGCCGGCATGTTCATCATGATGGTGTTATGATATCATGATATTATCGTATAAACTTACTGTGCTTTCCCACAGGTAGATATTGAATGTAATGAACTGGCTATATTTGGTGACGAGATTCTTCAAACTTCCGGGTTCCAAGAAATCATGAGCTTCCTCCTTCAAGTGAAGACTGAAAACAAAGACATTAGAATTGTAGAGATAATATTTATCTGTTTTTACTGTTTATTTACCACCTGATGAAAATGAAGCCATATTGGCGATAAATCGTGGGAAAGTAAATTAACAGTACAGTACAACTTTGTTAAGACGAGCATCGTTATTACAAGCATTCGGCTATTTCGAAGAAATTTCCAAGTCCCGGCGAACGAGCTAAATGTATGTTGTACACTTATATCATACCACTATGTCGAGCTCTCGGTTTATTTCGACCATTTGGCTTGTCCCGATTAGTCCTTGAGATAATGAGGTTTTACTGTATTTAAGTTTAATCCGTGTTTGGTGGTTTATTTTTATTATGTAGAGAAAATATTGGTAATATTAAGGCCATAATAAAATAAAGTAGGTTTAAACGGGTGCATGTGAGAATTCTTGCTTTAAAATATCTGTAGATAATAGTGGGTATTTTGACTATTGTAAAAGTGTACATACAGATTCAGGGCGATCCTTTTATCTTTTTTTTATGAAGAAATTTTTGTGAAAAGAAATAAAAAGGGCAAAGGTTGGGATGACAATCTAGGATTAAATTGATTAATGGCCTCATATGTAGTGTTACACTTGTTTACTTGAAAATGATACCTCATTATTTCTACAGATTAAGCAAGTATACCAATTAAGCCTTGCACATAAACAATTTAACCCAGGTGAAACATCTTGTAAAACAAAACCAGATACTCTTCCATTGGCTAATCTTATTCAGTTAATATCGTAAAATCGATCATATTTACGGGAGGTTAATTTTCTTTGATAATGTGAACTTGACTACAAATTCAAATCCCAATTAAGAAGTAATTATCAACCAACATAATTATGTGCCCAAGATGGAAATATATACTACAACATTGTATTTCATTATTATTATGTTTTGTTTAGAAAATAATGTACCACAGTGTTTTCCCTTCAATAATTCTAAAATCATATAATTCATTAGCTCAAACTGTAGAAGTTTGCATTTGAGGTAGTTCTGAAGATTAGGTGTGGATAGGACGAGGAAGGATGACATGAACGGTACCTACCTGATTTGTGTACCACGTCCGAGTGTGTTTCCACGTGGATCCTTGCTTACACTGAACTCGTTAGAATCTGATTCCCAGATATGTTGGTCATCATCGTTATGTTTAGATGTGACAATAACACGATCAGCAACTGTAAGGTAGATAGTATACAACATATAGAAAACTATATATACAAGATATGTTGGTCAATATTATACAACATATAGAATGCATACAAGATATGTTGGTCAAACATGTATTTCTCCATGTTGGTAAGCAACAGTAGATGACCCCTATCGATTTTGAGGTCAGTAGGTCAAAGGTCTTTGAAGACATGGGAGGAATAATAATAATTATATTTACTGTCCACAAAACAGTCATTTAGGTTAGAAGGCATGTCAACCTTGACCTACTGGCCTCAAAATCAATAGGGGTCATCTACTGTTGGTTTATTACCAAACCTCAATGACTGTGAAGATCATAGGGCAAGGCATTAAGAGTTAATGAACGGAGACAATTTTGTCTATGTACAAAGCAGTATCCCTTTTGATGGGATATTATGCAGATTTAACATCAGAAACAAGAAATAAATCAGAATTTTAAGTGCCAGGTTAGTGAAATTGCAAGTACAAATACGTACATGTATGTACTATATGTTTCAATCAGTCAAAGTGAAAGTGATGGCAGATTAACCGTTACTATATGAGCCGCAATCTGAGAAAAGGGCCCTTAATGAAATTTTTTCGATTTTCGTTTTTTTGCATTTTCCGAAGAATCTATCTTTCCTGTGTACAAGAAAGAAAAAAATTTGTCAAAATTTCAAATATTACCAATTTTATGACATTTTAAAGGAACCAATGACATGAACATTTTTGGCAAAAAACGGGTATCTCAACATGGACATATTTTGGTACCGTTTGGTGTTTAAGTGGCATTTTCACACTGCTGTTAATCTGCTCGGATTGAATTTATCATTTGAATAATGATTCGCATTTGTTAGGAGTAACATGTGTGTGTATAAATATGTCTTTATCTTATTTTTTGTTGCCATAGCAACCATTAATTCAATTACTAAAATATGACAATTCTCTGGTTTACTACTAATGATCAGGAAAATATTACAACTGCAATATATGGGCAGTTTGGAGCAGAACAGTAATACTGAAGTTATTTTATTTCAGGGTATACATGTATGTTAAATAGGTCCCCAACCGGTTTTCAAACGGGGCCTATCGGTTTGCCCTCCGTCGGTCAGACAGTTCGTTAGTCAGTTAGTTCGTCAAAAATCTGGATCCTGACATAACTAAAACATCTTTCAAGTTATGTTTAGCAAATTTGATATGTGGATAAGGGACAATAAAGAGAATTATGCAAGTCTATTTTTATTGTGTCTGAAATTGTGGTTGCTATGGAGACCGAAATAGTAAAAATATGTTAAAAAATATTGGACCCTGAAATTACTCATACAGTTTCCAAGCTCGATTTATGAAACCTGGCATGTAGGTAGGTGACAATAAGAAGAGTATGAACATCTGAAAATAAATTCATTTTAACAAAGAATGGGTTGCTATGGATACCGCAATATTGAAAATACTTCAAAATCTGGAATTCTGTCATAACTCAAAGAATTTCAAATGTATGTGTATGAAATTTTGTATATGGAATTTGAAGGGAAAAACATATAATGATAACATTTACGCTTGAATATTGTCATATTCTGACAAATATAGCGGTTGTCATGGCAACATAGATGTAAAATATAATACAAAGGGTCGTAGATTCAAACATGTAGGCCTCTGTCTTGCTTGCATTTTTTTTAGTGGCGTGTTTATGTTAAACGTCATGTTCTTCATTGTCTGGTTTTCTCAAATTGTCTTACTTATATAAACCAATTCCGGCATACGATGATATATGATGGCAAATTGATTCCGAAATTATTGATATTTATTTCATAACATCATTAATGGCAGCACGGTTCCAAAAATATATTACGTTAGGATTAACATAAAAAAATTGACTTTTCAATACTACATTTCTATGAAATGAAGATATTTGATGTTTTGATATGTTATTCAAAAATGTACTTCAAGAGACTGCTAACTCATTACATTGCTATTAATCACCCATAATAATTAATGGTTTTGTGGTCTGCCGATTCCAAAGTTCCTCGATTTTTGTTTATGTCTGACTTAGTTTAACACCCAAAAGTCGTATTGTCTTGACTATCTGTTACTAAAGTTCGGATGCTGTAAATGCCAATCAGTATGTACATATTACAGGCTTTATATCGAAATTAATTACAACATTATAGTTAGCAGATTCCAACAAAAAGGTTTTCCGTTTACAATTTTAGTGTTTTATCCCAAAATATCGTATTCCACACATGTTACTCACTTTATACTGAAATGTTTTGATGTATTAAGCAAATTGTTACCGCCAACCTAACACAGTAAGTTATTATTAAATGCAATCATTAATAATTATGTGGTCTTCTGAGTCCAAATTACTTAACTTAATATGTTTATATTTTGTAATGTTTTACCCCAAAAATATCACACAATGAGCAACTTTTTAGAATATATTATTAATGTTTGTGCAGAATGACGACATTTGCCTATTCATATTGTTTAATTATCAACTAGAACAGTGTGTGGTGTTATGTTTAAACCGAATCCAGAAATCATCAATTCAGTTTATAGTTTGTAACATTTTACCCAAAAACATGGTATCTTCAACAAAAGCTTTAAGTTATCAATTTCTTACTATATAGTATACTACAAGTTATTACAAGCCAATTGCAGTTATTTTTGATAAAATATGATTATGAATAACATTGTGATCAATTAATTCCAAAAATCCTGAGTTTTGTTATTATATTGAACTGTTTTACCCCAAAAGTAGGTCAAGACACGTATCATTTTGAAACTAGATTATAAATATCTTCAGCGGAAAGACATCATGTGACTATCTAAGTGCTTTATTACTAAACAATGTGGTTAATGGCATTGTACTAAACCGATTCCAAAAATCACCATTTTAGTTTATAATTTGTACGATTTTACCCCAAAATAGCATATAGTGATCCAAATGGATCATGTTTTATTTGATATATTAAACTTAAACTTACTATAAACTAATTGCAGTTGTTTTAGATATAATACGATTATAAATGTCAATGTGGTCAATCAATTCCAAAAATCTTCATTTTTGTTTAATTTTACAATGTTTTTGCCCCAAAATGTCCGAGAATGGACAACATTTAAAAAATCAGATAAGCAATATCTTATGCAGGCAGACAACATGTGTCCATCATACTGAGTTACAATCGAATAACATAACAAATTGCATTACAGTAAACCGATTCCAAAAATCACCATTTGTGTTTATATTTTGAAGGATTTTACCCCAAAATATCGTATCTTGATCAATCATTGATAATTTCATAAGCTATATATTACTACAAGATACTATACTCATATTGAGGTGGTTTTCAATAAAATATGACTATAAATGACCATGTGGTCTGTCGATTCCAAAAATCCTCACTTTTGTTTGTAATTTGTCATGTTTTAACCCAAAAATATAGGCGTTATGTGTTAGTATAGAACTCCATATTAAGAATGTTACAAGGCAACAATTATGTGGCAGGATGCAACATAAAACATTTTTGTGCATTCTTTGCCTTGTTCTGAAATTCGCAGAAAATGATGTCGTAACTTTAAACTCAATTTTCTCAAATTGATGTCAATGTCATTAAGGGCCCTTTTCTCAGATCGCGGCTCATATATAGATGATAAAAATAGCGCAATCAGTGCAATAAAACCAAAATGGCACATTTTGTCGACACAATAATTTGAACCAGATGTTGTAAGCAATATATACCTAGTACTCATATGCTTATAATCAGATATTGGTATAATATGTTACCTGTATAACCAGGTAAAATCACTATTATATTAATTACGTTCTGAATTATGATGATCTAATTAATTCAATTAAGAAGGTGCAAATGATTTACAGGGTATTTAACCAAACTTTGATAATCCAGATGCAGTAAAATCATTGCTATTTTTTTAGATTTTTTTTTAGATTTTTTGGGTAAACATGGCCATGAAATGAAATCCCTGGGATCAATTATTAACTTTTCAAAATTTAAATTCTATGAATCAGAGTAATGCTGAACGAAAACCACAAAAAAATGCCTTAATACCATCAAAATTTTAAGGCCCATGATTATGGATGATTTTACAATATAAATTGGTATTCAATGATAGAAGCAGATCCATGCTTCTTAACAATCCGAAGGTTTTAATGACAAATCAGAAAACTTAACCGGAACATCAATAAAAATTTACTGAGAATCTGTTACAAGTGCAGTCTTTATTTATTTCACTGGAAAAATGCCACAAATTGCAAAACGTTGAGTGTTGCATACAGACTGCAAAAAACCTCTAGTAATATATAAAACACAAATTGCATGACAATAACTACCTCAACATAAGCAAATTTAAGCACTATTTGAGACGCTTCCAAGATATTCATAGCATTGTATGATTACATTTAAATATATGATAATAGCTATACAATCCCGATTTATTTAGTTTTTATTTCGAAAGTTTGTGGGAACTTGTAAACTTTCTGAGAACTAGTATATCTTCACAGCAAAGGTGCAAATAATTACACAAAGGTATTATCAAAATTCTGTAGATTTCTGAGTTTATCTTAGCGATACATCAAGTGATGTAACATGTAGATCTATGTAAAAGTAGAAGAGCCCCAGCCAGGTTATAAGAGATGCAATTACGATCAGCATTTACCGAATGAGTCATGAAATTTTATTAAAATACACCCAGGGGATTAACCCATTCATAAACTCTCCATTATTTTTCAGGAATGGAGAGTTGTCTTAACAATAACTCTCCATTATTTCGTATACACATTTAATTTAATGTGTATACGAAATAATGGAGAGTTATTGTTAAGACAACTCTCTAGGCCTGAAAAACATAACACACATATGTAGTGTTAACAAAAAATGGAGAATTATTTTTATTGAATGTATTAACAGGTAATGGAAAATTATTGTAAATAATGTATAATTATACACCAGTGAGTTACATTTATTGCCCGCCATCCCAAATAGATGGGTCGGGAAATTTACTTTTAGGTTACATTGTCCCAAAGGTATTGGTTCGGTGAAAAAAATCCCAACATTTCCCCGGCAGTGCGGGGGAAGCTGGAGGGTAAAACACCGCAGCCATACGCATGGGTTTAGGCCGTGGATGCAACTGACTGGTGCATTACAAAATGTATGTGTTCACAAAAAGGGCAATACAATTTGCAGGAAAAACAGCACTCAACTGAAAGAGCGGAACACAGAAAAATGAAAACAAAAGACAGATGAAAATGCTCAAACTACAACGAAAGTAGAAAATGAAATCAACCCGCTGTTACTAAATAGCTTTTAACATTAATATAATTTCGGAATGAAAAATGAAGAATTAAAACATTGTAGTTATGTCCATCAAGTTGCATATCAATTATAAATATCCATGTATAGTTTATGCACGAAAATATATCCTCTGACTGAAACAAAGTCTTAATAATGTCCACTATGTTATAACATCAAGTGACACTGGGTAAATGACCATTGATTGATCGTGTAACACATAACTCACAACATGTGTTTGTATGGACTACACACCATTTTAAAGTAATGGAGATTTATTGTATTAGTTCACTGGTTTCATGAAAAAAGCATGATCTTCTCGCTCAGTCATGTTCATATTTTTAATCTTCTATTTATAAGAGGTACATCAGGGGATACTTTTTTGGAAAAATGCATTTTCTTTCAATTTTGACATTAACAGCATCTTTTCAGAAAATCAAATTTACATGTTACAGTATTGGTGTATTTTAAGTCAGAGAAAATCCGCGTATCTGTCCATTCCTGAGAAATAATGAATACTCGGCCCCTTCGGGGCCTCGTCTCCATTATTTCTCAGGAATGGACAGTTACTTGGACTTTCTCCTTAACTGAACATTTTATAAGCTTTTTGGAATTTTGACTTTTGGGAATTTAAAAATTCAATAAGTTAAACCTGCAAGGTCACATAAAAAATGGTTTATCATTTATGCAACCACCTGTTAAATGCAGCAAACATGATGAATTCCCAACCTATCATTTTCTAAATTACAAACACCTGTATTCAACAGCCACATTTGGAGGATTATTTCTGTCTGCTAAATACAAGTTTGAACAGTACTTATAATTTACTACCTGCCAAATTGTAAATTGAAGTTCATGGTGATCTTGACCTACTTACTCCAAAATCAATTTGAGCCATCCACTGGCCAAGACCAACCTGTATACCAAGTTTGATCAGTTTAGGCCTAACAGTTCTTAATCATTGATTTTATTTTCAATTATTTGGTCTAATAAAATACAAGCAAAGCCCTGCCCAATACATAGCAAAGGACCACAGAGACTGGGGGGAAGTTGCTGTAGCCTTACATCCCATTTGGGATGCAGAGGAAATGTAAACAAGTAATTAGGAATTGAGGGCTATACGAAAGTCCTCTACCTAGTTTTCAATGCTTCTGTCGACATGGCAACCACAATTTTTGTTTGAATAAAAAAATAGATGTGCATATTCTTCTTATTGGTCTCTATCCATATAACAAATTTTATAAGCCAAGCTTGAAAACTGCTCTGGTTGAAAACTGGTAGGGGACTGATAAGTGACATACTAACGAGTATGTACAGGTAAATACAATAAACACAGTGTAACATACCAAGGAATGAGGAGTAGAAGCCTACACCAAACTGTCCAATCAAATCTGTCATCTCAACTTGTGATTCAGATTCACCAAGTTTTGTAAGGAATTCACTGGTTCCGGATTTAGCGATGGTTCCAAGGTTATTTACCAGATCTTTCTTGGTCATTCCAATACCAGTATCAGTAACATGTAAAACATGGTTATCTTTATCAGCCTGTAAACAAATGGTGATATATTTTTATTTCAACTACTGTAAAATCATTTAATTCCAATGGGACAAAAATTTCATGTTTTTTTGGTAAAACAGACCATTTTGATGGGATACTAATTCGTGGATTTTGCATGTGAGACAATAAATACAATGGTCAAAATTATTTTTCGATGGGATTTAATTTGGTGGTTGAATGTGAACCACGAAATCAACGAAATTCAATCCCCACAAAAATTAATGATTTTACAGTCGTCTTATTTCAACTATATATTTTTTCCACTGAACTTTACAAATCAATGAGCCCAACTATGTAAAAATAAAGTATTTCGAAAATTGATTCCCAAGGCAATTTTATGAGTCAGGGACTTGGATGAAATAGTGGTTGATAAGTTTTTTTAATTTCAACTACAAGTTAGGGCTTTTGACATAAGAATGTATGCATCTCACATAGGGTCATAACTTCGTCAATATCATAATATTATGCACAACTTAAGGCTCTCAGTACCAAGTAAGCATTTTGAAGTTTCATTCCAATCACAACAGGCAGTTAAAGTAGGTCGGAAAAACTTTGTGACATCCAGACAAACAGATAGAAAACATTACATCAATATATGCATGTATATAGTAAGTCTACAAATGCCAGTCACCAGTGAGTGGTGTGAGACATATTGCAGTAATGTGTCCATATTTAAGATCATTTCTAAGGATTGATTATCAACCACTCTAGAGCGTTTTCCCAGACTTTTTAAGAGTGGTTGACCAGAACAGCATCGTTTCATTGAAAAGAAGTTTTTCCCTGACTTTTCCAAAATTCAGGTTTTATTTATTTGGGTTTTCAAAAGGTTTCAGCAATTTAGACCATCATAGGGTGGCTCTTTCATGAATAAAGTTTTCCAGGACTATATCATAACCAGTACTTGATTACCATTCTAAACAACTCCTTAACACGTAAGTTCAGCATTCAGTGGTTGAGTGAATTAAAACAAAAGACTATGACCAGAAGTTTGAAGAAAGAATTCAAAGACTATCATACCTTAATTTTAATACTAAGTTCTTCAGTGGCATGTAAAGCATTCTTGTCGGTAAGAGACATAAATCGGATCTTGTCCAATGCATCGGAAGCATTCGATATCAACTCCCTCAAAAATATCTGAAAGTAAAAACAATCAAATCATGAAACTAATAAATCAGTAATATTACAGTAATCACATTGACTAACTTACATGGGGTGAAAGTTAGAAATTTTGAAATTGACAATTTTATTTATATAGGGAAAATAAAGAAAAACAGACATCTTGATTCACTCAAAAACCTTACATTCAGAATTCAGGCATATGCCTGAAAACTTTCAACCATGTAATTAATGATTTAGTGCTTTACTCCATAGAACCCTAACCCCTACAATATCATGATAAGGAACTAGATTACATTTTCAAGCATTTTGTTTAAACAGTGTTTTGTTTAAGCATTTTGTTTAAAGTCTCTCAAGTTTCAGTCACATTATCCTGACACGGGGTAAACCAGCAGTTACCTGGAACTTACTCCATCGGGTAAACCAGCAGTTACCTGGAACTTACTACACCGGGTAAACCAGCAGTTACCTGGAACTTTCTCCACCGGGTAAACCAGCAGTTACCTGGAACTTACTACACCGGGTGTTAAGCAAGGGAAATATACCAGTCATATCATTTTAACAACTTTCTAAGGATCTCACTTAAATTTTTCTTGCAGGTAACTGGTTTTCTAATGGGAGCAGTAGGGATCGATTTTATAAACAACAAATACATGGTAAGCACATGTCTGCAGGGAGTAAGGAGTTAATTGGGTATCATTCTACATATGTCATTCCGTGTGGATTTCTGTACAAGGTAGATTAATTGTACAAAATACAACATCTGTACAGCTAAATGAATTAATTGAATATCAATCAAATATCATCATGAATCAATCAATACCAGATTGAACACATGATGGAATAGTTAGAGCATACAGAGGCATCAGAATGAGTCATTTTATCATTTAGTGAAACTTTTCATAGGTGGGAGTCTGTACATGAATGTAACGGATGGCACCTTAGACCATCCCATTCACAGTTTTTGAGGGGGGGGGGGGGGGGGGGGGGGGGGGGGGGGTCGAGATTACAGATTCCACATCTAACAAATCATGTACATTTTCAGAGAGGCGATTACAGATTCCACATCTAACAAATCATGTACATTTTCAGAGAGTTTATCCTATAAACATAGAGAAACCTAACTGTTCCACTAGTCCTCGTCATTTAATTAATACATCAGCATGGCTGACAAGCTAAATGGCTTCTTCAATAGTAAAATTGATGTTTAAACTGCAAATAACACATCTGGATATGTAATGGAGTTATCTATGCCACATTAATGCATTTATGATACTTATCATTGTCCTAGATTTTATAGTGCTCATCAATTCGGCATTTTTTCATTGGGTTTGGTGCAATTTTTCAACTATTTTTATTTCCAGTAGACACAACCAGTTTTCGAGGAAATGATAATTATCAAGCAGTTTTAAGTTCTCTATCCCATTTTTTCATGGAAGGGTACATATGTATGACGTGTTGCGACCAGGAATTGCACCTGGAACCTATGTTACAATTACTGAGCCATAACCACTGAACCAGAGATTGGCCCTATTTAATTTAAGAATAAGTATAGCTAATTGTAATGCTTGTTACAGACCAAGAGTATAGAATGGAGTGATGTGATTGGTTATCCTAATTCTCATTCTTAAGTCAAGTAAGATCAATATTGAATACCATCCTTGGGTTGCAGCTCAGCATGAGGAGAACAGCCAGACAGAAGCTCCAGGCTACGGCTCTGCATGGGGAGGACAGACAGATACAGGCTCCGGGCTGCGGCTCCGCATGTGGAGAACAGCCAGACACAGGCTCCAGGCTGCTGCTCCACATGTGGAGAACAGCCAGACACAGGCTCCAGGCTGCTGCTCCACATGTGGTAAACAGCCAGACACAGGCAATAACTCACCTCTTTGTTCTTGTATAAGGAGTTGATGATAAGTTTCATCATTCTATCGACCTCGGCCTGGAATACATGTTTCTCAGCTTTGTCTCGAAGCTCCTTCATCTGTGCTACATTTAAACCATCAAGTTTAATGGCTTCTTCTTCCCTGTAAAGTACAAACAAATCAACTATATTCAAACAATCAACTATATTCAAGTGGATGGGAATGCATATACCAGTAATGCATATATACCAGTTATTGGCAGAACTGTAAACATACATACACGAGCATCTCTATGGAATACTTATACCATCAAACCTCAGTGCTAATGGTCGCATCAATTTTGCAACCACCGGTCATTAACAGTCAGTGTAACTCACTTGTAACCTCAGTCGTTCATCCAGTCAATATAACAAAACCCCAATATTAAATATAAAAGATATATTTGGCTGCTATATGAATTTGATCATATGTTACAAGCACCAAAATCACAGTTAACTGGACTGATGGTAAAGATTAAACCGAAAAAAAAAAATATTTGTAAAATTAATATTTTTGCAAGAAAAATACAATTTTACAAAAAAAAAATTTCATATTTTTGTTCTTGTCAGTCATACAGTTACCTGTATTTAGAATTGCACATGAGTACACAAGTCTAACCCTATCAGTAAAAGGTGACAGGTACAGTCTCAATCTGTCCAGGTATTTTAGTAACACCCCCCCCACCTTACTCGATGAAAGGTAACAAAGGTTACAAATGGATATGTTATTCTGTGAACATCTGTGTGTGTGATGACAGGAGTTCTCTTCCTTGATGAAGGTTTAATCAGATTTTAACGAGGTTTTCTATTTTAAATCCTGTTCTCTTTGCATTCATAGCACCATAACGATAACATTGATATATCTCCTGGCATGAAAATGTACTGTTACTTATAATATATAGGGAAACATACAGGTAAAACAATACATGGAAACACTATAGTAACTCTTAGTATGGATCAATGATTGTTTCGATACTACCTGAAGTGCATTTTAGTTGAAAATGTGAAATGAAATTAAAGACATTATTTTTGTGTTCGACTGAAAGACATAATGTATGGCCATACAGTTTTATCCATGGTCCATGAACTCTGGCTTGGAGGGAAGAAACAGAAAATTGTATGAGTTTCATAGGACCATAGCACACTATCGTAGAATTCTAGACATTTGGTCAGAGGTACTCCAAAAAAGTAATTATGTCTGAAAGTTGGCGCTGGTTTCACAATTTTTGTCGGCTTGTCATCTTGGTGGCTATTTTGATCACAAACCATGCAAATAACCAGACAACTGATTTAAAAACTGTCTGAATTGTCAGACAGTCATTGTACTGTTCATACAATCCTCAATCATTCGAATCAAATCAATACATTTATAATTAGAAAAAAACCCTGTAGAATTAAATATCAGCTTATATAACATTCTATCCACTGCTGAGTTTCTCCACAAGAAAAGTACATCATTGGAGCCATTAAAATAGAAGCAACATAACCTGCTGTCTGTTGCCCCAGCAAAGTGCTCCCTAGCGCTTTCCACAGGAGGTAATCCATGCCTTCAATATTCAAGTGAACGGGAGATAACTGAATGAAGGCGCTCGGTTGCGCTTAGATTAGGCAACGGACACCTGAGAAACAGGAGCAATGGAGCATCAAACCAAGTCAGCCATTATAAGGCAAGCACTACCAACTACACCAAAAACACTTGCTGAGGGTTTAGAGAAAAACTACACACTTCACTTTCATATTCATGGTTACTGAAAGCCAGTCTCAGACTGGCAGCAAAACAGGTACTGATCTTAATTATAAATGTTGTTAAACTAATTAGAAAGCCAACATGTTTTGGTTCAGGTGTAAAAACAATTTTTCAGAGGAAGTTTAGAATGTGTTGTTTTCAAAACTAAGTGTTCATGTTCATCATCAGAAAGGTGTTGTAACATTGTTTTCATAAATGCATGAAGAAGCTTGAGGTGTAATACAAACACAAATCTAACTGGACCGAAATTGCACAAATTACTTGACAAAATTTATATACTCAAGGCAAGAACCTTGTTAATTGTATTCATGCTTAAAGGTCAGGATCAAGTCAAATTCTCCATACTATATAACAACAAAACAGGTGGTATTTGACAAGTCAGACAAAATCATAATTAACGATGAAGGTAGATCTTATTCCTCATAATATTCCTCAACAGTTACAAGCAAACATCTTATGAATCCAGCAGAATAACTGATGAAACATTTTCGATACATAATTGTATTCTAATATAGATTTAATAGCCCCAAGATTAAAGCACAAGCTTCTATAATGAATTCATATCATCATAATTATAGGAGTGTTTAGAGGGCTCAGTGCAAAACTATGGTAACTATACCAATTTATAGAGGCATGTACTATAGTTTTGCGCTGCATTAAAGGCCTCAGTATGGCTTTAATATGGCTTTAATAAAGGTGGTATGAATTAGATCAACAAGTTTATGTAACCGAATCTGTTTCACAACAACAACAACAAACAGAATCAGGTAAAACAAGTCTCTGATGTCAGAGTTATACTGGACACAATACAAGATGCTATCTGTGGTACATGAATCATTCTGTGTTATACAATGTAAGAAAACAATATCATACTGGTTAGAGGAGTCAACAAACTGGTTTCATTATCCAAGTTAGCCAACATACTGTACATGACATGTATACCCGACACAATGAAAACTGCTGATCTAGACAGGCACACTTTTTGGTCATTGAAAGTCAAACCATACATGTGTAGTTCATTTGGGCCGCCTCAAATTTACCCACAGCTGCCTTCCATCCTCAGTACTCGGGCACATTGGCACCTCAAATGTACAAAAAGCCTCCTACATGAAATTCTAGTGAAAACCCTGTAGTTTGTATTTCATACATTAAACCCTATAACCTTTTAAAGTACATCCAAGATTCACAATCATGATTTTTAGCCAGTTACAGCAATTCCTGACTTGATATGGAACCCCAACGTACAATGTCAAGGCTACACCATTGTCCTTTGAGGCTACTTAAAATCACCTAGTTCAGCCATTCCTTGATCTATAATGTTGAGAATTTCTAGCAAAGCGAACATAAAGTGGCCAACCAGTCAGTATTCAGCTAAATCAAGTCGACATTTTAGTATTTGTCCATTTAGCTATTGCATGGTTGTCAATTGCCTGGGTTTTGTCATAATTATATCCATCAGAAAATCCTTCATATCAGCTAGATTTAATTTACCATACCTTTGTCATTTCTTGAGATATTTTCATCAAATAACTTGCATTTCGATCAGAAATCATAGCTCTAACAGGATGGATTCATCAAGAAAATTGACACTGCTGCTATTGGTCTGTCTAGTTAGTTCTCAGCCAACGTCAATCTAAATGTCAGACACATTGATATGACCTTGGAACAGTGTCAAAGTCATTAAACTTTCAGGAAGCCTTAGGAACTATAGTTTGCTTTCTAACATTATAAATTAGGTAATGCTTCAGGGTTCTCAATAACAGCAGGCTGCAGGCCGAATTGACTGCTTAGAAACCATTTTGGGCCAGCCGAAATAGCCTGAAAATGTGAAATTTATACACAATTTAAAAAAAATAGTTTCATTAAGGACATTTATAATCAGGCCTGTTGGTTAAGCATTTCGGCCTTTTAGGTTAAAGCTTATTGAGAACCCTGATGCTTTACATGGTTTACATTGCGGTCATTCTACAGACCTAAAGTACCATTGATTTGACAATAAATATATGTGTATAAATAAACAACCATACACAAACAGCTGATTCAAGCATGTAAAACATGGTTTGTATACATCTGTATGCCATGAAAGCAGTGTTATTGTTCAGGAAATAGTTGTATAATAGTCCACAGTCAAACTTCAAACACTTGAGCAAACATTTGATGGGTAGCCGCAATAATGGTATAAACACTTGGAACAAGAAATAATTACAATGTGAAAATAGAATCTGATAGATCAGTGCTCTTGCATACCCTGTTTGTTGAAAACTTACAATAAATAGTCTACAAGTAAAATTAAACCATCAATTACATATTTCAAAGGAACCCAGCTGTGTGATTGATGCAAAGAAATAAATCTACAGTACAGTTCAATATGCATTTCACTTAAATGGTCTGAAAACAGTTCAAAACATTAGAAACAACATTGGCAGCAGATAGATCGTGAATGTTCAAGTAGTATGCAGACTGAGTAAAATTTGGTAGTTCTTTCCAGATCAGCAAAATCAAGTCAACTGTGTACAAGAGTTCAGTTGACCTGAGCCTTAATACATTAGAGAGATTTCAGACCTGACCTTTTCCTGATTGTAAGACTTCTTGACCTTTTTCTGATTCTTTCGAATGTCAAAAATGTCCAAGTAGACAGTCAGACCATAGAAACGACTGAGCAAACATGAGCAAAGTGTAGACTGCTGCGACTGAGCAAAGTGTAGACTGCTGCGACTGAGCAAACATGAGCAAAGTGTAGACTGCTGCGACTGAGCAAAGTGTAGACTGCTGCGACTGAGCAAACATGAGCAAAGTGTAGACTGCTGCGACTGAGCAAAGTGTAGACTGCTGCGACTGAGCAAACATGAGCAAAGTGAAGACTGCTGCGACTGAGCAAAGTGTAGACTGCTGCGACTGAGCAAACATGAGCAAAGTGTAGACTGCTGCGACTGAGCAAACATGAGCAAAGTGTAGACTGCTGCGACTGAGCAAACATGAGCAAAGTGTAGACTGCTGCGACTGAGCAAAGTGTAGACTGCTGCGACTGAGCAAACATGAGCAAAGTGTAGACTGCTGCGACTGAGCAAACATGAGCAAAGTGTCGACTGCTGCAGTCTCAACAGGACTTCCTTGCTGTCAGAGTTTGTCAATGTTACTTGCAGGGATTGGTTTTCTTGAAACTTAAGACTGGGAATCTGCTAATACAATAAACAAACAAACATTTGACTTCCATTCTGGGACTAATACATGACCCCTAAAAAAGAGTTACAGTGTGATACATGAGATACTGACACAAGAAGCAGTAAGTTCCTTTGGTGCAACAAGACGGTGATCCGGTGGTCGAGTGGTAAGACGCTTGGCTCCTGATCGAGAGGTCCCGGGTTCGATTCTCGGCTGGGACACTTGGTCATTTCAGAAACGCTATTAAGTGTTTCCCACCCAACTAGAGATGATCCTTGTTGGTAACCCAGGGGTAGTATCGCATGTATCGGTGCTTAACACCAGGCACGTTTAAGAACCAAGGAATCTATCCGAACGAGCTAGGGTATCACACACGGATTCCTTGTATCTCACTTCTGTCTCTAACATTTGCGATAATGTCCCAGAGTGGGCCCTGCAAATTACATGGAAGAAGAAGATTGATCCCGCTAGTAACTATGTAAAGAGATACAACCTTGTTGTGCCAAAGTGACGAATGGTGCTCATCACCATCAGAAACAACAATATTTGTTAAATCTGCATGTTCTGGTTTTATGATAATTAGATGGAAGCCAGGAGGATAAGTACAAGAACTCCCACAGTGGTGGAATAATATAACCAGCTAGTGTATATATATACAACATATACAAGATACATTCTGATACACTGAGTACTGTAAAGCCATTTAATTTCCATGTGACGAAATTTTGTGGTTTTGGTGAAAAAGACATTTTCGATGGAACTTTACTTTGTGAATTTTGCATTTCAGCTAATAAATACCTTGGGCCAAAATAATTGTTCAATGGGATTTGATTTGTGGTTAAAGGTGAACCACGAAATCAACGAAATTTAATACCCCACGAAAATTAATGATTTTACATTATCTGGTACATGGTATGATATGCCGTATTCCTAGGTAACAACCTTGGCATCTAACATTACACGTTTTTTTAATAAATGTTGGCATACAACTTGTTATAGGTAACACAACAGCTAGATAGATTCAAGATCATGTCAAGTTTTTATTGTTATGTTTCAATTTCTTCCAACATAAACACGACATTTAATAGGTCAACAATCATTCGGTGAAATATATTGCCAAGATTTCTAGGTTACATGAAACAATACATGTACTTGCTGAAAGCATATCATGGACAAAATGTTTCCCAGAAGTAAACAGTATATGACCTTGACAGTTATTAGTACAAGGTAACAGTGTAATAGGGCATACCTTGCACCAGTAAAAGGACATAATTAACAATACTATTTGTAGGGGCATACAGGCATATAGGTGCAAAAGCATAAGTTTTATAAAGGGGTTGCAAGCTTGAAGGGGCTTAGAGTGAAGAGGATGAAAGATGAGAAAGGGGCCAAACTCCAGTTTGCAAGAAGAGACAGGAGATTCCTGGCTATAACTATATGGAAAGAAAGATTAGGGGGTTACCTATATTGCCGAAGGAAAGCAAGATAAGGGGGTTACCTATATAGCCGAAGGAAAGCAAGATGTGAATGATGAAAAGTAGTAACTACCATAGAATCTGTAGGGAGGGGTGACAAGATATTGGCTTATTGTGAAGGTCTACTAACAACAAAATGTATGACAATATGGAGAAACATTTGGTATTCCAATCAGCACACATCAATTTCTCAGCATGAGTACGCAAATATTCGACACATATAGTTCTATAAATACCAGGACAACGGCAAACTTGGCAACCAAACCTATCACATCTTCATATATCTGTAACCATGTAAAATCTCAGAGATTTCATACGTTTGTCATCCTTTCATCTGCTAAATACCACTTTGATATAAACAAACAATAAAGCGTGTTGATAGATTAGTTTGCCTCACAAAATTGATATAGAAGATTCATCACAAATTGTTGAAGATGATATTATAATTACAATCTCACCATATCACAATACTGTATAATATTTTCAAAGAAATGAGTACTTTTGGATGACGTATTACACCCAGGGCATGCAGTTACAATTACATGTATGCCCCAAGCCCCCATGTCATGCACCAATCCATATCTGTATGTTATGTCAAAGACACCAATACTGGCTTTAACTTTAACTCAAGTATCCTGCATCAAGCAGCAACCTGTATTGAACAACCTATGTACTCCAATTCATTGATTTTCTATAACAATGCATGTACCTGTACAGAATATCCACCTGTTTTTAACAGCCATATTTTACAAATTGGCACACTAAGACTGGCTGCTCAATACAGGTTGTATGGTAGTGTGAGGTTGTATCGTAATATGGGTTTATATATATACGGTAGTGTGAATATCACACATAATTATGTAAATTACATCAAGGATCAATTGTTTATCACTATAAAGACAAGCTACAGGTAGCAAACTATTTGTTATCAGTCCAAAATGTTCCAGCGATCACATGGAAATGTAGCAACTGTTGGAGAATATTTTGGCAATATACAACACCAGACATGCTATCATGGTGAACATGCTCATATATACTGACAGAATGTTGTAGAAATGTGAATGTTTACAGTTCAAGTGGTAGGTGGGCAGTAAATAATTCCAAATTCCAAGCAGCTTTGCTATAGGTGGGCAGTGAAAAGTTCCAAATTCCAAGCAGCTTTGCTATAGGAGGGCAGTGAATAGTTCCAAATTCCAAGCAGCTTTGCTATAGGTGGGCAGTGAAAAGTTCCAAATTCCAAGCAGCTTTGCTATAAGTGGGCAGTGAAAAGTTCCAAATACCAAGCGGCTTTGCTATAGGTGAGCAGTGAAGAGTTCCAACGTCAAGCAGCTTTGCTACAGGTGAGCAGTGAAGAGTTCAAACATCAAGCAGCTTTGCTATACGTGGGCAGTGCAAAGTTCCAACTTCAAGCAGCTTTGCTATAGGGGGCAGTAAAGAGTTCCCAACTTCAAGCAGCTTTGCTATAGGTGGGCAGTGATGAGTTCCAACTTTAAGCAGCTTTGCTATAGGGGGCAGTAAAGTGTTCCCAACGCTATAGGTGGGCAGTGATGAGTTCCACCTTCAAGCAGCTTTGCTATAGGGGGCAATAAAGTGTTCCAAACGCTATAGGTGGGCAGTGATGAGTTCCAACTTCAAGCAGCTTTGCTATAGGTGGGCAGTGAGGAGTTCCAACTTCAAGCAGCTTTGCTATAGGGGGCAGTAAAGAGTTCCCAACTTCAAGCAGCTTTGCTATAGGTGGACAGTGATGAGTTCCAACTTCAAGCAGCTTTGCTATAGGTGGGCAGTGATGAGTTCCAACTTTAAGCAGCTTTGCTATAGGGGGCAGTAAAGTGTTCCCAACGCTATAGGTGGGCAGTGATGAGTTCCAACTTCAAGCAGCTTTGCTATAGGGGGCAGTAAAGTGTTCCCAACGCTATAGGTGGGCAGTGATGAGTTCCAACTTCAAGCAGCTTTGCTATAGGTGGGCAGTGAGGAGTTCCAACTTCAAGCAGCTTTGCTATAGGGGGCAGTAAAGAGTTCCCAACTTCAAGCAGCTTTGCTATAGGTGGGCAGTGATGAGTTCCAACTTCAAGCAGCTTTGCTATAGGTGGGCAGTGAGGAGTTCCAACTTCAAGCAGCTTTGCTATAGGGGGCAGTAAAGAGTTCCCAACTTCAAGCAGCTTTGCTATAGGTGGACAGTGAAGAGTTCCCAACTTCAAGCAGCTGTGCTATAGGTGGACAGTGATGAGTTCCAACTTCAAGCAGCTTTGCTATAGGTGGGCAGTGAGGAGTTCCAACTTCAAGCAGCTTTGCTATAGGTGGGCAGTGAGGAGTTCCAACTTCAAGCAGCTTTGCTATAGGGGGCAGTAAAGAGTTCCCAACTTCAAGCAGCTTTGCTATAGGTGGGCAGTGATGAGTTCCAACTTCAAGCAGCTTTGCTATAGGTGGGCAGTGAGGAGTTCCAACTTCAAGCAGCTTTGCTATAGGGGGCAGTAAAGAGTTCCCAACTTCAAGCAGCTTTGCTATAGGTGGACAGTGAAGAGTTCCCAACTTCAAGCAGCTGTGCTATAGGTGGACAGTGATGAGTTCCAACTTCAAGCAGCTTTGCTATAGGTGGGCAGTGAGGAGTTCCAACTTCAAGCAGCTTTGCTACAGGTGGGCAGTGAGGAGTTCCAACTTCAAGCAGCTGTGCTATAGGTGGGCAGTAAAGAGTTCCCAAATTCAAGCAGCTTTGCTATAGGTGGGCAGTGAGGAGTTCCAACTTCAAGCAGCTGTGCTATAGGTGGGCAGTAAAGAGTTCCCAAATTCAAGCAGCTTTGCTATAGGTGGGCAGTGAAGAGTTCCAACTTTAAACAGCTGTGCTATAGGTGGGCAGTGAGGAGTTCCAACTTCAAGCAGCTTTGCTATAGGTGGGCAGTGAAGAGTTCCCAACTTCAAGCAGCTGTGCTATAGGTGGACAGTGATGAGTTCCAACTTTAAGCAGCTGTGCTATAGGTGGGCAGTGAAGAGTTCCCAACTTCAAGCGGCTGTGCTATAGGTGGACAGTGATGAGTTCCAACTTCAAGCAGCTTTGCTATAGGTGGGCAGTGAGGAGTTCCAACTTCAAGCAGCTGTGCTATAGGTGGGCAGTAAAGAGTTCCCAAATTCAAGCAGCTTTGCTATAGGTGGGCAGTGAAGAGTTCCAACTTCAAGCAGCTGTGCTATAGGGGGCAGTAAAGAGTTCCCAACTTCAAGCAGCTTTGCTATAGGTGGACAGTGATGAGTTCCAACTTCAAGCAGCTTTGCTATAGGTGGGCAGTGAGGAGTTCCAACTTCAAGCAGCTTTGCTATAGGTGGGCAGTAAAGAGTTCCCAACTTCAAGCAGCTTTGCTATAGGTGGGCAGTAAAGAGTTCCCAACTTCAAGCAGCTTTGCTATAGGGGGCAGTAAAGAGTTCCCAACTTCAAGCAGCTTTGCTATAGGTGGACAGTGATGAGTTCCAACTTCAAGCAGCTTTGCTATAGATGGGCAGTGAGGAGTTCCAACTTCAAGCAGCTGTGCTATAGGTGGGCAGTGAAGAGTTCCAACTTCAAGCAGCTTTGCTTATAGGTAGGCAGTGAAGAGTTCGAACTTTCAGTTGTTGGTGGGCAGAACAAAGTTCCAGAACCAAGCTAGGATTCAGCTGTGGTTTGAAAAGACTGAGTCATGCATTTAACATTAATTTATCCCTCTACTGCACACATGCCAGATCAATCTCATCATTTGTTAGTCTTTCACATTTCAAACTCTGTACTCAGCACACTCAGATTGACCTTGGATACTTACAGGGACATTGGTTGCACTCATGCCACTACAGGTGATCCCATAATATACCCTACATAAGACAGTTGTACAAATGGAATCATTTTGAACTTTACTGTGGCCTACTGCAAAAAATCTAATACCAGAACACAACACAGCTTAAAATCAATCTATTATTGACAGGAAAATCAGCGGAGTTGAAACATTGACGTCACAAGACCTGTCATATCATTCCCAAAAACATTCTTGATATACACACAGCAACAATTATAATGAATAACACAGGCAGATAACAGAAATTAGTAGAATGACATAATGAGTAGAAGTTCAGCCCACAAACAGAATGAACCTAAATTATAATGGATGCTTTGTTACCCATCTGCCAAAATATGCCAGGAAACGTTGGTACCAGTTTTACTTGTGTGCAACCTCCTGCCGAAAATATGTTTGTAACACAAATTTATTTTTGAAGCAAAATACATTGCCATGATTAACACCTGTCTATCAGCGATTGCTAATACCTTTAACACAGCTCTGGATGATATTGTTATAACCTTTTAACCTTGCACAGTCCTACCTCTTTCATGCCTTCCCATCATGGTCCTGCTTGTTCACACCGCTAACAAGAACCAACTTACCCTTCCACAAAGAATCAGCAAGGCTTCTCCACATATAGGCCTAGGGGAAAATCAACAAAGTTGTCAAATTTTCATGGAAGGGTATGACCTGCAGCAATTGGGAATTGAACCTGGATTTCAGGTTAACCGGCCAAGCACACTAATCGCTGCACCATGACTGCAGCATACGTTTGGCCATGCACCACCGAATCAAAAGAGCTTTGTATTATAGTAATGACAGTAACAGAATTCTTCAAGGCTGATAATACAAAGAATTAGCTGATTACACATAAACACATCTATTGACTAATTGCCAGGCAGTTTATCAAGACCAACAGTTTACTATCCAAGTTTACTAATACTGGTAATATATACAAGGCTCAAAAACCACACACACCAGCCTATGTGCCAGCTGTATGTCTGAGAGGTAGGAACGATTAGATACCTTGTCTCATAGAACATCTGAAACTAATCAAATCACTGAATGCACAAATTATTGTCAGCAATGCGTTGCCCAATCAAAAGCACTAAATGGACACATTGTCAGTAATGTTGTCAAATCTCTCTATATATATACGACGGTTGTTCCCGGACGATCGCCATAACGCTTGATTGGAACATGTGATTATAGTAAAATTTCGTTTCGTAATCTTGACTTAGTCACCAAATTGATTATTTGGCAAAACATGAAATAATTTAATCCAATTGAACACAAACTATGGTTACTATAGTAACCACATAAAGGACTACCCGGCCCAACCCAATTTTGTGGTGGTATTAGGAGTGTTAATTAGGTAGGGGTAGTGGTAATATCGCATATTTTAAGCAGAAAACATCAGACTATAATATGTATGTATCTATGTCGTGTTATATAACATATGATGTCAATTCCGTGTAGCTTTTTGCGTTCTAATGACAAAGAGCGTGTTTCTGTGAATATCGCGATTTGTTTAGAAAAAACAGGAAATGAAACGATTTTATTAAAATATTGTCCTTACACCTGTAAAACTTAAGACTCCCTTCAAGAAAAACTCTTAAGACAATTGTCGTAAATGCGGACCGTTGTTTATATATGAAATAAACCGTTCTACGATGACATAACACCACCATGTGATGATCAAAGGCCAGGCAAACCTAAAGTCATCAACAGAAAATGTTGTAGATTCAAGGCCTTTTGGGCGTATAGACACTAATAGAATAATAAGTGCTGTATAAATTGCAGCTACATGCGATTTTATCGTAGTTATAGCATATTACATCACTACTGAACAGCTTAACCTGGCGAATATATGTGTCCGGGCAACTACTTAGCCCCTAAATTATGATTAAATGATGCAAAAAGTAGCGTTTTAGATGCGAAAACGTCGTAAAGTCGCCATTTCTGACGTCGACTTGGGCCGACTAACGCTACACACGCTTACTAAAACGCTAATATTATTAAATCCATTCATCGTACCATGTTGAAATTTTGTATGTGAATCAAAGAATGATGTGATTGTGCTAGTGTGCGTATTCATTAATATCCGTCCAATTGTTTTTCAGCAATATCGTTCGTCCGGGAATTAAATGAACAACCCTCGTACACATTTTTGTATCACATAAATTTTCTAACCAAGTCGTGGGGACACAACAATGCCTGACTAAGACCCTTTCAATTTAAGGTATCATTTGTCTTCGATCATGTTAACTTAAAATATAAATGACATCCCAAAATAGCATGATCGAAACAATAATCTTCAGACATAATATAACCTAGCCTATGCATGAAATCTCATGAAATAATCAGCAAAACTTCAGAAAACTGAATCTCCGATATAGGCAGTACCTTACTTCAAAAGTGCGTCTGTTTTAACAAGTAAGAAACAATATCTTTAAAACAAAGACAACTGTCACTATGCATGATGAGCCGTGTAATAATCATTAGCAAGATAACAGTGACAAACACATAACATAATAGTAAACATTATCCTGCGATATTTACAATAAATGTAGAATATCATAACCTGTAAGATCATTATCTAGCATCAGCCAGAAATATAGACAAAAACTTGATGGAGAATTGTATCTAGAATCTGGCAACAACGTCATAGCCATGTACTAGGTAAGTGTTCACTGGCGAGGTATATACACCTGTAATGTGTTAGCTGGAGACTGGAGACATTACTACAAACATTGTCTGTACTAACTGTAACATCCATACAGTAACACCAACCTATTTATTTCACACCTGTCCACATACAAACATATGAACATACATCACACATGGGATACAGAATTCAAAACCATGAAACAGTTCCATGTTTGATAATATCATAATATACCAGAATCAGAATAAAATCATTGATAACCATTTGATATATGAGAGAAATGTAGCATTCAGAGATATGCACATGAACACATCATTCCACTCTGTGCATACAAACAATAGAATGCATTTCAGGTTTGACAACTAGATAAGAACGACATTTTTTTCTTCAAATACTACACAAGGCTACATCCAAAATTTAAAAAATCTTCATAGAAAACACAAAAAGACAAAGCTAAACCCCCAAGTGATGGAACAAAACCATCTTTACTCCATTCAATATTTATTTATCTGTCTGTGTGCAGAGACCCAACAGAATCAAATTTGTCACAAAGACAATCAGCTAAATTATTTCATGCGTCTTTATCAGACAAAATGGTGTGCAGTAATATTGTTTGCAGTCACAAGCTGATCAAACTAATCAGGATTGCAACTATTCACAAATTCCTTCTTGAAATTCTTGAAATGGAGAACACTTTGATGGCTTAGAATAAGAAGGTTGTAACTACAAATCAATATTGTCTGTAATTTAATCTTTACCTCTTTATCTCTACAAGTTTTTAAAACTTCATTTTGGTCAACATGACAATTTCCGATATTCATGAAAATAGGCTCATAAGAAGCTCCTTGTGAAGCAGATTTCAAATATGTATGAGTCTTATAAGGTCATAAGTAGTAATTCTGACCTCATTCTAAGCCATTGACTTGGTCACAATTGTCAGGGGTCCTACTGAGACATAAAGCTGCAAGTTCTTTCAGGCGCCATTAGCACAGGTTCTCATACTTTAACTAGGTTTCTAACATTGTCATATAGTTAAAATTTGGAGTAAGGATCTTCAAATGGCTATAACTCTGTCAATTCTTTGAATTTTATCATCAAATAACTTTTATTTTGCACAGAAAAAATAAATCTTGCCAATGCAGCAAATCCGGAAATGCAGATCCGGATTTCCGGATTATTCCGGAATTGTGGAACCCCTGAATAGTAAAAACCTCAATGACATCTTACCTCTGTACAGCTTCATCATCGGTTCTAGAACCATCTCTACTTTTACCAATGTCATCATCTACAGTAACTGATGCATCATCATCATCATCTGCTCGTACAGCTGGAACAACAACAACAACAATATTACCAGATATAGTCATCATTTTACTTATTACTTATCAAACCCAGTATTAAAACCTTAGTCACTTGGGTGACAAATTAATTCTCTATCCACATTGCAAAGATCTTTCACAAGAAAACAGTACTTCAAAAGTTAAGTTAGGTTACCAATTTTCAAGGACCGTTTTCTGCAGTTCAGCCATTCAACCACCCTTTGACATTTTAACTTCCCCCTCATTGGCCTACCTAATTAAACTTACATTTGAGTCTCCCAGGGGAGACTATTGCTCTCCTTTGGGTCGCCAGGGGAGACTATTTGTCTATTTCTCTCCTGTGGGTCGGTTAGCCAAAATCATTCTGCAGCACCCAGGAGTAGACACTGCCCTAGCATGTAGCATTATACTTGGCACCATGTATCATTCCTGTATCTGTATATTCATAGTATTAAAACTGGAGTAGTTTAATCATTTTTATAGAACCTTAGTTAGATAGAATATAGACTTTCCTGGAAGTTTTATCATCAATTTATCAGCAGTTGGTGATACTGTGATATCAAGTGGAACACTAAATGTAGCAGCATCACTTTCAGGAGTGAATTCTAGAGTAGTCAAGGTAACTACCGGGTACTTGAAGTAAATTCCAGCAAGTTGAATAGTACAAAAACATCACCAAACTATACTACTGTTTGTGAGGGGGTGGTGGGGTATGTCCATGCATATCGTTCCTGGTGAAAGTCAGCAATCCTTGTTTCTATCCTTGAGCATCAACAGTGTCAGACTGTCATATCAGGTTTATCACAGGGCCAACCCTGACCTAATCCACAAATGGACCAACCATGACCTAATCCACAATTGGACCAACCATGACCTAATCGACAAATGGACCAACCCTGACCTAATTGACAAATGGACCAACCCTGACCTAATCAACAAATGGACCAACCCTGCCCTAATTGACAAATGGACCAACCCTGACCTAATTGACCAACCCTGACCTAATTGACAAATACCTAACATTTGCTGTAGCTGTATGCAAAGTAGAAAATCTGAATCTATGGTTGCTACAGCATGTAGGCCTGTATCACTCTGGTATCCAGATACAAATTGACATATCAATACTTAATACAGGTCCAACCGACCTGATAGATAAATCGACCAACAGAACAGTCCAAAAAATGCCTAACTTCTGTTATAGCTACATGTATACTATATGCAAGGTGTAAGACCATGCTTATGCCACCATGTGTTCAAAATCAGTAGCAGCTTAGCTGACAGACAATATATGTGTGTCAGACAATACCCTGACACAATAATTGTATGTGACCTGCTGTTGATCTACCGGACTTTGTCAGGAAGCCAGCTACGGCAAATTGGAAACTCAAATTACATGCAACGAAAAATTCAGGGTCTCACACTGATGGAAATGGAACCAATTCTCAAAACTGATAATTTGCAAACAAACGCTTACAAGGTCGACTTTGTGCAGATACATATGTTTCTTATTTAATACCTCAAAATGCATGAAATAAATTTAATATCAGCAGTCAAAGCATTATGGACATTGATCGAACAACTAGCTGTAGCTCATGTACATAAAGGCATTGAACGTCACCATAATGTTGTCATGCCTACGTTTCTATTGTAAAACTATGCTTTATCTATTTCACTACAATTGGCAAGCATTTCTCCAATATACTGGCTTTACAGCCTCAAGAAGAAACGTTCCAATAATGTCATTAGAAATACATGTAGGTGGTTCAACATCTAGAGCTCTCTCAATTAGTTCTCATATACTTTGTTGTCCATGAAATAAGACTTTTTAACAGTGATTCAGAAATATTTTCATAGGGTAATAGTCCAAACATATGGGGAACAGGATCCAACAGCAAGGGGACAGGTCCAGCTTACACATTGTAGATGAAAGGGGCCAAAGAATGGGTCAAGTTGCCCTGGAAAGGAGATGAAGTAGCTACGAAAATGGGTCTAGCTGACAGTCAAAGGGGTCCAGGGAAAGGGTTTCAACATTCCTCAGACTCAAACCGATTTCAACATAACAGAATGTTAACTTGTTTTGGCTGCTGAGAATAGTCAAATTTCATTATGAAAATGCCAACAGGAAGCAAATACTGACAGTGTAAATAAACACTTGGCAGAACATATTCCAGTAAAACTCAACAATACCCACTTAGTGAGGAAATCGTTAACACAGGAATAATGGAATATTACCGTAAAAGCAGGATTTTTCGCATGGTCAAAATTTAGTGAGTTTGAATTTCTAACGTATTGTTAGGTTAAATGTTCGTGACTTTTAGATTCTACTATTTTCTGTTACTTTACCGCTGCAGTTTAAGTTCTCAAACATAAATTTGGGCAAAAAAATCAAATTTCATTAATATAGCAAAACCTACACCCTCTCAAATGTTCTGATTGTACAATACTTGGTGCATGTTGTGATGAATCAAGGTGAAAGTCCTAGGTTAAACATATACACAGTCACATGGTTGTTATATATCTACAACACTGATCATTTTACCAGACAGGCTGGTGAGAAACTCTAAATAACTATTTGGATACAATGATGATAACTCCAAGCTTTGATTAGTACAGTGTGGAACATCATTAGCAGCGCTCTCATCAGTATACTGTAAAATCATTTAATTTCCCCGAAAGGACAAAATTTTGTGGTTTGTGTATAAACGACTATTTCAATGGGACTTTAATTTGTGGATTTCGCATTTGAGGTAATAAATACAAGGGTCGAATTATTGTTCGATGGAATTTAATTTTGTGGTTTAAGATGAACCACGATATCCACGAAATTTATTCCCCCACAAAAATTAATGATTTTACAGTAACCCATATAGTAATTATTATTACCAGTTCTTGTCTTCACTCAGTATTAGCATTGTGTACTAAACAGATGAGTTCAATCCATAGAGTTACAGACAAGTTTTGATCTTCACTTGTTTATTTTCTTATAAATACAAAGGAGAATATTATGAGTGGAAATATGCAACTGCCACCTAGCTATTCATTACTCTAATCAATTAACCTAGTCCTGACCTCTTACAAATCTAAATCCTTACAAAAAATGTGTCCATGGGACACGGGTTGTTCCCATTGGGGTATAGAGTGAAAGTAACAAAGGGCTGAAAACTCTGGTAAAACTTGACTGGCAAAAAGTCCATCCTTTACAGTCAACATATAGGTTGTTACTCTGCGAAAGTTTGAAGAAATTCTGTCCTATGGTTTGTGAGGAGTTCAACACACAAGATTTGTGTTATATACAGAGGAACTGACAGACTTCCGCAGACAGATGGACAGCACCAATGCTGTATACCCCCCCACACTTATAAAAAAGTATTCAGGGAGCACAAAAATAGGCAGAGCTAAGGCAACATGGTGAGGGAGAGACTCTCAGTAGTACAGGATTCTAAGGAATGAGCTATGATCAGAGACCAAGCAGAAGCAACAAAAATAATACAAAAGAGAGACAAATGTAGGGAGCTCATAAATAGCTCTATATTAATCCTCCATAGGGATAGATGGAACTAAGTTACTAAGTGAATGAAATTAAAACAAGACTGAAAGTTTAAAGCGAAGTAGAGCTTCACACATATTGATAGTCTGATACTGCACATGATTTATGATATGCATAATGTGTAAAATGCATCATTCCAAGCAGATAAAACAGCAAAATAATAAACTAGATAATAAACTAGGCTAGAATACCTGCAAGCAACATAACCAATACAAAACCCATTTACCAAACTATTTGGATGTATAGCAAGTAAGTGTGTTGAAAGGTATTTACCCATACTTTGAACTAGGTAATTCAGTAAATATGATATAATACTATAGCACAATATGCACATATTTTTCTGCAAAAACATTACCCTACAAAATATATATGCCGAGCGGTAAGTAAATTAATATGCAATTAAAATATTCTGCATTTCAAACTCAATTACCCCCACATGTTGTGGTTTCAGCTAGAATAGCACAGATTTATGATTAATACACCACAGAAACAATAAAAATGTTCCCAGTTAGATAATCAATGGAACAAAATATTCCTCAGGCCAAAACAAATGAATATCGAGGGTTTGAAATATGTTGGAAAACAGGGTAGGTTCAGTATAATGAGCTAGGAAAAAACATTCCTTTTTTAAAATTATTGATTTACTTCATGAGACGGATAATCAACAATGGGGCTTTCAGCAAAGTGCCAACAAAATGCTTCTAGGGCGACGGCGGAACAAGCCTATTAGGTACAATGCAGGCTATTGGCAGGGTTGCCGGAACCACAATATTGTTTTGTTTTGGCCTTAGCCTCAGCCAGCGGCAACCTTTTAGTTGGCAATTAACCTGAAAGAAAATATTTAAGGTACCCAAACCTCTTACACTTCAAAATGATAAATGTAGCATTTAAAGGGCAATTATCATACAGGAAATTTTTTAACATATCTTGTATTTGGCACTGTATAACAGAAGTGATGTGTTTGAGCAGCATACATATTAATTAAAGCATAAAACATTCCAATAGAAGAGTCAGAGAGATGATATTATATGCAAGTTGTAAGTGATTCAATCAGAATAGATCTCCATCAATTCCTATGAGGCAGGTTGCTATGAATACACAGTCTTTACATTATATACAGAATACATGATAAGCCAAGGTAAACATATCATATACTGTAAATCATTAACTTTCGTGGGGGATTAAATTTCATGGATTTCGTGGTTCGCCTTTAACCATGAAATTAAATACCACCAAAGTTGACCAAACAATAATTTTTGACCCTTGTATTTAATATTATCTGAAATGCAAAGTCCATGTTTTAACGTCCCATCAAAATGGTCTTTTTACCAAAACTAGGAAATTTTGTCCCATCAAAATTTAATGATTTTACAGTAGATAGGACAAAATGTTATACCTATAGCTTCATAATGATCCACTGTATCAACATTAAGTTGGCATATGATTCCCATCTAAAACAATGCCTGACAATGTTGCACAAACATTCACACTTACGAGACAGTGATGTTAAGAACTAGTTCTTTCTAAAACTGCTGACTAGGTGAAACGGTTTTAATGAAATTATCAGTACTGAAATTAGCTCAATGTAATTAAAAGATGAAACTACTGAATGCAAGATGAACAGTCTTAAAATGGACGCTCTGAGTCACAAAACAAACCATGGAGACTCTATATAGATATAGGTTTTCTAATACTTTTGTACCAGCAATGAATTCACCAGCTAATTTGCTTCCTAAACCATGAACAAAGTATGCAAGCAATCATTTTCAACACTCTGATTTATCATCGAGTTTTAGCAAACTTCCAACAGCATCACTCTTTAGTGATTATGCTTCAGTGGTTACTATTCTTTGAAGAAATGTATGTTGAATATAATACTCTGATGTTGGTACTAAATTGACACTTGACATCAGATGAGGCTGAATAGTCAGACTGCCAGTACTTTAACACTTATACAGTGTGCCAGTCATAGAATGGAGAAAATCAGCCCATATTGGCTGTGGTGTTTTTTGGCTCTCACTATTTCTATTTCCTGATTATTTTTAATTTAATACCAAGGACGATCTGTGCCCATGACTAACTAGCCATACTTGTGACTGGGTTCAATCGCTGTTTGGAACGTCTTTCAATTTTAACACTAATGCACTAGTCAGTTGTATCCGTGCCCCCCCCCCTCGGATGGACTGAGATTTTTACTTTTGTGTTGTCAAAACCCCTGCCCTTCCACGGCCACTGACAACTAAATACTGGACCCGGGTATTCATTCGGAGCAAAAATTCCCAATACAACCTCTCAAAGCAAGGGAAGCTGGAAGGAAAAATACAATTGTTTCCCCGCCGCCCATCTCCGGGGTTGGGACTGGGCTTAGGATGCAACTGACTCAGTGCATGACTGGTGCATCATCTATTTATTTGCGATTGTATGATTCAGTATAATCAAAGATGTCCATAGACGTCTATGGACTAATTCAACGTGACATCAATCATGAAAAGAACCATGCATGTTTATATCAGATGCCAGTGGCATCAGTGATCAGAGCAAGTTGAAAAAGAAAGTAGAAATAGCCCGGGGTCTCTGACACTGGACACGTTGCACGAGATATTTCACACACAGTGCAAGGCCAAGTGTGTAGATCTGTGTCACAAAGAAATGCAACGATAGGTGTGCGCAGCTTTGCCCCAGATGATAAAAGTGCCAACAGAATTTATGAAATGACAAAACAATCAGTTTCGGACACGTACGCTTTCGAGACTTTTGACACATCTTCAACAGTTCAAGAAAACATGAAAATTGTGAAAAGCGAGAGGAACCGGTTTTTTGACAGCCAGAATAAAATGTCGACTTAAAGCATTTACTCACCAGATATGAATATAAGTCCCAATATTCCTATTAAAAGTAGCGATTTCTTCATTTTTGTAGCTACCATGGGCAGTGTTGACAAGTACTTGAAGTATTATTCCGTTATTTCTGCCAGTCCTACCCGGCTTTTCTCCACTTGCACAGAGGGAATTCCCGACGTGTGTGAAAACACCAATCGGCTTGAACCACGCTGAACTAATGGACCAATCAACGTCGACCAAGTTTGACAACCCCAATTTCACCTGGCCTCGTTTGATTGGATATGTTATAGATATGCTGACTGTAGGGCCGTACTTTTCGCATATTGTAATTGAGGAGTGGAGTGGAATATAAACTACCGTGTTGATAATCGTCATTTAATCATAATAGTGTGACAAAAGCTAGTAGAATGGTGATTATACGCTTTGAATTGTTAAAAATCATATTTCAACCATGTTTCAACAAAGTCTGTGCTCTGATGTAGTTAATGGTGCATCAGTAAACCAGTCCCAAACCTCCCGAACCTGATTTTAGTTCATGCTTATTGATAAGTACGTCTAAAGGATAGCACAAACCGTACTTGTAACGTTTCTTACTGCATCACTAACGCAGTGGTCTCCCGTAGTACAAACTTTAAGTAAGGAGGCAGGGAATATATTATTGGCCAATTTTGAGCTTCCAACAGACCTTGAATAGTCAAGCGGATTTCTTGAAAACAGCAAATAAGACAAGAAAGTATTTATGTGTCAATCTCAGGGCTTGGGCAACATAAATACAAAAAACATAAAATTGAAATGCTAAACCCTTAGGTTGTGGAGTTATGGCCCTTTGTTTTTCCCCATACCCCTCCAAATCTTAGTAAAAAAATACGCAAGGGACCAATTTCATCGTATACACAGTATTTTATTTTTAAAGCTAATGCATTCCTATTTTCGGCCCCATTTTACATAAAAAGTATGTCTAAGCTAGGTTATTTCAGCAAGAAAATTGTCTCCCGTACCTGTCGATTTTTTGCTATTTGCTGTCAATGTTTTTCACGGTTTCTAACGACGCTAAATTTGAACTTCTGCTAGTGGTGGTTTTCTCCATTTTGAAGAGCTACAAATCCTTCAGAGCAGACTGATATTTAGTTTCTATGATTTTTCAAAATATTAAACATCTTCTTTGTACAAAATAAATACAGAATTGGGTCTTTAAAACACCAATTTAATTTTTGGTACCCATAAATAAACTCTACACTAAAGATTTGATATTTTCCCCATCACCCCAATATATCCCCTGCCACCTCAAGTGTATATGGGCCACTTTTACATGATCCTGTTAAAACTATTTTTCATGTATATGTGTACAGTTGATATCTTATTCATATTAAACTCTCTTTTTCTGTATTTGTGCATGTGGGAAATACATATCTTCATTTTGAGGCAAGTTTTTAATAGGTCATTAAGAAATTAGGGAACAGCTGTTTTCTTGCAAACGTCATGTGTACACAGCTTATATACATTTTTCCAATGGTGAGTATCTTCAAAACAATTAATTTTGTTTCATGAAAGGCCAATGTTTTATTATACAAATCTATACAATGAAATAAACAACAACAATATAGTATAGGAAATATGTATTTTTATTATTTAATAAAATAGATTTACTTTATAACATGGTACAACAACATTAAATGATGAACATTTTGGAAAACATCGAAAATGTTAAACATTTTTAATAACAAGACACATTTTATACACAAAACATACACAACTGATACAGTTCTTGATAAAATGCACTTGATTGATGTTCAGGCATGTAACCACGCTGAGGACACAGAAGCGCTTGCCTCAGTAAAAATTTGAGGAATTGCCAAAATATACGCTTGTCTTGGTGAACATTTGACGAAATTGCCAAAATATACGCTTGTCTTGGTGAAAATTTGATGAAATTGCCAAAATATACGCTTGTCTTGATGAAAATTTGAGTAATTGCCAAATTAACACGTTCTTGAAGAAAAAAATGCCTCAAATAGACCCTAGTATGTATTTGCCTCGGTGCTTTGTGGCCTCGGGATTTTGGCCCTGGCTGCGTAGCAGAATTGGCTAATTTTAAATATGTGATCTCTAGACGGTTAAAATCTTTTGTTTTCAAGATACTATTATTCAGAACAGAATTGAACGTCAATATCTTTTTTTACATAAGTTTCACATATTATGAGTTGTGCATAATATTTTGACTGTAGTTAGGGTCGTATTAGGAAGGTACTATGTCATAGAATTTTTTCATTTATGAGATTGTAGTTATTTCATAAGTGAAACTAAAAACTAAAGCTATTTAAAATCTGGTAATCCATGTAATGTTTTAGCAATGTACTTGAGCAAATCTGCTGAAACAAAGCAACAGAAGTTTCAATTGTAAAATAATCAATATTTGCGGAGGAGTTTATTTTGCTGAAATCGCTGATGAACTTGGATTAGAAATAACAAACCCTAAAATAATTGAATGCAAAATATGTAGTAAAATATTATCCCTTCAATATTTCTAATCCATATTTAAGGAAACTTACAATAAACTTCCCTGAACCTTTCACTTTCTTCCTAGCATGGAAACTAATTCATCTCATGAATTTCCTTGTATCCGGGTTAGTATAGCGAGTATGTATAATCTTATACGTAACATGTGTGATATAAGGCTATATTACATGGGCGTGTTTTTCCAATAATTTGATGCATATTTTGCGTTTTTAGTGTCATATGATATATATTTATATTAAACTCATTCAGGAAGTATTATTAAGCTTGCCAGAGACTCTCTTTATAAAATTTCTAAAACTAGTTTAATACAAATTTAAATCAATTGACAACTCGTGATAGATACTCTATCAATCATTGTTGTGTCATATTTTGAGCGTTTAGCAGTACAATTTTACGAATTTTTTTCAAAGGGACAAGAAACACACCTTTACTTTTAAGGTCAAATATTTAAAATTCTTGAACTACATCCAAAGAAAAAATATTTACAAGGTACTATAAAAATCATTTCATTTCAATGGGATGAAATTTTTTAGTTTTCGTAAAAATAAGTAAAAATACCATTAATGATTTTGATGGGATGTTCATTTGTGGATTTTGCATTTCAGGTGCATTTCTAGTACAAGGGCCAAAATTAGTGTTAGATGTGATTTGATTTCGTAATAGAAGGTGAACCACGAAATCCACAAAATTTAATCGCCACAAAAATTAAAGATTTCACAGTATATTAATGAGAAAAGTATATAATATTTAAATGATTATGTAACAAATGAACAAGTGACACAATATAAAAACATGTACGTGAAATGACTACAAAAACAACAATAAGAAAACAATCAAAATAAAAAAATAAAAGTAAAAATCAATAAAGACAACATAAAAATTCTGACTAGACGTTACACACACATAGAAACTGACATCATCCTGAATAACATTTGTATAAAATATCTACCAGTATATCTGTAAAGCCTAGGTCCCACTGAGCATTTTTTTACCTCAGTAATGTACTTCCAATTTAATTAAATAAGCATTGAGAGGAACAGGGACATCACAAATTTCTAATGATTAACCTGAAGCATCCCCTAGACCATGAGGACCCTTAAACCGATGCCTTACATCTCATTAATTAAATCGAGACTACCTCTCTAAGGCAAAAAGTCTTGGAGGGACCAGACATAAGCATACATGAACTGACTATTGGTTGATTCAGCACCTTCATCCTAAACCGTAAACAATTAGGATGATCAAAATGCAATTTAAGAAATTTTAAACTATAACTTGTACAATATTGCAAACTACTGGTACATTAATACAATCTATCGCAGTTGTATCAATGACAGACCCACCCACCGACTGACCAATCGACAGACTGGCAAATCCATGACAGACCGATCGACCAACCGACTGACCGACTAGTAAATCAATGACAGACCCACTCACCGAACCAACTGGTTGACTGGCAAATCAAACCAAGTTTGTGAGACAATGTACAAGTTACAATTGTTGATCAGTGTGAACAAAAACTTTAACAAACATACAGACTAAATAACAAACTTGGCACACAGCAACAACACAAATACATGAAAGTAAACAATACAATACATTCAATTTAAGAAAAATGATTCTGTAAAACGTCAATTTAAAAAAATAGCATACAACTTTTAAAAGAAATCAGATGATTAAAGTTGAGTTATGCCTGTAAGTGAGGTAGATAAAAGTAGGACACACTGTGCAGAACTGACCAGGCGTCTGTGTAGAGAATGCTCCATTCATTTGTTTGTTGAACTTTTTTGTCAAAGATTACCAAGATAATCTATTGGTTTATACAACACATGTGCAAAATTTTGCCAATGTAATAACAACCAAAATTAAATCCTTCCATTGGTCAACTGATTCTCAATTTACATGAACTATGTAAATATGTGGAGTCTCATCAATTGAATGTGTGACAGTAAAACCTAACCACTGTCACCACTCCATTCTATATATCACTGGTTTTCACCTGACTGGTTCCCATGTGTTTTACAAATACAATACAATATTTATCACCGGTTTAGATATAAACATATGAACATTTATTTAACAAGTAGTACAAGACTACAGATATTCAAATTCATTGAAGCAATAGCTTCAAGATAGGAGTATTTTTACACAAAAACATATGTCTCCAACAAAGGGCAATTACTCCTCCAGCAAAAATAATCCAACCTAAAATGGTACCAAACATTGGTATGATTTGGCATAATAACATTTACGAGAAGAGATTCGGGAGGTAACGTGCGCACAAAAAATAGGTGTCTCATAACTTAATAAGTCAAATTGGCTTGCCAATAGGGGTGAAACTATAATAAACACTTTACCTTATATCAAATAAGCAATATCAGAAGAAAAAAAACAATAGGACACAATTGTTTCTATCAGACAATAACATAACATTAAACAAAGGCAATGCACATGCTCCTCCCCCTTTGGTGGTGGCATAACAAATTAAGATCAGTTGACATAAAGATTATTGCCACACATTAATACCTGAATAATTTAAAGTACATTTACTATTTTTAAAACAAAAACATACACATATAATTAAAAAATGTCAAATTTCATCACAAAGTTATATAAGTTGTACTGGTACAAATGAATATATAAATAACAAAACCTTACAATAACGTCATCAAAATGGTACATCAGAAACTAGAAAGAAATGTTTTTCAACAAGAGAGGAAAACTCAGATGCTTGTAAAACAAATACATGTACGCCCAAATGGCATCCAAATAATCATTATGTTAAAAGTCACAATGACCTAGTACTTTGACTAACTAAAATGAATACAGGTTCATCTATTACCAGTATACCGAATACGAGGACCCTAGACCAAACTGTGACATTTAACCTACTGACTTCAAAATCAGTACAGTCATACATTGGTCAAGCAGAAAACCAAGATTGAAGACCCTAGACTTAACTGATATTTAGTTATTGTCCAGGAAAACCCCCCACTTCTTTGAGAGGAAAATAAAGCATATTTCTTGTATTCAAGCAAGCTGAATATTTTAATACGAGAGGTGTTCAACTTATTTCTGAACAGAAAATGAACATCAATACTGTGTTACTCTAACAATGAAATTGAATAAAAACTTTTATATTGTATAAAGTAGTGTATCATGAAGTATATATAATAATTGTAAATTGCCAATATGTTACGGTTAAATAATAATCAACATTATAATAGAGGGTGTTGTTATTTGCGTTTTGAAGGTCTAAAAGTCGTAATAACTACGTTTACATTTTCCTTCTTTAATCGTTGTTTTAGTATCAACCGGATGGAAAATTATATTGTTAAAGCATGAGAAGACTCGACATCCACTGCTTGGTCATAATATATATCAAAGTTATATTCTTAAGTTTTTTTTATTTGGCGTTGTATATGGTGGCTTGAACCTGAATCTGGACGAAACACTATGTTCTTGGAACAGTCACTAGGAACGATACATAACCTTTTTTGTTGAAAACCTGAATTGAAACGGTTAGTACATAGACCACAGCCTTCAATTTCGTCAATTTGATATTGATTTTGATGTGCGTATTCACATAACAACAAACCCAATGCCTTCCCATGAAAACGGCCGCGAACACACAATGCTGGACAAACATGAACTTCTCCCTACCCATGTGACCTTTTCTAAAATAGCATACCATAATCTATCATAACATTCTTTAAGATTCAGCTTTGCTTCCCCATAATGAAACAATTTTTCCACATAATGTTGTTTATTTCGCATTTCTAGATTCCAAGACTTTTGGCTGCGAGGCATGTTTTTCTTGATTTTCAGCGTAGGAACTTCGCATTTTCCCAGAACTATGCATTGAACTGTTTCGAAATTTTTTCACTGATAGTTTCTATGGACACTCCCATCAGTGGTACTATTCCACGTTTTGCTAATGGATTCATCATAGATATCATAAAACCAATTTAACTTTATAGTGTAGGTTTTGGCAATGTTGGGCAATTTTCAATTTTTGGTGCCATTTCACAATTACTGGAAACAGAACTTAAATAACGCGTCTAACGACAAATATTACTGATGTTCACATTAAAAATGCACAATAAAAATTTACCAACACTTTCTTGATGCTTATAAAAGGGCCATTTTGCCTTAAAAACAGGAAAAACAACATCATCTACTATATTGTTGTTTTAAGCTTTAACCAAATGAAATATACAATGTATGATGATCATTTGTTCAACTTAAAACATTTTATCGCATGGTTTAAAAAAGATATTTCAATTATTGTTATTCATTTTTGCACAATCGGTGTTCATGTTTTGTTCATAAATAAGTTGAACACCTCTCGTATATCTGTAATATATAATTATACATCTAATTTATACATGCATGACAATGATGACATAGTTTAAATATCATGGCAAGACACATCATGTGGCCAACAGTCACAGCTACACTAACATTGAGATCCTGTCCATGATGATAAACAACCTAAATAAATAATCCAATCGTTTCAAAAACACACAAAAACTAATGCTTCAGAAGTGATAAGCAGATCAGCTCAATTGATTTGTTATCTGATACCTTCCCTTAAATGGGAAAGTTTAACCATATTCTATCCACATTTAGGTGATCAGAAAACACTTAAAATACTACCTTTTTAAAAGCTTGTTCAGAAACAAGCAACTTCATGATCAACAACTGAGAACAAAGCTTTTCTCTTGATACAAATTGACGCAGAAAGCAAAACTTTCACCATGCAATATGGATGAAGAAGAAGACGTATTTCACTTTCAAATCTCAACCAATCATCTATTTATTGAATGAAGTAGATCTGAAACTGGGTTCCAATGGAAATGTCACAATAAATAAATTATATCATCTCAACATCATCTGGTGTTCTGTAATTTCTGCTGGAATGTGATAATTGCTTTTGTCATGGCTCCCGGCCTATCTGTAGTTATAGAATGTCCACAACGTGGAATCAAGTCCACCTGTACACAGTTAGGTAAGGCATCTTTCAGTACCTGCACACCAGACACATTTATCACCTGAAATATTAGCATAATATTATTATTAAAATGCAAACTGTAAAATCATTAATATCATTAATATTCAATGGGGATTTAATTTTTCATAAATTTCGTGGATGGTCTCAACCACGAATTTAAATCCCCACAAATATCAATAATTTCAATAGTATTTGACTCAGTGGATAAGATTGAAATAATGTCCGCATAAAATGGTATTTTTTCACCAAATTCTAGACTTAGTCCCAAGTTACATGAAGATTATCTGATTAAAAATTAGTATACCCACGGTTATGTAAAAAATTTGAAGTGTAAGTTTGGTTAGTGTGGTGAGGAATAGAGATTTTTCTTGAATTTGTGCACTAAAAAAATGTGATCAAAATTTGTAAAAAAATCTTAATTTCATAATCAATTTACAACATGTGACTAGACAGCCTAATTATAGAGTGTCTGCTTCAAGTTTGTTAGGTCCCAGGTTCACTACAAGCCTTGAAGGCTGTATCATACCAAAGATGAAATAAAATTGGTACCAGTAATTCCCTTACTAGACATTTAGCATAAAAGAGGATGCTGATTGTTCTCTTTTATACAGTCATGGTGACGGAGTCAATCAAGAATGAGAGGTGTTGAGAGTGATTAATATAATATGCAAGAAATTGTTGTACAATCAACATAAAATTAATTCTTTTCTTCAAAAACATGCTTTTTCGTAGGTAAAATTTTTCTTATGAACAATTCAAATTTACATTTTTTCATTTCACTCCTGAGCAATGGAACAGCACATGTATTTTTTGGCAATTCCTCAAATTTTTACCAGGGCAAGTGCCTCAGGGTGGCTAAAGGCCGGATGAAAACTAAACGTAATGAAGTAAAGGTTATTACCTTATCCTGTTCCCCCCAGATGATCTGTGTGGGTGATTGTATCCTTTCTGCACAATCTCTCAATAGATGATGATTACTTGGTTCTGTTATCAGGTTAAACACTGGAAATATAAACAGTTAACTTATTATTCCATTATTACTAAATACATAATTTAATAGAATATATTTGTATTTTTCGTTGTATGATCAGTTGTTATTTCACAGAGTGAGCTCATGAGAGGCGTAGGTTTAACCTGAATTGGGAGTGCTCAGCAGGGATTTTTATGTAGTCCATTTGAGTGAAATCATCTCCAGTGAAATTATCGCCAGAGAAATTATCAGGAAATAATTCACCATTATTCCACGATAAACTACCGAACCGATAAGCATGAAATAATATGCAATATTCTTACTAGTTAGGTTATGTATGCGATCTCTATATTGGTTTTGGGATTCAATTCAGGAAACAGTATCCTGATGAACCTGGAAACAGTATCCTGATGAACCTAGGAAACAGTATCCTGATGAACCTAGGAAACAGCATCCTGATGAACCTAAGTTTATTTCATACTACGTTTTCTCTGGGCTATGTACGCATTGCACACATTTAATCTTTTTGCTCTAGTAGCTTTATTTAATGTCAGAAAGATAACAAACGTACAACCATTTGGAATTTAACCAGACAATTTTACATTCTTCTGGTGTTAGAAAATTAAACTTAAACATTGAGAACACAAACTATTTTAACACCGTGTAAACTCTCCCAAAGCCCTACCAGGTATAAAGACAAGTTCCTACCCCAGCGCTTGAAAACTACCATAGAGGATGACATCGAGAAATAAATCAAAGTGTATACATATACTTACATCTAGCATAGAATGGGTAATACCTCTTCCTGAACTCAGCAACTCCATGTAGTATCTGGAAAATATATAACATAATGCTAAATGTTTGTCCTGGTAAGTGACTATTAATATAATGTGATGTTTACAAACATCGATTGGTCTACTGTTGCTAAATTGGTTACTTATACTAAAATAATACTGATAGATTGTACACGCTTGATTTTTCCACCAATATGGCTTTTTCCAAATTTTCACACTTTTTTGTTTTCCTGGGTGCACTATACACTTCTGTTAACATAATATGATGAACTGACCAATAAGGCACTTATCTTAAACCAGAATAAAAATGTCCTAGTTTATCACATACCCGCTGTTCTAATGCAACACTGACCTTATGTTAAAACAATCAACTATTTGCCATTTCAACTATTTTATTATTCAGTCCCGCTGATTCAATCAATCAGTTTTCATGGACTGTCTTCCAACTAACTTTCTGTTACAGTTGCACCAGGAACCAGGAACTTCTCCTCAAATGGAAGATGGCAAATTTTATTGACAGATATGATCTGGTGCGACAGGTAATCAAGCCACAATTGCTGGGATTTAAATCTAGCAGACAAACCACTAGAGTAGGCGACAACCAGAGTTAAAACAAGGGAGGTAACCTATCACTGTGATCACACTATTGCATAGCTTGGCGAATTTGACATGAACCTGATCTTTTTGCATAAAATATATCACAAGGTTCTTGCTTTGAATTTATCAAATTCCGCAAGCAAATCGTGCGATATCGGTACTTCAAATTTGTTTTGTATAACACATCAAGCGTCTTTGTTATACTCCCTGACTTTGAAAACATACAACTGATGTCATAACTACAGGCAAGATATCGACTGTTAAATCATGCTAATCAAAAGGTCAGGTTTGCATCAAATTCGCCATGCTATGTTCAATGTATTTACCTGTGTAGGTACCCAGCGGTTGTGATATTGTACTTCATTCAACATATGTTTGACTTGACTTGAAGTTGTAGGGAACAACAGGTCACATGATTCATGTAGTCTCTCCGCGTTCTCATCCAATGCTCCGTTAATCTTCTCCCATAATGGAGATTCTATAGGTGTTTTCACTGTAAACACAATACCATGTTTAAACAGCAGTTTCATTACTATTAGTGTTTTTGACACAATAACCTGTCACAGGAAAGGGTCATAATTGTGACAAAAAATATTCATCCATAAATTCTAGATAATATGCACAACTAACCTTTGTACCAATTGTGTGAAATTTCATTGAAATCCAATCAATCATGGCTAGGGAGAAATAGTATGGACAAACTTTGAGACATCAATCCAGACAGACAGACATCCTGCACAAAATAAAATTAATATGTTCTCCCCACACATGCAATGAGTCGCTAAATGGAAGACATACGATACCATTGGAAATTGATGCCTCAGACTGCCTTCAGACCAAAGGTTCACAAATATCAAATGATTTACAGAACATGCAGCCCTTTAAAATACAGAACAAGCTGACCACTCTTTGGAGAAGTATCTCAAAATGAAATCTGAGTTCAAATGACAAAATGGAGATTGTTCTGAAATTACATTCTATATTTGAGACAAAGGTCCAGTTTAAGCTTCTAAATTGTGATGTGATAAACTATTACCAGTTATCATAATGATAATAGTCATAATACCAAAGAAATTTGACTTTATTTAAGCTGAGTTTTTGCTCAAATCGAGATATTTCACAAGATTGTGACTAGATGATCAGATGAAATCACACAAGGAAGTTATAACACTAAGAAAGAACAGACTGTTACAGATATATACATACTAGCTGGACAAATTAGCGTAAGAGAATGGATCTGGTCGGGGTAATCTGCAGCATATAATCCAGCCAGTGCACCGCCCATAGACATTCCTAACAAGTGGAATGGTTCCGTGTCAAGATCTAAGATCCTCATTAACTGAAAATAACGAATATTATAACATTGTGTAAATAAATAACAATGGAATACTGGTAAAAAATGTATAAGTCAACCAATACCAAATGAAGGGAGAATACAAGTAAAAGTTCAGACATTTAGAAACTGGCAATAGTTTAAAACTTATAAGATAAATATCAATTCGTAGCTTTCAAACTTATAATATTGACCTTGAAACCAATATGGGTCATCTACTGACAGTGAATAATGGAAGTTCATGGATAAGGTCATGTTCACCTTGACATTTGGGTCACTAACCAAGTAATCAGTAAAGGTATTTTACGGTTGCTGACAACCTTCATGTAAAGTTGGAGTATCCTAGGGTCAAGTTTTGATGAATTCTTAATAGGAAGCCTTCTTGGTCTATACATTCAAGTTTAAGGCCTTGGCAACCTTCACCTTTAACCAATAACCTCATAATCAATACAGGCCTTCTACTGTTGCTGATAACTTTTAGGTAAAGTTTGTGGATCCTAGGGTCAAGTTTTGATGAATTATTATTTGGAAATCTTTTTGGTTTATTTATTCAAATTTAAGACATTGGCAACCTTGACCTATGACCTACTGACCTCAAAATTAGAAAAGTAGTGTTGGTAAGAGAGAAATTGAATATATCTACGGATAAACTATATGAGGGTATAATTAAACAACATCAAAGTACAAACCTTTCTCATTTTATCAACTGTATTAGAATGTGAGAGATCCTCGTCTTCAGAGGGTGTGTCACTGTCACCATGTCCCGGTAGATCTACAGCTATCACATGATTGTCATGTGACAAGTTCTAAAAATAAAAAAAAATAAAAAATTATATGATTAATAAGTAATTACAAAACTGAAAAGGGCTTTAAAGGTCCAGCACCGAGGTTACTCACCGGTCTAACCATCTTAGTAGTTTAGTGTTTGAATTGTACCATTATGGTGACCTAAGAAATCATATACAACTTCATACAATCAAGTTAATGCAGCCTCTATTTGAAGTTTTATTCCATGAAGCCTTTTTCATATTATCTTATATGGTGACCTTTATATTTACATCAGATGTAATTAAATTTTATCACAGAGTGCATTAAAGCCATGCCGGAAATATCGTAATGCACTCCCAGCCCATTCATTAAACATTCAAATTAGCTTGACGTTGTTTGGTTGTGTGGTTCAGGATGACGTAACGTAAGCCAATCCATGCCTTGAATCGAACTGTGATGTCAGTATAATACAGACGTCGGCATGACGTCGTGCGCATTGTAACGCTAAATTTTGAATGAAACCTATACAGTGTACATCAGCGTTTTGAACTTTAACAAGCGTTCTCTAAGGTTATGTGATAAATAGAATCTTACATTCGTGCTAATTACATACGAGTTTAATTAAACTCGTAAACAAAAACAATATGAAACTCGGCAAAGCCTCGTTTCATATTGTTTTGTCCACTCGTTTAATAAAATTTGTATGCAATGAGCACTCATGCAAGATCCTCCATATCATGACTTCTTAAATGACAGCAGACTCTTTTACAAGCATATATACTTAACAACTTTTCTAAGTCCTCATTTTCATTTATCCATAACTTTTTTATTACAAACAGTAAAGTGAAGAAATCTCGCATGTGAAGTTTGTACAACAAGGACATAATAATTCTCGTCACGAACTGTCGTATGTCACGTGCTTTGTTCGTCACGAGATTGACGCCTGTTTTGTGCTTTTGTGACGCCACGTGATTACACTTCCCTGGAGTGAGTTCCAAATGTCTTCAATTGATGTCCAATTACTCACCATGTATGAAAAACAGTTTATTAGTAATTAGATATTACGTTTATGCGTCGAATGATGTCATAAAAATATGAAGTGACGTCAGCACGGTACAGAATAGCAGTTTGTGTCGACAATTAAGAAAAATTATCTATTAAAATATCCACATCTGACTAACTTTTAACGTATAAATGACTATGAATGTTTAATTCAAGGTTAACATATCGTTTGTTTCTCGTATTATACTGATTGCAAGAGCGCTTAGCATTTATTGTGACGTTATGACGTAAAATCACTCTACGTCGAAGAAGCAGACCAATTTTGAGTTCAGACGGTAAAATTCAACGAGCCTACTCGTTCAGTAATGCCTCCCCTTCGCGTCCTCCACTTTCAATAGAAACGTCCGACTAAATGATGGTCATGCAAGATACCAAAATCTGTATTTGCGACTTTTACTTTCTTTCGTTCTTATGTTATAAGTGTGTTCATTCAATAAATTTTAATTAAACTCGGCTTTTTGTTTGTACGATTCTGCAAATCTACAACACATGCAAGTTATAGCCAAATTTCATTGGGCTACGTACACAGTTGACAAAGTTATCTTCAAAAATATAAGTGTGGACTTAGAAAAGTTGCCAAGTATATTATGATGACTATGTTGCTTAAAAATTCGAAAGATATATGCCGAGCATAGCCTTTATTTGCCAGTCAGCTTTCTGCAGAAAATGACCTCCACCCGATTTGTACCTGGACCGCCGGATCAGACGGCAAGCGCACTTTCTACTGAGCTACAAACACAGGTATGGTATGCAATAGAACATACTTTGACTAATGGTGCCCACATGAACTTGCAAGCTGTGAAGCCGTGAATCAGGATCATACTTGGCCGATCTTTCTGTCTCTTGCCTTTCTCACCGTAACATAACGACAAACCATCCACTTCTACGTAATTCAATCTCATACCACTTAGTATAACAGAAAACCTGAAATGGAATGATTTATTGAAATATACAGGTCAGTGAGGAAAATTCAGCTTTAGTGGTTGCTCTGTCTTTTAAAACCCAGCTTAATGGTTGCTCTATCTTTTAAAACCCAGCTTAATGGTTTCTCTATCTTTTAAAACCCAGCTTAATAGTTGCTCTATCTTTTAAAACCTAGCTAAATGGTTGCTCTATCTTTTGAAACCCAGCTAAATGGTTGCTCTATCTTTTTGACAACTCAGTAGTCCGGATCTTAATCATCTTATCATTTATGAACATTCTTTTTTTCAAAATGCTCACAATTAGACCATGTCTCTTCCTGAAATGTGTGCAAGCGACAGAGAGTGACTATAGGTTTATAACACTGAACAAAACTCGTGCAAGAGGAGGTGTATGGCTTTAACCACAAAATATCATCAAGTGGTATCAGTAAAGAAAATTCAAATGAATTAGAAATAAATACACACAGGAACCTTCATAAAATGTCGTCATTAAGTTGGACATTTACAATAATTTGAATAAACACCAATGATTCAGTATGCCCTGACCAATGCAAACCATGTATTTCTTGGGATGTTTTAACTATCATAGTCAATTAGATGGTGCTAAATCAACACCAGTGTAGAAATATTATGTGACTTTGAACTACCGACTCAAGGCGAAATTTGCTTCACTTCAAAAACAAAAAAATCAGCCATATTTCTCAGTATTTTATTTCTATACTGATTTATATGAAACATAAGCCACGCTATTAGACAGAACATATAATTCAGTCTTCACGAAAAACTTTTCAAAGTACTAGCCAGTCGGGCTACCAACAAGGCAGAACTTACTAGCCTGAGAATAAATTTACTAGTCCGAACATTAAATGATCAAAAGTGGATATTAATATCTGTAAACATTTTAATACTGTTTACTACAATGCAGAATTTTCATTGTACCGACTCACAATCGTTTGGATGTTTTTAGTCTTTTGGCTTGTGTTCTCAGGATTTTTTCACTAGCCTTTTGGACTAGTCACCTAGAGACAATTACTAGCCCGACCAAGATTTTACTAGCCTCGGGCTTCGGGCTAGTGGCCAAATTCGAAGACTGTTATAATAGCTATTAAAAGTGAAGTCACAGTCTGAAATTAGTTACTAAAGGGGAGAAACTTGTGTAAGCAGCCGGCTAGCTCAGACGGTAGAGTATACCTGTAAGCGAGGGGTCCCAGCTTCCCCTGTTACAGTACCATAAAATATTTACCTGAAGTATAGATGTATGAAGACTACTGGATGCATGATGTACAGATACAGAAACAGGCCAGCCACTGCGGCACATAGGTACATTAAGGCTGCCATTCCCAGTACCATTATTGATATATTTCACTTAACCTGGAAGAAAATAAAAATTAAATTACATGTAATAAATTATATAGTTGGTATTATTATTACTCATACTGGCAAGATACTTACACAATTACTTGATAAGTCCACTAAACCACTACAGGAGCCTATGAACATGTGAATATGCTAAATAATGAATTCAGGCGTCTTCAGCCATAAAGGGAGATAAACATCATAATTGAATCAAATGAAAATATTTCAAAACAATAAACATGCTGAAAGGGTAATTGCCAGATGGATACCCGGATATTATTTTATTTAAAACCTGTTTCAACCCCGAGGTCCTCGCACACTAAACCCATGCCACCCTATACTATTGGGTATGTATGGTCAGAATGTTACAAACCCGACATCGTACCTATGACTAATGCATCAGTCAGTTACATCCACGCGACCATGCCCCTCTCCCCATCCCATGGATGGGCGGGGATTTTTACTTTTGGATTGTTAAAACCCACCATTACCCTGACGGTGACCTGCGGGGGACAGCTGATGGTAAAATCTCTGGTATATTTCCCCCCGCCCTGATAACTAAATGTTCATTTATTGTCCCTAGGGAATTGGTTCGGAGACAAAATCCCCCATGTTTCCTCCAGGAGAGCGGGGGTAGCTGGAAGGTAAAACACAGCAATTTCCCTGGCTATCCACTGCCCATCCCTAGTGATGTAGGGGCGTGGCAGCAACTGACTGATCAATGCATTAAATTGATTAATTAGCTCCGAGACTGATCAGATTGTTGGATCAAAGCAACTTTAGCAGCTAAATTCACTTATTTAAGACTAGCTAAACTAGCGAGACCCCTTTAAATTTTACCTACTGTGCACTTAGTCCTCTAGGCTGTAAAATGAAAAAAAGAAAACCTGCGCCGCCCCTGCGATCTGAGAAATTTATAAACAAATAAAGATGCAAATTAACATTTAAGAAACAATCAACTCATTAATTAATAGGTAACAGGATCATTTTGAATTTGTTAAATTGTGAACAAAAACATAGAAAAGAAGACGATATTGACTTACTTCTTGAACTGTCAAATCTGATCACTGAATCCGGAGTCGTTGCGATGCAGTTGCAGCGTAAATCGATTAATTTCTGGGCTTGATTTAGCTGTTTAGTTCACACTGCAAATGAAATAACGCAGTTTACGATGCAAAGCGATTAAATACAAAATAAGTTGATCATTAAACACGTTTAAGGCATAAACATTGCATCGGCACAACAAACACAGAGACAGTCAATCGTATGGTCACTGCATGAGGTTAGATTATAGATTGTAACCTGTCAAAATCTGTATCGGACCATATGACGTCGTTGTTTACATTGATCACGTGACTCTGGTCAAAATGGTGGAACGTTAAGATCATAGACCACTAAATGTTTTAGATAAAGGTGAAATGCCACTGTCTATATTTTGTTCATTGCTATACTTACAGGTGTTATATCTTTTTTTTATTACATCTTCATTTTAGTCAGCACATATAACTGGATCACTGATAAAGAGTATTTTATTTTCTAGAATCATTTTTTAATCTTTTAGTATTTTTATCAATGATACAGTACCTGTGACTGTCTGACAGGGATGTCAGCTTATTCAACCCCAGGCTCATTCAACCCCAGAAAAGCCAGGCTCATTCAACCCCAACCCTAGGCTCATTCAACCCCAAGGCTCATTCAACCCCAGAGATATAGAGGCTCATTCAACCCCAACTAATTTTTTTTATAATGTAGTTAATTTAATGTTTTTGTTTTTGTTTATTTGTTGTTTGTTAAGTAATTTCATGAAATCATGTTGATATTTATAAACTGATTTTGTGATAGGCATGTACATTGTCAAGCAGGTGTGAACACGGGGTTGATAAATACCATTCTGTATGCAATTAAACAGAGTGTGAAATGTTCAGAGTATTTATCTTGTTTTTTTTTTGGTTTGTTAAATTAATTATAAGTAAATTTCTAGGTAAGTGATATTGACATGCATTGAAACTATAAACTATGCATACAAGTAGTCAAATGCGTTTTTTTTCAAAAGAAGTAAAAAAATCATTGTTATATACATGTATTTAGTTTATAGTTTAAATAGATATAATTATTTATAATTATTATAAATAAACCCAACTTATGATTGTTAAAATATGTATTTACATGTATTTAGTTTATACATGTAGTTTAAATAGATATAATTATTTATAATTATTATAAATAAACCCAACTTATGATTGTTAAAATATGTATTCAAATTCAATGTAAAACATACTTTTTCTAAGTATTTCTATAATCATTGATTTTATTAATAACTATCTATATCTAAATAAAAACACATTTATCTTTTAAGTATTATAAATAAAACCCAACTTATGTATTCAAATTCAATGTAAAACATACTTTTTCTAAGTATTTCTATAATCATTGATTTTATTAATAACTATCTATATCTAAATAAAAACACATTTATCTTTTAACATACAGAATACCCCTACCAAACAATTTTTTTCATTGGGGTTGAATGAGCCTTACATATCTGGGGTTGAATGAGCCAAGGGTTGGGGTTGAATAAGCTCGGGGTTGAATAATACTGAAAATCGCTTGGGGTTGAATAAGCTCGGGGTTGAATGAGCCTGCTTCCTCTGACAGTACCATTCTCATGAATCAGTGTATGCATGGTCAAGTCCCTACAGATGAAAAACACGCTGGTTGAACGAGAATGGACAGTACAAACTTACAAACTACTAAATTTTCATATAACAAGATAGTTCAAACAACAGTAAGCGTTTTCCATATACTGTAATACATAACCCAAATCGAGTGTAATTATGCACACATACAGTACATGTATCTACTAAATAAGTCTACTTGACATTTTACGTTACTGTACATATTATTTGTTTCTAAAGTTTATTACGTCCTTTATTTGGACCTTAAGAAGCATGCAATGTTACACAATTAACTGCTTAAGTCATAAATCAACATTTCAAGAAACCAAATATATATTTAATTAATGTCTATACGTTTCTGTCTTTGAGAAAAGTAAATCATGTATCTGAATTCAGAATTTCTGTGCAGTGCTAGCATCTGAATCAAGTTTATGTATTGTTAGTTCACAATGACGTTATACAATCTAGTTATCAGGCTACGTCTTTTTTGCTATAACTAAAAAATATGACTTAAACTACCATTTTAGAATATGATAGTTTGTCAACGAAATCATCTTCAACGATTGGAAGAAGCTTTGGGGACATGAGCTGCCAATTACAGAAAAGGGAACGGGACAAAACAGAAGCTATACATGGGGCCCGTGATATTTATTATTTATCAAATGCAATACATATATCAATACAAATATTGAACATGCAACGATTATTACCTTTGACATTTAGAGTCGATCTATGTATAAACACTACAGTACCTGTACTTGTTCTTTTTATTTTCCGATTTTCGTTTTCTTTCTGCGATACAAACAGTTGTTCATGGGCACAGGGGTCAACTTGCGTGGATCTGTATTGATGCTATTATTATGTTATATGTAAGACATTCGATTCTTTTTCAGTTTGAATTTTTACCAGTATCGAAAGTAACAATGTGGGATTATGTACAATAATTTCTGTTACATTACCTACCATAAATAAGATTGCATTGCTACAATTTCGTCTACATAAATCACATATACAATAAATCCCTGTAACAATCTCGTATATAGTTTGTATGAACTGATGAAATAGTATAGAGCAATTTCAATTATATTTTATTAACAGTAAGATTATTGTAAAGATTACAATTGGCTCCCTTGCTGACACGATCTCGTTAACACCTTGCTTATTATCGTCGAATTATCGCGCCGATGATCAATTCTGACATTTCCGCACCATATTTAATTGGGTGAATATAATAATCAACAAATTATTTCGAAGATCAAGTTTATTAGCAAGTCGGCATTTATAAAAGGCCTTTGGCAATAAAACGAAACATATGTACAATACAAGTGGTCACATAAATCTTAACACAAAGCACATGTTAAACATTCTCGTTCGACCAGCGTGTTTTTCATCCGTAATACAGTCTAGGGACTTGACTATGCATTGATTCATGAGAATGATGTTAAATAACAAAACATATACAATCATTTATTAACAATGATAAAGTAACATGCTGTATCAATACTCTCGTCCACAAAAATACAGTGATGAGATAGCAATCCCCAGTACACAAATGTTGATAAACATGCACACGATTGTAGGTCATAGCGCTGCCAATAATTATGCTACGAATCTGAAATTTTCAGTATATCTAGATAAGTTATATTTAAAGAGATCACTCAGTTTCTGTGCGATCCCGCATCACAATTCTCCCCGCAAAACAATGTTTTACATCGAATCATGTATATAAAAAGAATAAAATATTATGTACATGATAATATAAATAACTTACCACTTACAGAAACCTATTTAAGTTAGAGAAAAATCCCTTTACTAATCTTTAACGGCGACAATTTCCATCCATTCTGTTAAAAGTCAGCTCGCTTAGCTGCAATATCCGGTGTATGTTCCCTACTAGGCCAGTGAGAATAGATGTACATGTAACAGTGACGAAATAATGTTATCAAAGAATAATGTTTCACGTTCATTTTGAAAGTATGTGCATTTTAGCAATACGTTTATTTACTTTTATTTAGAATGTAACTTTTCGTTTTGTCTAAAGAAATTATATACGTGATGTGAATATGTATGTACACACGAATTAAAAAGAATCACACGTGCACTCTGGACCAATCACTCTTGACCTTCCACACAAATAAAACATGTTGCTGGCACACTTCTTTATAGATGTTCACATGTAGTCTCTACAACAATAACTGTATCTTCCTTAACATTTAAGTTATGATCATAATTCCGTTTGAAATTTGTTTCACTATAGCAGGACCTGTTCTTTAAATTTATAGAATCCTTGAGTGTAAATACTCTTTTAAATTACGGGAAATCTCTAAATAAAGCATGGAGAGTGGTTCTAAAATACGTAGGTCCTATAGAATATATGTTGAAATCGAAATAAATATGACCACATGTAAAAATCTCGAAATACTGTATTTTCCTGGAGAATGGTTCATATAATTATACATATAGAATATGTTGACATCGAAATAACCATGACCATGTGACCACAAGTAATATTGTTCTTCACAAAACGTGTTGCTTCACAGAAAAGTATTATCTAAAACAGGAATAGTAAATTAACTATTCATTAAACTCCAGCGAGTTGTTAGTTTGGTTGATTTTGTTTGTTTCATTATGTTACAAATTATTAATACATTTGATTTTCACACGGAATCTATATAATACTATCATGGCTGCAAAAGTGTTTTATAGTTCAAGTAGTTTGCAAGACAATGTGCATCATTTAAGTAAAATATATATTAGTGTCGTTCGTGAACGTTTTCCCTATTTCATCACACGTGGTTAAGGTCACCTTTCGCTAAGTAACGAGGTGAGCTTATGTAACCGTTCTTCGGTCGATCGTTTGTTGTACCTCTATCTATTTCTTTTGACTCAATACTCACGAAACTTGGTCAGAATGTTAGTCTCTAATGTACGGCAAGTTCGAAAATATGTCATATCAGGGATTTTATCTACTGTCCATTGACAAGGTCTTACTTATATGGGGTCAAAAGTTGGGTCATTCGACAATCTTAAAAATGACTTGTGAAACGATCAAATTTTTTATGGTCTTATTTTCATGAAACGTGGTCAGAATTATTGTCTCTATGAAATCTAGGTTAACGTCGATCCTGTTAGGGATCCACCATTATGTCCTGGTCTTCATGGAACTTTGTAAGAAGAGGACACTATTTTACAGAGACAGACATTCTTACGTCGCTTAAAACATACAGACAGTATATAGATCTACCTGTAACCAGATGAACTTATTGGAATGATGTGAACAGTCGTAGCCCATTTGGTGTGTTGCAAAAGAAATGTTTCTAGGCTGAGCATGTCCGTTTTTTCTTGAATAAGAACCGTATCTATAGCGTCATACTGCACAGTACAGTCACATTTTTCAACAATAAAAATTAAGAAGTAGATCGTTTCTGTAGAAACTCTCTATAAGAGCGACAACTCTGGTTGCATTATTACTTTAAAATGCTTTTCGTTAATTTTGTCACTTTTCGATCCAAAATCCTTTCCGTGTTTTGTATTAGACCTCTCGTGACCTCGCGACAAGCGCGAGACTTTACGTTTGAAATCCGGGGAATTTTAGACGAAACAGCATCGATTTGACAATAACACAGTCAGTTGATACTGACATAAACTTATTATACAGTATTCGCCGTGGATTAAACTATGTGATTTGATTTCAAATATATTTACAGTTTAAATGAGTTGTTTTCTTCTCACGTGTTAAAGTCTTATCGGAACACGCACGGATTTTTTTCAGATTTTCTTTTTTGAGTTCCTGTTCCGACGGACGCTTACAATGGGGTGTGCGGTGAGTTCTGACGACAAAGCGGCCCAAGAGAGATCAAAACAAATTGAGAAACAGCTTCGGGCCGATGGAGAAAAGGCCGCCAGAGAAGTGAAACTTCTTTTGTTAGGTGTGTTACTGATTTCTGTTTTTCTGAATCAAAACATTGTTGTTATGACACACCCTTTATTGGCCTTCATAAGTTTATAATAACATCATTCAATAAGTTTGTTGTAAAATGATTTGTTTAGGTAGTGGTGAAAAATTGAATTTCTATCTTATCTTTTTATACTGCCGAACGCCTCTTTTCGAGTATTATTGGCAGTGTCTGACAAGGGCAGACACAAAATCAACGAAGAAACTGAAGTGAGATACTATGCATGGAATCCGGGTGCGAACTGCGATACTCTAGCTCTTTTGGAATAGATTCCTTGGTTCTTTTACGTTCCCAGTCTAAAGCAACAATACACGCAAGACTCCCCTGGGTTACCGGGTTACCTACCAGGAAAATCTCAACCGGCCGATAATGGGACCCAGGACCTCTTGATCAGGAGTCAAGCGTCTTACCACTTGACCACCGTGCCACTGTTTTCGAGAATTATTGGAAGTGTCTGACAAGGGCAGACATAAAATCAATGAAGAAACAGACATGAGATACAAGGAATCCGGGTGTTAAACCCTAGCTCGTTTGAAATAGGTCTTTTAACGTGCCCGGTGTAGAGCACTGATATACGTGAGAATACCTCTGGGTTTTCCAAGCAGTTCATCTCTACTAGCTTGGGAAACACTGAAATGACCAAGTGTCCTGGCAGAGGATCAAACCAGGGACCTCTCGATCAGAAGTCAAGTGTGTTAAACTGTTATCAGCTCGACCACTGTGCCATATTGTTGCTTATGATCAGACCATGTGAATCTTTGGTCTGATTTGGGTCTTTTTTGGCACTGTAGTGAACATGCAAACAATAAATAATGTATTTTATTGAATAATTGAAATAGAATACCTTGTATAATCAGTGCTCCCGCTGGCGTTCGCCAATGGCGCCATTTGCGCAAGAAATGAAAATTTGGCGCAAGATAATTAAATTTGGCGACAAACATAAAAATCGGCCATTTTTTCGATAAGACAACAATATACAGTCATGTATACTGAAGACTGCAATAAACAATCAATTAGAGCTGCTATCAGTCAGTTAATCCCATCAAAGGTGTTAAAATTTGCCGACAATTTGTTTTAAATGCGTATCGGGTTGATGTTAAAGACTGTTTTCGGCCGTACTTATATTCCGGAATTTCACATGAAATGCGACCGTGATGTCAACAAAATTGGTTATGAACTCTGTGGACCGTAAAAGCTGTATTGGAATGCATTAATTAAAGACTTGAACATTGCAAGACATAAACATGTCTTAGTAAAAAGAATTTGCCATTATAAATCACTCAAAATGTCGACAATTTGAAATGTCATATGTTTTCGCGACCTTCACATACGATTTTGTTACAACAATAAGAATTTGACATGGCAGTAGTCAACAGAAACATTACAATACATATCAACAGATGTTTGATTAGCAACAGGTGTGTTTCTTTACCCTTCCTAGACAGTTTTGTCTTTCAAATCTCCATTATGGTGGCAAATATGTAGCATGGACTACAAGGGAGGTAACTCTGCTCTGACTGACATTCATATGCATACTGAATCAAAGCACTGGATGCATAAAATTTGAGTCAAACTTGCACACAGTTTAATATAGTTATACACATAGGCCTACAGTCTAGACTGAAATGTTAGCAATACATTATTTTTACTAGGCCTTATGATATTAAAATGTCAGCCATATATATATAAGTTTAGCTTCAGTTATAAGAATATTATAAGAATAAAGAATTTATTAATTGTGCCTGGTGCAAGGGAAAGCCCACAATGTATATGAACAGTTTAACAGATTAGAAATTTATCGGACACTGCTGTAAGCATGCTATTCTCTGATGAATGGTTAGCATATTGTCAATAACATAGAAAATAAAAATAAATTGTTATAATAATGCTGTAAATATATTTGTAACAATGATGACTTCTAAGTTCACACTGAAGAGGAACATAAGTAATGCAATTAAGGCATTACCATGGACACATCAAAATACACATAAAACAGAAATTTATACAAAAATTACAAATACAAGATTTAGTCCATCATTTACATCATTTCAATTTTGGTCAAAGTGGCGCATAAGTGGCGACAACTTTTTTCATTTGGCGAAAGTGGTGGCGCAAGAAAAATATAAGCCAGAGGAAGCACTGATAATTGTATTAGTTGTTCTATTGTTCGTTATAACCCGTAAATAGATAAATAAACAGGAACTTCACTAGGCTCCAAAAGTGTAGAGTCAAAATGACTCCTGACTCTCTGAATAATCAGTTGCCCGCAGTTATTTTAACACGGCACCGGTAAGCGGCCACCGGCTTAAAAACCCTGTGTGAAGAGGGAAGTTTTCCCAGACACAACCACAGAATGTCAACTTCAGAGGACCAGCTTCTGTGCCAGGAGTAAAGTAAAGGCTTGACTCAAGCGGGTGCAGCATTTGAACGCTATCCTCCGAGCCCCATAACATGAGTCACATGACAAAATGATATATATGTGTTGAAACTTATGGGAAAGAATTCTATGAAAACAGAATGGTAACAGACAGAATGACAGGCTGGCAGCGGTGGTGGTTTTGTTTTTGGTTTCTGTGTTGATATTTCGTTGATCGGAACTTTGATTCACTCGGCTCGTGCGTTGATGAAGAGCACAGCTAGCTGCATGAATTAATGTGAATTGCAGGACACGCTGAACATCAACATCTTGAACGCATATTGCGGCTCCGGCTCTGCCATGGCAAATATGCGGTCCTGATTGTTGACAACCATCACAACTGCAGTGACATTTATAATGATTAAGAAGTTTGTGGTTTGATTTTCAACTGCTACAAATTACAATTGATCATCTCTGAAACTGTTTTTAGTGTTTCCCACTCGACTGGAGAATAAGAGTAGAGATGAACTGGTTTGTAACCTAGAGGAAGTCTCACATCTAAAGATGCTGTGCAGTCAGTTTACAATAAAAACCTAGCACTGTAGCAGTCTGTTCCAAAAAAGCTAGGATATAGCACCCAGAATGAGGCCGAATTTCAACCCACTAACGCCTTAACCTAAACTTTCCTAAAGTATTTTCTTTTAAAATACTACAATCTCTTAATCCAAGCTGTGTTGTGATTGAATGTTCCATGTTTTGTTTTGCAGGTGCTGGGGAATCAGGAAAAAGCACCATTGTTAAACAGATGAAGTAAGTGTTTACTTTCTTACCTACCTGATTGAATTCCCATATATTTTCAGTCCGTGTCAGATGCTGACCGTTGTTCCGTGAAACCAATAAAACAAGTACATTCCGGATTGTCTTTGGGCTATTACTTGGGAGTACTTGGATGCCATACAAGTAATAGATTATTTCTCTGAAATGTATACATCACTTTATGTGTAGATACATGTATCAAATAAGGCCAAAATAAGTTTCTGGTTACATCTAGGTAGTTTGGAAGATATTGGACTTTGTCTGAAGGATCATTTGCTTTGGCTATAAATTAGTGGTAAAATCAGCTGCTAAATTAATAAAATGGCCCTTGAGGATCAGCTCCCACTGCCATTAAAACCTCTCCAGCTCTGATTGCATGACCTGAATTTCGGAACATAAATTAATTATATCTTTTAAAGGTTTCTTACAGTTACACACACATGAACATTCAAAAAACATCACTGAACTTTTACTGAAAAAAAGGGACCTTGGCAAATTAAAACCCACTTGATTTCTGATGTTTTGTTATCAAGATTGGATTACAAAAAATCCATTCTACAAATTCTCCACAAAATTCATTGAGAACCAGTATAAGTAATTATCCGGCACTGTAATTATCCTAGAACTGTTCAATATACTTCTAATTGAAATTGCTGTGGTAATTATAGTTATTGGTGATGTGTATTGTGGTTTTCTGACATTTTGATTGTGAAACAGCAAATCAGATTGAGGTTTCCCCGACTAAATCAGGGCTTTTATTTGACTTACAATTTGTAAAGTAAAGTGCCATAATCTACTTTCCCGCCATCAAAAAAGCCCCATTGGTACATAGGAAAACCCTGGATACTTAGTTGAAAACAGTTTAACTCAAATCTTTATATTATGTCAGAAAGCCGGGCCAAAGCCCTGCTACATGTACATTTAGGAGAGGAAGCATAAGCCTAAGGTGACATTTCCTTTCATTCTTAGAGTCTATAATTTTTTAAAAACAAAATACAGTCCTAAATGAAGGTTATAAATGGCAATGGGTTACACAGACACAGTAACACCTAGAAAATTGAAATTCTAATTTATTTTTGTGTCTTTGACTCTTTGTTATGTTTCAATCACGCATTTAATGATTATATCCTGGGGATTATTGCATGTTCCACTGTCTGGCTCATGATGACACTTTAGATCTGTATCACTATGTAACTTTGTTCATTTAGATTATAATGTTGATTAAACAACATGCGTATACTCCCTCCCTATCTTATTCATATACAGGATATTTTGTACCACATTTTGATGTTGACAATAAGTGTGTATTCCGTCCTTCAAGTGGACCAGGAAATCAGTGGTACATGCCGTAATAGAAGTCATCATATACATGCTTTAAAATCAGAAAATTTTCTTGACTTGAAAGTTTCATAAATTTTTTATTATGAATTAGTTCGCTAATTAATTATTCGCATTTTTTTAATTCAGTAAAAAATACTTCCTGTTTGACTGCTGTTGTTGTGTTCTAGAAATTGATTTTTGGGAACTTATGATTTTGCTAAATGAATCCCTCGCGAAAATTTCTGATTTTACAGTACACGTACAACATAGCAAGTTGCTGATTATATCTGATATGGTAACAACAACTATGACAACAGTGTTATAAACATAATCATATGATATTAATGCTTGATTCATATAATATTATATTTATATAATAAGGCTGTTACATGTACCAAGTCTTTTTGTTGACAATAATTTATTAAATTAAACGGCTGGTATATTACATTTATGCTGGGCTCTATTATATATTGTTATTTATTCACCTGATTCTCTGGTGAAACAACTTTGGTATTAACTATATCTTATGAACTATAATGATATAATACAGAGCTTTCACTAGCCTCCAAAAGTGAAGAGTCAAAATGACTCCTGACTCAATTTTCAAGAGTCATCAACATATTGCAAGAAATTTTGTATTATAAGTATAGTAAATTTGACTCTTCAGGTTAAATTTCCAAGAGTCAAAATAGGCATTTTTGTCAAATTCAAGAGTCAAAATGCAGTTTCAAGAGTCAAATAAAAGCCCTGTAATGATTTGCTACATGCATGCCCAACAAAGCAAGCAAACATGAATGAATAATAATAAGAGCATTGAATTAATGATACAAGTAACATATAATTGAGCATTATGTTTCTATATAAGACATCATTTTATTATTTAGTATCACTGGAATGTCTGGACTCTCGTCTATATCATTTGTTTGTCTGTATAAGGTTTGTATATCAATATGAGCTTATGTATAACTGGGGAATTAAAGTATCTCTGTCTCTTATATAAATTGTGGTATAAGGCAGAAATAGATACATGGTTAATGCACTAAGCCATAAAATTTGGTAAGCCTGTGTCGCATAACTATGTCTATGATCACTTGTTGAGGCACCTCAGGGGTCCTGAAATCGATTGTCCATGCTGTCCAGCTTTTCCATAGATCTGTGCGGACAAGTTATATTTGACAAGAATTTACTATGGAATTATCATACGGACTAGTACAAACCGGCAGTTTGTGAAAACAGACAAGTAAGTCCAAATCCGATTTCAGGACCCCTGCACCTTTTGTTGGAAATCACTGATGTTCGTTCCAGTGATAGCTGTATGGCCATCCAACGAGCATCAGGCAGCAGCCTAATTGTTACTTAAATAAAGTGTTTTTTTTCCACATGTGTCCAATACTAAAACTGTAGGATTAATAACCACAGTAACTGGTACAATAGGAAAATTCAAGTAATTTGTCATTTGAGGCACTGCTATAAATTTATAAATATTTGGTGTTTTGGTTATTATCCATAAAAGTTCACAGCGTTCTACAGTTATTTTGTACATGTTAACTACATTTAATTTGGTATAATTATATCACACAAAAGCAAATTACACAGAACGACAAATTCCCTGGAAATCGTTACATGTTGGTATTTGTATAATACAATTTCGTCAAATTGTATATTAATTACTGTTTGCACTAGACTGTACGAATATTGGCAGCAGCCGTTGTGTACAATAATTAATTACTTCATAATTTTATTCCTACCTAATTCGTGTGTTTGCCATTTTCAGAATTATTCATGAGAAGGGTTATTCGTCAGAGGAATGTTTACAATATAAGCCGGTGGTTTACAGTAACACCATACAATCTATGATAGCCATTATCCGAGCCATGGGGCAGTTAAAGATCGACTTCGGCCATCCAGACAGAGTCGTAAGTATCATAATATACCACTCCAGGGGCTGCCTTGTTAATAATGATGGTATGCATATACCCAAATAATTGAAATTAGTCTCTGTTGACTTTAAATTATGCCTAGTAGTAGTATTTGTTCATTTATATTAATTAATATGCATCGATAGACTTTCAATTTGAGCGTAAATTTTGATATTTTCATAAGTGCTTAGATAAAATGATTAATTTGATTAATTTGTTCATATAATTTGGCTTTTATATTGCTTATACTCAACCAGCTGATGCAGCAAAGACCTTGGTCAGTTTAAAATTCTTCTCTTTTGACTTAAAAAACAGCCATACCAATAAGTTGCTTTTATAACAACGGGAACCAAGGGGGATTTATGCCTTCGTTTTGGGGAAAAAATGGAGGTTAATTTGCAAGGGGAAAGTGCCTTTATTTATAAGGTAGTAAAACTAGCCAAGAAATATCACTGCATCCATAATGATATTCATAAATCCTACTACTTACATTCCTCTTCTGATAAACAGATAAAACCAGGAAGTTTTTGGTTTTGATATAAAAATTGGGGTACTTTGCTTGAACATAGAGGCTTGAGGCTTGATCAAGGTAGTGTTTATCTTATGTAAAACTTATTTCAAGTTGTTTCAAGTGTTTTTATCTTGATTTTACTGATTCAGACTGGTTATGTTTGACAACAGAAATACTCAGTTAAATAAGGCCATATATGGGTATAATCTAACATGTCATGCACTAAGTCTGGACTTACATGAATAAGAACTTTAAAAATATTTGGTTCAAGTAACCTTACTTGCTCTTAGATTTTTTCAAAGTGATCCTAACTTTTAATCATTTGTAAAGAACAAAATTTATTGAAAAGCTGAGTGGATAGTTTGTCATGAAACTAATTATTTAATAAGGAAATTTTTAAGCTAATGTTGTACATTTTTATCAGATTCTGTTCTAGGCGACCGATTACCAAGCTTAATCTGATGAAAAATTGTCATTAAGACCAAACAAATTGATATTGTGGTTCTTGTTGTATGCTGAAGAACCAACTGGTGTGGAGAACTTTATTTCCTGCAATATGCCATAAAATCATTAAGGTTAGGGATAAAACAGTGAGTAAGGTAATTTTAGGGTTGCCAGAACTGTAATACTTATTTGTTTCGGCCAAAGTGAACTTTCAAGATGAAACGAAAACATGAAAATTTAGATTATTTTACAACCGTCAACATCATAACCAGCCCTAAATATGTTTGTCCTGTCACCGGAACCACACATACTGTGTTGTTTGGCCCTAAGTGTTCGTTCAACTGTTGTTAGGGTAATATTGGCAAGTCACAAGTCAGGGTTTTCTACAATATACTTAACACATTGAAGTATATTTTTAATAATAATCTGTTTAGGAAGTATACTTTGTCCCCGAGGTCATGTGAAACTTGTGAACAACAGTATTATAGCTATATCGCTGTTGCATATAATGATGTTGTATGGTGTTCGTTCTGTCAAGTGGGCTGAACACAGAAGTTAAAAATATATATGGCTGGCTTTAAATGAGAAGGTCATAAGTACAATATTATGCGAAACATGAAAAAAACTGTCCGAAATTACAGTTTACTTACGGTAAAACTAGCTGTTTCAACTTCAGTTTGGTCTGCATGACAAGTTCCGGTTTTCATGAAAATAGGCTTATAAGAAGGTTAAAGAAGCCACTTGTGATGCTGATTGTGAATATGTATAAGTCTTATAAGGTCCTTTTCATTCTAAGGCAGCGATATATACATGTGGATGTGATATCAGTAAAAACAGCATTTAACTTGGATCAGTCTCCACACATTACTACGTGTAGTTAGTTATTAGGTCTGTAATACTAACCACTCTAAGTCTCTAACCACAGTCTCTGTGATAAACAGGCTTTAGTATAAGCTATTTTTCGTTGGATTTCAATGAGCATTTCATACACAAATCACCTACCATATTATTATTTACCAATAACAACACATTGATTTTAACAGAAATTTCAGTCTACCTTCATAATTGATCACTGCACACATTTTGTTCTAGAATCAATGAATTGTAACAGTTTGTCATAATTGTCTGGTACTTCACTAAGATTAGTCACTCATTGGAACATAAATTATTTATCAGATGTGATTAGAAACGTTTGAAACATGCTTTTCTAACTTTCTATCAGACTATACACAGACCGAACAGTACTTTTATTGCAAACTGAAATCTGCCTCCATGGCTGGTAAAGTTTTCCCTACAAAAAATTAAGTTAATTAAGTTATTTGGTGGAAAAAATCAAATAGTTGACAAAGTTATGCATAATTTGAAATTTCATCAGCTGAATTTTGACAATTGATCAAAGTTTGAACTGAGCGCTCGGTTTGGGGATGTGTGCTCTATTGGACAAGATGGCTCTGTAGACCCCTGATGTAAAACCCCCCACCCTTCCCCAAGAGTTTGGGGAGGGGGGATTCAATTGACTCGTTTATTACTGCACAATAAAAATTAAAATGAAGACGTCACACAAATTGGGTGTGAAACATAAATAGTTCATGTCCTTTGTAACATACTTAATATGTATGCACTATGCATATACATTTTGTATGTAATTGCAGTACATTAAGCAATGTTCATACTACTGTGTAGCTTTATGGTAAGACTATTAATTTTCCATGTCCAGTCATTCACCTTTCCAGTTACTGTATATAAATACATATATATCCAGGTGTGTGGGTGAGTGTGTTTTTCTCACATTTAAGTTTCCTGCAAGGGGTGTTCAATAAATAAGTGAAAAATCTCTTTATTTCCATTTCTTTATGATAATAGTGACACCTAGTTGAATCTTTCGAACAGGGGTTGATCAATAACTAAATAAAACAAAATGCTCTTATTTCTTCACAAATTGTTACGATGACAAATACATTAAAAATGTAAAGGTGTATTCTCAGCCTCCATCGAAAGCCTTGTGGTAGAGTTTCCACTTCGAGTGCAGGAGGTCCTGGGCTCAATCTCAGGCCATGTCATACCAAAGAGATTTAGTAAAAATGGTACTGATACACCATTAATCTTTTAGTGTCCAAATTTCAGCAATATTGGTCCTTTTGAATAAAGTGATTTTCTAATCTTTTTCATGATTTTCTACACCCCTTGTGCATAAATTATTATGGTTTAAAATATAACCATGTCAGAAAAGTGTTTTATATCTAAATGTATTATTTGTATCTTTGGTACATCACATTTGCTTATACAATGTTATCTAAAGTTCTAAACAATCTACCAATAGTTGTATGTAGGCGTTGGAGCTAAATTGGTTGTAAATCCTCCTAAATCCTCATTATATTGGGTACTTGCCCCCAATGACAGTACCCGTATTGTATAGACTCCCACTGTTTGTTGTTACCGCATACTGACGCCATTGTTATGATGTTATCCTGCCTTTGATCACCAGTGTGACAACAATCCCTTGGTTTGTATCTAGTTAAAAATACAAGTACAATTACTGTACTAGTTACAGGTAATTAGCAAAAAATGCTGTTCTTTTAAAACAAGATTAGAAATAACCTAGGGCTTACTTAAGTTAATTAACTTAGCTCTTAAGAAGCCTCAATCAAATCAATAATGTGTACTTCAGATTAATTAAAGAAGAGTTACATAGCTTTCTATTTTATGCATACAGTATATGTTGTTGCTTATGACTCAGCCACTGGCTTCTCATGCGGTCAATGTTTGATTCTCAGTCACAACACGTCATACCTGGCCGAAGCGTAAAAACCAAATCTATGTATGACCTATTGGGATACTATAAAATTCAACTTGTTGAACTTATTGCAATTGATAGCACAAAAAGTCATGTAAAATCTGATCACTGTATGACTTATTGCTATTCTACTGGTCTATTAGGATACAGTCCAGGAACACTGGTACCGAGGTGAATTGGCTCCTGTATAAAACTTAAAAATTATTGAGTCTGGCTAAGTTGTGTAAAACCCGAATAAACAAACAGGGAGAAGATGAAAATGCAAGCAGTGTGTGGGTTGAATCAAGACATGTGAGATTTACAGTGTCTTAAAAATTAATTAATTAATGGTCAGGTTGCATCCATGACTTGTGTTCTACCCAACAGGATAGATAATTCATGCTTGGTTCTTGATAATGCATGATATCTTTCAATGTCAATGGCATCATAGTAGCATATCATCGCGTTGTGTCTCTTCTGTTCTTTTTTTGAGTTTATGGTGAGGTTTCAATGATATATCATTATGTCACTTTATATATTTCAACTAAACTATGTTTTAGGTAATAAACTGTTAAATTTGTGTCTTTATGCCCCCCGCATCGGATGATACGGGGGTACCGGTATATTGTTTTTGATCTGTCTGTCCAAAAATTTTAACCTTGTTTATAACATTAAAACCTTTGGCCTAGGTTCTTCAAACTTCATGTGACAGTGTGCATGCAACTCTTCGACACCTACAACCTCTACCTGTTTTGAGGTCACTAGGTCAAAGGTCAAGGTCACCAGGGTGTTTGTGGAACACATCTTGTTCAAATGAATTTAAGTGAAAAATATGCTTTAGAATATTACCATCGTGTACTGACATACTTAAATGTATGATGTTGGTACATGTTTTAACGTTTATCTGATAAACATTATCATAACAAGCTTGTTATTATGTGACAATTGTTGAAATTGTACAATTTCAGATAAAATCATCACCAATTTAATTATTTTAAGTGAATTTTAGAAGTTTACATTTCGTCATGCTAGTTCAACCCTTTACTCCACAGGGCCCCTGATCAATCTACCTGCAATATTCTGCCCAACATGTTAGCTGGCAAATCAACTGATCGAGGAGCATATATCCTTCTTTCCTATACAGGGCTCTACAAATTTTTTCTTGGTAGAGTTGTCCCGGACAACTGACCATGACAAAATAGAGTTGTCCGAATTTTAAGTTCAGTTGTCCCAATTAAAACAAGCAGTAGTCGGGTCGCGTTCGTAACTGTAGAGGCCACATTATTTTACTAAAGCATTTCACCATAGGTAGCCCTATATGTGAGCTCAAGACAAGGATATGCTCTACAATTTAAGAAGCTACATTCTGTTGTCAATGTAAATCATAATATCATATTGTAGTTCATATGTTGAATTTGAACTTATCCAAGTCAGATTCCGACTGCAAGTTGACACTACCTAGTAAAGTTTGTTCTGTATATAAGTCTGTCAGTGTTCTGATGTTGCAAGTATGCACTGAGCTGTGCTAAATACTAAGTGGCTAATCACACTCTGTTTGACTAGCTGTTTGAATGAATTAAATATCAAGTTCGGCAGGTTGTCTACACAATTCAAAGCAAGATATTTCAGGGTTAGAGCAGTAAAACAACTCAGGACATGAACTTCCACATGACTATGAAAGGATTTTTTTTAGTATTTTGGTGCAATCAATCACTAAATGATTCTTCTACATGTTGCATCATATGTTTGACAGATGCCACACTTTACTACAGTACTTAAATAATAATGGAAAATGATTTTAATTTATTGTTGATAGCTAGTAGCTAATAATACTAAAGAAACATAAACATAATCAACCAAAAACGAACTTGTCCGAAAATGCGTATGTATCCGAAATCGGGTCACTCGCGTGTATCTCGTAGTCTTATTTCCGATCATTTGTGATTTGTACCAGTCAATTAATGAGTCTTAACTCATCAAGATATGTTACATACTTAATTATGATGTGAAATTGAAAGAATACTGCCGTACTGTCCTTGGCAAACCTGTTTTATGCGTCACGAATATTCAACAAGTTAAATGTCCAAAAGTTGCAATTAAATAGTACAGTAAATTACTCTCGACAACCCGTGACAAATAACTCGCTGATTTTCAATAATATCGTGTCAATTACTCAAATTTAATACCCACAAATATCGCATACATTACGACATCTGCACATCAAAGACGTCGCTCTTTTACTGAGTCGCAGCGCGGTGCGTTTTGAAGTCGTTAGATCTTAGAGCGTCGCCGACTTCTTCAAAGACCTTGACAGAGATTTTCGCAGGTGGTGTCGATTGCTTGCTAATTTTTTACTCGAGTTGCAAGTTTGTTGGATTACTGTTATATTTCTATGTAGGAATGATTATTGTGGAATATACGTGCATTACAGGTATCTGATGATTTTCATTATTGATACGTCTTTTAGCGACAGATTTTAATTGATTACTCGTCAATATTGTTGCAAATAGACTGTCACTGTACCGAATGTTATCCAATCAAATTAGAGAAGGCGGAGCTTCGACGCGAGTTTTGCATTCAAGCATGTAAGTAGACCTCCCGTGGTGCTTGATTATCGGTAATTGACACGGATTATCTGACTATCGATTGTTTATTGCAATGTCCGGAAGGCCACATGGGGGTCGTAATATTTTGTCACCGAGAGTAAATATCGGATGTAGAATTTGATGATACGCATTTTTTGGACGGTTATCCGATCTTATTGTCCTTTGAAATTAGAGTTGTCCGGGACTAAATTTTTGCACAAAGTCAGTTGTCCGAAACGGATTTAGAGTTGTCCCGGACGTCGGACTATAGGATTTGTAGAGCCCTGCTATAATTTCGTGAATTCCTATGGTTTCGTGAACCCTGTTTGACATATTTCTGCTATTAAATGTGCAGGTCCAAAATTATTGACAAATGATTGATGAAGTTAAAAACATGATTTTCCATAAATATTTTGAGCATATGTCACTTTAAAACAAAGTTTAATGGAAAAAATATAAAATACCCCTAAAATTCAGTTAGACAGAGAAGCAGATGACCCCATGTCTATAATTTCATCATTTATATGCATCAGAACCATCACACAGCCACCATTTTCAATGGGGGAAACGTATTGGGGCGGAAGTGGATACACCGACTATTTCAATGGCCGATTTACGTCGATTCGGTAAGTAAATCTTGACTTTTCGTTGCTTAGTAAGGCGTTTGAAATAAAAACAAGCTGACCAAAGTACCCGGCCAGGTTTCTAGTTTGCGACCCATGGTTGTTTTCCCTCCAAGTACCTATAACTAAGCAGAACACTCGCGCAAATTGACGTTTTGGTTACAGATACCCTGATTTGTGAATATTTTTATTTGTAATATTTCCCATTTCTCCCGATTTTCATGGTTTATGGATTGTTTATGGGCCTAGTTTCATTATTTATATGATTATAAGTATGCATGTGCAAAAAAAAATGCGATGCCATAATATATTGAGGCAAAACACACGAAAGATCCGCTATGATACCCCTGATTTGTGCCGTTTGGGGCAAACACCCCTGACACGTAAGAAATGTGGTATAATAAAAACAACATGCGACTTGATCATTAACTGAATATTACGCGCAAATCATAAAAAACGTACATTGTGAATACTAGAAAAGTTTATATGTTAAAACAGGAATATGTTTTCAAGTTATACACATATATCTACTTGCCATACACATTAAATCTGCCACTGTGTTAAATTTTAAATTATATATTCACAATGTTTATGGTTATTCTATTTGCAGAACAGCCCATAGACTGATAACGTGATGTTGTTGATGCTGCCTACTAACACCTGACAATGAACACATACCTACAAAAGTGGATTCAATGATAGGACCAAGCATTTAACGATTAAATAGTTGACAATGACATGGATGATGGAGTTCGATAGAAAGTGTGAAATTCTATACTAAAATGAGAAATATCAAATAAAAACCCTTAAAAATCCACTTTGTTTTGGTAAGAACATGTACGTGCTTGTGTGTGATAACAGTTCACGGTGTCAATCCGTATTAGCACTCTCTCTGTGCAAAACAATAGTTTTTGACGACTCAAATCGACAGAAGAGGTACGAAAAACAACGATTTTGCCATAAATACAGAAAGTCCTTGAACCAATCTGGCCTCTAAATGCTTAAAATATTGCAACTTTCATGAAATTACGTTAAAAACAGCCTACTTTCCGTTTCGTTGTAGCACCGGAACCCTCTCTGTTCTGGCACCGGCACCCTCTCTGTGCTATAGTAATTGTGAGCACAGCGAGGATTCCCGTGCCAATCAGCTGAAACACACAGAGAGGATGCCGGTGCCACAACAAAACCGAACGTATGTATTTTACGTAATTTGATACGATACAGCGTTTTGCAGGCAGGGTGCCAATACGTGTAGGGGACACCGGAGCAGGTCAGAACGGTCATTTATTTTTAACGAGGGCTTCTCTCAAATTCTACAAGTGTACAAATTAAATACGTATTTTTTATCAAGCATGGAATCTAATCCCATAGTATAGACGCACTTCCTAGACTGGACGATTGGTTATCAAAATATGAGCATCCAAATGGACGGGGCAAATCGGAACATGGTCGCGGGGTTAAGATGGAAAAATACGTTAATCATACTCTGTCCTATCCTGTATCAACTCCTACCGGACAGGTTCCTATTCACTGTAGTAGTAGATACTCTACAGAACAAAATACAGCAATCCCTGACGTATTCGGATACTCACCACCACGGAGCTCAAGTTAATCCGCCCTATTATTTGACTCAAATATAACTACTCACACAACCACTTAATACATAGATAGCATACCCCATGGTTTTGGTACTTAACACCTCACACTAAAGTCACAATATGTCCTACGAATAATTACAACCACTGGATACAGCCGAACAAGGTCGTTTACGGTAGGTTGCCACCCTAGAGATCAGTTTTATTGGTCCCTATTTTAGTTGTTGGTTCTTGCCACTGTCACATACATGCTAGCTATAAAATATACAACTAATGTACGCGCCACCAACAATTACAGCCATAGCAGGTCCAATGTAGAACAGTCATCCCGAGGCTGGGTACTCGCAAACATCAACTACAACCATACCAGACTCGAAGGGGTCTCACAACAACCATATAATACCCATTTTTTAATTTTTGCCACCTAAAACAACCATACCCGGGTTTATGTGGTGATTATTCGACACACTAAGCCCATTCTAGGTAAGAAAGGGTTCTCAATCTCGAACAGCCACCGACTATAGCCAACATATTCCCTTAGGTACAATCACACCGACTACATGTATATGGAATAGCTACAAACCATGTATGCATGGTTACGTTCCTGTCTGTAGTAAGAGGAAGTACCGCACGCATGGTTGGTAGCTATTCCATATAGTCGGGTATTGCTGTTCTTGTGTTGGTAAGTATGCATAAGGTATGGTTGTACTGATTCTAAAAAAGGTAGTATATGGTTGTTGTGAGACCCCTTCGAGTCTGGCATGGTTGTAGTTGATGTTTGCGAGTACCCAGCCTCGGGGTGACTGTTCTATGTGGTTTTGAGCACCGCATCGGACCTGATATGGCTGTAATTGTTGATGGTGAGTACATTAGTAGTATATTTGTATAGCTAGCATGTGAGTGTGTATGTGACAGTGGCAAGAACCAACAACTAAAATAGGGACTAATAAAACTGATCTCTAGGGTGGCTACCTACCATAAACGACCTTGTTCGGCTGTATCCTGTGGTTGTAAAGATTCGTAGGACATATTGTGACTTTAGTTTGAGGTGCTAAGTACCAAAATGGGGTATGATCTGAATGTATTAAGTGGTTGTGTGAGTAGTTATATTTGAGTCAAATAATAGGGCGGATTTTCTTGAGTTCCGTGGTGGTGAGTATCCGAATACGTCAGGGATTGCTGTATTTTGTTCTGAAGAGTATCTACCAGTACAGTGAATAGGAACCTGTCCGATGGGAGTTGATACAGGATAGGACAGAGTATGATTAAAGTGTTTTTCCATCTTAACACCGACCGTGTTCCAATTTGCCCCGTCCATTTGGATGCTCATATTTTGTTAACCAATCGTCCAGTCTAGGAAGTGCGTCTGTATTATGTGAGTAGATTCCATGCTTGATAAAAAATACGTACTATTTAATTTGTACAATTGCAGAATTTGAGAGAAGCCCTCGTGAAAAACAAATGACCGTTCTGCCTTGCAACGGTGTCCCCTACCCGTATTGGCACCATGTCTGCAAAACGCTGTATCGTATCAAATTACGAAAACTACATACGTTCGGTTTTGTTGTGGCACCGGCATCCTCTCTGTGTGTTTCAGCTGATTGGCACGGGAATCCTCGCTGTGCTCACAATTACTATAGCACAGAGAGGGTGCCGGTGCCAGAACAGAGAGGGTTCCGGTGCTACAACGAAACGGAAAGTAGGCTGTTTTAACGTATTTTCATGAAAATTGCAATATTTAAAGCATTTAGAGGCCAGATTGGTTCAAGGACTTCCAGTATTTTTGGCAAAATTGTTGGTTTTCGTACCTCTCCTGTCGATTTGTGTCGTCAAAAACTATTGTTTTGCACAGAGAGGGTGCCAATACGGATAGACACCGTTAACTGTTATCACACACAAGCATGTCATGTACATGTTCTTATCAAAACAAAGTGGATTTTTAAGGGTTTTTATTTGATATTTCTCATTTTAGTATAGAATTTCACACTTTCTATCGAACTCCATCATCCATGTCATTGTCAACTGTTTAAAATCGTTAAAATGCTTGGTCCTATCATTGGATCCACTTTTGTAGGTATGTGTTCATTGTCAGGTGTTAGTAGGCAGCATCAACAACATCACGTTATCAGTATATGGGCTGTTCTGCAAATACAAAACACTCTTAGAATAACCATAAACATTGTGAATATATAATTTAAAATTTAACACAGTGGCAGATTTAATGTGTATGGCAAGTAGATATATGTGTATAACTTGAAAACATATTCCTGTTTTAACATATAAACTTTTCAAGTATTCACAATGTACGTTTTTTATGATTTGCGCGTAATATTCAGTTAATGATCAAGTCGCATGTTGTTTTTATTATACCACATTTCTTACGTGTCAGGGGTGTTTGCCCCAAACGGCACAAATCAGGGGTATCATAGCGGATCTTTCGTGTGTTTTGCCTCAATATATTATGGCATCGCATTTGTTTTGCACATGCATACTTATAATCATATAAATAATGAAACTAGGCCCATAAACAATCCATAAACCATGAAAATCGGGAGAAATGGGAAATAGTACAGATAAAAATATTCACAAATCAGGGTATCTGTAACCAAAACGTCACTTTGCGCGAGTGTTCTGCTTAATTATAGGTGCTTGGAGGGAAAACAACCATGGGTCGCAAACTAGAAATCTAGCCGGGTACTTTGGTCAGCTTGTTTTTATTTCAAACGCCTTACTAAGCAACGAAAAGTCCAGATTTACTTACCGAATCGACGTATATCCGCCATTGAAATAGTCGGTGTATCCACTTCCGCCCCAATACGTTTCCCCCATTGATTTTGTAAATACACATGCTAGAAGAACCCCCAATGGAATTCCACTGTGAACCAATAAAAACAGAGTTCCAGAATGATTTTTACCGACCAGCCAATCAGAATTCACGAATCTTTAGGAAACTTGTCTTCTGATTGAAGAGTTGGAGTCCACTCATCATGTTTTGTATTTAACTTGTTGAGAGGGGTTCAGGCATTAGTTTCATCGTAGAAAAATGTTTATAAATCAACAAACAAGTGAGCATTCTCCAAAAACATGTCTTATGTTCACGAAATCACAGGAAAGCAGGCTATTAATTTACATTTATATGTATCAATACATATTGATATGTATGTGATGTATTAATTTTGTTATACTGTCAATCGACGGAGTAAATCATGTGACAAATGACACTTGTACACCTTTATTACATTATTGTGGGGGTTTATGGGCCATATTCTTGTCACCACCATGTTTTATATGTTATCATAATGTAAACAGTTTACATAATGTCATAACATGCATTTTGATGCAGGTAGTTCCCATCCTTGCCACCATGTTGTCAGATCAACAGTACTGTAGGACTGCCCCAACCAACTTTTAAACATGCTTTCGTAATAATTCCTTAGTTGAGACATGATTATTCCAGGAGAAAGTCAATTACTAAATATATTAAGTTTGAAATGGTTGCACTATCAAAGCCGTTGCTGCATAAAAGGCTATTGACAATTTTGAAACTTCTGGTGATTTCAAATTTGATAAAATAAGTAAAATTTCGAAGTGGAAACACCGTTTCAACTATTTGTTTTTGAATCCACTTACCAATTTATATGATATAAATTCAAGTTTCAGAGTGCATGTGTCCTTCAATGCCAAATAATCCTGCCTGCAAAAATAAATGATTATCTGGTATTTTTGTGTGCTAGTTATTGGTACTTGTATGTATTTGGTTGTTAATAGATTGGTTATATTGCCATGGAGACAAATACATCCTGTGTCGGCTTTGATTTCTTAGTCACAAATTAATTAGTACCTAAATTAGGAGCTGCTTATTTGATTATACTGTCAAATTCCGTGCCTGATTCTCCTATAGTATTATTTACTGGCTGTAAATTAGTAGTATCTTGCTATTAAAACTTCTAGGTAAAACTGGTATTCTCAGACTGATCAATAAACACTCAATATACTATTAGGATAATTTCTATATGCTTCACAGTATTTTCAACTTATATATTTATGCCACCCCATCTTTGATGAGGGGATATATTGTAATGTTTTATACATGTCTGTTGATGGTTGGTCTGTAGACCATAATATTATGGTTTCTGTTAATTGCGCACGAACGCTTTGCCCAATGATCTTCAAACTTGACATGGATGTTGGTCATTAACAATGGATGACTCCTTAAGAATTTGAGGTCAAAGGTCAGTGTGACCTTTACCATTTCCAACTATTGGGCTGACATGGGGGCATATGTGTTTTACAAACATTTCTTGTTATATTATTATTAGTATTTTTAAAGGGGCCAGTTTTATGGGCAGTTCCAGATGGGAACCACAGACCCGAAACCCCTTCAGATTTTTGCAACAAATATTGTTATGTCATATTTACACAAGTTATTTTATTTCAGTCATATCACAAAAATCCTACCAGAAAAAAGCTAGTAAGACCGCCTGTGCAAAACGGCTGGTTGGACACCTTTCTGGGGAAAAATCAGGTTATATCGGGATCATCGCCTTAGAAAAATTGCTGAATCTGTGCGTGCTGATGTACAATTTTGAAACCCTTGCTTAGTTGCTCATTTCACAAGATCATTTGGTGACTTCCGGCTTATTGTCTTTTCTCTTAACTTCCTTATATCAAGTGAATAGTTAATTAGATATGACAGGAAATCACTCGTTATATTGTGTATTCTACTATACCATGTTAGCTATGAGATTAGACCCTTTGTGTTACATTAACAGCATAACTAAGCTTCAATATAATACATGCTTCACTTGAAACATTCCAGCTTCTTCATCAATCCAGGTCAAGTAGTTCTGTAGGGGCTATATATGTAGGGGCTAAATCTCAAGTGCCCTTTTCCCATTCCCATTTTATCAGCCAATATATTTATAATTGACCAAATGCCCACTGATGAGTTAAAGTATACTTTCTGTTTTGTTTTGGTGTCATCAATGAGTTTAACAGGGGTCCTATGATTCCTGAATAATGCAGAATTCTGGATTTGCTGCATAAGGATGTATGATCTTTTCTTGACAAGATTTATTTGAGTTATTTGATGAAAATATTTAAAGAATTGACACAGTTATAATGGTCATTTGAAGTTCAGTAGTTTGAAGTTTTAACAATGAAACCTAGATCTATTTGTTTTCAAGATTGGGCATTATGAAATTTTGAAAACCTGGTTTAAAATATGGATGTCTTTTTAACTGCCACGTCAGGTGCCAGTAACTTGGATGGAATGTTTCAACATGTGGAAGAAGATTCCTATGTTAATTATGCTTGTTTTCATCCATAGTTTGAATATTTCTCATGTTAATTATTAAGGATCCTTTCATCAGCTGTTTCAGCCATTTGGATTTTAATTTATTTTTTGGATCAATTTCAAATTTTCGTACTTAGCACATGTTCAAATTAGTATGAACTGCCCCAAAATGATGTTTTTGTGCAGTATATATAATATATCATATACTTGCACAGCTGTTACAGTATACTGTAAAATCATTAATTTTCACGGGGATTAAATTTTGTGGATTTCTTGGTTCCCTTGTATTTATTACCCTGAAATGCAAAATCCATGAATTCAAGACCCATTCAAACAGTCTTTTTTACCAAAACCAACAAAATTAAATGATTTTACAGTAATTGCATTCATAATCACAGCAGCTGAGTCCTACTAGCTGTAATAACTTATGCATACACTTGCACTAGGAGACTATGTATTAAAATCATTCCTTCAAGAATTTTGGATAGTTGTAAGAGGATAAAAATCAAGAAATCCTTCATCTGGAAACACTCTTTTCAGAAATGCTAAAATATTTATACAATGAAATTAGTTGCAGAGTCTTGCTGGAATGAGTTCAATATACGGGAAACATTCTGATAATGAAACTGGACAACAGCCAGTGGCTTATCAGACCACGCCCCCCAGGTCTTAGTCTTTCTTACTGTAGAAGCTGATGATCTTGGCTGGCTGTAAAATTCCAAAAAGATATCATTCATCAGCAAAGCTAATTGCTTTCTGAAAATAAGATATGTAAAAATAAAGAATTTGTCTGACTATTCATTAAGGTTATGTTCCAGGGAACGTTGCTTTGGTCCAAGGTTCATTTGTGTTGGGTTTTAAAGTAACCTTGAAATCTGGGTTTGCTTCAAGGTCATTGGATGTTAGACCCATCCATGAAAATAGGACACCAATGTTGAATTCTTCCACATGTGGAGAAGGTATTTCTCGGTTTGGAATAAATTCCAGGAAATTGAGCGTAAGTGAATCAGCTACAGTGTATAAGTGAAAAAATTATTGAGAAATAGCTTTAACATGACTAAACAGGTACAAAACCTATAACATACAATTGTACCATTAAATAGGTAGCTGGGCAGATATATTGCTGGCTTAGAATTGGAAGGTCGTAACTACAAAATCAATATATTTAGAAAACAAGAGAAAAGTGGCTGTAATTTACTGTTTACCTATGCAAAAACATGTTTTTAAAACTTCATTTTGTTCAACATGACAATTTCTGATTTTCATGAAAATAGGCTCATAAGAAGCGCACTGTGAAGCATATGCCAAATATGTATCATCTTATAAGGTTGTAAGTAGTAGTTACAACCTTCTCATTCTAAGCCATCGATATAGCATATGAAAACAATATAAAATACTGTATAGATGATGCATCAGAAAGCTTCACAATTTGAGTATTGCGTTACTGGGAGTAAACTTTATCGCAGCTGGCCATAAAATGTACATTCTTCCTTAATGAATAGGTAATTGGTTGGTTTACTTCAAGTAGATCATATATAAATGTTTACAAATATTTATGCTATATTGATCTCCTCATGCCAAATTGGCAGATATCCGAGATTTTTGTCAGGATTAAATCTATCCCACAATAGGGAAAGCAAATCTGACATGAATACATAATGTATATGAGCCTAGTTAGTCATTCATGAATGTCTTAAATGTATGACATGTTTTTTTACGATTTATTTTGCATTGTTGATGATGAATGTTTTTTCATAGATTCAAGGTTGTACAAGTAGAATTAATGTTGTTAATGTAGTTGATGACGTCAGTAACATATATACTGGTGTTATTATTGATGTCGCTCAGACTCCAACTAACAATTAACTTCTTATGTAAATATTACAATTTGTTTAACGCCATGTTGTGACCATTTATGCTGCCCTTCTCCTATTTTTGGAATGCAATGTACAACCTATACAACCTATACAACCTATACAACCTATACCCTGCATACTTGTGGATTTTAGCAGCTTTTTGTTGTCACAGTTGGATAAAACTTGTTTCACTATGATGGCATCGAAATAATTGTGCAGTGCAGCATTATGCAATTATGTGCTATTATTATATGTACATGTTATTATTGGCACTTAAATGCTGAGGTACGTATATGACATCAATGTTGACCTTTCTTCCATATGTGGAGAAGTTGTAATTGTCTGGTTAGGTTCAAGTATTCAGGTTACTAGTCGGTTAAACATTAAGAATATGAGTCATGACAGAACACTAAACTGCCAAAACCATGTAAGGTTATACAACAAACTATATAAAATTTACAATTTATAATGCTTAATTTTATTATACAAATATGTCCGTGTTGCATTCTGTTTGTTATTGTACAATGTGATCTATTAATAGCATACACATTGTGATTGTATAATATTATAGCATGTATTAATTGTACATACATGAATAATGCAAATATGCGTGTGCACATTTATTTGTCAGTCAGCTCAGTGAAATAAAAATAATTTGTAAGTAAGCCAAAAAGATTTATAAGCATGTAGATACTTTGAAGGCGGACAAGGTCATGTACAAACTTTCACGTCAAATTGAAAGGCCAGACAATGTCATGAAATTTCACTTCATGTTGATGCATTATAATACAAATAAAATTTTAACACAACGTCATAAGGGGAATTACGACACTTCTTAAAACAATAGGATGTTGATTTAATGCAAGTGATATCATAGCCTGACTTCCTGTTTTGATTATTGTCAGTGATTAGTTTAACTATGATTCGTTTAGGCCAGTCAAATTAATTATTTGCTACATTAAATATTATTCATATTTTGAATCCATGAATTTATGAAACGTGACTGGGTGGGTACAATGGCTGAGTCGCCCTTCACTAGGATGGGGAGGTCTGGGCACTTGGTTGCGTTTGAAACGCTTTGTAAATATGAATGTTGTGAACCCACTTAAAGATGAAATGGTTGGTACCCTAGAGGTTATTGCCAAGTTTGGACAAAAGTAAATAAACTGACACAACTGTCTCAGATGATCTAAAAAATTTAGCCTGGCCTTAAATTGTTTCGGTTATGTCTTGTACTACATTGGCTGTTTAATATATTCATATGGTGTGAACTGGAAGCTTAATATTTCCACAATTACCATTAATATATATCCATGTCTCTGTGTTTGCGCAGTTTGATATACCAGTAATAGCGCCACAATAATATTTGCTGACTCGGTGAAAATCTCTATACTTGTATATACATATGAGTTAAGATGAAAGTCTAAGGAAAAACAGCCAGAAACTGAAAACCTATGTTAAACAGAGCCGAGCGGTCATTGCATGACTTCTTTAATAACAAAGTCCAATTTTGTAATAATGGGGATGGTGATAGTATTGTTTGTGTATTCTGAGAGTTGTAAGGTTGTTCAAACCCTTAGTAAATTGAAAAAAAAATTGAGAAGCTTACACATGAACAAAATGGACACAAGTAAATGATGTCAGGTGTATGGTGCCTAAGCAAATCACTACTAAGCGCCTTCATTCAGTAAATTCCTGTTGATTAAATATTGAAAAAAAGATATGAGGAAATTGGACAGGGGAGGCAACACTCAACCAGCTGAGCACAGAAACAGTAACATCACAACACAACTACACAGAGCAATGTCCTCACACAACCCATAAAAATGATTAAAAACCCATGCCTAAGAAATGCAGGCATGAATTACCTCCCGTGAAAAGTGCTGTGTAGTGCTTTGCTTAGGCAACTAACACAAGGGTTTGGATAAATGATGACATTATATACATTGATGAACATATTTGGTTATAGAGCGGGTTATCTTTTGGTGAAACATTGCTTGTATTTACTTTGTGAGATAGGATTGAATAATTGATTGATAAAGTCATGAGGGATTGATATATGTCTACACAAGGAAGTTTAATGGTGTCCCCAGGATACCTGATAGACACATTCGTACAAGACTCTTAGTCAGAATAAGTGTCCAAAGTTGGAACATGCAAAGTATTAGGGTTATTGTCGAGTGTAACGCATGACTGTCCCATCATTGTGTGGATAATCTGGATATATGGTCATTTTAACTTCAACTGCACAATCATTGCATGTGCCATTTGTCCTGAGAACACCACAACCCTGCACTCGAATGGGAATTGACTCAACCTCCACATAATGTGTGGAAGTAATAAACAATATAGATCCCCCTAGTCTGGGGATCTGGGTTTCTGAGTGATACGAAGGCGACTCCGCAGTCACCGCATCTTATTCATCCTGGTTATATATATGCCTGCTATATTTTAGCAGAAAGCTGACTGGCAAATAATTTAGCTATACTAGGCTCCACCAGAGTGTTCATAAATCTCTATTGCCTTACAGGTAGTAGCAATAGTACATTTGACATGATTTCTGTATATAATTGATAACTTTTATCTGTTATATTTTTCAGGATGATGCAAGACAGTTTTTTGGCCTTGCTGGAAATGCTGACGAGGGTGATTTATCGGGAGAATTGGCGGCTATTATGAAGAGGTTATGGGTTGATTCAGGTGTACAACATTGTGTCGGACGTTCAAGAGAATATCAATTGAACGATTCAGCTGAATAGTAAGTAGATCAAAGGTTAACTGAGTTAACTCAAGTCCGTCCTATTCTTTCGAATGGGATAGTTCCTTCATTAGTATTACTTATCGAATTGACAGTATATATAATACATAAGTTCTATAATTATACACAGCATATTATGGTTGATCTGTAAATTGGCTGATAATTGTCTAGGTAATTATAAGTTGTGTTTTGTTCATATACCCTCGGTGAAGAAATCAATTCAAGATTATACATGCAGACACATAATGCAGAACTTGAAAGATATTTGAAACCAGTCTGCGAAATTAGCACTTGTCCAGTTGTCTGGGACATGCTTGTACTAAATATAAACAGAATGCTAATGAAGCTTGATAGTCCACAGAAGTCACAACATAGCCTAGAATAGAACTGGGATAATTAGTTAGTTTACATAAGAACTGCACACGATTTACAATAAATGGTGACAAAGGTTGAACCCTTATACCACTGTATTTATATAACACTGTTGTATTAATTTCCTGCATCTTAAATACGGAGGCTTAACCAGACTACAATGAATTCTGTATGGTTATTGTTAAGTAGTTGGAGATGGTTGGAGAGGATTAGTGGGAAATTCAGTGAAAGATATAATTGAAGAATTAGAAACTTGAATCATATGTAGAAGATACATAATGTCCATCTTTGATAATGTTTATTCGGGTTAGTGCCATACGAGAGGGGGGATTCATTGGCTATTGTTTGCCATTTTTTTCTTTGTTATTTAAGTGAGATATCAAATCAACTGCCTACTTTTCTCTAAGAATAAAACTGTTCAGTGACTTCTGAACGATAGTGCAAGGTGCCGAGACACTTCTGGAAGTTGTCTGACTACTATTTTTTTGCTCAATGTAAATGTGAGAAATTCTGTGTCTAATCAATATAATATAATCAAACAGTGTGTAGGCTCTGGGTGGAATGTACTGTACATATGTTACTGCTGTAATTGCCTACTGTTTTAAGTGCTGTTTGTTTGGTTACCGGAGACCCAAAGTGCCAGGTTGCAAATTTGTTTGAATTATTTTATATGACAATAAATTAATTATTGATATGTAACTAAAATTAATCATGCTGCAATTATATTATTGAAATCAATAATCATAATGATTAATCAAAGACCATGGCTTTCTCATTAAAGGGACCCTACCTAGATTTTGTTTCCCTGTCTCAGGTTGTCATCAATATTGTTTGAAACTCACTTTAACCCCTTACTCCATATGCAGTCCCATATTGGCAGACGGTGAATTAGGGATTTTAAACAACTTGCCTGAATCAGCAAAACTGAACACTTTTCCTATATACTCTGTACGTAATTACTGCAAAAGTTACAAACTGTTACTTGCCCGAATCGACAATTACTTGACCCAGACAACCGGACAAGTGCTAATTTGAAACTGTATTGGTGATCTGCCTAATGATTGGGCGAACCATGAAATTCAGGAAATTTATTCCCCCATGAAAATTAATGATTTTACTGTATTTGTTGTTTGCAACTTCCACATGAAAATTGAATACATTACTGGTGAATGACTTGAAGACTTGAATGACTTTTATGACATACACCCAGACCTGTATCTGACCTTACCTGCTATGATTAATAGTCACATGACTTAAAGACTGGTACCCAGTGAGTGATTCTGTGAGTTCAAGCATTATATTGATTTGATTATAAAAGCCTTCGATAGTGTTGGCTTTAAACTATGTAAACATTTGCCATATGTCAGACATTTAATGTGAACTTTCGTTTCGTTCTGTGATAATAATAGTTTTATTAATTTGCTGAAATAATGACTAAAGTTGTTAATATGTGGGTTGTGTCATTTGACTCCTTTGTACTGCAATTTGTTCTTACCAATGTTAATCTGTGTTTAAAAGTGGTCATGTGATTGAAGCACCCAAAATGATAAAATCAGTAATTTTATAACAATTGTTTTACTCAGTTCCAATGCACATGAGTGGAACCAGGTGTTTCTAGGTAGATTTCAGACCTCTTCCCTACTATCCGCTTTCTCATTGAACCTCTACACAAATTTCTGACTGTATTTGTATATAAATAATTCCGTACAATAGAAGGCCAAACTTAAGACAAAGCTATATTCTGGTCAACATGTTCTGAGACTCATAAGAAGCGCCTTGTTGTGCGGATTTCAAATATGTGTCAAGTCTTACAAGGTCGTGAGTAAATGGTTCTTATTCTAAGCCAGCGATGAATGTACATTTGTATTACTTTTGTTAAGTTGTTCATTTTCTACCATCCTGATCACAAATTACACATCCCAAGGGAAGTTAAAGACTGAGATAAAGATAATGTAATCGGTAATGTTATTATTTCAGTTATTTGAATGCCTTGGATAGAATATCGATGCCTACATACGTCCCTACAGAACAAGATGTGTTACGAACAAGAGTGAAAACAACTGGTATTGTGGAGACACATTTCACATTCAAAGATCTACATTTCAAGTAAGTAACTGTACTGTGATTATATATATATCATTTAAGCCTTGGGTTTGTGGATTGTCCGGTATGTGCTGATTCGATTCCATCCACAAGTCCGGGTAAGCGATTCACAGATCAAAACCATGAATCAGAAGTTTCAAAGTTCATAGAGAAATTATAGATCTAGTACATATTTATAAAGAACCATAGCCATGTATTTGACTTCCATCAAAATATTCCACCTGAGTCTCAAATCAACAATCAGTTAATTGGACGGCAGTTGCAGCACACGAGTACTCGAATATCTGATCTTACTCCAGAATATTTGAATATGTGGTAAAAAACTTACAACAGCCTTATTAAGCCTTGTGGTGATAGCCACTAGGATGGACAAGGACTATACATGTACACAGGCCTGCATTTATTGTATACACATCCTTTTTGTAACTCAAATTCTCTTTTTCTGTTAATGAGGACTTTTCTAAGCCAATTTCTATTGTTTATTTATGGTAAGGAAATAACTTGATGTAATTTCCTAGAACTAAACATTTCAAAGATCGACTGGATGTCTATAACTTGTTAAACAATATTCAGTTCTGTGTAATTGTTAGGCAATCTGTGTTTAACTAAATGCTTGAACATCAGACTACACTTATATGCAGTGTAACCTCACTTCAATAAACAGATAACCTTTATGTACCGCAGGGCTTAACACTAACTATTTTGGTCACTGGTCAATGTTCCCCAGGGCTTGACACTTAACTATTTTGGTCACTGGTCCGACAGAAAAGAAGTGTTAAATTTGTAAATAAAACAACTACTGGTCCTTCAAGACTTTCACTGATCCTTCTAGATCTTCACTGGCCTTGGACCAGCACACCAATGGTAATATCAAGCAGTGTATCAAGGCCAATTGAAAATGAAGGAGGCATTTTTAAAATCCATCCTGACTATTTTGCAGTTTAATATAACCTCCAGGCTCCATGATTAACCTACGACAAACTCAACTAGGAGACGTATTTTCAATTGTCATAAGATTTGGCTCAGGTGTTGTTATTCTATTACTTTTCACAGTGATGTCATGCAGAACTATTTATAGCCGCAACGTTGGTCCGCTAATTTTCAATAGCATGCAATATTCCCAATTTGGACAAGTTACTTCTGGAATTGGTTAAAAAAAATCATGTCCCCTGCTCAACATTATTGTGATATTTTCCCTTTATTTGACCCCTCAGTTCATTTCCCATGAAAATACTGAGTAAATTGGTTTGTTGTATTTTAGATATAAACTCAATCAATTCATTCTTCTTTTGATATTGATCTTAAGAACTTTTCACAATATACGTGAACTTCCTGTTGTCTATTGTGACAATATATCTATCCATTAGTTTCCTGTCAGTTTGTGATATTGTCTTTCTTATTACTGTAAAATCATTGAATTTCAATGGGAAAAAATTTCGTGGTTTTGGTAAAAATACCATTTCAATGGGACGTTAATTCGTTGATTTTGCTCTTTAGGTAATAAATACAAGGGTCACAATTATTGTTCGATGGGATTTGATTTCGTGGTTGAAGGTGAACCATGAAATCTTCTAAATTTAATCCCCACGAAAATTCATGATTTTACAGTGTTGAGTTTATTGTCTATCTTGTACTGTATAAGGTCTACAAGATTGTCTTCCATTATGATCACATTTATCTTTATAAAACATAGTTTGTCTATACAAGTAACTGATATTACAGATGTTGTATTTGTCTGTAGCTAAATTTTAACCTTGAAAACTGTTTTAAAGAGTATAGGGCTATATTCTAACAGTCATTTAATGTCAAAATAATTACTTGCATCGTTTTTAGGATAATACCAGACAACCTTAATTGCAAATTAAAACTTTGGATGGGTTCGTGTACTTTGATTCAATCGTCGAAAAATAGACGATTCTTATAATTTCATAGTGTGTTCTAGAACACTTTCGTATGAAATTGGACAGTCCATGTCCAATAAATCACAGGGAGAGTTTCTGTTAAAACTGAAGCGAAAAATGATCTAATGGATATGAAAGCATTGACGTCGCGTCACAAGTTAGAGCTATTTTCAATTTCGCGTAATTTATTTGCCAAATGGTGCAAATGTAATTATGTTTGTTTCAATAAATATCATATGTTATATATCAATCGAACGAAGAAAATCAGCACAATCGACCTGAATGTATATGTTTTGAGTTTTATTACAAAATCTCACACTTTCAGGGTTCGAAATAACCAGAACACGGTGAAATATCACTGTAGAGATGTAACATCCAATCTCGTGGGGCTTGAGAAAAATGTGTGGAGAGCAAAAACCATACGCAAAATTTCTATATTTTTTGCGGAAAAATGATTCTTAAACGTAAAAAGTTGATGTCATTAACGTAAAAGCAAGTGACATCATCATAAAGTCAAATAGTTTTATTCTGTGTTGCGGGAACAGTTGTGTAGAGATTTCAAAATTACGGGAAAATAAGTTGTTATTACACTGATAAAATTGTTCTACAAGATTTATTTTTAGCTCACCTGTCACAAAGTGACAAGGTGAGCTTTTGTGATCGCTCTTCGTCCGTCGTCCGTCGTCCGTCCGTCCGTCGTCCGTCGTCCGTTCACAATTGCTTGTGAACACACTAGAGGTCACAAATTTAGCCTGATCATTATGAAACTTGATCACAATGATCATCTTCATAAAATCTAGGTCAAGTTCGATATTGGGTCATCTGGGGTCAAAAACTAGGTCACTAGGTCAAATCAAAGGAAAACCTTGTGAACACATTAGAGGTCACAATTTGAGCCTAATCTTTATGAAACTTGATCACAATGATCATCTCCATAAAATCTAGGTCAAGTTCGATATTGGGTCATCTGGGGTAAAAAACTAGGTCACTAGGTCAAATCAAAGGAAAACCTTGTGAACACATTAGAGGTCACAATTTGAGCCTAATCTTTAAGAAACTTGATCACAATGATCATCTCTGTAAAATCTAGGTCAAGTTCGATATTGGGTCATCTGGGGTCAAAAACTAGGTCACTAGGCCAAATCATTGAAAAACCTTGTGAACACATTAGAGGTCACAATTTGTGACTAATCTTTATGAAAATTGATCACAATGATCATCTCTATAAAATCTAGGTCAAGTTCGATATTGGGTCATCTGGGGTCAAAAACTAGGTCACAAGGCCAAATCATTGAAAAAGCTTGTGAACACACTAGAGGTCACAATTTGAGACTAATCTTTATGAAAATTGATCACAATGATCATCTCTATAAAATCTAGGTCAAGTTCGATATTGGGTCATCTGGGGTCAAAAACTAGGTCACAAGGCCAAATCATTGAAAAAGCTTGTGAACACACTAGAGGTCACAATTTGAGCCTAATCTTTATGAAACTTGATCACACTGATCATCACTATAATATTTTGGTCAAGTTCGATATTGGGTCATCCGGAGTCAAAAACTAGGTCACGAGGCCAAATCATTGAAAAAGCTTGTGAACACACTAGAGGTCACAATTTTGACCTTATCTTTATGAAACTTGATCACAATGTTTATGTCTATAAAATCTAGGTCAAGTTAGATACTGTGTCATTTGGGCCAAAATCTAGGTCACTAGGCCAAACAGGTGAGCGACCCAGGGCCCTTTGGACCCTCTTGTTAATAATTTCTCTTTGAAATTTCCTATAAAAAATACGTTTTTCATATATTATTAAATACGGTATTCATTTTAGATTTTGATTCAAGAGATCAAAAATTATTTCAAATTTTCTTTGTCTACCTAAAATGTCCCACCCTGTGCTTAAAACTAAAAATTGCATTGAACATGAAATTTGATTCGATCGAACGTGAAAATTTCTGTAAAACATTATTCGTCACTGAAATGATAAAATACGTTTTTTCCACGCTGTTGAATAGTATATTGTTTATCAAAATCGTTCAATATACGGCGAAGTTATTAGTATTTTTCAATGTCGACACAAAATGTCCCATCAGCAAAATTACGTACTAAGTAATGTCAAAATATCTTAGTGTTTATGTTGTAGCTTCAATAATTCAATGCAAAATTGAAATTGAAATTTTAAAAAATGGTTTGAAAATGTTTTTTATATACTCGGAAATGTATACAGTACTTTATTCATAAAGGGATTTTTATTTTGCATTTTGTGTTCATTGGGGTTCCACCAAGCAGGTCTAAACTGTACAAAGAGCAAATGGATAAATGTACACATTACAGCAATATCGTTAATTACAAGTTATTTTGCCTAAATCTAAGTTCTGTAATTCCTAAGGTTGCTGAATATACCCCCTTTACACATAGTTACACAATTTATGTGTTTATGGTTGTTGTACGCCCATGATTTAGTTATTCTGTCAATTGTACGCCTTATGTCCTTCATATTAAGCTAAAATAACGGCGTTTTTGACGTTACACAAAATAGCTCCAGTCTTTGTTTTTCAGGTTTTGAAACTTTTTTTAAAATATTGTCCGTTATAGCTATATTTGATAGTGGTTTATTGTTTACAAATATAAAATAATATTAGGGCAGTAACTGAAATTTTTTTTAGATAACATTTAATTTTATATTTAGGAGAAATGTACTATATACCTACACATCAAGAGCTCAGTGCAAAACTAGTGTACATAGTACATACTTTATAGTACATTCTTTATAAATTTGATGTAGTTACAATATTTTTGCACCAGGCCCTCGACATGTAATCCATTTCAAAATCTGACGTCAGAAAGTTTGATGAAAAATGATTGAAATCCTGTGTTTAAAAGATATTTGTATACAAGTACACACTTGTGACAATCATAAATCTTTGTGAAAATACTTGAAAAAAAGTTCATCACTGTGCTTAGACTTAAATTTGTAAATAGCATGAATTGTGTACTTTTGGTATTTTCGAGGAGATTAAAATTGATATCATACTTCAATATCCAAGTGTCATACAATAAAAAGGTTTCCCGTTATGTGATATATTACCTAGTCATTTGAAATGACAATACAGATCATTTTCATTGGGGAATTTCATATGATGTTTGACATTTGAATAATTTCTTAGAATTGTAAGTCAAGGATAGAAAATTGAAACAATAAATTTTCAATGTAGGAAGTTATGCCTAGGTCCCACTGAGCATTTTTCCTGAAGTTTTCAGATTTTTATTGTCCAAAACGGTTGGTTTTCTTCATTTTTCCTATGAAAATGGACAATTTTCAGGATTTTTAATCATTAAATATGTGGTACATATGAACTAACAATTAATTGACTTTAAAAACTTTTAGTGAAATACACTTTTGTCAGGGACATGTTATGATACATTTCATTGTTGTTCTACATAGACAGTACTGTAAACTCCAATGATGATCAAATACCGAACCAACATGAAGGCGGTATATTTTCGAAATGTAGTTCTAGGTTATTATCAGAATCATATAGATAAATACTAAATACTGGTAAATTCTAGCCATATGTTATAAAGGGTTAAAACCATCATTATGCAGTTACTACCAGCCTAGTATGGAATGTCTTTTTCAAGTTTTTATGTCCAATAATTTCCTTGCCAACCAATTTATGAGGTCTCCATCAGTCAGTGTGTGTGTATATCAGTAGTAGCTGTATGTTATGCAAGTGTGCTCAATAAAAAACGGAAGTTTCATATGACCATCCTATCAAGAAATTGCAGCTTAACGAGGAACGTAGAGATAAATTTGTCCTCGTTTTTCGTCTGGGAGTTTCCCCTAATATAGCTAGATCAACATGTTTTATAAGCGGTTAACAACATAATGTCTGACTTGTTGCCAGTGGCTTCTATGTGCATTTATTTGTACACTTGTTTGTCCTACTTTCTTGTCAAGTTGTCATATGAAAGTTCAGTAATTGATAGAACAAACTCACGGAAAACTGTTGTTAAATCTGTTGGTACACAAGCACTAGTTTGTATGTATTACCATTGTAAGTGAATATCTCAACACTAGAAATGCTTCCGCGAGATAGGGGTCTTACAGTTCCCGAACAATCTGGAAATCCGGGTTAGTAGGAGAAAAAATCAACATTTCTGCAGAAAATGAAATTATTAAATAAAAAAAATAAAAACAAAGTTATTGTCATTAAAACCTAGTTAATGTGTAGGGGTGCATGGATAGAGTGAGCAAGTGATTGAGTGATCACTCTAGTAGCTATCGTCCTAATAGTGTCTCCAAGGTGTAGAGAGTTAATGTAGTGATAATAATAACAACACACATGTTTTAATCTAAAATATGATTCATTAATAAGATTAATACTAAAATTTGCTATCATAATTTATGTGCTATTGACACTTTCCTAGAACATAGATGTCCTGGGGGATCATTCATTTTCCAGTACTTAAAATATAATTTTAAAATAACTTTTAAAAAACCTGTTTTTCCTACAAAGCCACTTCAGCATTATTCAATGTCACAGAACCACATTATTTATTTGCCTTAGTCTTAATTTGTGTAATTATCCATACATCCAAGCAATTACAAGAAAATTATGTACTTGGTCCCAATCTTTCCAAGTATCTTAAAATATAAATGTTAGCTTAAAAATGAGCTTTCCCTCATATCAGAATTTATGCAACCATGGATAATAGGGAATATTTACTAAGGTATACACGTAGCTCATAGTTCAAGCACAGCATACATATCACAGTTCACTATTGTTTTTGTTCTCATTTGTTGCTTCAAGTTTAACACAATAACTAAATTCACACCAGCCTGCTCACATAGAATGTATTTATATATAGTGTTTCTGCCTTCATTTGCCAGACATCTTTCTTCTAAAATATGGCTGGCATATATGAGTGTCTCCACCCGGATTTGAAACCAGGTCATCTGGGTAGGTGGCAAACGCGCTAACCACTAAGCTACGGAGGCACACAATGGTTATATACTTGACTTATCTTCCTGGACCATATATACCAAACAATCCTCTATACGCTTCATGAAGAGCAAGCTGTTGTAATGTATGTAACACTGATGGAAACGGTATCCGACGTTGGTTACGTCTTCTCAATATGTCCTTATATGGTACTTGATGTTCTTGTAATGCTGCCTGTGCCTCTAGATCTGTTTTCACATCACCCTGATGTTCTTGTAACGCTACCTGCTTCACTTGCTTTGTTTTCACATCTCCTGTGTCTCTCTTTCCTGGTCCATCTTGTCCAAATAAATGTTCAGCATTGGCGTTATCCACAGTATCCTTCGTTGTTTGAAGACGCGAGCCGTAACCGAAATCCAGTACTGGTATGCCTCGTGTCTGTACAAAATGTTTGTCCAACATTTCAATCCGTTGAACCAGTTGCTTGCTTATATCTATATCAGACTTATCATCTGTCGAATTATTTCGTATTCCAATTAAAGGTTCTGAAGTTAACAATTTTGCTTTGGTTACAGTTTCAGCTGCCATATTGTTATCCTTGTTCATGTTTGCATCATCATCATGCATGTCTACTGTCCCTGGTACATGCACAGCTTGTGTTAACATTATCATACACATTATACCCACTGCTATGGTTAGTACCGACTTGATTGCCTCGGATGACATGATGTTTGGTGTGCCAGTTATAGTTGGATTCTGTCTATTCCATGCTGAAACTTGTCGCTTATATACCGTATTGGCCTGGGTGCTAATGTTAGTTTGGTCATTATGTTAAACTGTTCACTAAAGAGATGTTGAAAAGGTTGAAATGGGTAATCAACTAATCATTATACAATCCAGTGGTGAATGAGAGACTGGTCTAAATGTCTAATATATGCAGACTGATGACCATTCACCTGATGTCTGTAAAACATCTCCCACAACATTTGCCAAGTTTTACTGTGATTATATTCTCGTTATCTTTGTATATATTGCCCAAATACATTTATTTATAAAACGCATTTCCTAAATGCTAATGTAAACAAAACTGTAAGATTTTGCTATCTTGTGTCTGTATTCACGATTTGTCATCATGGTTGCTATGATACCATGCAACTTTCCAAAAACGCGTGGTCATTGCAGCACCTGATCTAAAGAGAAGTGAAAGGCAATAAAGAAACAATCACTGGTTTCAACTACTGGGAATTACGATAAGCATTATATTTTTGAAAACAAACAAGAAAAACTGAACTGATACTAACAGTAGTTGCAAAAACTGAACTTAAAAGTTGTTGCCCTTAATTTAAAAACTGACCTTAATAGTTGTTGCCCTTAATTTGTATGCAGAGGTAAACTTCTTATGATCGACAAATTCTTGCAGATACTTCATTGATTTTGTTTCCTTCATACAAATATCAATATAGATTCAGCCAGTAGACTGGTTACTAATAATCTGATTGTTGGGGGTCATTTATTATTAAGAGATGTGTACATAATCATGAATATGGTTGTCTTTCATAAGTCATGTAAGATATAAATAAAGGCATATAATGACCAGGTGTGACCTGATTTGTACATGTCTGCGTTCTGGTCCAGACTCGAGACTGAAATATGTACCATAATTTTGTTAACAGGATAATTAAATAAAAATATGGCAGATACTTTATATATTATAACTTCTTGAGGGATTGTGTTGCAGACATTTCACAAATTAAGCTATTACATTTAGTTGTTACACAATTGTACCCTCCATTTTTGATAAGTGGGTTTATTGCTTTGCATTGGTCCGTCCGTCTTGGACCAACATGGTTTCCGTTCAATAACTCGAGAATACTTTGTCCTAGGATCTTCAAACTTTAAATTACATGGAGGTTGGCCAGCAAAAGTAGGTGACTATTATTGATTTTGAGGTCAAAGGTCAAGGTCATGCAGGTAATGAAAATCTGAATGACAATGTATACACACTTATGATTGCCTCAGTTTATTACAAACAAACTAACAATAGCCTGGATGTTTTAATGTTTTGCTTTTGGTAGTGAGTTTTGCCACATTTTCATAGTGAGTGTTGTCATGTTTTCGCAGTAAGTTTTGCCGTGTGTGTGTGTTGTACCATTCCCTCCTCTATGGTTAAGGATTGTTGACACTGTATTTTCCATTTTCATTACCACTTTTGTTTTCTCTCCGTTTCAAACTGGAGAGACTGCTGTGAATAATTGTATTGTAGCCCCTGCGGGACTATATTCCATGCTTAAATAATTGTATTGTAGCCCCTGCGGGACTATATTCCATGCTTAAATAATTGTAGGACTATATTCTATGCTTGAACATATGTATAAACTGTTACTTTCTCTAAGGCGATATAAACAAGAATTGTGTAACAAATACACACATGCCAATGAAAACGAGAATTATAAACACTTAGGAAACTATGCTATTACATTTAAGTACCTATAGAATATAACTTTACTTGGCGTTAGTGAAGTATGCACATGCATTTTTCTGTTTCTAGATAGTGTATTTGTAAAATAATATAAATATGGAAAAAACAGGCCGGCCCGTTTTATCCCCAGGGGATGTTCATTGGGTTTGGGGTGGGTGGATGGATAAACTGACCGACATCTTTATATGACTGAAAATAAATTGTTGATAAATCATATGTCGGGTTATAACTAATCATGATAATTAAATAATACAAAAAAAATATGCTGTGGAATTTGGTGCAGTTTTCATCAGTATTTGTATACCACTATAATGTTGAAATATAATACAAAGAAAACAACAAATTGAATCTACTGGTATAATAGATATATCTTATTTTACCCTGGTCAAACATATTGTTATATGCCATAATAGTGATACATTCATACAGCAGATTTTAAATACTCTTCAGAAAACATATTACTTGTAACACGAACGAATGAAATGAGCCGTTCTCCAGGAAAACCGGGTTTATTGACATTGTAATAGTAATTATGTAATAATATTTAGAATTAAGTCGAAGATTTAATTTTTCTTATAAATTATGATCAAATACTTTCTGTTGTTGCTATGGTGACCAATTTCAGAACACTATCTGTATTGAGAAAAACAAGGGGTTAGTGATTAAAAAAGCAGCTACTTTTCTCTTTAAGCAAACACTCACAATTTTGTCTTTTGTTTTATTAACATAAGAAGATTTAATATTCTAAAATGTAACAAAAGTTTGAAAGAAACATTTACGTCAATAATTTCTCAAATACTTAACTTATGAAATTTTTACATTAGGTTGCAATACCAGAAACTAATATTTAAGTTGGAATACCAGAAAGAAATATTTTTTACTTCTAGTGAAGTATAGAAGGTGAGGGTGAGGTTATTATATTGGATAGGACAATACAATAAGTAGGTTTCTGTCAACTGCACAATGTGTCCATGAATCATCTGTATAGACCAGGTCAAGTTGTATGAAACATGTTTATAATGAATATTAGATGGTGAAGAGTTATTGAAACCTCAGTATTTATACTTGCCCTACTACCTGTTGTTTATCACTATTTGATGATCTCCAGTTGTTTGTTGACTGGATTCATGAAGTGATTATTGGCAATTTATCTGTATTTTCATAATGTGTTGTTATAAACAATTATTAATCCCAGCCGGGAATCAGCCAGCCATTCACAGTTTGCTAGCCAGATCGTGAACCAGGAAGCACGATCAGCCCTGGCCCACGGTTGGCTGGCGATCTAACCGGGCCTGAAAATAAAGTTTGCCTCTACCAAATCAGTTTACCATGTTACAAAAATAACAAATTAACACTTTTCCCTTTTATCCAAGGTGAAAAAAAAAACAAATTAATTCTTTTCCCTTTTATCCAAGGTGCAGGTCCCCTTCCCCAAGGTTTAGAAAAAATGTTGGGTTAGTCAATGTACTTGCTGCTTCTCAAGTCACTTATTTGTTTTCACATTCTATTGTTTTAATGACATATTTACATGTATTGTATATGTTTATATTACAGAATGTTTGATGTAGGTGGACAGAGATCAGAAAGAAAGAAATGGATTCATTGTTTTGAAGGAGTTACAGCCATTATCTTCATTGTTGCCATGAGTGAATATGATCTAACATTGGCTGAAGATCAGGAAATGGTAGGTCTTTGTTCATTTATTCATGTGCCCTTCTGTTCTCGCTTATTCTAGTAGGCCCACAGTCTATTGCCTAAGCAAATTGCTATGTAGCGTTTCACGGGTGATATCCATATTGAACAGGAGGTAACTGAATGAAGATGCTCGGTAGCTCTTTGCTTAGGCAATCGACACCTGATTTGCTGCTCTGAAGTTATAAAAGAATGAACATTACTACAGTATATAAATCATAATTTTAACAATAGAACGCTATTCGATAGTGTTTTGGTGTAAGGATTTGTGATAATGCCATCATAATGTCCCTTGAAACAGACTTGTGTCTAATATTGATAACATATAATGTTGTTGTTGTCTGTATGTAGGTACTGGATTTAAGGGGAGTTGTGACCCAGTGGATCCACATATAATGTGCCTGCCATGTTTCAGTAGATATAAAGCAAATAAAGGCTATGCTCAGCATTTTTTTTACCCAGTGGAGCCCATGATCTGTCGCCTTTTTAGCTCACCTGACCACATTGTGGTCAGGGTGAGGTTTTGTCATACCGAGATGTCCGTCGTCCGTCGTCCGTCGTGCGTCGTGCGGCGTGCGTCGTGCGTTGTGCGTCGTGCGTCCGTCAACAATTTCTTCAAACGACTTCTCCTCCTAAACCGCTTGGCCAAATTTGATAAAACTTAAGAGGAATGTTCCTTGGGTGGACCTCTACCAAAGTTGTTAAAAAAATTCCAGTCCGTTGCATAACTAGGTCACACAGGCTAAAAATAGATTTTCAAAAAGGAAACTTCAAAAATCTTCTTCTCTGAAACCGTAAGACCTAGAGCTTTCATATTTGGTATGTAGCATCACCTTGGGGTCCTCTACAAAGATTGTTAAAATTATGTCCCTTGGGTCAAAATTGGCCCCGCCCCGGGGGTCCTTAGTTTTACATAGAGTTATATAGGGGACACCTTAAAAAATCTTCTTCTCCGAAACCGCTTGGCCCAGGGCTTTCATATTTGGTATGTAGACTCAGCTAGAGGTCCTTTACAAAGATTGTTCAAATTATGTCCCTGGGGTCAAAAATGACCCCACCCCGGGGGCCCTTAGTTTTACATAGAGTTATATAGGGAAAACCTTAAAAAATCTTCTTCTCCGAAACCGCTTGGCCCATGGCTTTCATATTTGGTATGTAGACTCAGCTAGAGGTCCTCTACAAAGGTTGTTCAAATTATGTCCCTGGGGTCAAAATTGGCCCCGCCCCGGGGGCCCTTAGTTTATAGAGTTATATAGGGGAAACCTTAAAAAATCTTCTTCTCCGAAACAGCTTGGCCCAGGGCTTTCATATTTGGTATGTAGACTCAGCTAGAGGTCCTCTACAAAGATTGTTCAAATTATGTCCCTTGGGTCAAAATTGGCCACGCCCCGGGGGCCCTTAGTTTTACATAGAGTTATATTGGGGAAACTTTAAAAAATCTTCTTCTCCGAAACCGCTTAGCCCAGGGCTTTCATATTTGGTATGTAGACTCAACTAGAGGTCCTCTACGAAGATTTTTCAAATTATGTCCCTTGGGTCAAAATTGGCCCCGCCCCGGGGGCCTTTAGTTTAACATAGAGTTATATAGGGGAAACCTTAAAAAATCTTCTTCTCCGAAACCGCTTGGCCCAGGGCTTTCATATTTGGTATGTAGACTCAGATAGAGGTCCTCTAGAAAGATTGTTCAAATTATGTCCCTGGGGTCAAAATTGGCCTCGCCCCGGGGGCCCTTAGTTTTACATAGAGTTACATAGGGGAAACCTTAAAAAATCTTCTTCTCCGAAACCGCTTGGCCCAGGGCTTTCATATTTGGTATGTAGACTCAGCTAGAGGTCCTCTACAAAGATTGTTAAAATTATTCCCCTCGGTCAAAATTGGCCCCACCCTGGGGGTCACCATTTTACTTAGACTTATATAGGGAAAACATAAAAAAAATATTTTTGTCTAAAACTACAATGCCTAAGAGCTTTGATATTTGGTATGTAGCATCATCTAGTGGTCCCCTACCAAGATTGTGCAAATTATGCCCCTTGGGTCAAAATTGGCCCAGCCCCGGGGGTCACCATTTTACATAAACTTATATAGGGAACACATATAAAAATCTTCTTGTGTAAAACTACACTGCATAGAGCTTTGATATTTGGTATGTAGCATCATCTAGTGGTCCTCTACCAAGATTGTTCAAATTATGCCCCTGGGGTCAAAATTGGCCCCACTCAGGGGGTCACCGTTTTACATAGACTTATATAGGGAAATCATATTAATATCTTCTTGCCAAAAACTACACTGCCTAGAGTTTTGATAATTGGTATGTAGCATCATCTTGTGGTTTTCTACCAAGATGTTCAAATTATTCCTTTGGGTGAAAATTGTGCAGGGTTTATAATCAGGTGAGCGATATTGGGCCATCATGGCCCTCTTGTAATCCTTGTATAATAATTTGGTGTACTCCATTAGAAAACCCAGTTTAAGAACAACTATTGTTACAGACGAGGAATGGCTACTTGCTGGTGAAGTTATTGTCTGTACAAACAATGTAAGATGATAAACTTATTATTCCTGGACTGAGAGAAAGATAATAGCTTTGTCATGTAAACAAATTAACAAGGCACACTCCCTAGTTCACAGTTTTGTTATGGAGAAAAAAAAAATGATGCTGTTTCAATAATAATATTTATACTGTGTCACCTTATACTAGTATTCATAGTTCTTCAATGTTACCAATATTATGAAACAAATCAGGCTCAAATAACATACAACATTTCTGTAATACTGTCTTGTTCCATGTATTGCCTGCATTCTTGTAATATCAACCCAGAATGTGATTCTGTATCCTCATCATTTCTATAGAAAATAGCGCCATCATAGCTCCGTGTGACCTAAATACTTACTGATGCTAAATGGATATTATGGCGTTTGTCTGTAATTTGTCTGTAATAAGACCACATACAAGATACACATTACATTACACCAGAACCTGACTTTCTTGACCAAACACAACTTTTATATTAATATTAAAAACAGGGAAAAATGTAGGTTGAAAAAAATAATTCAATTTTGCTGTTTCCATTTATTAGCTCACTGTGCTCAAGGTGAGCATTTGTCATACCAAGTTGTCCGTCGTCGTCCTCTGTCGTCGTCAACAATTTATTCAAACGACATCTCCTCCCAAACCGCTTGGCCAATTTCAACCAAACTTCACAGTAATGATCCTTGGGTGACCCTCATTGATAATAGCTAAAATCGTTCCGCTCCGATAAACAAGATGGCCGCCAGAGCTATAAATAGAAATATCATTTAAACGCTTTCTCCTCCTTAACCGCTTGACATATTTTGATAAAACTTTACAGGAATGATCTTTGGTTGACCCGTAACCAAAATTGCTAAAATTATTCTGGTTGGCTAAACTAGATGGCGGCCAGAGCTAAAAATAGAAATATCCGTTTAATGGCTACTTCTCCTTAACCGCTAGATGTTTTTTTATAAAACTTTACAGGAATGATCCTTGGGTGCCCTTATTCAAAATAGCTAAAATCGTTCCGCTCCGATAAACAAGATGGCCACAAGAGCTAAAAATAGAAAAAATCTTTTAACGACTTCTTCTCCATAACCGCTTGGCCAATTTTGATAAAACTTTACAGGAATTATCTTAAACAAACTAGCTAAAATTGTTCCACTTCGGTAAACAAGATGGCCGCCAGAGCTAAAAATAGAAATATCCTTTAAATGGTTTCTTTTCCTTAACTGTTTGATGGATTTTGATAAATTTTATCGGAATGAGTCATATCAAGTACTTGGCATAAAACTGAAATTTCCCTACATGACTCAGGTGAGCGTTACTGGCCCCACAGGGGCCTCTTGTAAATTTTCTAGCTGTAGAAAGTAGGTTAAATTATGTGAATACACAGTGATGAATATAAATAGAATGCTAATTAAAATAATCAGCTGAATTCTATCAATAATGCTTGGTTGCTATGTGACTACATGTTTACCCTTTTCAACAATGTAGGGTACATCTTGCTTTGAATGTGTTTTGTTAATGTACATTACCATTTCCCATTGATAATAAGTTAATTACAAAAGATTACCCAAGAATAGTCCTTTATTCATTGATTATGACCCGCATATATATAAACAACATCACTTTGAGTTCAAAGCTGTTTGTGTGGCACGTCATTCTGGGCAGTGCTCATTTCTCCCACATTATGAGAAAAGGTAAATAAGAATTGAACTGTCAAAATGCTTAAAGTCAAAGTTTAATATGTCAAAGTGCTGCAAGTCCAAGCTTCAACTGTCAAAATGCTGAAAATCTAAGCTTTTACTGTCAAAGTGCTGAAAGTCCAATTCTGTTGTCATTAAGCTTAAAGTCCAAATTTTAGCTGTCTGACAAAAAATCAAAAGTCCATGTTTTCTGTTACTTGCAGCTTGGAGTGATTAGAAATGGTTGGTTATATTGAAATATCGGAAAACTTGTTTGGTCAATGTGTTTGACATAGTTATTATATATGAAAATCTATTGGGTTGACAAATGGTGTCGCTGTGAATAGGAAAGTTGCAATAAATGAAACTTGCTTGTCGAGTGTGTACTTGTCATTGTTCTGGTGTTTCTCCTCGTAGTGCTATTGATTTATCTACAGACAAGTTATAATTATGTTACATGGTAGTAGTTATCGAGAAGATAAAATGTCTGATATATATATTTGTATATATGATTACAGATATATATATATATATATATATATATATATATATATATATATATATATATATATATATATATATATTATATATATATATATATTATATATATATATATATATATATACAGGGTGTTTCATAATATCTGTCCCCATTACAAATAAATGACATGAGTACATTCATTATCTCAACTGATATCTTCATATATCAATGGAAAGCTAACATTTCAAAGTTTTGTTCAGTATATTGCATGTCACTTTTTCTATCAAAGCAACCCGGTAACAAAGATTCTTGCAAAAAGTCATTTTTTCGATAATTGTCAAAATGAAGTTATTTTTTACCCAAATTGATAGCATAGCTCGTAATTATTGAATGATAAAACAATTTTAATAATGAATGTTTATTAACAAAATGACATTTCGATTTGAAAGTTTATATTATATACAACACGTTGAAAATAATTTGATGTAACAGTTACTTTGGTTTCTAGTTGCTAGGCAACGAAAGAACATAATTATGCAGATACATTCTTGCATGTAGTCAAGCAAACAGGTGATTATTAACAATTATTATTTTTTCCAAATGAATGTTTTAAATTCACAAATAGACCTATGGAGTTTTTAATACAACCACCAAAGCAATGTATGACTTTAAAAGAATAATTTAGAAAGAAACACACTGAAGATCAGGCTCTTGTTTTCTTAGTTTGAAAGCGAGAAAGTGATGGGCGTTTTTCAAAAAAAGTGCAAATTGTTGTCCCAGACATTTATTGACTCATAAAATAGTGTATATAGCTCTCAACTGAATCCAACAGTTGTCATGTACAAGATTGAACATATTTCCTTCTACCAAACCCTGCAAATGTCTATATAAACTGCTTATATCCTTCAATTTTTTGCGATTAAGAATCTAACTCCCTGAAAATGGGCTGTCCCAAGCAGTTCAGAGTGATGTTGTTCCTTCAAAATCTCTTTAATTATATGAATTTATCATGCTAATTTAAGCTAAATATAAAGATTTTGTACTTTGCAGTAGATGATAGTCAATTTTTTTGATTGATCTGGAATAAAACCAGTGTTTTTTTACGTGAACAAGTGTGTCCCTCACTTTTGTTCCATCCTGTTACCTTACTGGTAAAACAGGAATAAATCAAAGTATTTATTTCTAGGTATAATCCAGCTATAATTACTTGATAGAAGTCTCCTTAACAAAGAGAATGGGGAAAGGGAATATTATGTTTTATTAAGAACAATAGTGTTTTTTATAAAAATCATACAATCATATTTGATGGTAAAGCTTAATTGTCCATCCTGTTACCATGCTCCATTGCTTATAAATTCAACATAATGACATTAAAACTCAGACATACATTTAAAAAACATTGGGAAATCTTATTTTCACCTTAATTATGACTCTTTAGAGGGATAATTATTATTCGTAGGAAGATTTACAATAAAATTGTCCATCCTGTTACCACGCTTTTTTGTTCCATCCTGTTACTTCAATTTTGGTAACAGGATGGACAAATAATGGATATATTTATCATAAATTCCAAATTGCTTAATACCTTACAGATTTTTAAATATCATTTTAAAAAAGTTATCTTACATAACAAATAATATTTTTTAATGTACTTTGCTCCCGATACTTAAGGAGGCAGAGCTTCTTGAAATAGAAATTACGGCAATACTTAAGGTAACAATCCATCTTAATTGTATGTCATAATGTATAATTACTTCTTTTGTCAAATTGAATGATTACAGAGTATCAGTGAATATCTCTAATAATGAAATCCTCCTTGAATGGCTTTTTTGTGGATGTTATATTTGACTGACAGGGCTGACAAATGAAGGTGCTTTCCATTACCACATTTTCCATCCTGTTACCAAATTTGTCCATCCTGTTACCGTTTTTCCGTCCTGTTACCATCAGATCTCTAAAGTTTTCAACTTTGTGTATTATTTTATATGGAACTCCTTAATTAAATGTTCACCAAGTTGGCATAATATTATGCAACAGTATTTCACTGAAAATTTTGTTTTAATATTAAATTGATTACATTAAACAGTTAAATAGTGTAATTATTACATACATGCGCAATGAGTGAAGGTGTATTCTCATGTAAAATGATGTTTTTGTATTAAATAACTTAATTATTTCTGCATATATACAACAAATATAATACATTTGATGATTTGCAACAATCAAATCATATTTATTTTTATTATATTAAAATTAATGTAGAAATATTGGTGTGGTATCAGGTTGGACAAATGATGTTTTTTTTAAAAATTCAAGCAATTATATTTACATTTTTAGCGAAGCAGGAGGTCTCCCCTTACTTGGAATGTGTTTGTTTTTAATAACTCTTTCTTATCATGTTAAAGAAAATTTGATTTAGCATAATTTTTTTTGATAATAAATTTGTTTCAAAATTTGCACTTGTTTTGAAAAACGCCCTGATCTTTTTGTGTAAGCTTCTTTCATCGCCTAGCAACTGGTAAACAAAGCAACTGTATCACACGTAAGCTTTTAGATTATCACAAATGGATTCAACTTTCATATCAATGTAACATTTTTGTTTTTTTAAAAAGATTAAAACTGGTTATATATCATGCTAAATTTTACAAGCTTTTTTTTATTCATCTTGGAAAGCAAATTCAATAGGGACGTCATTTTGACATTTATGGAAAATTGACATTTTTCAGAAATCTTAATTCTAATGTTGCTTTGATAGTTAAATTGTCATATCATATACTGAATAAAACTTTGAAATGTTGGCTTTCTATTGGTATAGGAAGATATCAGATGAGATCAGGCATGTATGCATGGCATTTGTTTGTAATGGGGCCAGATATTATGAAACACCCTGTATATATATATATATATATAACATTGCTCGGATATGTTCATGCCACAGATATGAAATATTGGTATCGTCACATCCCTGCTTGCCCCCAGTCCAGACAGGTTTCTTCTACTGACATATTGTACAATTGATAATTATATTGTCCTTGCTAGGATTGTATTATATCCCCAATGCCATGGTCACGAATCTAACCATATCCACGGTCAATAATCATATTGTTTGTTATTTGGCCTGGTGATCGAACAGACATTGTCTGGCATCTGGGTGATATGTGACCAGGGTATCATATTGTCTGGCATCTGGGTACTATGTGACCGGGGTATCATATTGTCTAGCATCTGGGTGATATGTGACCAAGGCATAATATTGTCTGGCATCTGGGTACTATGTGACCAAGGCATAATATTGTCTGGCATCTGGGTACTATGTGACCGGGTATAATATTGTCTGGCAACTGGGTGATATGTGACCAGGGTATCATATTGTCTGGCATCTGGGTACTATGTGACCGGGGTATCATATTGTCTAGCATCTGGGTGATATGTGACCAATGCATAATATTGTCTGGCATCTGGGTACTATGTGACCGGGTATAATATTGTCTGGCAACTGGGTGATATGTGACCGGGGTATCATATTGTCTGGCATCTGGGTGATATGTGACCAAGGCATAATATTGTCTGGCATCTGGGTACTATGTGACCGGGTATAATATTGTCTGGCATCTGGGTACTATGTGACTGGGTTATCATATTGTCTGGCATCTGGGTACTATGTGACCAAAGCATAATATTGTCTGGCATCTGGGTACTATGTGACCGGGGTATCATATTGTCTGGCATCTGGGTGATATGTGACCGAGGTATAATATTGTGTGACATCTGGGTGATATGTGACCGAGGTATAATATTGTCTATGTTATATACTACACCAAGGTATAATATTGCCCTGCATCTGGGTGATATGTGACTGGGGTATAATATTGTGTGACATGTTGGAGGTATGTGACCGAGGTATAATATTGTGTGACATGTTGGAGGTATGTGACCGAGGTATAATATTGTGTGACATGTTGGAGGTATGTGACCGAGGTATAATATTGTCTAGCGTCTGGGTGATATGTGACCGAGGTATAATATTGTGTGACATCTGGGTGATATGTGACCGAGGTATAATATTGTCTGGCATCTGGGTGATATGTGACCGAGGTATAATATTGTCTATGTTATATACTACACCAAGGTATTATATTGCCCTGCATCTGGGTGATATGTGACTGGGGTATAATATTGTGTGACATGTTGGAGGTATGTGACCGAGGTATAATATTGTGTGACATGTTGGAGGTATGTGACCGAGGTATAATATTGTCTAGCGTCTGGGTGATATGTGACCGAGGTATAATATTGTGTGACATGTTGGAGGTATGTGACCGAGGTATAATATTGCCCTGCATCTGGGTGATATGTGACTGGGGTATAATATTGTGTGACATGTTGGAGGTATGTGACCGAGGTATAATATTGTGTGACATGTTGGAGGTATGTGACCGAGGTATAATATTGTCTAGCATCTGGGTGATATGTGACCGAGGTATAATATTGTGTGACATGTTGGAGGTATGTGACCGAGGTATAATATTGTGTGACATGTTGGAGGTATGTGACCGAGGTATAATATTGTGTGACATGTTGGTGGTATGTGACCCAGGTATAATATTGTCCAGCATCTTGGTGGTATGTGACCCAGGTATAATATTGTCCAGCATCTGAGTGATATGTGACTGAGGTATAATATTGTCTATGTTTATATTACAGAACCGTATGATGGAGAGTATGAAGTTATTTGATTCAATCTGCAACAATAAATGGTTTACTGAAACATCTATCATCCTCTTCTTGAACAAGAAAGATCTGTTTGAAGACAAAATCATGAAGTCACCTTTGCACGTCTGTTTCCCAGAATTCACAGGTAGAGTATCCAATTCTTAAAGTAACGTGCATTAAAGTCATGTGACTTTGGGCTATATACCCAAAACAAAATTTGCTTCACTTCGAAAAATTTGAAGAATTTGAAAAAAAATGATGAAGAAATAAAATATTTACAGCTGGTTTCGTAGTGTTGGAGAATATTATTTCGTCATTTGTTACCACATGGAATATCACAGTGTTTATTTGATAAATCTCTATAACCAGTAACGAATGTCAGAAATTAAAGGTTTGAACACGGACTGTGTCATTTGAATCTCTTAGAATGTTTTTGTACTGTTGTAACAAAAACCTGTTGATGCCGTGATGACGAAATGTCGTTGTTTGAAAATTCCTTCTAAATTTATTCAATATACAGTGTTATTTATTTTATTAACCAGGTTTTCACAAAGTTATTAGAATGGCAAAAATGGCGGGCAGATGTTTAGTAAAATTTTAAGGCCATCCTTAACGTTTACTTGTAATTATCCGACTCTGGCAATTTTCATAGCATGCATTACTCATAATTATAGTTGATAATCATGTAATCTATAGTGACTCAAATTAATCTGTTGTAAAACTATTTTGCCAACCCTTGAAGACCTGGTTTTGTGGCATTGGCGCGTTTATTGTGACAGTTGTGAGAATATATAGGAATGTAATTAAGCATGTGTGAAGTTGTACGTTATTCCGTTCTCAGCTGATTAATTGACCTTAACCATAAAATACCTGTTTTACATGTAATTTTCAGGATCCGTTTATTTGAAGGTGTCATTTTGTCAGTATCATTTTCTGTTATTGATAAGACTGATGATTCCATATAGTGCATTATATATGTGAGACAAAGTGATGTCATTTGAATGAGGTTAAAGAGAATTCATTTTGAGAGTTATTACACTAGTATAGAATAAAATTGTCTGCCTCGATAACTCAGTGTTAGAGCATCCGCTTTATGTAAAGGAGATCCGGCTTTGGATCCCAGGCAGCGCTATATCAAAGACAAAATCAAAATGGTGCAAGTAAATCCCTTGTTAGACTCAGCATAAACTTAAAGGGAAACTGACTTCTCATAGCTTCGTGTCCATAGAAACCATCAGGGATGAGGTGTCAGGAAAAAAATTAATATTATAATAAAAACTAAAACTTGTAAAATCTTGTATCAACCTGAAATTAATTAGTAAAAACAAATAAAAAAGGATATATTTGCGACCCATATAAAAGCAATGTACTTATTGTTTATTTCAATTCCAGGGTCCAATTCATACGAGGAAGCAGCTGCTTATATACAGCTACAGTTTGAGAATTTGAACAAGAAGCGGGATACAAAAGAGATCTACACACATTTCACATGTGCTACAGATACCAATAATGTACAGTTTGTGTTTGATGCCGTCACTGATGTCATTATTAAAAACAACTTGAAGGACTGTGGACTGTTTTAGACCAGGGTAGGTGCAATATTCTCACTCATTTATCTCAAGGTCAGCACACGCCTTGAAAATGTATCTTGGATAAAGTTGCTCCACAGATGTCCCTAATTTCGGGAAACTTCCGTGAAGATCTCCGATTATGGGATTTGTTCTTGGGAAATTCCAGATTTTGGGAATCTTATGAAAATCTTCGATTATGGGATTTGTTCTTGATAAATCCCTGATTTTGGGAATCTGCTATTGATATCCCTGATTTTGGGAATCTACTAATGTAATTAGATATTTTGGGAATCTTCTGTGGAAACCTGTGATTATGGGAATCTGCTATTGATATCCCATATTTTGGGAATCTCCTATGGAAACCTTTGATTATGGGAATCTACTATTGATATCCCATATTTTGGGAATCGCCTATGGAAATTCCTGATTTTGGGAATCATCAGTGGAAATCGTTCCTAGAAATTGGCGACATTGAGATTCTGGTGTCCAAATACCTATTTTGGGAACCATGCTAATATCTCGATGGAAGTTCAAGAGTAGGGGAAGTAACTGCAAAGTTTCAACAGTTTCATAACACAGCAGATTTTACCAGCCATGATGCTTTGTTTTGCCTTGCGGAATAAAGGTCCGGTTTAGAATCTTTCAAATTTGCATTGGTTTATCTGACTACCTAGTGACCTGCCCTCACCATGAGTCACAAGTCAGCTGTTAAATATAGAGTTCTGTCTTGTTTGTTTGTTACCATTGGCAACCTACACTATAATGTGCCATGCTGGTGAATGTTATACTTTTCTGTAATTATACATTGGAAAAAAATTCATGTAGATAGCAAGTAGAGCAATTAGGAATAGATATTTTGATAGCAAGCAGAGAAATTGATTAGACTGACTGTCACCTTGAGCATTTGGTTGTGATTCGTGGGTTTTTCTGTGACATTAACAACAGTTATGTGGAGAGGTTGTAAGGCAAATCAGTACTTGTTGATACCTGGACAACCATTCAGGTGAACTTATATCCACTGTACATGGTGGAACAAATGTGAAAAAAGAGCAAGGCAATAGAAAGCACTGCAAAACATATGATAAAAAATTGAAATAATCAAGTCACAACTGCAACCTCCCATCTGCCTTGCACTGAACCTGCAACCTCTTCTAGTGTCAGTCTGGTGCAAACTTGCACTCTCTCATGAGTACAGTAAATACTGTGAACACTAGACTTCTGGTACCAGCTCATATTGTTGGCACAGAAACACGGTCTTTAGTAAGGTAGGAGAGATAACCCCGATATATTTCTTTGTTGAAGACCAACAAGTCATGTCATTTTCTTTCTCTCTATTTTCAGAATGTAACTACCGTCTGGGACTGTGCATTAGTTGTACATAATATGTACAGAGTTAATCATTTCAATGACTGATCATGTGACTTGTTTGCTGCATTCTGATTGGATAACAACTTTGTCAGATCATGTTTGCTGCTTTCTGATTGGATAACAACCTTGTCTGATCATGTGACATGTTTGCTGCATTCTGATTGGATATCAACTTAGTCAGATCATGTGACCTGTTTGCTGCATTCTGATTGGATAACAATTTTGTCATTAGTGAGCAGTTCTTCATTGGGACCAAGTTTCATGTGTCTAGACTGATATATTATCCAAATATATATCTGCATATATACACTGACTCATTGCTTCACTTTGTCAATTATGTTTGTAAGCTGTGAGAGTATTGCGTTATTTTCTCGTTAACCACTATGAGAGAGCGCCCGACATACAATCTTTGTTTCGTCTTTGTTATATTAATATAATAAATAGATCAATGAATTCAAGACGTGCCTAATTTAGAATACTTTATGTTAGTTGCAGACAGCATGTGAATAGTTTTAAAAGAACACATTTGGTTTAATATGAAATGTTTTTTGTATATATTTGCGAAATTATATGATTATATGAAACTTTCCATGTGGTTTATATGAAGACAGGACTGAGGGTTGAAAAGTATTCCAAGTTTTGATGAGCCTTGTGTATGTCTTTGTACAGTTCTTAAAATCATGTTTTATATAGCCATGTTACCATGGTAATTATTACCCATTCTTAAAGATATAAGCTTATATAAATTCCAGCTTTCACACAGCATATGTTGGAACCTTTCAGTGATAGAATGGTTAATATTAACACTTCATGTCTGAGTTATATCATTTTTACACTGATTCTAGGGTTTGTACACCGATTCTAGGGTTTGTACACTGATTCTAGGGTTTGTACACTGATTCTGTCATGTGTACACTAAATACTGTAGGTTTACTTTTGCATTAAATATAGAAAATAATTATCGATAAATCAGTCAGATAATAATGATGATAATTGATGTTAATTTTAGATCAATCAATATCGGACCCTGTACATGGAACAAGCAGGCTATGTTTGGCTCCTATGGTTTCTGTTGCTATATTTTTACGTTTATTAGTTTGCAACATGGTCCTGACTACACGAAGGCTGTATGTTTGTCACGTTATATAGGTGTTCACCAGTATTTATTATCGTTCCACAGTGACCAATTACACTGAACAAAAGTCCCTTTTGACTTTGTCTTATAAATCCCATTTATGTTTGTACAACGTGTGTGTATAAATGTTCGTCTCTTCATTTGCTGTGTATCTTTCCCCGACTTATCATTCCAGGCTGCGTTTCTGTCTTAAGTATGTCACTCGTATTCTCTTCTGTCATAGACAGCTATTGAACAATGATTATTATTCTATAAGTGTAATTTTATTCTATGAGATGAAAAATATGGCCAAGCCGCTAGCTTCATATTTGTACCAATCATGATAAGATAATTGCTAATGATTCAATAGTCTATAATTTTTTTAGCTCTACAGTTATTATGTGATAATATTTTCATATTTCTATGTATTTGGTTATTATTTTGTAATTCTTCGTTCATTCTATGTAGTTGCTATGCTATAAAAAATGCCATTTTCTTTAGGTCTTTTAGAATTTTATTAAGGTATAAAAATATCATCATTGGTATAATTTGTTAGAGTTTCAGACAAAGATTTTATTTTGATTACCGGTACCTTATTAGTAAAAACTAAGTAATTAGTAATTCAATCATGCGAAACGTCATTCTTTGAACTGAAAACACTGTGTATTTACCAGTTCTACACAGCATGTGTGAAAAGTAATATAATATTTATTACTCGGTTCTTATAGATCAAATTGAACCCGCTACTCATTATTTTCACATTCATATGCTTTTATTAAGCAATTTGTTTTTTGTACATGAACGGTTGCTATGGAAATAATAAAGTACCTATAAATAATAAAAATAAGGTCATTATGAAAGGTTTAGTAACTGCGACATTTTTTGTTTTATGAGGTACATCTAGGTGTTTATATAAATCATTCGGTGAATGGACTTTAACTTGTACTGTTTTTTCTATCTTTTTTGTAGAATCTTCAATTTACATACCTTTTTTATACAATATATATTTTAAAACTCGTGTTCAGCTTGACATGTTGGTAATGTATCAATGGTGTTAGGAAGTAAAATGATTGTTATCTTCAGATTAAATATTTCTGATAATTGAGTTATTAGCGCATTAACAATAATTATGCCCCTCCAAATGGCTCAAAGAGATGCTTCTATTTAGCCAGGAGTTTGACATATTTCGAGAACACTACAAACATGTATAGAATGTCTCATTTCTTTTCTTTAGGCACATTAAAGTCTTCAGGCTTAAGTTAACTCCAGCTGAACCCAAATGTTTTTACTAAACAGAGCACATTGAGAGCTCAGTGCAAAACTATGGTACATGCCTCAATAAATTCATATAGTACAGTACTACAATACTAATACAATAGTTTTGCACTGAGTTCTGATTTCTTATTATATTATAAGAAAACTGCTTTAATTTAAAAACAATTCTTTGTAATAAATCCCTGAAGATGCAGCTTTTGTGTTCTTCTGCATTCCACCGACCTTCTCTGTAACACATGGTGTCTCTCAATATTGTACAGGAAATGGGTCTCACATGCCATAGTATGCATTGTATTTGAATTTTTTGTAAAAAGTTTTATTTTATATTTGGTGCTTAGAAAAAATGTTCTCAATAATAAAATCCTAGTTAGAATATAATTATACTAATACCAATAAACTATAAATTTCTGCATGTTTGGAGAAGATATTTGTACTTTTTGTATAATGAATTCATGTTTCACCTTTTAAAAAAATTGAACAAGCTTGAATTCAACTCAAATGTAGAGTATTTGAAAACTGAATTCAAGTCTTGAATATTGAAATACTTAAAGAAGTCTGTATCCAAGTCTTACAAATTGTATTCATTTCCAATTATTTTAGGTCCAAAACTGAATTTCTAGGGCTTTTTAATTGTTGAAATACTTGGAAAATTAATCAAACTGTTGAAAACTGTTATATTGCTAAGATTGTAAGTACCGGTAGCCTATATGGTATCAAAAGTGGAGTTACACAGAATGCAAATATGTATGAAAAGAATCAAAAGTTAGCTTTGTTGATATTTTGATGTTGACATGTAATCAGATGATTGCATACATGTGTATTTTACATGTTTGATATCTACAGCATTGTTCACTGTGTACATACGATATGTTTTATTCTCAGATAATATTTCGAGGGCTCAGTGCAAAAGTATGGTACATGACTGTAAATTGATGTAGTTACCATAATTTTGCACTGAGCCCTCAATTTGTATAAGTTCATTTTATGTGTTAAAATCAACTGTGTAATGATTGTAAGAGATGAGATGGATGGAGTTGGCTTAACTTTAATGCACACTGACCTGAGCCCAATCTCTTAAAAAACCTCAATTTCATGTCTTGAAATCTCGACTGAAATACTGTTACTTATTAAAGAGACAATTTCCTTGCAAATCAGGACTAAAAATAGTTGTATGTAGTTTCAATATTGTGCTGAGTGTGCAAAATTGCAATAGTTCTGACATGAGATTTGTCTCAATATCAGACTTTGAGTACAATCTCAATTTGAGCTAAGATTTGTAATGAAGTTGCTTCGGGAGATTGGGGCCAGGTATCGGAAGACTAGTCGCGAGATTGGGGCCAGATATCGGAAGACTAGTTGGTAGATTGGGGCCAGGTATCGGGAGACTAGTCGGGAGATTGGGGCAAGGTATCGGAAGACTAGTCGGGAGATTGGGGCCAGGTATTGAGAGACTTGTCGGTAGAGTGGGGCCACGTATCGGGAGACTAGTTTGCAGATTGGGGCCACGTATCGGGAGACTAGTCGGTAGATTTGATGAGTATATATGCTGTCTGAAGTGATGTCACTGTTCATTGTTTACTGTGTGAATAATGTTTTCATCATGTGCCTCACATAGTGTATGAACTTCTCACGTGTCATTGTGTTTCTGTAGTGGTAATAAACAAGTGGTGTAGTATTTTTGTAAATATTTTTTCAAAAACTAGATCTGTCACGAAAGTGTTTGTGTACTTTCATAATAGAGTCACAGTATTTGTTAAATACTTGTGCGGATCCAGAGGGGGTTCGAGACCACACCCCTGAAATTTTACAAAATTTGGTAACACAAGTTTATCATGACTTTGAGTCTGATCAAGGCAACCATCAAAGAAAAATAGACTCCCTACCCCTGAGTAAAATAAATGACCAACTCCATTAGAAAATATTCTGGATTCGCATTTGACCTGATAATTGGTTTTCATAGATAATATTAGTTCTTGTATTTTAATATGACACTACCAAAGTTCAATGGCGATACTTTGGTATAGACTATTTGTGTTTATGTTAACAGAATGTATTGACAACCTGGTTTTGATGGTTGGTGTTTGATAGTCAAAGATTCCTTGAACATTGTATATCAGATTATCTTAAGTCCATTATCAAGTTTCAGGCTTTGAAACATATAAATTTCAGGACTGGGTATGATTATTCATCAGTTAGCGTGTGTCTGGAATCAATGAATTTGTCTGACTGACTAGTGTGGTGGGGGCATAGTGATTAAGGGTCAGAGAGTGAAGGGGGCATTGTAGTCGAGGGTCAGAGAGTGTGAGACATGGTGACCGAGGTTCCTAGGGTACGACTTCTGATCCTTCAGAACTTTAGAATCCAATGAAGTTTGCACCTAGGAAATAAGTTTAGTATAATATTGGAAGTGATTGATGTAGGATTAAAGATGAATTGATAACATAGATATGATGGTTATACATACATGTACATGGTTGGATGTGAGGTCATTGACCCACTGTACTACTGAATAGAGTAGGAAATGCCAAAATCTTCTCATGTTTAATGACAACAATATTTTGCCTTCAAGTATTCTGTGTGCTTTAGTATTTACTTCATCATGTTTTGAACTTCTTGTAGATTTCTCTGGCGTTTGTTTTGTTAAATCATACTTGTCCAATACCCTTAACAGTACTTGTCTACTGTGGTATTGGCCGTAGCCGTTTTCATCTACTGTGGCATAATATTTCCTGGAACAGTCCAACAAAGGTCACATTCTATTTCTACAAGATTTCTATTGAAAGACAATGTTCTACTTATTTTATAGATTTTTATTTTTTCTTTATTTGTCCTTTTTTGCATTAATTTATTTTTAAAGAAACTTGTGTTAACCAAGTTGAAGAAATATTTTCTTGCCAAGTTATGCTATATTCTTAATGCTTAGTACATGCCGTCATTTGAAATAATATGAATGAACATGCAGACAAAACTATTTTGCGCAGTGCAAACTATGGTATGTGTCTCTATAAATTATAGTTTTGCACTGAACTCTCGTCAGCTGATTTTACATGTAATATTTTCCTTATCATGTTCAAAATTATACCATACAATATGATTTTTGCTAAAGTTATGCACACAATTTTGTGTACATTGTATAATCATGGTTAAGTTTCCAGTGCTCATATTTGCAAACCTTCTCAGATATTTTCTTATTATAGTACCAGTATTTAAGAATAGTATTTCTTTTGGAAATAAAATAACATCAGGTTTTTTTCTTATTTAAAGACATAGAAACAATGTATCTATGAATAAAAATTAAGGTTTATTCCACAAAGGTAGAAAATTATTTTTCTTAGATAAAGTATCTCCGAGGTTTTGTGAATACGGGCCCAACTCTCTTCTCATATTTCTTTTCAGCTTATTTTATTCGTATTTTTATTAATCGTAATTCTATTGTATAAGTTCATATCTTGGTTTTCATAAAGTGATTCTGTATTTGCTTATGTGATGTAATTTCTAGTAAAATTGTAAAAAACAATATATGTATTTTGTTATATTTTTGTCATATATTTGAAATATTTGTCAGTTGGTGTTAGGTTAGTGAGCCGCCAGCTACCTTAGGCCCATCTCAGACAGTATGAGTAGGGATTTGGGAGGAACTGTGCGCAAGAAAACTAGGTTTCTCATAAGTTAAATTGGCTGCCTCTTTCAGTAGGGGTGACACTATAATAAACAAACACTTTACTACTAGTCAGTAAAGAGCTTTTACTTTCGACCAAACTGCCTTGGTTGCGATAATAACTTGTTCAGATGATGTATGTGACGTTGGCTATGGTCCTCCACTTGTGGAGAAGTTTATTGCGGAGGTATTAACCTGACCCTGACCTTTATGCGAAAGGTTTATATGTTGAATATACTGTATAACCTCTCCAGAGCAGATCCCTGCAGAGCAACCACCTCTATAATGTCACCTGAAAAACGTACCTGAGCTCATACTTACTATAAATATAACCTCTATAGAGCGACAACCTCTAAACAATGGCCAATATTGGCAGCAGTACAGCTGCTGCACAGGATGTTGTTCGAAAGGTTTTACTGTACCAAGCTCAACCACCATATAGTGCACTATCCGTCCTTTAGATTTCTGTTTGTATTACACCTTGTGCATATATTAGCAAAAATGTGCTTAAGTCAAAGCTTTCTAAAGATATACCTGAAATCAGCTATTTTAATATTGTAAAATGTTTAAGTGGATCGGGTCAATGTCTCTGCACTATACTGTTGTTTTAATAGCGAGTTAGGATGTCTGCTCTTTATGTCCCTGTATCTACTTATGGGGAAGCATATAAACACTGTTTCTATTGCACTATTTTGCTCTTACAAAAAGGCCTGATCACTCGAAAAAGAAACCTGTTTGTCTGTTCGGCTTTCAGCTTGATTGAACTAGCTAGTTATAATAATTAGCTAATTCAATCAACCTGAAAGACGAACTCCCGCTTGGGCACACGCGTTTACTGAACACAGTCTTGTTGATAAAATATTATAGAGAAATGGTTTATTTTATATATCAAGGGGAGTAACTTTGATGATCTTGTCTGTCCTTAGTGCACATGCAGCATATTTTATATTATTTCTCTCATCTGATGTTAAATATAGCCAATATCCCACTACTCTTCTTGCGGAGGACAATAACATGTAACCAATATCTTACTTCTCCACTTGTGGAGGCATAGCAGTAGGTTTTGGGCATAAACTGTGTTTTACACTTTAGCTTCAAACATATCTTGTGAAATTCAGTCAAAGAATAGGATACTTACGGTTGGTTTTATTTTTGACAGATTTTTATACGCCCGTTGAAAAACGGGACATAATATGTGAACACCCTTGGTGGGTGGGTGGGCGTGCGGGTGTGTGGGCGTGCGGGCGTGCGGGCGTGCGGTGGCGTCCAGTAATTTGTCTGTTCGCTAACTCAAACAGTTTTTGTCCGATCTTCTTCAAACTTGCTGACAATGCTTATGGGTGTAATATCTAAGCCAAGTTCGATTATAGGCCAAATCGGTGCAGGCCTTCTTGGGTTATGGTCCTTCTTTTACCAAAAAAATGTGAAATTGGTCTTGTCTGTACTCTAACTCAAACAGTTTTCGTCCGATCTTCTTCAAACTTTGTGACAACAATTGTCAAAACATTATATATATAGTTTGTGATTATAAAGATAAGTTTTAAGATGATTGTTTAAAAATGTTTTGACATAATATGGGCTTTTATTTCATAATCAATATTTTTGTCACTAGCTCAACCAAGACGGGCGTACTTTGTGACATTTTGGCATCTTGTTTATTTGCTGTCTTAACCAAAAAGTCATGTGGTATATCCACCCTGGTATGAGGAATATTTGCTGTGAATCATGAAATATGCTGTGTGCAAATATCATTTATGTATAAACCTATCAGCAAAATGCAGCCTAATGAAACAAGTGCAGCAAACAAAATATCCTATTTATGACGAGATGACTTCAAAGGGAAGTAAATGATGATGGTTTGCTTCAGAATTCTAAGGGAAGTAACTGTGGTAGAGATTTTGGTTCAAGTGACTGTGGAAACCAAAACACTATAATTAATACTGTAGCTCACAGGCTATCCAAAGTCACACAGATACGACATCTCCACCTAGACAGGGACAGAAGAGTCTGACATAAAATGAAACATCCAACCATGGTTATGTCAAGCAAGCCTTCATACCCCCCCCCCCTGCAATGAATGACATTCTGTGGCCTTAAAGTTTGTGCTTAATTAAACATATACAGAGGAAGTCCGGACTGATAACTACACTAAAGTGAAGACGGTTTACCACCTACTGCAGTACATCTGCTGTTTATGAACTGTATTTTGCTGTAAACTAAAAATACATAAATTGGTCATACAAAGAATTCATAAAAACACAGCAATTACCATAAAATAGTCTTTATTAGCATAATCTGTGTTCATTTTCAAATCAAACTAATACATAGAAATCATAAATATTTAATAAAATCTTTGACTAGAAGTTGATTACTGGATGTAAGTAACATGTGAACTACTGGTATATACTTGATTTAAACTCATGATTAGCCAATATCTACCCTGGGTTGTCTTCCTTTCCAATCCACACAGCATGCAGGAACAACAACTCGCTGGCTTAGAATGAGAAGGTCATAAGTACAAATCGATATTTTGAGAAAACAGTCTGAAAATTAATCTTTACGTATGATAAAATAAGCTGCTTCAACTTCAGTGTGGTCAACATGAAAATAGGCTCATAAGAAGCTGATTGTAAATATGAATCAGTCTTATAAGGTCGTAAGTAGTAGGTTTTCACCTCATTCTAAGCCAGCAACTTAATGACGAGTAATAGTTTCATTCTTGAATTTATTATACATGTCTTTGAGCAAGTATGACTCAATCACAGGCCAAATGATACTAGTACACTTAACATCTTACAAATGAAACGTGCAAAATTGTCATATCTAGTTTATTTACACAAGAGGGCCATGATGGCCCTATATCGCTCACCTGATTATAAATGAAGCCCTGCACAATAAAGACTAACAAAGGTAGAGCGTAAATATAGAAACTGGTGACCCCCGGGGCGGGGTCAATTTTGACCCCGGGGCATTATTTGAACAATCTTGGTAGGGGACCACTAGATGATGCTACATACCAAATTTCAAAGCTCTAGGCATTGTAGTTTTAGAGAAGAAGATTTTTATATGTCTTCCCTATATAAGTCTATGTAAAACTGGTGATCCCGGGGCGGGGCCAATTTTGACCCCAGGGACATAATTTGAACAATCTTGGTAGGGGACCACTAGATGATGCTACATACCAAATATCAAAGCTCTAGGCATTGTAGGTTTAGAGAAGAAGATTTTTATATGTTTTCCCTATATAAGTCTATGTAAAACGGTGACCCCGGGGCGGGGCCAATTTTGACCCCAGGGGCATAATATGAACAATCTTGGTAGGGGACCACTAGATGATGCTACATGCCAAATATCAAAGCTCTAGGCATTGTAGTTTTAGAGAAGAAGATTTTTATATGTTTTCCCTATATAAGTCTATGTAAAACGGTTACCCCCGGGGCGGGGCCAATTTTGACCCCAGGGGCATAATTTGAACAATCTTGGTAGGGGACCACTAGATGATGCTACATACCAAATATCAAAGCTCTAGGCATTGTAGTTTTAGAGAAGAAGATTTTTATATGTTTTCCCTATATAAGTCTATGTAAAATGAAGACCCCGGGGGCGGGGCCAATTTTGACCCCAGGGCCATAATTTGAACAATTACTAAATCCCCCAATGCCACGTACATTCTGGCAAAATTTCATCAAAATTGGCCAAATGGTTTCAGAGGAGATGTCGTTTGAAAGTGTGGACGGACGGACGAACGGACGACGGACGGTGAGTGATCACAATAACTCACCTTGAGCACTTTGTGCTCAGGTGAGCTAAAAAATGTGTTCAAATAGAATACTAACAAGGTGCTGTAGCAATCGGCAAGGAGCGACTAGTAGCGACAGTAGTCACACAAAATCAACTGGGTACAGTTATACACTGCACTCGATGGATCGATCTGTCAGAAGTTTTAAAGAAGCTCCTTGAAGAAAGCAAGGGGCGACTGGACTCGCAGCCATAGATTGGTGCCATAAACAACCTGACAGGTGCTAACTTTTACATCCCGGATCCAAAAAGCCGATACAAAAAGCACGCCCTGTTCACAAGTTGTTCCAATCTGCTGGCATGTTGTATAACTGTTTTGTAACACATATAATTAGCACTGTATAAAAGGTGAGAAAAGTTTATAACAAAGTGTTGCTACATGGCATCAGTAAATCCTTACATGTTAACTGACTTGTGTACGTACTTATCATGTTTGGAGTACTTGGGTACAAATTGCTGGCTTAGAATGAGAAGGCGGTAACTACAAAATCAATATTTTGAGAAAACAAGAAAAACTGTCTGACAATAGCTCTTTAATGGTAAAAAACTTTTTTCAATTTCAGTTCAGTCAACATGACAAGGTCCGATATTCATGAATATAGGCTCATAAGGAGCGCCTTATGATGTATATTTCAAATATGCACTAGTCTTATAAAGTCATAAGTGGCACTTACTACCTTCTCATTCTAAGCCAGCAAAATGTGCCAATTTACTTGTTGATAATTGTTTGAATAAATGGACATATACTCTTATTACATGGAACACTTATTCATGTTAATATGTTGTGCATGCCTGCTGTTGTAATATATAACTGATGTTTTGTAATACATGCAATTAGCACCATAATATAAAGGGTGAGTCAAGTTTATAACGCATTACATGGACTTGGCTACACCTTCGAAGTAAACTGCCAGTTCAATGTTTTAAACAGAACTTGAATGAAATGGTTCTAATTAACAATCGGTCCAGCAATCGACTACCATTTTTACTAGTTGATAATTTGTTCAAAAGAACCTGAGCACTTGTTCCCATCCCTAGTCACAAATGGTATTCAAATTATCAAGGTAAAATACTGTAAAATCATTAATTTTCGTGGGGGATTAAATTTCGTGGATTTCGTGGTTCACTTCAACCACAAACTTTAATCCCAACGTACATTGATTTTGACTCTTGTTTTGTTACCTGAAATGCAAAATTGTCTTTCTGATCAAAACCACGAAAAATTTCGTCCCAACGAAATTAAATGATTTTACAGTATGTTATTAAATTATCAGTCATCCTTTCATCTCAAAATTAGGATCACAACTTCAATTCCATTTTTGCTTTTACAATTCCAACCTCTGTATCAAGACCACTTCAACTTTGACAGTAAGGAGACAATTTTCCAAAGGATGGTCTTATTATTGAAGTATTACTGTTCCATGAGAAATAAATAATACTACATGTAATGTACAATGTTTTCTACATCCAAAGAGGACCTTTTATATAAATAATTAACATTAAATAAATAAATAAAATGATACAGGGTTTTCTTATCATCAGAAATGAACTTCATTTCTATAATTTAGTGAACCCATAATATGATATGAGATAAATCTATTGCACAAATTAAGAAACAATACTGATAAAAGCATACATAATGAGTATCACAAAGTAGGTATAAACAATAAAAATATTCACAACAGGAATGAAAACTATGCAAAATGTATAAATAAATTAAATATTCAAAATAATCATTCAATTAATAAAGGTTTCTTTTTAAGTCCATTTCTGTAATTGGGTTGCCTCCCCTATGTACTGGAAAATAAATACAGGGTCCAGGAAAAGAGCATAAACTGACACATATGAAGCAAACCGTTAATTCTATAGAATACTAGAAATACTAGCATTGCTTGCACACACGGAAACAACATATTCATGACAAAATAAATAAATAAATTTCCAACAATATTTGATTTACATGAATTGTACAGTTTACTATATTAACATCATAATGCCCCATGTTCCTTTTCCATTCATTTTACGATATCTGAGAAATTGTCAGTACATTTCAATGCTTGAACTTGGAAAAAGCATTCTCGTTAACCAGCATGTCAACCCTGGTTGAACGAGAATGGGAAAACCAGAATTAATGAAAAATAGAAGTAACTCAACTTTAATAGGAGTAACTGGCAGGTAACAACATACCCATAATATACAACAATATCAAATACTATACAATAAACAACAAACATAACAAACAACATTATGTATATACTGAATAACTTTGATGAGAGAAATAAATAAACACCATCTGTGTAAACAAGGTGATATAATGTACTAGACAGAAAAAATGTACTAAATATTAGATATTGAACAGTAACAGACCTGCCCTTAGAAATCATGCCAATATTGTGTAGCATCAGAAGGCCGAACTTAAAATATTCTTTGTTTCCCCTTCCTGACACAAGGAATGTAGGTTAGGGTTTTTTTGGAATTGTTTCAGAATAAATATTTATTGGTCAAAACATACAAATAATGAAATTTAGTAATAACTCTTAAATTCAAAATAGGTACCATTTACTATTGAGAAAGAGGCCCATATACAAACAATATTTCATACACCACATTTCTGATAAAACAATATTATTTCAATTTGGCTAATAAGATGTTTTGGGTAAGACCATTTTTTGGGTAAGTACGGGATGGGGAAACAAACAATATATTTTATTTAAGGTCTTATTCATAAGTGATAAGTCAAGTTCCAAGATTATGATTCAGGTTAAAAATAGGCTGGCGAATGAAAATTGTGTCTACTGTTTATTTGTCATATTGCACTGTATGCCTGTGAATAAATGAATATGTGACATAAAAAGTTACAAAAATCATTGGGCACCTTGAAAAATATTAACAAAATCTCAAAATTAATTGACTTTGATGAACATTCATAGTACACTTAAATAAGAGATTTATATTCCAAGTTCCAATTAAATCCCTTCATAAATAGTTGAAAAGTATTAATGAAAATATAGGTGTTGTGTTAGGAATATGGGTACTTAGTAAGAGATGAACAAAAAAGCATGGAACATATTTTTGCAGTTAACAGAATCAAACATACAATGGAAATGAGAAGAAAAAAATGAAATACGAGAAAAAACTGTTTCTCTCTAGTTGCTTGGCAACCATTTCTTTAATCAACAAATTCCGCTTTTCAGAAAATGAGATCCTGTTTAATCAACTAATGAAATTAAAAGACATTTTTATGCGATTGCAAACCCGTATTGGCACATTAATAAAACTTCATTTTCTGGCACAAAAATCATCAATTCCCCAATCTGACAGTGTCTAATCAGGCAAACTGTCTGTTTTTTGATAATTCAGAAAATCTGTTCCATGAACACAAAGTTTCGAGCACATGGTTGACATATGTTCTTGTCTGGCATGATGGCTGGCAATGTCACACACATTCCACAGGTAACAGACAGGTGACACCGTTACCACAGGCAGCAGTAATATCAAACGACACATGTCTGCAATAAAAGATGATTTTTTTATTATTCAAGTGAAAGAACTAAATCAATTTAGGTCTTTGTTCAAGTCAACTCCATTTTTATTTTTTCCATTTATTTGCTCTTATATATTATATCGTAGCCACCAGGAGACCCATTTGGGCAAGGCCCCAAGAAAACGTTTTGGGGAAAATGTATGATACAGAAGATGCCCAGTTCCAGAAGCATCCCTGGTTGTAAAGCATCATATATGGGACATCTATTTTTCAAGCCTTATTCGGAAGACTTTTAGTGAAATTAGTTTGATACATAAGATGGGCAACAATGAAAGCATTCCTCCAACTTGAGAAAGGATCAAACCCACAACCTTCAGATCAGTTATCAGCAGCTCTTATTTCAGGACCGCTTGACCGCTCAGCTATTTATGAGTATACAGTGAAACCTTGCCAGAACAACCACCCTGCGGAAAATTTTGATTTTGGCTTATGTGAAGAGGTTGCTGCTCCAGAGGGTTATATATTCTTTTATATGTCAGGAGTAAATATAAACATTTCATTTTCAAAAAGTAATAACAAGATGCATTCAGATAAACAAAAATGCAATAAACTAGACATGTGTAGCATGAACATAAATTCATTAAAGTGAATTCAATATAGAATCAATTAACGCAGCATTTTACCGACATTTCGGTCTGGCAAAATACCAGATAATTGGAAATAAACAGGCAATGAAACGGTAATAAAGATTAATAACTACATCAATAAAATAATGGGAATTCTTGATTCAATCTCACGAATAAAAAATCAAAATCAATATTGCTGCTTTGTTTCAGCAACATGTTTTTACTGTAAAGCCATAAATTTTGTTGAGGAATAATTTCTGTTGATTTTTGTTAGCCGTTTCTATGTAACATGTTTTACCATACAACCATGAATTTTGTGGGGGATTGTTTTTTTATATTTTGTGTATGAAGTGGTCCAGAAAATCACATCCCCCTTAATTTCATGAAACCTCTGAAATACTTAACATGGCAGTCAAATATATGATTTAACAAAAGATGACAATGGACCAAATTTCACAAAATCAAGGGCTGTACAGTAGTGCAGTAAATTTGATTCGTTAAGTAATAAAAGCTTTAGGGATTTTACCAATCAACAATAACACATTTTGTAGTGATTTTTGGGGGATTTTTTTCTTGATAAACAAATACATAAAAGTATTGTGTAGCTCCCAGATAAATCCAGGTAATTCATTTGGTGGCCAGAATTATTCATTGTTTTCCCCAGAAATCATCTAGAACAGAATTCAAAGCAAAATAAATCAAAACCAACCAACTTTCTGAAAATACTGTAAGATCAATTATTTTCACGAGGATTAAATTTTGTGGTTTTTTTTTTGTTATTTTGCTGTTTCGTGGGTTCTGTGAGTTAAGAAACATGGAAGAGGAAAGTTAATTAACAGTGGGGGTTAGATTTCGTGGTTTGAATGTGAAATAGACGAAAATTTAATAACACGAAAAACACATTTTTTACAGTATCTTAAAATTGTGTAGAAACAAACCTTTTGTTCCTCTGTATTATCATGTGAAACGTCTGTATTCAATGGTATACTAGCACTGTCGTCTGTTGTACAATAGGGTGGAGGATGCTCCGAGTATGCCGGCGGATTTTCTAACGGAGGAGCTGAAATATTTATTTAAAAATATATACATGTATCTTCACAGATAGAACAAGTTGGTAGAGTGGCCCAGTGATTCGAGTGTCATGAAAATGATCTGGATTTGATTTCCCCGTCCTGCGAGTTATGTTCTATCATGTGTCATTTGTAACTGTCATGTTCTCCACATGTGGAGAAGTTGTCAGTTATGTGCGGATGAGCAAGTAGATAATTAAGCTGAGGTCCAGTGGCTATTGTCTTGGATTTGTAGCCCAACAAGTTAGGTTTGATTCCTGGACGCAGAGTTAAACCCTTTCTTGAAAATTTGACATCAATGTTGGTTTTCCTCTACTTGTGGAAAAGTTTTAGAGTGGAAGGGAAAGTTATTACTGGTTGAAATACGATCGGGGAAACCTGGTCAGATGAAGTCGCCACCATATTTTGCTGAACAGCATCAAACCAAGACAGACAAAGATGGAGGAAGACTGTTGGCGGCCTAAGCTCCATACCGGAGGCTCGAGTCAAGTTAGTCAAGCATTAAACCAAATGAACAAACATTAAACAACTGGAAAATGGGATAGGTCGATTGTTTGCCAAATAAAAGTTATGAGTGAAAAACAGTATAAAAAGACAACTAAAACTGAATGATACAAAAAGTCATTGATCATTCAGAGAGAGAAAATCCTAACAATCTGTTAAATGTCAACATTATATCGACATTTAATAGAGTGTAAAACCTCTATGAGACATTTAATACAATGTAAAACCTCTACCAGAGAGCGAGACAACAGGGGAAATCGATAATGATATAAAACATAATGCAAACATTCATCATTCTTGGTGTGCATGTTTGTTTTCAACATCTGTTGATGGCCAGTTGGTTTCCATGGTAACAGTTTCATTATAAAAATAAGCCCTATTTAAAAACATTTCCATGTTAATGGATTTATTGTAAAAATAAGCCTCATTTAAAAACATTTCCATTTCCATGGATTTATTGAGAAAATTAAGCCTTTATCCCGTCACAAACTTGATTTACATAACCCTGATAACAGTAATTATGCAAAACTGATAAAAAGTGTCATGTTTTTAGCTCACCTGACCACAATGTGGTCAGGGTGAGGTTTTGTCATACCGAGATGTCCGTCGTCCGTCGTCCGTCGTGCGTCGTGCGGCGTGCGTCGTGCGTTGTGCGTCGTGCGTCCGTCAACAATTTCTTCAAACGACTTCTCCTCCTAAACCGCTTGGCCAAATTTGATAAAACTTAACAGGAATGTTCCTTGGGTGGACCTTTACCAAAGTTGTTAAAAAAATTCCAGTCCGTCGCATAACTAGGTCACACAGGCTAAAAATAGATTTTCAAAAAGGAAACTTCAAAAATCTTCTTCTCTGAAACCGTAAGACCAAGAGCTTTCATATTTGGTATGTAGCATCACCTTGGGGTCCTCTACAAAGATTGTTAAAATTATGTCCCTGGGGTCAAAATTGGCCCCGTCCCGGGGGCCCATAGTTTTACATAGAGTTATATAGGGGACACCTTAAAAAATCTTCTTCTCCGAAACCGCTTGGCCCAGGGCTTTCATATTTGGTATGTAGACTCAGCTAGAGGTCCTCTACAAAGATTGTTCAAATTATGTCCCTGGGGTCAAAAATGGTCCCGCCCCGGGGGCCCTTAGTTTTACATAGAGTTATATAGGGAAAACCTTAAAAAATCTTCTTCTCCGAAACCGCTTGGCCCAGGGTTTTCATATTTGGTATGTAGACTCAGCTAGAGGTCCTCTACAAAGATTGTTCAAATTATGTCCCTGGGGTCAAAATTGGCCCCGCCCCGGGGGCCCTTAGTTTTACATAGAGTTATATAGGGGAAACCTTAAAAAATCTTCTTCTCCGAAACGGCTTGGCCCAGGGCTTTCATATTTGGTATGTAGACTTAGCTAGAGGTCCTCTACAAAGATTGTTCAAATTATGTCCCTAGGGTCAAAATTGGCCATGCCCCGGGGGCCCTTAGTTTTACATAGAGTTATATAGTGAAAACCTTAAAAAATCTTCTTCTCCAAAATTGCATGGCCCAGGGCTTTCATATTTGGTATGTAGACTCAGCTAGAGGTCCTCTACAAAGATTGTTCAAATTATGTCCCAGGGGTCAAAATTGGCCCCGCCCCGGGGGCCCTTAGTTTTACATTGAGTTATATAGGGGAAACCTTTAAAAATCTTCTTCTCTGAAACCACTTAGCCCAGGGCTTTCATATTTGGTATGTAGACTCAGCTAGAGGTCCTCTACAAAGATTGTTCAAATTATGTCCCAGGGGTCAAAATTGGCCCCGCCCCGGGGGCCCTTAGTTTTACATTGAGTTATATAGGGGAAACCTTTAAAAATCTTCTTCTCTGAAACCACTTAGCCCAGGGCTTTCATATTTGGTATGTAGACTTAACTAGAGGTCCTCTACAAAGATTGTTCAAATTATGTCCCTGGGGTCAAAATTGGCCCCGCCCCGGGGCCCTTAGTTTTACATAGAGTTATATAGGGGAAACCTTAAAAAATCTTCTTCTCCGAAACCGCTTGGCCCAGGGCTTTCATATTTGGTATGTAGACTCAGCTAGAGGTCCTCTACAAAGATTGTTCAAATTATGTCCCTGGGGTCAAAATTGGCCACGCCCCGCGGGCCCTTAGTTTTACATAGCGTTATATAGGGGAAACCTTAAAAAATCTTCTCCTCCGAAACCGCTTGGCCCAGGGCTTTCATATTTGGTATGTAGACTCAGCTAGAGGTCCTCTACAAAGATTGTTAAAATTATTCCCTTCGGTTAAAATTGGCCCCACCCTGGGGGTCACCATTTTACTTAGACTTATATAGGGAAAACATAAAAAAATATTTTTGTCTAAAACTACAATGCCTAAGAGCTTTGATATTTGGTATGTAGCATCATCTAGTGGTCCCCTACCAAGATTGTGCAAATTATGCCCCTTGGGTCAAAATTGGCCCAGCCCCGGGGGTCACCGTTTTACATAAACTTATATAGGGAAAACATATAAAAATCTTCTTGTCTAAAACTACACTGCATAGAGCTTTGATATTTGGTATGTAGCATCATCTAGTGGTCCTCTACCAAGATTGTTCAAATTATGCCCTTGGGGTCAAAATTGGCCCCACTCGGGGGTCACCGTTTTACATAGACTTATAAAGGGAAAACATATTAATATCTTCTTGCCAAAAACTACACTGCCTAGAGTTTTGATAATTATTATGTAGCATCATCTTGTGGTTTTCTACCAAGATGTTCAAATTATTCCTTCGGGTGAAAATTGTGCAGGGTTTATAATCAGGTGAGCGATATTGGGCCATCATGGCCCTCTTGTTTAAGAAAATGATCATGAATTGTTGGATTGCATAAAAATGAAAGGGAAATCCCATAATTGTACTAGATTTGTAACCTGGCAATCTGAGTTTGATTCCCGGCCATGGCAGGTTAAATCCTTTTGTGAAAATTTGACAGCAATGTTGACCTCGTCTACAGTTGGAGAAGATGCTAGTTCCATGTAGAGGGAGCCAGTACTGATTAGAATACGGTCCAAGAAAACTGGTTAGGGGAATCGGTCATTGTATATGCATGCTTGTACAAAATGTAATTGAAAAATTATTGAGAGAACATTAATTACAACAACAATATATTATGGAGTAAAGGGTTTATGATATGATAGAATCTATAAATAGCTTGTTTTATCCTTCCATCTCTATGATTGCCTAGTCCTCATTCCTTATGTTTTCCATTGTCATAAGGGTATGAGAGAAGAAAAGCCAGGTTCCCTTTTAATACGTGTTGAGAGTCTAGCAAGGGAATGTCTGGTTCCATTTTTGTCTTTGGTGTGACGTGGTCGTGGCCTGGGATCAAACCGGGGAACTTCCGCACTCATAGAGGAAGCTCTACCGTCGAGAGTGATTAATATATTTTTTTAAGTTGGAAAAACTTAATTCACAATTGACCATTGATAAATTAATATTAACAAAGTTGATGACTCGGTACAAAACTATGGTAACTACATCAATTTATAGAGGCATGTACTATAGTTTTGCACTAAGCCCTCAAAGTATCCTACCTGATGGTTGTACTGGCTGCTGGACGTTTGTATAATCTGTAGTTCTACCAGACGTGCTAGATTTAGTTCTCATTGATAATCCATATGTTTTATTCTTACAACAACAACACACTATGATAACTGCTGTCAACACAACTATCACTATAACACCAACGATGATAGCCACTATAACACTTATACTGACTATAAATGCATCGATACCCTCAGCAAAAGCGTCACCTGAAACCATAGAAAAATTAACTATTGCCTGTTCAAAGATAAATGATAACGGTTATAAACATTGGCTCGTCCGTCAGGTAAACTAATGTTTATCCAATTTCCTCTGTATCCCCCGGGCGGGCATGATATTGACTGGTGCATTAATTATTATAGTCCTTTCAAATTCGAGAACTGTTTGTATACATTCGTTTGTCTGTCAGGTAAACTAATGTTTATCAAGGTGTAACTGGGTATACCCGAGTTAACGGTTACCCTTGCTATTCTTTCGAATGGGACAATTCCCTCATTAGTATTACTTATTGAATCGACTATATCTACAGTTTGTCCATGCATAACCACAGGAAATTTTATCATTGAAAGAAAGAAACAGTTTTTTTTTAAATAATTTTTTTTCCGTTTTACACTTTATAAATGATACAGTTACCTCTGTGCACAAGAAGATTGTATCTCACTATTTACTAAGATACAATGTTTTTTGCGCAAAAGGGACAAGTTGTTTGCATTAGAAACCATCTAGTGCTTTTGGTGCAACATGGTAGTATCTTAATATATAATTATAGCATATAGCGAGATACGACCTTGTTGCACCAAAGAAATAAATTCTGTCTTAAGCAGCAAATTATCAAACATAACAATTCTTTTTCCTACTTTTGTTTAGTACCCCAAAACAGTCTCTTCCTAATTTTTAAATGATTCATTTTCCCAATTCCAAACAAAAGAAATTTGTACCAGGTAATTGGTAGCAGAATTTTTATAGAACTTTACACATACCCTCGTACATGTGAGATGATCAATGCAATTTTCATGCTAAGTTACTATGATAAAATCACTTGCAAATTGTTCAACAATTAAAATATCTAGTGGTCACATGACAGGAAGCATTTGGTATGCACCAAATCATGTGATATGCTCTCAACAAATCAAAGTGGCTGTCACAAATCACATGATATGCTCTCAGCCAATCAAAGTGGTTGTCACAAATCACATGATATGTTCTCAGCCAATCAAAATTGTTGTCACAAATCACATGATATGTTCTCAGCCAATCAAAATTGTTGTCACAAATGACATGATCCATTTCAGCAAATCAAACTGACCAAAACAATCATCATAGCTTTATATGGGTAAGGATGTACTCACTTTGACTGTATTGTCGAAGTTCTAGAGTGAAATCATAACCACCATGTGACAGTTCTTGTTTCTTCATTAATACTGTGAGATATTCGCCTTCACTACAAACACTTTCAGGATGATCGCCAGTATGACATGTATACATACCCTACATGGATATAAAGAACTTATAATAACAAGAGGTGTTTGTATAATATATATGCCAACATTGCAGCCAAATAGTCTAAAATGTTAAAGATCACAGTCAGTGACTTGACTGTCTTACCACCGAATCAAATGGGGGACATCTACTGTTCTGTTATTGGCTAAACTCCATGCAACGCTTTAAGATCTAAGGACAAACATTCTCGAGTTTTTTTTTTAATGGAAACCAGTGTTGGTTTAAAAATGGTTAAGGTCACAGTCACCTTGGCCTTTGACCTACTGACCTCAAAATCAATAGGGGTCATGCTGGAAAACCTCAATGTAAATTTTGCAGTTCCTAAAGCAAAGCATTCTTGAGTTAATAAATAGAAACCATTCGGTCTACCAAGCAACAGACGGACAGACTGACCTCCCGTCATGTGCAAAGCAGTATACCACATGGACAAAGATGGCGGATCAAATTGTTACAATATTATTGTTACTCCCATCTTTTACTTTTTGTATAAAAAGACTTCAAACTCACTGATTTTGATAAAAAAAAGCTCAAAAAATTATTACCTAGGAAAAAAGTAGAAATAGTGAAATTTTTAATGTACATTTTGTGGATGATAAAATACTATCTTGATCTGGTTGCCTGACATGAGCATAATAAAACAAACATTTATCTCATATAGTGATAGTTTCTTAGAATTTATCATTCAATTGGTGATTTAATACACCAGGCACTTGATGATTATCATATCATAAAATCTTTATTAATATGAAAGAGTAGAAATAGCACAAATCTTACCATGATATTTTGATTACTAGATGTTTCGTCAGAGTATACATAAACATTTAAATCACATCTATCAATCTTGAATTTCTTAAAACTAAGACACAGTCTGTCATTTTTTATAGATTTAAATGTCATTTCACATATCAATGTATCGTATGCTGCTCCACCCTGGGACTGTATGGTATAGGCCTCATCTTCTACATGGATTGGTCCTTCATGAAAACAGTCACCATACTTGTCCATGTATACTGAAATATACGTACCCGGTATTTTATTACTCATTCTATTTTGATGAAAATATTTTTCTTAACATTTTATAAAACAAATGAAATATTTTATATACATATTACTGAGTCATAATCATGTTGGAAAGTCCTTAAATATGCCAATTAAAGACGTTTTTGTGACTGAAAGCCAATTTCAATTTTGAATACATATGTATTGGTCTATAAAATCATCTAAAATCATTTTCATGCTGCAATATTATTTTTCAGTAATTTTCAGACCTGTGTCTGATTTCATGCTTTTGAATCCTTCCTTGTTTATTTTGAACATTAGGAATTCATGTTTTGAATGACAATGACGGCTAATTACCAGGCCTGTATAATGATGCCTAAGTTACAAATTTTCTTGAAGACAAACCTTTGTAACTTTGTCAGTGATTGAAACAAGACTTAACAAAGTATATCACCAACAAACAGGAAAATATGGGACAACAATGCAATCTTTCCATGCGGGCTTCATATTGATTACAGTTAACTTGAAGTTAAATTGATTTGAATTTCAACTTGTCAGTACCAGTATTTTGTGCATGCCACCAAATTAGTATATTCTGTACAATATGATTGTTCTACATGCAGTTTAATGTGTGTAACTATATATGTTTTACCATTTTATCACATGCAGTTAGATAATTTCACATTTCTGTACAACGTGAGTTCGCTGCAGTTTCTTGCAAGTTTTCTCAAATATACAATTTTTTCAAACTTATGCACCCAAACATATGTCAATATTATGCCTGCCCAGGGTGGCGGGGACACAGGGGGTATTAAACAGACAAATCTTTCTGACAGGCAGGAATTAGACAACCATATTGACTCCGAGTCCTGTGGAATAGACTTTGGTCCGATTCCAAGACACGGGCATTACTATGTGATTATGTGTCCCATCTACGGTGATTTAGACAGTAAGCATTGTCTCCAGGGTGGGGATTTAGACATCAAATAATTGAAAATGTCTAATTCCCCCTGGGTCGCACAACTCATAAACAAGTTATAATATACAGTGCAACATCTGTAGCGCAACACCTTTAGTTAGCTGCCAATATTGGCTGTTGTTTAGAGGTTGTTGCTAGACAGAGGTTTAATTTATAGTAATATTATAAGGCTAAGTGAAATTTTAATCAAATGTCACATTTGTTATAGAGAGGTGGTTGCTCTACAGAGGGCAGCTCTGGAGAGGTTATATGGGAAAGTGGTTTTGGTGAAAAGACCATTTCGTGGGGACATAATTTCAAGGATATCATATCCACTAAATCGTATACAATAGAAATTATAAAGATTCCTGGGGATTTAATTTCGTGATAGAGATAACCCATGAAATCAATGATCTAAATTACCACAGATATTTTAAAATGATTTTACAGTATTTGGAAATGTCCTGCACCATCTCTTATACTAGAAACTGAAGTTGATAGCTTTTATTTCTAAAAAATAAATAAATTAGCTGTACTCACACACTATCTATACTGGTGAAATATTGTCCAATCTTGTAATGCTGTCAGGGGACATAGAGATACAGGCTACAAGAAGCAACACAAGATCAAACAATGCTTACATAAACAATAATAACAACCACAACAACAACATAAAAATAAATAACTGAACTAAAACAAAATAACAATGTTCATGCAAGGTTTTGACTGTGTCTGTGGTGGGGCTACTCACAGATACTTGGCATGTGGATATGACCCCCCCCTCCTAACCACCAATAGGGGTCATATCCACATGCCAAGCAACTGTGGAGTTACTAAGCCCAACATCAACCTTTTTTCGGCATTTGTGACCATCACTTCCCCAACCTTGTGGAGCATCAGTCTGGTTAGTGACTTCATGTTATTCACAGTCCTGATTAATTAGTAGCTAGAATATTTGAAAGCATCAATCAATCAAGAAGAGCGATGGAAGTAACTTAAATAATTAAATGCAGGCCCATTATACCTTGTGACCAGGTTCAAAATAGGTATCATGAAACCAGAGTGACTATTACAGATAAATTTCATGTTCCAGATTTCTAGGACTTCGATTTGAGTGAAATCTCAATTTTCAGCAGAGATTTGAGCAAAATTTCAATTTGGAATGGATTAAATATTTGAGATGCTAGGTCTCTAAACCATTGTCCTATTCATTAGACTGTCAAATCAAAATCAAATGGAAACAAAAATAAAAATTATTCCAAAAAGAAAAGATAAATAAAATCCGACAAAAATGTGCAAAATAAAACTACGAAATAAATAGAACTGTACAACAAATGGCACACTACCACACTAACTAGCCAAACATTAAAGTACCTGTCTCTGTGACTACTTCCTGTACGAGGTATAGGTACAATAAGACCAGAATACTTAATGTATTCATCAACTTATATAGTTGTCCTCCGATATCCATCTTGGTTTACATCCAATTCTAGGAGTTAGGTCCAAATTGTTGATTTACATCAAGGTCAAATCACCACTGACGACCCAGTTCAATAAATCCAGTTTTTTTTGCCTGTCCAATATATCCAGTTTTATGTGTTTGTCCAATATATCCACTTCTTTGAGCCTGTCCAATATATCCAGTTTAGAGTTAGTCCAATATATCTAGTTTTATGTGTTTGTCCAATATATCCACTTCTTTGAGCCTGTCCAATATATCCAGTTTTATGTATTTGTCCAATATATCCACTTCTTTGAGCCTGTCCAATATATCCAGTTTTATGAGTTTGTCCAATATATCTAGTTTTATGTGTTTGTCCAATATATCCAGTTTTATGAGGTTGTCCAAATTGTAATCCAGTATGTGACGTCTGACACTGAAAGTAATCCAGATATCTTAAAAACCTATTTCCTACAGAGCATTATTGCCTCGACAATGTGCTCCCAAATTCAATAAACAAAAATCAGAAAGCATCGGAAAAAGGGTCTTCGTTGTCTTGGGTAACCTTCAGGGAAGACCGAAGTCATTAGAATAATGTACCTGATGCCTCCTGAAGCTCATTTATTTCAGTTGAGTGTACACCGACTAAGCAAAAAATCTTGGGTTAACATTTTGTGAGTGTGACACGAACTGACTGTGGGAAAGTCCGAGAAGATAAGAAATCAAAGCGCCGATGGCACTGAAAGAACAGGGATTGTTCCTGTCATCAGAAAAATATTTTTTGAGGGCATATGCCACCCCAACGCCATATGTATGTTCCAGCATTTATTTAATACATTATTACCACTACTGCCTATACCACGCATAGTATTTAAATGTTGAACGTTTATCACTGACCGGATGATAATCTGGCTTACATAACATAATACAATCGCTGTCTCGATATATTTATCAAGCTTCCTGTGATAAAGTGCTAAGTCATCACACAACATTATAAACACTGTCACGGCTAAAGATTGAGCGATAAGGTCCGAAGTCATTCCTTGGAATACGCAAATTCATCTATTTTTAGCTTGCAGTCTTAATCATGATTTTTTATCGCCTGCCCTAAACTACTCGCTAACGCTCCCTGTTCAAAAATGAAGTTTTGATTTTAAGTTGTAATTGGATTCAAAACTATTTTTATCTATAAACATACATTCCAAAATAATTATTTGGTAATATAAATATAAATTTTTTTTATATCATGATAATTATCTTATTAGAGTAGATGTTGCTGTATCTTTCCAAATTAAAATCTAATAGCAATTTTAAAATTAAACGCAGAAGCAACTGTCCCTAAAAATGTACAGATTATGATTAATTACATTTTGTTTAAATTAAAAAAAAAAATGATGCTCTACTTCGATTAATTTTGGAATGGGCGCATACTATTATGATTAGTATTATGTTGTTACCAGTATTTACAAGTTTTTAGTATTTTGAAGGATTTAAAAAAAATGACCTGTACAATTTTAGTATTAACTTCTGCATGTTTTATAAGAATATAAGCTAGTGATTAATAATATAATTATAATTATATCAAAAATTTATGACTTGACAAGATACATATACATCCCCTTTAAAACAGCAAATAATTAAGATTTTATCTGAAAATCAATTAGAACACACAAACTAACTTTAAACTACTATTTACAGTTCATTAGGTGTACAGCAATTAAGGTGTGAAGAACGGTGAGTATATTAGTCATACCATAAAAGTCAATATAAATTTTATATCAATTTAAACTATATCTTGACCACATTTAGTAGGCATTCCGGACATATTCCGTGCATATTTCGGACAAAGTCGGTGCAAAAATAAACAAATATTTCCGATAAGTACCGACTACGCTTACAGAAAATAATACACGCTTCCGAAGTTTAATGAGTGCCTACTAAATCTGGTCAAGCTATATCATAAAATTAATATTTAGATTTTAAAATCAATATTATTATTTATAAAACATCTGATACAGTCCTTTCAAAGTCAAATGAGAATGGTTGTAAATATACTATCGTCCGGCAGGTAAACTATGTTTATCTAGGTTTAACTGGGTATACCTGAGTTAACAGTATTCATCGCTATTCTCTCGAATTGGATAGTTCCCTCACTAGTATTACTTATTAAATTGACTATATAATGATAAGAAGTGAGTCATCAATTTGTCAACGTCAAGAAGTAGACTGTAGTGTGTCATATGTTTACTTGCAGACTTAGCTGAAAAGTCACGCGATATGTTCAACCTATAATATAGTAGAGTACTCATAGATCAATGAATTCACACAATTCTTAGTAAATGTATTAGATGTTATCGGTTATAGCGTAACAGACTGCACGGCCTTGTATATCATTTTATAAATGAAAAATCAATGTACAATGTATTGTAGACGATTTAGTCAGTGTATCGGTACAACAAGTCAGCCATTATAAGTATTGATTGCTGTATAAAATTCCCCTGAGTTTCTTAGAAGTGTTAATATATTATAGAATATTACTCATTGTGAACTTTACATAATAGGATGTGTCCAAACTGTTGTATAATAAAACTATAAAGTGGAGTTAGTTGCATTTTTTTAAAAATATTTATAAACTCTATATACTGTATACCCCTGAATAAACCCGGGGGAGGGGGGCATGCATTTTGCAAAAGGGAGGCTAAATGCAAAAAATATATATTCTCAAAGAAAATGGTGAAAAATTATAATTAATGTCTATTTTATTGATGAAACATCAATATGATATTGATCATATAAAACATCAAGTTTTTCAAAAAACAGAAACAATTTTTTTCCAAAACAGAGGTGGGGGGCTACTTATTAAAAGGGGGCCTATTATTTCAGGGAAATACCATATTTATGAACTCTATAGATCATTCTTAGAAATTGTTATAAGGAACAACCTCTCTCAGCATTTTTTACAACCTTTGAGAAACACAAACACATTGTTCCATTTGGCTGTTGTGTAGAGGTTAGTGTTGCTCTAGAGAGGTGAAAATTATAGTAAATGGTTACTTCTGGAAAGAAACGATGTTGCTTACTATAGGTTGTTTCTAGGGACCACTTTATACAAACTTTACTAAACTATTACCCAATGTATACTAGATTATTAAGTGCAATTAAAGGGTTCCATACCAAATACATGTAGTCTGCATGATATCTGCATTTTATCCCATAATAATAAGTGTTTTAATGTAAAGGAGCAATTTAGATATTGTCTTCCCCCTGAATAATAGCCCACACCCTCTAATATTACCCCCCTCATTTTGGAAAAAAATTGTTTCTGTTTTTTTTTGTTTTTTTGAAAAATCATATACTTATTGATGTTTTATATGATGGTTATCAATATTTTGTTGTTGCTTCATCTATAAAATAGACATTTATTATGATTTTTCAGCATTTTCTTTGATATGATACTTTTTTCTAAATTGAGACTCCAGAAAAGCCCCTCTTTTGCAAAATGCATGGTCTCCGGGGGCATTTATTGGGGGGGGGGTATACATAGAGGATATTTGTATTTTTCCGTGTATGATCGGCTGATAATTGGGTAATATATCTCTCCAATGAGAGAGAAGTTTGTTTGACCATCAGAGAACCACCACTTTAAGAACTTGCCTTTAAATATATTCACATTAACAGATGTCCTTACATCATAAGGAAGTTTGTTCCATAATTTTGCACCGGAGTTTGCCAATGAATTTCAGCAAAATTCTAGCCTCGGTTTTGGAACTGTAAGTAGTTTTTGTTCAAATTATCTCAATGAAAATTGTTCTTGATAGGTAAAATAACATGGTTCATATACATGTACATTCATTTACTGGTAGGCAAAACACCCCAGCAGTGTAACATGGATTTATAGTGCAGGAAATAAACTCCAATGCTCCCTACCTGAGACCTGTCTAAAACAAAAGTTATAAACTTGTTCATGCATGCTTGAACTTAAAATATTCCTGAAAATCTGTTAATCTTTCAAACACCTTTATTATACCTGCATCATGAGCCACATGTATTATATATACATGAACATAGCTTACCTGTATATTCACAATAATGCCCACATATACTATGTAAACACTCCAATATTTATATATTCACTTCAAACCAGTTTGTAGAATATCGTCCAAGAACCATTCATGAAAACTATAGTATCTGGAATACCTCACAAGATCACAATAAGTCAATATCCACGTACATAGTATACTTAATTCTCCTATAATTGAATTTAGTAGAACAATAATACTATAATTCCTGTACTATACTTGTGTTCATTAACCCAGTCTCCATTGGGGAATACAAACGATCAATTCTGTTTATAATATCCAATACACACTTCTATATGGACTTCATGCAGTGGTGAAGTACCTGCTCTCTGATTAACCAATACTAGATCTAGTTGTATTTCCAATATCTGCAGAGTCTGTAAACGCTTCTATAGATATCGCTCCCTGTATATCTGTTTTAATGCAATTAATGTTACTCAATATCAGTCATAGATCTATCTACGTGATGCCACATTTTAATAGCCGTGGTGATGCCAAGCCATGTAATTTATTTGGCAATAGAATTTCACTTAATATCAGTCGAGTATGTGGACTCTTTATTTTGTTCCCAATATCATGAAAATCGGCACTTGTCATGTTGATCAAACTGAAGTTAAAAATGCTTGTAAAGAGTAATTTTCAGACTGATTTTTTTTATTTTCCCAATATATTGATTTTATACTTACGACCTTCTCATTCTAAGCCAGCTATATATGCACCTGATCGGATGAAACGCACACTTGTTTTACTCAATTCCATCCATGTACATTAGAAAACCTGAATTCCACAGAGCATGTGAAACAGTGCACAGCCAAGCTAGGTAATTCATTTGGCAATACAATTTCACTGAAACCATAATGTTTACGGTAAACAGATTACCTGTATTTATTAATTACCAAATACTATTCGATTAATGATACTATAATTGATAGTAAGTATGTAGGTAAATACATACTAAAATATGTTTATGTTGACAGTGATGGTATAAACAAGAGTACAGGAATTATCTTGTCTTTAACATTACATGCAGCAATTTGTTAATTACATTACACTCATCAATGGCACTTTTTGTAACATGTGCTTGGTGTGAAACCCACAACGTGTACAGGTTGGACTTTGCTACTTCAAACATACTTGGGAATGTTTAATAATGTGCTGTCCACGACTTCAGTTAGTCAACTGTTTGTTTAACATGCTCACATTGGTTGACCAAAGAATTAGAGAGGCACTGTGCCATGGTACTCAAAAACAGCAGATTAGTCAATCACTAGTGTTAAACAAATTTTCATTGGATAACAAGATACTTTCATAACGTGCTGTGTACACGACTGCAATTGGTCAATCATTTGTAAAACACGTTGTATTGGATGAACAGAGAAATTGAGACTGTGCCTTGTAATAAACTTGAATTTGTCAATCGTTTGTAAAACATTATTTCATTGGCTGAGCAGAGAAATTGAGACTGTGCCTTGTACTAAACTTGAATTTGCCAATCGTTTGTAAAACATTATTTCATTGGCTGAGCAGAGAAATTGAGACTGTGCCTTGTAATAAACTTGAATTTGTCAATCGTTTGTAAAACATTATTTCATTGGCTGAGCAGAGAAATTGAGACTGTGCCATGAACTAAACTTGAATTTGCCAATCGTTTGTAAAACATTATTTCATTGGCTGAGCAGAGAAATTGAGACTGTGCCATGAACTAAACTTGAATTTGCCAATCGTTTGTAAAACATTATTTCATTGGCTGAGCAGAGAAATTGAGACTGTGCCTTGTACTAAACTTGAATTTGCCAATCGTTTGTAAAAAATTATTTCATTGGCTGAGCAGAGAAATTGAGACTGTGCCATGTACTAAACTTTAATTTGTCAATCATTTGTAAAACATTATTTCATTGGCTGAGCAGAGAAATTGAGACTGTGTCATGTACTAAACTTGAATTTGTCAATCGTTTGTAAAACATTATTTTATTGGCTGAACAGAGAAATTGAGACTGTGTCATGTACTAAACTTGAATTTGTCAATCGTTTGTAAAACATTATTTCATTGGCTGAACAGAGAAATTGAGACTGTGCCTTGTACTAAACTTTAATTGTCAATCGTTTGTCAAACATGTTTTCATTGGCTGAACAGAGAAATTGAGACTGTGTCATGTACTAAACTTGAATTTGTCAATCGTTTGTCAAACATGTTTTCATTGGCTGAACAGAGAAATTGAGACTGTGTCATGTACTAAACTTGAATTTGTCAATCGTTTGTCAAACATGTTTTCATTGGCTGAACAGAGAAATTGAGACTGTGCCATGGACTAAACTTAAATTTGTCAATCGTTTGTCAAACATGTTTTCATTGGCTGAACAGAGAAATTGAGACTGTGCCATGGACTAAACTTAAATTTGTCAATCGTTTGTAAACATGTTTTCATTGGCTGAACAGAGAATCTCAGAATGTACTACGTGCATAGTCTCGGAACTTCAGATTGATAATCTTTAAAAAATATTATTTCCATTATCTGAACTGATACTTGCCCTAAAATTATATAATATAGCTATATGTAGAATTAAAAGTATAGTTTGATGACGACCAAATTATTATACATACTATATAATGCTACTCAAAAAACAACGTGTATCTCTTAATACACGTGTCAAACCCAGGTCAAAACATGTGTTTTAACATTCGTGTCTACAAGTGCATTTTGTACAAAATAAAGGCAGTGCTTCTAAAACATGTACACACATGTTCCATAACGTTCCAGATGATACCTAGACAACACTTCCTCAGGTGTAAGTTCTGGAAACTCATTTCCCCGAATAATATTAGTTACCATTTGTTTTCATCGTTCCTATGCTAGGTAATCAGTTCATGTCGAACAACTACTAGTAAGCTAATTAACTGCACGCGCCAATTAACGAACTGTAAAAGTTGATCACTTTTTGCGTTCTAGATTTAATCGCCCTCAGCGGCCTGATGAATCAGCTGGATTATTCCTCATTAAAACAGTCGTGCACCAGGAATACCTGCATGACGTCACCGAATTTGGTTGTTGTATGGAAGATTGGAAGTCAATGATGACGTAATCACTAATCACGTTGTACTCGTCAACTTAGAATATGTACACCCCCCATTTAGTCTATAAGACAGTCTTCATGCTTGGACACAGATGACATATTGTGATGTATGGTCTTCTGTGACAGACTCTGGGACAAAGTCAGAGCTTACAAATCTAGCGTTTTTTTCGAATGACAGCTACTTGCCTGATTACATGCTTCATCCAACCAGATAGACGCCTGACAACCTTTGTCGATTACACGCATATCGAAAGTATGTTTTCGTCCTTGACCCCAACAGCTACATACTTTGTTACATACTTTGTTCTTTCTGTCAATCAGGCATTGTCTTTTTTTCGAAGGTAAGTCCAAGTAATATAATTACCTATATATACTGTAAAATCATTTCATTTCGTTGGGACGAAATTTCGTGGTTTTGGTAAAAAAGACAATTTCGTTGGGACTTGAATTCGTGGATTTTGCATTTTATGTAATAATCATGGGTCAAAAGTAATGTTCGTTGGGATTAAAGTTCGTGGTTGTGGTAAACCAAGAAATCCACGAAATTTAATCCCCCACGAAAATTAATGATTTTACAGTACATGTATGAACTGTGTCTGTCCTTCGAACGGGTATGCTAGTTGCCACCAAGGATACTATAATTTTATATAATTATTATGCATTCATTAAACGATATTATGATTTATCTACGTTTTTATATTGATATGATGTTCGACAATATTCCCTGCCCATTCCACCCCACCCAACCTACAACGTTCAGATTCACCCCTCTTCCTGATCCTTCGGTGCTTTTTAATATGCTAGTAGACCAACCTGTATCCATTGAACTTCGTATTCTATGGCAATATAATTATCCTTTTACCACATTAAACAGATACTCTGACCGAAACATTTTCATTAGTAAAAATAAGAAAATATATTTACAGTAGATAAAATCTAATCTAGCCGTGGTAGCCAGACTAAGTTCATGTAAGTACATATACATGTATAAATAAGACACCATTTATCTGATGTTGTGATGTACTGGTCAATTACCTGTATAAACAATGAGATTACCAGGAAGCGAGCATGTGGTCAGTCATTAAGACTGGTCAATATCCCAGATAAAATCTATATCTCCCAGACAACACTACAAGAAAAATCATATATTTTCGCGAGATCAAAATTTCGCGAATTAATTTCGCGAATTCCTTATTTTAAACAGTTCGCGAAGTTAAATGTTCGCGGTTTTTTAACCTTCAGAAACTTCATCTATTATCTGTTTTCTAAGCTCATGGCGATTTTATCGAATTCGCTAATACAGGGAGCATTAATTCCAACGCGAAACTTTCTGATTTTTCAGCACAGCCCAGCGTCTGTACTAACGTTACTTATAGGGAGGATATGATTTAGATCAGCGAACATTATTAACATGATCAGATTGTGGTAGATCTATATGACTGTTGGTTTGTATATACTGAACTCTCCTCCTGTGTACGGAGACATCCATTCTAACATAGGTGAGCATACTGATTTCATCGATTGCATCTTTTGTGAAGAGTATAGACCACTATAATCTACGGTGTGCCTTTACGGCCATGGCTGCATAGAATTGGGTCCAATAAAAATCCAAATCACCAAAATGTACCGGACGATACGAGGACATATGAGCAACTATCGAACCAAGCTGCAAAAAAATAATTCATAAATTTAAACAACAATTTTACAGTCGACTTATCGCTTTCTTGGTTTGGCGTTTTCGATTTTTCACCATCGTCGCTTTGCGTTTTCGAGGTTTCAACTTACTTATATACTTCAATGGTCCCAACGGTAAACAACTCAAAATACTGTTTGTGGATACTTTTCGCCATTTGTACTTCTCGCCATCTTAGTACTTGTCTTGTACGCAAACATACGAATACGACCAAGTAAATCACAATAACTTGTGTTTTAGTAATCTCACATCTCATGGAAACTGCAAAGTACAAAATGTATCTTTATTTGCTAGAAATTAAGGCTTTGGTAAATAAGAAATACGATTATAAAGATAAAAATAAGCAATCATTTTGTCAAAGTGTACTGTTTAATGTTATACGTGTATAACATAATGGAAAAAGTTATAATGTTCAGCACAGATAAGAGCAAAATTTCCGATGTTTTCTAAGGACCCTTTGTGGTGAAGTGTTATTCTTTGTGCTTTCACAACGAAAAGTTTAATCTGGCCACCGACCTTTGTGCTTTCAAAACGAAACGTTTAATGTGGTAATTGACCTTTGTGCTTTCACAACGAAAAGTTAATCTGGCCAACGACCTTTGTGCTTTCACAACGAACAGTTTAATCTGGCCACCGACCTTTGTGCTTTCACAACGAAACGATTAATGTGGTCATTGACCTTTGTGCTTTCGCAGCGAAAAGTTTATTCTGGCCACCCACCTTTGTGCGTGCTTTCAAAACGAAACGATTAATGTGGTCATTGACCTTTGTGCTTTCGCAACGAAACGAAAAGTTTAATCTGGTCACCGACTTTTGTGCTTTCACGACGAAAAGTTTAGTCTGGTCTTCAAAAGAGAAGCTCTTAATGTGGCTCTCAACCTTTGTGCTTTCAAAGCGACATTATTTGGAATATTGTTTTTGAACGATGAATGAAGTATTAAGATGACATTCCTTTTAGTGGATTTTCCTGTTTAATCTTTGGTACGTCAATCAGGCTCAGTGTCTGTCTGATACAAAATGTATAATGTTTCTGTTCATCTGATTACTTTGCTATTTATATTGCAGGAAATAATAAAGTAAGATAAAGTGTTTATTTATTATCATGTGTGATCCTTATCTAGTATTTAAAAGGACTTGCCAATTTCATGGAAACCATCCGCAGTGACGTGTTGAGTGCGATAGTTAAAATGTTTCACAATCCGATATCAACTAAATATCAATTTGTCTTACAACCTCTTGTATGAGTCCATTACTTTCTAGTCTGATCCTCGTCCGTAAACTCACATTAGTAGCAGATTGGGATTCGAACCAGCGATCGATGTCCCGTTCTCAACCAAAATATTGACCAACTCAGTAATGAAAACAACGGTATGAGAAAATCCGACAGGGTAGGTAGCACTCAACCTAACCAGCTGAGCACAGAAATCAGAAACACCACTGCACAACGACCCTGAGCAATGCCAACACAAACCCATGCCCAAAACGGCGACCAAATGAGGCACAACAACCCCGGGGCGTTGACATAGTTTAAAACACTAAGGACAGTGACGAGACGAGTTTTGTTTGGTGATAAAATACAGGCAAAATAATATTACATGCATAACAATGTGGATAACAACATCATTGTGAACCAAAGTATTTCATTTTGTATTGACTATGAGTACATGGTATGATCTAAATACATCTACTGTACTAGACATCGACATGTTAACATTTTAGCATTCCACAACGTTGTATACATCATTTTGATGAAGGCAAGATAAAACTTACATATTTATTATTCAACTCAATAAACCTTGAGAAATGTCGATAGGTAATTGTTTTTTTTTTCTTTCTGGCAGACATGGGTGAATCTAAGTCCTCGCCGTGTTTCCAACATTCAATATTATGCCCGCCGGGGATTACAGGGGAATTAGTCTGTCGAATCTTCCTGAGAGTCCCGGGGAATAGACTTTGGTCCGATTCCAATACCTGGGAAATACTACCCCGGGGATTTAGCATTGTCTTCAGGTTGGTGATTCAGACATAAATTTTGAATAACAAGTAAAACAGAGAATTACAGGTTTTTTATTCTTAGTTTTGTTGAAATAGAAGTGGTATTTAAAACTTTATGAAATACTCTATGATGAAGCGTCGCGATGCAAAACAAAAAAATAACTCGCAGACGGTGTATGAAATAACTTAACGCACAAATGAAACTGCATGAAATATTTAAAAAGAGAAAGAATTGTACTCACTTATTAAAAAGCAATAAAAGTCCAATGTACTCACATTCGTTTTATGAACAGAACTCACTGTACTATTTCCCCAGCACCAGAGCAAATATGTTGTACAGGTGTTGTGTAAATTTTGTTATTTAATTCCGGGTGTATAACACTTACTGTAAAATAAGACATTATCGCGAATGATTTATTTTAGAGATATTCACGATTTCGATCAAATCGCGAAATGTATGCTTATGAACCGAATTAAAAGTAGGAAAGGAGAATGACTAGTTCTCTTAACTGTAACTCTCGTAAACATTTAACTGAGGGAACTACGTGTACTTCAAAATCAAAATTCCATAATATCCTAATTTTGATGTCGCGAAAATATGTGTTTTTACAGTACCTAGTATCTTTATAACTGCAGGATGCTCACAGAAAAATGAAGATATTGTATAAAATATTCACTCAATGAGTTTGTAGGTAAAACATATACAGCTGGCATATCGTGATAAGAGGAATAGCAAATGTATTTCCTGGAACAAACATCCAAAAAGCCGAAGGTTAATCATGGATTCATGTTGCAATGGCAGGGTGAAAACAATAATAAGTGTCTGGTAAAATCAAAGAGTGTGATTTAAAGTGTATAGAGCTATATCGGACGATTATTTTTTAAAAAGTTTCAAAAACTGAAAAACAAGTATGCTTTCATATCCATTAGATCATATTTCGCTTCAGTTTTAATAGAAAATCTCTCTGTGATTTATTGGACATGCGAACTGTCCATTTTCATACGAAAGTGTTCTAGAACACCCTATGAAATCATAAGAATCGTCTATTTTTCGACAATTGAATCAAAGTACACGGAACCCATCCAAAGTTTTAATTGCAATTGAGGTAGTCTAGTAGCATACTAAAAACGATGCAAGTAATTATTTTGACATTAAATGACGGTTAGAATATAGCTCTATACACTTTAAAGGACTATTCTACGGTGTTCCGTTTGGACAAACGTATTTGTTTGTGTCTCCCTGAACCGCGATGCACGATGGTACGATGGTGAAAATACGATGATACGATGGTACGATGGTGAAAACACGATGATACGATGGTGAAAATACGATGGTACGATGATGAAAATACGATGGTACGATGGTGAAAACGCGATAATAACATCGCGTTTTCGTCATCGTACCATCGTGTTTTCATCATCGTACCATCGTACCATCGTACCATCGTATTTTTACCATCGTACCATCGTGTTTTCATCATCGTACCATCGTATTTTCATCATCGTAGCATCGTTTTTTCACCATCGTGTTTTCACCATCGTACCATCGTGTTTTCACCATCGTACCATCGTGTTTTCATCATCGTACCATCGTGTTTTCATCATCGTACCATCGTGTTTTCACCATCGTACCATCGTGTTTTCACCATCATACACTCGTGTTTTCACCATCGTACCATCGTGTTTTCATCGTCGTGCCATCGTGTTTTCACCATCGTACCATCGTGTTTTCACCACCGTACCATCGTGTTTTCACCATCGTACCATCGTGTTTTCCTCATCGTACCATCGTGTTTTCATCATCGTACCATCGTATTTTCACCATCGTATCATCGTGTTTTCACCATCGTACCATCGTACCATCGTATTTTCACCATCGTTACATCGTGCATCGCGGTTCAGGGAGACACAAAAAAATATGTTTGTCCAAACGGAACACCGTACTATTCCTCAAAATTTCGTTGGTTTAATCCGTCACTACGAATCGCGACTGGTAGAAATTAATAACTACAGTATCATGAATGGCATGATTACTACTGTACTAAATATGCAGATACTTTTAAGACTGTTGAATTTTTCAATGTTATTTTTGGAGGTGTCACCATAGAAAGGACTAGCTAATAATCGACATGACACAAGCTCACAAGCACACGATAACCAAGCTGATTTCAACCCGATTATATTCACCGATCGATCAACGTCAGCTCGGGATGCTGCAAAGATAGAATAATACATGTATGTAATTATGGATAATCAAAATTAGATTAACGTTCCAGTGTAACGTTATTTCTAGAACGTCTCGAACGGTTCATGAAATATCGTAAGTTTCTGTTCTCTACGGTAAAAATGTTAAATACAGTGCATAAAGGCCGAGGTGATCAGAATGTATAATGATAAATCAGGACCGGAAGTTGACATGTGAAATGCATTAACCTTTGTACGTGCAGCGTTCTCCATGTATGAACACGGACAATCAATCATCATTGATTTACAAATATTGATAGAAATCCATTTGTTTCCAAATATTATCAAGATAAAATAACACATTGTTGGCTGTGTCAGTGTCTGGTATTGGTTAGCTTAATTATTATACGAATTTAGCCTAATAATTAATGGTGGCCTGTATATAAAATTTAGCGTTTACGCACTGGTTGGTCAGTCAATCGAACAGCGATCCCATCACCGTGGAAGGACGGGTATCAGTCCCGTGTTTAACCTTTGTGGTGTCCCCGCACTTTTGTGTGAGTGCGGGGCTTTTATTTCGCACGTAAGAAACTGGGAAATATAACAGCGACACTTTAATTTATTTAGGCGGAGTTTGCTTTTATATATGACCCTGTTGCATGGACTGTGACATTACCCGGTGTTAAACAAAAGCAAACGTCCGCTTCGAGTGTGTGTCTTAGATTCGATACCGTGACGTATCATTCCAAAGACGAAAATTTAATAGAAATGCTAGAAGGTGTCCCCTTGCTAGATGAGCAACATTTATTAATAAAAGGATAGCGACCCTCGTGTCGATGGTTAACATCAGGAATGAGGGAACGAATATGATTAATTTTAATGTACGTTTGAAAAGTGGGTTTCACAATGAACCTAAAATAAATTATTTACACTAATACCAGGTACAAAGACGAGATTTGTCACCAACGACTAATCCTCGAAAAAAACCCGGATGCGTCACGATTCGAAGATGCCAGAGGACCTCCAGAGGACATCTTTGGGAAGCCACCGGAGACAGGCAAGGCTTCGGATGCTGTTCAAGACCCACCATGGACTAGTGGATATTCAGACAAGCCAGCTTTTGAAGCCTGGCGACTCACGTACAAGAGGAGGACTAAAGTTTTTCCCAGGAGCGTCACCATAATGTTCAGGACTTTGGAAACCTCCTTCATCCACAGCACTGTTATTGACTTGAAACAATTACCAACCAATGTTATGGCAGAAGACACACTGTGGAGTTCCAAGACCTTACTCAGAGCCTGAGACTCCAGGGGCCTCATTATAGACTTAGACTTTACATTGTCAAAAGTTCTATTCGCCCTCATGTTGTTATAAATGTACCGATTTTGATATAAATTGATATACATGTTCAGTGGGTACCAACAAATAGTCAGATAAACTTTTACAAGGTTAAATCTAATTTCAAAGAAATGCCAGTGATTATGAATAATGCCATTTTTAAGACTAAGTCTGATTTATAGACTTACAACGTTGACGAATAAGGCCCCTGCTCTTATTCGGTAGAAGTAAAATAAGGAGAAGGGAATGTTAAAGAAGTGTAGTGAACACTGAAATAAATTTGTATTAACTTAACTAAGTGTCGACTGAGATGATTTCATATGCTAGGGTATAGCAATCTTCGTGTACATTATGTCAGAATGAATCATGACAAAAATGATATTTTGTGACGTAACACACAATCATAATCAACATTACACAGCGTTTGTATTAAATACCAAATGTAGTAAAATGTGACACTGGTACACTGGTGTACCACGACTTGTCATCAGTCTTCATGTAACACTTGCAAACGCCGGTATACGCCGGTATGCCGATACGTATTGTCACAAATATGTATGATATTTAAAATCACACGATTTTGTACGCAATTGGCTCATATGGATTTTTATTATGTTAAATGTATATTTATACTCAAATGCTGCTGGGAGATTGGTGCTGAGACGAGTGGGCATGTGAACAAGTAAGTACTCGTTTATTTTGTAGTTTGTTCTGTTCTGTTCTGTTCTGTTCTGTTTTGTTCTGTTGATTTTTCAATATTACAATATTTAAAATGATAGGTTTAATCAAATTACTACGAGCGTTTTTAAATTTCGAGTCAAGATTTTCGAGTTTTGAGTCAAGAAATTCGAGTTTCGAGTGAGGATTTTTCGAGTTTTGAGTCAAGAATTTCGAGTTTCGGCTTAAGATTGAAATGGCTGTAAATAGCGTTGATATACAACTCAGTCCTGCCAAGAAGTGTAAATATTTTTTATTGAAAGACAGGTAATTATTACATGATATTAAATTTGATAATGGTAAGTTTTATCAAATATAATGATAATAATGTAATGTTCAATGTGATGCGATTCGATGCAATTCAGGACAATGCAATTACAATACGGCCCTCCATCCCTCCCGGGATATGCACGGTATGAATCCTGTTACATGACTTTTGAGTTCCGTCAGAGCGTTACAAGGGTTTTGAGTTCCGTCAGAGCAATATTGGCATTTCGCGCGAGTTATAAATTCCGTGACAGAGAAAAATACACACCTGACTCCATCATATAGTCGTCAAAACGTTCTGGAAGTAAGTATGATACTAATTTCTTCTGGTTTTAGTAGAAATGATATTTAGAGATTATAATTACGGTACCAAAACCACAATCGCAGTCACAGATCACGAATGAAAAGCATTATATTACAGAATTTAGACGCTTTGGAAGATTGATTATTTTCATTGTTATTATCTTTCAAAACAAACTGAAATATTGAACACTTCATTCCACAACTGTGTTGCTTAGTATCGCACCAAGTTGGATGTATTCTAACGGGGAAACACATATTTTTAACCAAAATTTGACGTGTTGTTACAAATTCCGTTACATGAACAGTTTGATTGATACAAATTCCGTTTGGACGTGATACAAATTCCGAACAACAGTCTTCTCTACGAATTGTTCTTTAGTGTGGTTAACTTGTGTCATTTCACAAAAAATAAGGAAAACTATTGTTTTGGTAAAAAGTTTGTTATTTCCCGCATAATTTGAACTTAATATAGGTATAAATACATTTTTGTAACTTCGTTATATTTCTCTGTTCCCTTTTTCACACTGTAACTGCATTAAGCACTTTCAACATTGCTAGTTAGAATTTAAACTTCAGAAGGTAGGCATATATCTACATGTTTTCGTTTGTGTTTCCGACATTCTTCCATTGGTTTAAAAGCTATCGGTTTAAAGCATCGGTAAAGTCAAAACAAGGGCAATAACTAGTTTAAAGCTTTAATTAAAACCCGTTCTTGCGTGCATAATTTGTTTCACGCCCTATGTCATACATGTGAGCTACCCATAAATGATATTCAAGCAAAAAGCCCGGGCGGTCATTTGAAACGTTGGAAAATGATCATTTGTCATTGGAATGGCTTTGGTTGTATAAGACTAAGATTCTATCCATCAGCCGGGAATTGATGTACAAGGCATTATTCGGTAGACCTACTTCACATGTAGCAGACGATTGCTGAGAAAGACTTGTAAGGTACCATATTGGCTGAGACATACAGTCTTTGTTACCCATAAGACTCGCATTACTGTCTCTTGCTGATACCACAAAGCTCAGGAACGTATATAGTCATTATAGCTGTATGCATGATTATGTTCTACATGCAGTGAGAAGAAGTACCGCACATATGGTTGGTAGCGGGTATGCGTGTTCTTGTGGTAGTAAGTCCATCTAAGGTCATGAGTTGGCTATAGTTGGTGGTTGTTCGAGAACGAGAACCCCTTCTAACCAGGTATAGATGTAGTTTGTCGAATAAACGCCACATAAACCCTGATATGGTTGTACCCAGTGGTATTGACAACCCCTGACGGCCTGGTGTAGCTGTAGTATGAGTTGGGTAATCTATAGTATAACTTTGAGTATTGTATGGCAGTATTTGGTGATTATGAGGTCCCTTTGACTATGGTATGGTTGTACGTAATGTTTGCGAGTACCCATTCTTGGATGACTGTCCTATGGGGTTTTGTAGTACTCCCGTTGGACCTGATACGGCAGTACTCGTCGGTGGTGAGTACTTTGCTAGTAAATGGCATGGGCTTGCGTATGTGGTAGTGGCAAGTACAAACAACTGAAAATAGGGACTTAAAAGACTGGTCTTTAGGGTGGCATCCATCGTCGGATACCCACGCTACATAACTACAGGGTAGAAGTGTGGCATCCATCGTCGGATACCCACGCTACATAACTACAGGGTAGAAGTATAACGTATTGAATCGAGCATGGGTTCCGACGATGGGTGGCACCCTACTGCATACGACATCCTTTGGCTGTAAATATGTAGGGCCCAGTATAACTATATTTCGAGTTACTAAGCACTCGACAGGGTCTGACCAGTATGACTGTATTAAATTGTTGTGAGTAGCCATTTGAGTCAAATGTGGCTGTAATAGGTTGTGGCGAGTACATAATGAGGTATGGTTGTACTTTGTTTGTATGAATACCGTATATGACAACTAATCGCTACTTGTCCAGTGGGAGTGGATATACGGTAGGACACAGTATGAATAAAGGATCGTTCCTTCTTACCCATGATCGTGTTCCGATTTTCCCCAGCGTCGGGTCAAATCGGGACTTTGTATGACGTCACTTTGGACCCTCTTATTTTGATTACCAATCGCTCAGAATATATGAAGAGAGTCGATATTCTGTGAGTAGATTCCATACGTGATAAAATAAACGTAATCTATTTGCACAACTGCATAATTTGTGAGAATCGCTCGTTTAAAACATGTTTTTGTTCCGACTTGTCCCGGTCAGCCCTACATTGAAAAGTTATTGGTTTAATGGTGTGGTGTTCACAAAGATTATCTAAAATTGCTTGTCTTTTTTCGAATGTTTTTGTACAGGGCACACATCTGTATTTATCGCAGATGTTTGTCTCCAAATCTGTAATACAATATAGGTGCTGCATTTAATATAATATCTACCTTTATCTCTACGATCATGCCATACTCCGCAACGAGCCTTTTGGTACTAAAATAATCAGATGATTTCCATGACGGAATTTGTAACAGGTCTGAAACCTTGCGATTGCTCTAACGGAACTCAAAACCCGTGGAACGCTCTGACGGAACTCAAAAGTCATGTAACAGGATTCATACCGTGATATGTGGGTACCTCTTCTTCAGCCAGTGTTTATTAACACACTTCGTCATCTAATCTGGTCTTATTAACACTATAACATGGCTACTTGCTACTTACATTGTGTGAATTTATTTACTGTACTCTTTGCTTTTATTAATTTAGTTGGTAATTAACTTTGTGAATCAATATCATACTTAAATTAAACCCTAAATGGCTTGATGTCCTATTCATTTTAAATTGAAACATTTAACAGAGATGGACAGGGAGACAACCCAATCTATTTTACAATCATCCCTTAACGAGTTAACTCCCTTTGTTCCCAAAATAGAGCTTGCAAGCGTCTCTACGACAATGACGTAAGTTTGGTACCGGGAATTTTAAAATGTTGATTTATTCTCGTTTCTATTGTTCGTGAGTCTCCAATTGAACTTTATTACACACGAGGTGAATGTTCCAAGACATGGGTTCAAGTTGTTACTAGTAGAAGCATGTGGTACAGTCGATTTCTCATCAAATATATAACAATAATATTTCTGTGTTTATCTATTTCGGATAGCATCATAATTCGGATAAACTAAAATTGTTAGCTCAATGCTTCGTGTATTTGAAAAAGGTTTAATTGATTTACACAATATATGCTTTCCGACAAAGGTACCAATACAATATATAGAGTTAATGTTCAAACTATTAATTATGCATTTACTGTACAGTCAGTATTCCTTTGTTTTATACCAAGATGTGCTGGAGTTTCAAGAATGTTTGAATCAATGATCTCCCTTGATTGGACGTCTTTATTTTGATGCAGTTGTCTCCCCTGTGTAAGATTTCAAGGTTTTTTTTCCGGTATTAACAAAGACTTGAAAGTGCCCCGATCGTAATATTTTATTCTACAGTAGATCTACAACTTACTGTTCAAAATATGCACAGGTACTTGTTGTTGTTGTAGTTCTATTACGATATTGACGTAGCGAAATGGTCTCTTTGTGCTTCAGTAATACTGTTTTGTGCTCTCTCTATGTGCTTCAGCTCTTGATACTTCGGTTTCGCTTAGTGCATGTGGATATGACCCACATTATTCATGGCCCCTCTACAGCCCCCTAAATATATCAAATCTTTAGAATTTATTATAGTCTATAGAAATTTGATTTTTTTGTTGTAGAGGGGCCATGGGGTCATATCCACATGCCAAGCACCTGTGGAAATATGTATAAAAGATACCCGATTGTTTTTATTCGCGGAACATACGAAGAGATAGGTGTACATGTATTGTGAATGCTTTATTCACTATTTAATTTAAATTTTTAAATTCCAAACTAGATCTTCGTTTAGATTCTATATGTTGATCCCTAATGTATGACCATTTCGCCGAGCATATTTACAAGTAAGAGAAAGACGAGCCTTTGCCATAGTAGCTAGGCCTAGGTCTAGACACAGGACTACGACATTATACCTGAATCACAAACTACAGTTATGACTTCCCCAAATTTTCACGCATTGATGATTCAATATATCAGATACTGTATCAGTCTGTTATATTGAAGGGGTGAAACTTTGGGAAAAACTCGAAATTTGTAGTTTTTGGTACTATTCCGTATGCCTGTGGTCTAGATGACTAAATGTAAACTGCAGTTTTTAATTGATGCTCGACCAAATGCAGTTTTCAACCGAGTGTAATAATTTGGTCGACCATCAGTTAACAACAGCTAAATATGGAGCAAAATTGGTAATTGTCTAGTGCCACTACATAAATAAGACGTTCTTTGGGCTGTATCTAATATAGTCATATAAAGTGAACGATCGCTATAATCTAGAAAAAACTCGCCGTTAGCGGACGAAATCACTAATGTTTTGAGTGCAAACGTTATTCATTTCAAATCATTTGATTACGTGATTCGCATATCAGTGAATCAAATGCAATTGTTTTAGACTTTTAATGAACTGCCAACTAGCTGACTTGTTTTATAAAGCGCTCTATAAATAAAATTAAATATTTTCAACTATATTTATTTATATAATATAACCAGGAATATATTCCACGATCAAAACGTGCAATATCGGTCATTTAGAGTTGTGTTTGTATTCCACCGCGAGCGTCATCGTGATAAAATTACAACCGGGTTTATAAATATTATTTACACACAAACAGTCATCAGTTGTTAAATTATGTTAATAGAAGGGCGAGGATCGAGTCACAAACAGTCATCAGTTGTTAAATTATGTTAATAGAAGGGCGAGGATCGAGTCAAATTCTCTGTGTTTTACTAGTGTATCATTATACTTACAGGTGACTTACTCCAGAATGGTACACACAGGCTTACAGTTGGTGGTTAGTGTGCTGTGCTTACTGGTGCGGCCATGTTTGTCTTCAACATGCGATACAACCGATATTTCCCCCTGCAGATGTTCCACTCTTTACACCGAGGATTATTATAAAATAACAGTTAACTGCACCGGCCATGAGTTGGAGTCCGTTCCTAACAATCTACCAGAAGATGTTGAGATTTTAGATTTCTCAGACAATTTCCTTGGATACGGTGATCTTTCCTCATTATGTCAATACGCGCATCTTCAACATGTTTCCATAGCAATGAATCATATAACAACAATAGGTGATGGTGATCTAATACATTGTAAGACATGGCAAAGTCTAAACCTTGCTGGAAACGTGTTGAAGTCTGTGACAGGCAGTACTCTGAGTTGGTTAAAGTCCACACGTACAATTTTTGGTCTGGAAGCCGATCATTTCACAGAGGATGCATTTTCTGATATGTCCATGCTGGCGGAGTTAGAAATGAATTCAAAGCAACATGACCTCCCTGTTGGTATATTGAACAACATGAAGTTACAATCATTGAAACTAGAGATGCCAAACGCTATCCGGATACCGGAAGCACTCCTTAATCCATTGGGTTTGACCCTCACTGATTTTGAACTTACCAGCGTATTATTGAGAACATTACCCGAAAGTATTTTTAGCCAATTAAAGGTCTTACAGAATGTTACATTACGTCTTCCTGACCTACGATCGATGTCAGCTCATACACTTCAGGTTGGAACTCTTCCAATGACGTTAAAATATGTGACGCTATATGACGTCAAACACTTGACGTCACGTACATTCGAATCCCTTAGCTATCTTCGTTATCTTGCTATTCATGGAAGTCTTGAAATACCAACGGACGTATTTCACGGACTGCGTGCATTAGAAATTCTTGAGCTAGAAGACTTAGTACTGGATGAGTTACCCGTGAACTTTTTTCAAGATTTAGGAAATCTGAAGACTTTGAAAATGACAAATACTGGCGTCTCTGACGTTAAACGTCACGATCTCGAATCTTTAAATGCATTGGAAAATCTTGATATGTCCAATAACAGGATAAGAATATTGGACGATGAACTGTTTTATGACGTCAGTGATAGTATGCTAAACTTGAATTTAAGTCACAATAACTTGAAAAACATTCTGGAGGGACTGTTTGCAGCAGACGCTGTTTTGGAAACATTGGATCTGAGTAAAAATAGTATTTCCAACATATCGATGGCAGCTTTTATATTATTGACGCGGCTAGAGAGGTTATATTTACAGAATAACAAAATCTCTACATTTGATCCGGACACGTTCGCTTTGAATGTAAATTTATTTTATCTGGACATGTCTTCCAACGTTTTAATTGATTTACCTGTAGAGTTATTTGAAAATTTAGAGAGATTAATGGTTTTGAAATTATCGGACAATAACTTTAGCAACTTTAACCGATCAATAATATTCAATATAACTACATTGAATGAGTTAGACTTAAGCTTCAATCCGATAAAATGTAACTGTGGTACAGCTGAATTTATAAATCGACTGAATATAAACGGTGGGTGTAAAAAATGGAATACTGAATATACTATAGAGGAATTTATTGAATCTATATGTGTTAATAATTCAGATACTGTTATTAACGCAAATTCGTCTGAAAGTGTCGATAACGTTGACTTGAATACAACGGAAGTGACGTCAGTGCCTTCGCCAATATCGTTCGAGGAGTCGCCTGTCTCAACTGAAAGTTTAGGAACGCATGTGGATTCAATAACAGTCACACCGAGCGCAGAAAATGAGTTTTCGGAGCAATTGCCTACGGAGGAACCAATTGACTTAAATGTGGAACCAGACCATGTAGACGGAAGTGACACAGTTACTGCAAGCGTTCCATTCACTCCGACTTCCTGGACTACTTTACCTTCCTTGGATAGTGAGACAAATGTTATTGATAATGTTATTTCCACTGACATAAGAACTACTCCAAATAGCCATAATTACCATAACATGAGTGATGACGTAGTGCACACGAACTCTACGTCACAAATTGATCTTAATTCTTCAGGGATTCAAATTATCACTAGCTTAAATCGTGTCACTGTGGAACCAAACAAAGTTGAAGAGAGTGACAAACATTCGGACAACTTTTATATTTCTTTAGGATCCATTTTATCCGTAGCTGTTCTTTCTTTTCTAATTCTTGCGTATTTGTACTACAAAAGGAAAAGGAGTCGCCATTATGAAATTCCGAGGATGGTGTCACATTGGGAGGGGTTTTCTCAAATGAATTTCGGTAACGATAGAGTTGAGTCTACTCAATCTATGACACCCCTTAAAGAGGTTCCCTCCATTCAGATTGAATCGGTTGATGACGAGGGTAATATTCGGGTAGAGTTGTATACCCCACAAACCGGAACTACTAAAGACGCGGCGTCCGAGGACGACAATAGTTAAGGAAAGGTGATATGGACTGAAAATGAGATTATCCTGTGTAAGATGGGCCGCGTAAGATTGCCATATAAGGTTTTTGATGAGTGAGACGCTTATTTAAAAAAAGTTCGTACAGTGTTTTCTGAGAAATGGATACAGTTAAATTGTTTTTTAAGTTTACAGTTTTGATTTGATATTGCAATACAACTTTGAAATTCAGGATTTGTCATTGGTACAGATCTATTGTTCTAGTCTATTTTTTTGGCAATCTAGACAAACAAACTTTGATGATAAATTGTGCGAATCTTTTCCACATGGGGAAGTATTGCTTGATTTCAACTCCACGTGAGTATGTTGACGATGATACTTGTAAATGATTTTACCTTTCATGTAATTTGTGTATAGTGGTAACTTATAACCATACAGTATTGTCCAATTATGTCTCCCGACTTATAGTGCGATAAACATTGATTTTAAGCGGGATGTCGCCTGAATGCAGGTCCCTAGGCTAAGTTTTCTGAGCTCCCTAACCATTTGCATGCATGCCAATGCAACTTCACATGGCTCCTGGTACCAAGTATATTTCTGCACAGTGTCAGTAATTTTGGCAATTGGGTAATTTTAGGTTGGGAAATTATTGTTTTATCTTTTTTGTCGGTGACATACGTTTTTATGTCAACATATTTTCGATATATTTTCACACTTATTATGCCTAAATGTTCTTTGAATCCAGGAAAGTTAAATTAATTTTGAATTATGAGCAAAAATATTGCAGCCTGGACGACTACATCTTATTATTTGTTTGTATTTGTCAGTTTAGCAATCTTACTCAGGTGAGAGATATAGGGTCGCTGTGGCTATCTTGTTATTGTTTAACAAGTACTAATGAAGTGTTGATTGTTATAAAACGTTCCTTACTTTTTTCTTGTGGTTCATCAAGGTATGAAATATCACTCATTATTACGTCACGTGACAGCTGATTACAAGGTGATTACGTCACATGATATGACAATACTTGATGGATCACGTGTTTAAACTTTACAGAAATTGTCTGAACATGTGAAACAATTGACAGTGTACAGAATGTATGCGACTAAGCTTCTTTTTGGATCACCTACCAATACATGCCTTGAATTGTTTTATCTGCTCAAGGCCGAAACAAAATGATATTGTGGTTCTTGTAGCCGTTTTCTCAACCACCGAACCTATTTCTCCTTGTAACACTACCGCCTAACATATCCAATTTTGCCCCCACAAAAATTTCATTGGCTATTTTCTGGAAGTTATTCCCAGTGCATAAAATCAATATAATAATGATAAAAAGAATTTTCCTTCCTACCTAGTACCTACCATATTTTTCAACATGTTATCGGAAGTGACGGAACCGCAATATTAATTTATATTGACCTCATGTGAATGTATTTCAATATTTGTGACATTACAAATATTTTTCTTAATCATGTTGTTTATTCCTGTTCATTGTTTCTAGTTTTAATGTTTTGTTGAATCTTGAAAAGATATATAAAATAATGAGAAAATATGATCGGGTGTTGTTGAATTTTAATCCATGCATTTTCAGTGCTTCTCACCTAACTAGAGATCAACTGGTTGGCAACCCAGACGTGGTCTCGTCACTCTCGTGTACACGTATCTGTAATGTACGCTAAAGAACAAATGTTTCTGTTTGGAAAGAGCTACGACAGCCTCCACCCCGCCCCGATTCTTTGTATTTGTTGCCCCTTCAACAAAACACTGGAAATAAGTGCTCGTACTTTTACGGGCTATCCTTGACCGAATGGTTTAAAGAATTACTTCCTGAGATCCTTCAAACGGACTGTTTTGAAGTTTAAGGAAGGTGTTTCAGTTTCACCCAGTACTTTGATATAGATAATGTCAGAAGTTTAACTGTTCCAACACTGTACTATTGTTACCGTCATATAACTGGTTCAGGCAGATAGATCTGTCATACTGACTTCTAAGATAGAACATCGGTATCACCTGACGTTCACACTTCACATTTCTCTCTCTCTCTCTAAGAAAGGTAACACCACAATGTCACGATTTACACGCTACCATAACAGAACCACAGGTAAATGTGTCATTGAAAATGAGTAAAAAAATGGGGGTAAAATTTAGGTTTTTCTCGAAATTTATGTTACTAGTACGTTAAGATATTACAAATTCATACAATGTTTTTGTCTTTTCAATGATACTGTTACCTGTGAACAGAACTATCGGCATAATAACTGTTCTACGCTTTACCGAGGTACCGAAAATAGCCCTTATTTGCTAGTCAGCTTTCTGCTGAAATATGACAGGCATGCCAGTGCCCCACCCGGATTTGAATCCGTCCGCCAGATGAGACGACAAGCGCAGTAATCACTGACGCACGGAAGCACAATTCATACATTCGGTATTCACCATTTTATACATGTAATTGCATCTTCAAGGGTCTTGTTATTGACGTTTTAAATCGTGACAGCTCGGCCCTTTCCGTTTGTCTCCGGTAAATATACATTTGCATCAACAGCGAGGTGGTCAGAGTGTGAGGTTTTACTCTACCTTTCCTTGAATGGCGAACTCGCGAAGCTCAAACCGAAAGCCGCATTAATGTGGAGTATAGAATGTAAAAAAATGTGAATTTCACACGAAGATGTCTGATCGGGATTTCGCTCAATAATCGTCAGTCTGAAATCGATTACCGAATGCAAAAGTATACAACATGTAGCTTTTATCCGTTCATATTTTATGAGCAAATACATGGAGTGTGTAACCACTGGAATCAATTCTATTCAGACTCCCAACAGGTTTGTTTAAACATTCAATGAAGTTTGGATTACGTTTTATCTACACTATTTGAACACCTATCAATATTCAGTTACATTAAAAAAAATTTAGAGATAGTTTTTAAAAATATTTTTATAACCATGTATTAGATGGTAAAACGTGTACTAGTCTGGTTCACGACATATAGAGAGGATCTTGCATGAGTCACGGTGACAAGGCGATTACCACAACTTTTCAACAACAACAACAACCTTTTTTTTCGCTCAATTCATGCACAACATGAAAATAAGAGGACTAAATGGTCAAAAGTTATAAGAACGAAGAACGAGGCTATAGCTACAAAAAGAATAGAACATTTATACAATTTATATAATGGTGAGCCACGATACACCTTAAGTGTATGGACACATATCAAAGTAATTAAAACGTTTAAGTAAGAAAGAGACGTTTAAGCAAAATAAATATACTAAGTATGTTGCAGAATTATTTTGAAAAACTTGCATAGGTTTATATTAACTTGTTTTGTTTTTTATGTTCATTAGTTGTTCAAGTTTGTATATATTTGGTCGATTGTAGAACATTGGATTTATGAGAAGTCTTCGCTGCCTGCTAAATTTTGTGCATTCGAGTAAATAATGGAACTCATCCCCTATTTTGTTTTGGCAAGTGCTACATTTTCTAAGATTAATAGGAGTTCTGGCCCAGTTTCCTGTTTCGATAGGCAAGCGATGGTTTCTAGTTCTAAATCGTATAGCATAAAATGAAAGTGAATTTGGAGTAGTCGATAAATAGGTTTCAATACCAAAGTTAGTTTTAAAAATTCTATAAAATGTACTTTTACTAGAGTTATCTACAAGAGAATACCATTCAGATAAATATGTGTCTTTTAGTTTTCGTCGGACGTTTAGTTTTAGCCAATCATTTTTGTGGAAATTATGTTCAATCCATATGTTGTTAAGTCCGCAATTTGTTAGAATGGTTTTCACGTTGTACATCCATGGGTAATTACGTTTTAACGTTGCATCATTTAATTTTAATGTCAATGACAGTATGTTTCTATAGACTAAGGATGACAATTTATTTGGTAGGACATTTTCATCTATTAAAAAGATTCTAGACCAAAATGTTATACATTTTTCATCTATTTCAAGTTTAAGAGGTGTACATCCGGTTTCACCGTATACCATAAAACTAGGAGTTGAACGCTTGACTTTCAAAATGAACTTGAGGTATTTTAGTTGTACACGTTCTAAGACATCTATATTTCCGAATCCCCATATTTCTGCGCCGTATAGTAATATTGGTTTAATTGTTTTATTGAATAGATCTATTTGTAAGTCAATTGGTAGTTGTAAGCGGTAAGAATTTCTTAATAAACTATACATAGCGCGTGTTGCCTGGTTAGGGCAGAAGTTATGGCTGGTATATCTCAGTAAGGGCAGGTCTAATTAAATTGACCCTAAATGTACGCCATAGTAGACGCACTGATAATCATCGTCAGCACCAGTGTGAACAACTCGCCTTTTCTTGCTTTTTGTCCTTTTCAAAGGTTTAAACGTCTCTATTTTCTGAAAGACAAATAATCAAGATTACACGGTGCCAATAAAAAGATCATAAAGATGTGGTGCTTTTACGGACATTGTTGAGCGGTGCTTATATTTCTTCAATGTCAGTGTTGAGCGGTGCATAACTGCGAACAAGTTTTCATGTAAAAATAGCAGTTATATACAATAAAGCATGCTAAAATGTGTTGTAATTTGTTTATACTACCATAAAATACTATTTGCAAACGGAATATTTCATTGAAAGGGTTAAAACTCTGCAAAAATGCGATTTTTCGCGTCATGAAAGTCACTTCTTTCGCAACTTGCTCAAACTGTTTTCACTATTTTGAAGTTAATAGCTACTCAATTTTGATGCGGTAAACGGCAAATTTTTTCGGTGATTCGTTACTTGCCAAAAATGTGCATCCATTTTTTTTTTGGCAAAAGGATGCGGTGCATCTGTCAGAAGTATGAAAATTCGACGGTGAATGGAAAAGTTGTGGTAATCGCATTGTCACCGTGTGAGTGCTCATTACATACGAGTTTTATTAAACGAGTGGACAAAACTATAGGACACGAGGCTTTGCCGAGTGTCATATTGTTTTTGTCGACGAGTTTAATAAAACTTGTATGTAATTAGCACGAATGCAATATTCTGTTTATCACATAACCTTAGAGAACGCCCGTTAACGTTCAAAACGCTGATGTACGCTTCATAGGTTTAATGAAAAATTTAGCGTTACAATGCGCGCGACGTCATGCCGACGTTTGTATTATACTGAAGTCACAGGTCGATTCAAGGCACGGATTGGCTTACGTTACGTCATCCTGTACCAACCAACCAATCAACGTCAAGCTAATTTAAACGTCAAGCTAATTTTAATGCTTAATGAATGGGCTGGGAGTGCATTACGATATTTCCGGCACGGCTTTAATGCACTCCCAGACCGCAGTTTATGTGATAAACTTGGTTATAGTGCGCCTGATACAAACTAGAAATTGCACGACACGAACTGTAGCTTACTGTCTTCCTTGGTTTGGTTCAGTTGTGAATAAAAAAAAACCCAATACCACATATTACTAAAATAATCCAAGTATATATTGATTGTTATGTCTAAGCTCAATTGATGAGTTAAATTGAGTTTGTTTGCATTCAATTGCGTAATGACCTATGACTGGTTGAATTATGCAGTTGCATCATTTCATAATTGGCTATGTACGAGTATAAGATAAACATTAGTAATATGAGCGGCGCGGGCCTAGCCAAGCTTGACTGTCAAGATCCTGGTTCAATTCTTCACTCTGTTGAACCGTACTGGTACTGGTACTCCTTTGCTTGTTGCTAAGCATAGTTAGTTCAGTAACTGCTGGTTCGCCCGGTGCCAGGACAGTGTGACTTTGTAGTCTCCATATATATGACTGAAATACTATTAACCAGGGCTTTTAAACAGTACGAGTATAGTGTTTTAAATTAGTTAATAATTGTAGATCAAATCAATAAATAAACATTCAAATTCCCACACTAAGCTTAGGTCTACAGGGAGTCATAAATAAAATAAAACGAGCTTTTTGTACAAAGTTTTTATTCTATCACTTATATATTGATTATGAATACAAGAAAAAAAATCTATGTACAATATAATGCTATCTGTTAGACGTCATATGAGAATATATGTGTATAACAATATGACAAAATATAACACGATTTCAAACGAAAATAATGAACAAATAATGACCCAAATACGCACAAAGTCAACCAAAGTAAACCACATGTAATTGTTTCATTGATAAAGAACAAAAATGTAAAATTTAATATTGATCATTTTATGAATAAAATTTATGTTTCCTATTTTTTTTCTTCATCAATGATACAGTCACCTGTGTAAATACTTGAATGTAATATGTCTACCCTTGTCACGAGCGTTTATTCTATAAATAAAATCTACATGATATAAATATAAACATATTTTAAATACTATACAATATGTTGAAAGGCACATTTCAGCTACGTATCTTGGTCCACGATGTATTGGAAACTTGAACAAATATATGATCAATATGGCCGCCATAAACTAATATTAGCTAAACCATGTAGTCTGCTTTGTAGAGATATGTAAAAAAACCCGTTTGCTCAAAACATTAAAGCAAGCTGTTCGTATTACATGTATTTCTACCATATATTCGCGGTCATAAGTCTGCTTCGACCAAAAGTCGAATATCTTTTGAGGTCGTTTCTCTAGTATCTTCATTGATTCAGAGTACACACTGCGGAGACTAGATTTTGAATGCCATGTCAAATATTTGTTTGTGTGTGTGTGTTTTTTAAATTATATGAAAATCAATGTTGTATGGTGTAATTTATTGACATAAACTATTGAGGCTATAATTTGCTTCATGGCCTCAAATTATTAAATGGCATTTCGTATAACACATTAATAGGGCTTAAATACGTGCAATGATCAAATATTTGCTCAGAAATTCAAACCACGAATCTGATTACATAATGTTTGCAAAAAAGACAACAATAAATAAAGAAATGATTGAGACAAACGTCAGAGACTAGATATCCATGGACTATTACCGTATAACGGATGCTTTCCTTTTTTTCTATTTTTTGCGATAGCACTGAAGCCATCATTTTAGAGAAGCTAAAACTTGCTTAAACGTCTCTAGACTATAGCATTTTTCCATCATTACTCACTTCGAAACATTCATTTTACTTGCAACTAAATTTGAATTCATGTTAGGTTGGAAAGTTCCCGAATTTTTGGCATTCTTGAGTACAGCCCGTTTTACGGTAAGTCCATATGTAAACAATTGACTAGTTTCTTTCTACAGACTAGAATTAATTATGAAAAAAAGAAACATCAAATTTTGCAATAAGTATATACAGACGAGCACTAGTAAATATCATGATAATGTCATATATAGTTATGTGTGTTTCTTAAACTCAAACTGTATATAAATCAAATTTGGACAAAATTCACTAAAGTGACGTCATTAAACATTGCGTCGAATTGTGACGTTTTTTATTGACTTTTACGTCGAAAATGTTGTGACGTCACTCCTTCCACTAAATATCAACACAAACAACATAACAAACAATAACACTACTAACAAAACAACATAAAATTATACAAGAAGAAACCATAGTTTTTTTATATTATTTACATAGCACAACAATATGCGATTGAAACAATTACGTCACAAGGTAATGATATCACAAAATAGGAAAATATGAGACAATGGACATTACATAGGATACATGACCCCTTGGACATTTATGACCCCCTATTAAAACCCCTTTTAAATTTTGCCAAATCTACTTCTTTACGACAAACTAGAGCTATCTCAAGCATGTGGATGTGTACACTCAAATTCCGATACATGGATAATCATGTAAAGCCAATAAAACGTTATATTCTTCAAATATGATTTATTGTAAAATAATTGTTTGGTCCGGAGTTACATTTTCGTTGATTTAGAAGTTGACCCGAACAATGGAATTTCATACCAACGAATTAAGCAACACACATTTACTCGACAGTCGTTTGTAACACACTAAATTTAAGACCTAACGAAATTAGTAAAATATAATAAAACTTATGAAAAAATACTGACCACGAAATAATTGATTTGACAGTAATTCAGATATAGGATATTTTTTTTCAAACACCAGACATCAATTTATCAAAATGCCAACGTTCACTTTATGAACATTGAAAATGTGTTAAATTTGAAATATAGAAAGTCAAATCTGAAAAAAAATCTATGGAAAGTAGGCATGCGATTCTCTCACTATACATTCACGATAACTTGAACAAAAACAACGCACTCATAATTTCGTCTCAAATATTAGATTCACGAACGTCGATAATTCTTCAAAAGACAAAAAAGTACATAATAAATTGTAAACAGCACCCTGAAAGATTATCAAGTTATCTGGTCTATATTAACCGGAAGCTGGCATTTAACCTCGCCACCGGAAGCAGAAGTACTACAACCGATAAAAACGACCACGAGTTTCACGTTATTTACACTTCACAATGGTGCTGTGATAATTGGAGTTCTCGTGCATAATATTATATGCATTGACGTAAAATAAACTGTGAAACTCTTTAAATGTGTTATACTGTTTATAGATCTACTGTTGGATATCTTTGTTCGAAATTCCAGAAGGTAGGACTAATTTCCATTTATTTTTTCTCAGAAGTTACGGAACGCCCTCCTGTCATGTCTACTAAAGGGGAACTCATAACTGTGATCATAACCATAATTGGTGAAACCGTTGGATGTATTTGAGTATGTTGACTGTATAGTTTTAGTGCTGTCTGACCTATCGCGTTCATGTCCATCCTTCCTACTGTTCCGACTTCCATTGCTGAAATATAAACATGATAGACAATTAATAAATAGCAGGAATTGAGGAATGTTACAAGAGTCCCACAGTTTGTCAAATACTCCGTATGTCACTTCATACTACGGTAGATATTATATTAGGCCTAGTCAAGGTATAGGCCTACATCAAACATGACTGATTAAAGCAGACATTTTCTAAACAGATGTATTTACATGTATACGAAACCTTGCTAACATGTGTTCAATTCATAAATAAAACTCTTGATTTAAAAGTGAATCGAAAAATAGAAACAACTGACAAGTGACATTACTAATTCTATTCATGCATTACACGATTGCACAGACAAAAACCTTTTAAAAACCCTTAAAAATAAGCCTGAAACCCCCCGGAAAAAACCTGAAAAATAAAAGAATGTAAACACTTATGCCTACCTGTAAGTGCTTGGTATAGAGTTTGAAGCTGACAATGATCTTGACACCCTGTCCTTATCTGTACCCTTACAACATATGATGTACCACTGATCTCGTACCTTCTTCTTTCTTACAACAAACAGTATGAAGATAAAGAAACCTTGTAGAGAATTCAAGATGGTGAACACATACTGGAACAACAGTCGAGCGTCAGAGATTGCCAGGTAACCAAATATCCACGTCAAGCCTGTAAGAAAGATTCGAACACGTAAATATAATAATTATTTATAATATTATTATCATTTTTGTAACAATGTTATACAAGTACATTGTTTAAAAGAAGCTGTTTTAAAACCTGTTACAAATAATGTGACTCTCGATACCAAGAAAACAAAGATGTGATAAATATTGATATACATGCGTTTCATAGATGACACTTGTCAAATAGAATGATATCATAAACATAATATAGAGCTCAATTATATGGACTGTAAAGAAGCAACTGGTCACGAAGGTCACTCAGACAACACACAAAAAGAAAAAAATAACACATTTATAGCACGGTTTAAAAGGAAAAGCTTAAAAACTGATAGAAAAAAGTTGCAAAATACAACACTCTAACCCGGAAGCCTGTCGATACAGACCGACAAACAAAACCTCAGTAGAGTCTAACAAAATCAATGAAACACAGAAATCAGCACCGACATACTTGAGACTTTTGAAATAAACAAAACATAGTTAAACATCAATATTTACCAAGCAGTATAAAACTGGTTAATGCCGCTTGTAAATTTGTCATGGCCATTTTCTGTTTCTTCTGGTTGCTACGCAAACCCTTGCCTCGTCTGAAGATACTAATGATGGTGACGATAAAGATGGTAATATTGATCAGGATAATCAAGGTCACTGGAACAGCGAAAGCGTAGTAGAAGACGGACAGGTCCATCCAACAACTGAAAGTTCAAACCAATCATTAAATCTGTGTCGAAGTTAATTCAAAAGAAATAGAAAGCGAACTTTTTCATTTTGTTTACGTTACACTGCTTAGACGAATAAGATTATAAGACCTATGGATATTTAAGAAATAAAAATCTGTTCGCGTTTATTGTTGGTGAATAAAACACGGGCAGGAGTTCGGTTGCGGAAAAATTAAATCACGAGTGCGTAGCACGAGTGATTTAATTTTCCGCATCCGAACGAGTGCCCGTGTTTTATTCACCGACAATATACAAGAACAGAGTTTTTATTTCGATTCTAAATACGATAATATCCCGCACTATTTAACTGCGCGCATTCCATTTTCACCCATTGGATATTGAACATAATTCCACGATGAAATTGATTGGCTTGTTAGCTGGTACAATTACCTCCCTCGTTAATGAAAACGACCTTCGTAATTTTCTGAAGGAAATACCACAATTTAAACATTGAAACAATTTTAATAACACGAGTATATGGTATCTATTTCATAAAATGAAAAATATAAATGGATTGATTATCAGAAGCTTTACTAAAACTTGGTTTCTAGAGTAAATTGGAGTTTCTAAATATAGATGCGTCATAGATGTAACACTGGATTCTCGTGCAACTCGCCTTGTCATCGTGACTCGTAGTAAATTTTACTATAAAGTTTACGTTCATTCATTCATAAATATGTCAAGTGATACTGGGCGTAAATAGAAACAGCCAATTTGATAGGTATGTTTTATGGGGGCAATAAAACATGGTTCGGTTCGTTCTTTGTGTATTGGATTAATCCGCGAATCGTGTTAGAATTTACATTTTAAGTCTGCATCACAAGTTGCAACTTATGAATCTATTTTTGACCAAACTGAAGTAGCAAAAGTTTATTTTCGCTTTCTAAAGCGAAGATTATTTTCTTATTTTCTCTATATGGCTTGTTATTACAAACAGCTTTGTTTTTTAAGACAACAAAATGTTCATTGCTACACATTTATGATAATTTGTAGTATATAAAAAGTTAATATGTCTACAATACATTATAATCACTTAAAACTGTATAATAAAAAATTAGTAAATTAACGACACAATCTCCAAGATGATTTTCAAATTGTGTTATTTGTTCATTCTATGTAATACTTAGGTTGGTGGGTTTATTGAGTTTTAGTATATAACACAATTTTCTGAGCTTTCTACACACATGTACTACAATATGAGTACAAGTTAACTTAAATATTGTTCAGCAAATAAATCAAACTGTTTAAGGGCGATACATAATGTATAAACATAGCCCATAACCATGAATTGTTACATAAATGCATGCATAATTATCCAACTGTATGGTTAATCAAAATATTACAATGTTATCTACAACAAACGAGCGACACAACATGTTTTAAACGTTTATTCAGGAATATGTTTACTAGTACTTGCAATGTGCTTGAGTTAATAATTATAATCATCTAGTTTACGCGGTTCACTTTTATTTAGCATAAAACATCCACTATCACCCTTTGTTTCAAAACAACCAGTGTCGTTAGCATCCGTGTGAGGTTAGCAATTAGTAGAAATGACAACAGTTACTGCAGCAGCCAAATTAGAAAGTAATACTGGGCACTCTATCTCCACATTGTACCAAATGTTTTGTCTTTTATTTACAGTATAAATAGTTGCATTCAGGTGCCGAGTTCAGCTGCTGGAACTTCTAAACATTTTCAACTTCACGTCGTTATCATCGACAACTTACGACAACTTAAGAAAACGATGTAAGTATGTCTTCTTCAGTATCTTCTAGATTGTCAAATGAATCATATCTGACCTTGCACATTTACCGCGTACCGCTTTGTGCCACAGGGGTTCGACACGACTAAAAACAAATCACTTTACACCATATCGATCGTAATTTAATGGCAAAACGTAAGTTCCCAACTCAATCTTGTGACATGGTTTTGCCATTGAATTGTTTCCCTTACAATCTTTATGGTCTAAAGTGAGAGAGTTTTAGTCGTGTCGAACCCCTTTGCTATAGTTTTAGTCGTGTCGAACCCCTTTGCTAGAGTTTTAGTCGTGTCGAACCCTTTGCTATAGTTTTAGTCGTGTCGAACACCTTTGCTAGAGTTTTAGTCGTGTCGAACCCCTTTGCTAGAGTTTTAGTCGTGTCGAACCCCTTTGCTAGAGTTTTAGTCGTGTCGAACCCCTTTGCTAGAGTTTTAGTCGTGTCGAACCCCTTTGCTAGAGTTTTAGTCGTGTCGAACCCCTTTGCTTTGTAATTCAATTATTCGGATGTATAATTCCTTGTTAAGGTGAATTGTAAGAGTGTTGTGTAACAGGTAACATTAAGTGTGTGTGATAAACCATTAGGATATTTTATTGCATGGTAGCTATGACAAAATGACATCATTCAGGGACGTCTGCAGATCCTAACAGTCAATAAAGTCAAATATGACCGTCACCACTTATAATCTTATATAAACTCAAACACTCCAACACCAAAAATATAACATATTCTAAATATTTTCCAACATCAGCAATATAGCACATTGTACATAATTTCCAACACCAAACATGTAACATATTCTAAATATTTTCCAACATCAGCAATATAGCACATTGTACATATTTTCCAACACCAGAACATGACATATTCTACATATTTCCCAACACCAGAAATATGCCATATATGCCGTCACCAGAAATATGATTTATATAGACATACTAGTCAGGTCCTCCCTTGTATAGAGTATAGTCTATACTGAGTACAGATATCACCGGAAGTAATGGTAACCCTGGAAACAATACCAACAACATGTCAACAACATCAACAACAATAAGGTATAATAACAACAACAATTCTTATGTGATGTGTTTGTTTCTATATTGGTACATGAAACACGCAAATTGTTGATTTATAAAGTCTCTCAGTCAGATAAGTCATATTGACTCATCAGACATTAACTTTCACATTCTGTCATCAACTCTTAACCACCAGACAGAAAGGCACAATGTGCCCACTAAGTATATATCGGATGCGCGATCAGTCAAATGTTCGATTCAAGTATGAATTTTATCAGTGATTGTCGGATGGTATGGCCAATTTAAAGGTCAAACCCTGAGTGATTGACTGATGATCCAAGAGCCAAATAAACAATCCAAAGGTCGAATTCAAAGCGATTGTCAAAAGCGCTAAGAGCCTAATGGTCGGTTCAAAGGTGAAGAGAAATTCCTGTTTATTTTATGATAACAGTATATATCAGCCTACTTACCCCAAGCAGGTAGTACTGTCTTCAACATGAACCTTGTAATGTAAGTACCCAGAATCTTGACAAAGGTCAAATATTGCAAAATGGCCTCCATTAACATCCACATAAATGAGACGAGTATCAAATAGTGTAACAATATAGCTACAACTATACACACGTAGTCATTATGCGTCTGTTTAATACCAACCAGGAACACCAGCATGGACAACAGTAGAGACAACGATAGATTGAACAATGTCTGTTGCGCACGTCCTTGGCGCAGCTTCCTGTAAAATTAAATGAATTTCTTCGTGATAAAATTCGCACCGATATTATTCCAAAAGCAATGAGACTACCCTCGTATACTATGTGCCAAACAAATGAACTGTTCAAATACAATTTAATTAATTTCATTGGTATACATTTGACTTAAATATACATTTGACTTAAATATATCGAGAAAATAATTCGCAATAATTTTGAAAATGAGGGCTGAGATAACTGAATAAGAAGAGCATAGCAATTGGTGATGATAACGAATCACATGACAACATGTAAAAAAAGTAATAAAATTGGATCCGTTTGGGATTAACTCCGTTTGTGTATCAGCAGTATGTAAATCATTTGATGTAGCTGCTGAATAATAGAAGAAACATACATGTACATCAATAAACACAAGAGTATACGAACGTATAATGTTACCTGAAGAAGAGGAAGGAGATGATGGTCAAGGAGAGACCGAGGATAGAGCAGCTGAGACCGAGTACAGTAATGATACTGAGAGACAACTCGTGGTGCTCGGGTATTGGTTTGCCTTGTCCGTAAAAATCCTGAAATTCAAACCATAATGATACAAATGATAAAATATGTACATCTCGAGAGAAGGGTTTAAGACACTAAGTAATTCAAGGCTTGAAGTGAATTACCTTTTGAAAGAAATCATTTGACACTGTAACTCAATCCTTATTTAGAAACATTTAAGCTAATTTGACTAAAGAGACATCCTACTTTTGTAAGAAAATTTACTTCCTTTAACCTTTGGTTAACATGCAAAACTAGTTAGGCTGAATGGATTTACATTGCAAGTCTAGTTAGACACTGTTGGTGTACCAATTAAATGTGCACCGTGAGGAAAGAATGTGCAAACATTAAAATTCTATATACAGTGTACAACATTAGTAGTTATAAGCGGATTCGTCATGATTGACCAATTATTTTCTGAGTAAATGTTTTGTACAAACAACTTTCTTACAAATCAAAAAGAGTACACTTACGAAAATAATGTACACTTTATGAATGGAGTCACAGGGCGTATCGGAGTATAAGATAAAAGCAATTGCCTCAAAGTTGATGTCCATATTTCTTGGATGGGATTTATTCTAGATGTCTCATGATACCATTTACCAAGTGATGTACCAAGTATTTGAACTAAAGGTATGATACTTACAATCAAGACAGCAAAGTTGGTTAGATGGTCACAGAGACAAACGTCTCGACCATTCACCATACCATCATACACACATCCTCGGTTAGACCAACCTCCTTTATTCTCATTCATCGTGAAATCCCACCATACACATTTATTCTGTCCATCACTCTCCTATGTAACAAACAAAGAAACAAAAAAACTTAAGTAATGCGAAGAGTTCACTTTTACCATGCAGAACATAGGCGGATCCAAGGGGGGGGGGCGGACCCGGCGTTCGCCCCCCCCTGAAATCGCCAAAGTAACGTAAGAATTGTTCGTGCTCGCTACGCTCGCAAACTGGATTTTAATCTTTTGGCATATGTTTTCACGAACCACTTATAAAAGAAATTCAAAAAAATCTTTGAAGCATAGCTTGCATCAGTTTTTATATTGCTTTGATACGCCAGATCCGCAACATGCATAAAATCGCCAAGTAACGGTATTTGGTATCTAAATTAGACTTAATATGCATTTTTTTCTTTACTGTGGATCTTGGTGAAAATAATATTTATCGTGAAATTTTCGAAATATTTCACGTACCACTTCAAATAAGTTTACATTTGAGAAAGAAATTGTGTGACATTGTTTGCTGCTTTAGACTAAATTCTAAATACCCCCCTTACTATTTAAATTCCATTTAAGTTAAATCATTCATGCAAATACGCAAGAAAAAGTAAAATGATTTACAAAATAAAAATTGAATTAGCCTGATTTTGTAGTAAAATCATGTAATATTCAATAGAAATAAGGTATCTCAGTCCCCACAGAATGCACAAGATTGATCCCTTGTTTTGAAAAAAAATCCGGGAGAGCATGCTCCCCGGCCCGGACCCCTACTTTTGCAATGAGATTCTAAATACCATTACTTTTGTTAAGCAAAACAAACGTGGCTCGGTAGAAATAGCTTACATACCCTGGACTAACCAGGAACCCTGCGGGCCCATGGACCCCAGCTACTTACGTTTCTTACACCCCCAACCGGAAATCCTGGATCCGCCCATGCAGAACATTTATTACAAGAAGATAGTTAAGCTACCAGTTTTCGAGGGCCGCTTTCATCGGCTCAGCCATCTAGACACACTTTTTATCTATATAAAACTTGATATAAAATCACTTATCTTACCTTTTTCGGTTTGAAGATACACTTGACCTTCTCGTTCAAATGTTGTATTTTCTTGCCAGTAATACTAGCAGAGATGATATAACTATTTAAGTGAGACATTTGTTGGTCTGTAGGACTTATTCGATTACCACCATCGGTAATAGCTGCTTGGAACAGTTTACTCTTACGATACACAATCATTGTTAGCCTGTCGCTGATCATAGCTCCTAAAATATGAAAATTTGTGTTGATTAAAAAACATGTATGAATATTGTATAAACATTGCATTATGTAAAATGCTCACAGTTCCGAAGCGACATTTTTGAACACGTGTAATACAGACTGACCGTTGTAGGTTCCACGAAGTTTAGCAACGCTAACTGTTCATTGCAAATAAACACTTGTTTCGTAAGGCAATGTCCAAAAGAACACTCTAATGTCAGACTTTTTGATTATCTAGATAATACTAATGGATGATACAGTGGCACAGGTCAAAACGTATTGTCACTTTTTATTTCAATTATTTGTATGTCTTTCGTGCTCTCTGTTTATTTTCAGGAATGCATTCGCTGTCCGGTTTTCATTGTCTATTTATCCGTACATGTAAATGTGCTAAAACATGTAAAGTGACTTCCACAAACCACTCACCCTTCTCCTTCTTGCTGAAGACTTCTTCAGGTAGTTCTATAGCAGCATCTACATTAGCATCATAAAACTGTGACTTGTTGTACACTGTGGCGATACTATCTGTCTTAAATGGCTTACTGATACCATCTGCTGTTGTCTCTACAGCAAGACCAATAACTGGTTGCCCAGCTTCTTTCAAGTCCCAAATCTCCACTGCAACGTTATCTGTTACAAACCGCATTTGTTTTTGGGTACCAAGATCTGCATTCTCAGCAAAACGTTCCAAAGCTTTAATGATTCTGAAATGATAAAATGTGTTCAAAAGTTGTCTTAATGGTTCTGAAACGATAAAATGTGTTCAAAATTTGTTAAATGATTTAGAAATGGTAAAATGCATTCGATATTTGTTTTTTGTGATTCTGAAATGATCAAATGTGTTCAAAGTGTGTTTTAATGGTTCTGAAATGATTAAATGAATTGCATAATCGATTTGATGATTCTTAAGTTCAATGATAGATACGTATATTCTGAATTCAGCTTTCATTTGAGGTCATGCTTATACATTGATAGTGTTATTAGTAATTTTACTAACATCAATTCATTCACAGTTCTGAAATGTTATAATATATTCAACGTTTGATTGAGTTAGTCTAAAGTGAACAAATATAACTTTTATATATTCAATCATTGTTTTAGTTATTCCATATTTGATTTAATTAATCTTTAGTGATAAATATATTTTCTGCACACATATTTTAGTCAGTCTGTTTTAATTACGGTTTGAATGACTTATGATTGGCCAAATATGTTCCAACTTTTCGGACATCACTTTAGTGTTTTAAGTTGGTCAGTGGCAGTATCATCTGATTCATTTACCTGTTTGCAGCCTTAGTTTCTACGTTAGCAACGTGTGCCTCATTATAACTGTCAGTCATAAGTCGATCAATGGTTTTCAGTACATTTTCTCCAACCTAAAACAGAACAAAATAAACACTAAACGATAAGATATCTCGCACTATTTTCTTTAAAATGATATTTTCCAAGGTTTGTTCTAATGAATTGTTTAATTGAAAACAAAAGATCTACAACATGAAATAATCCAAAGTTTACTCTAATAAAATGGTTTATTTGAAAATAAAGACACTACAATATGAAAGACTGCAATATATTTAGCTGAATCATGTAATTTCCCTTTAATATAACTCCATGACATCTGTTATTTTTTACTGAACGTCAGCAATTGTGTTGAAATGATTATGCTGCTTGAATTACACGTTTGATGACACTATTTATACTATACATAAGATTGGATATAAAATATCAATGAGTATTATCAAGTAGGGTGCTAACCTTTTTAGGCAAGTCCTTAACTTGTGTCGTATGTTCTAGGACGTCAGCAATTTTATTGATATCTGTTGGTGTAAACTTTGGAGCAACCTTTGCTATCTGGGCAACTTCTGATACAAGTTTCTCAGCATTAGCCGCATCCGCTGTAGCCTGAAACCACGTGATGAAGAAATATTGAAGTACTACTCATTTATATTATATTATATTAATTGTTTCGCATGGTTTGGGCAATTTGATCAATCAGCCAAAGTGCGTAATTTAATTATTACTTTCATTAGCATATTGTACATACTTTTTGTGTTTAAGATTACAAAATAACAACAGCAAATAAGAAGTGACATATACCAATTTGACTGGCCTTCCAAAAGAAAAGAATTACAATGTAATGTGGAACTTTCGATTAGGACATTGGTGATATAAAGTCCACCTACCTTGGCTAGGTTAGTAAGTTCAGCTGTATACGGGGATGGTGCCCATGTTTGTTCATATTGTGGATTGTATGCGATCTCTTCTATACACTCATTGGCCACTACCTCACTCCATAACGCACCGGTGTAGAAATCACCAACACAACGTGCGGAACCGGCTGGGAGCTGGTTAGTTATACCTGGATAAAAAACACACAATGGTTCCATCAAATATGTTATTGAATTTGCATCGATTTGGCAAACAGTTTCTTTATTTTGTATACGAAATCTAAACGTTAGTTTAAACATATTTATTTTCCCAAATGTAAAACATTATACATACAATTTACAGTACAAAATAACACAAACATAAGGAAAAGGGGAAGGCACTTGGTCTTATTAAGTTCTTCTCCCATCTAAACGTTCATGAAGTCAATTTGCAGTATGACATAAATTCGTACACAATTTACCACAAACAGAAAGTTAATTGTCTTTAGATTTTTGTATTAATCCAAAATGAAATAAATAACCATTGTGCTTTGATCTAAGTATTAATCCAAAATGAAATAAATAACCATCGTGCTTAGATCTAAGTATTAATCCAAAAAGAAATAAAATAACCATTGTGCTTAGACCTAAGTATTAATCCAAAATGAAATAAATAACCATTGTGCTTAGATCTAAGTATTATTCCAAAAAGAAATAAAATAACCATTGTGCTTAGACCTAAGTATTAATCCAAAATGAGATAAATAACCATTGTGCTTAGATCTAAGTATTAATCCAAAATGAAATAAAATAACCATTGTGCTTAGATCTAAGTATTAATCCAAAATGTAATTTAAGAATTATTGCCCTTAGATTAAGTATTAATTTAAAATGTAATAAAATAATCAGTGTCCTTAGATTTAAGCATTAATCCGAATATAATGAAGAACATATGGTCCTAGGATATAGGAATTTAGTAAAAAAAAAACTAATGAAAGGTAATACGTACTACAGTTCTGTAAACTGTTAGCAAACTCTCCTAACAATGTTGTGGGGAATGCAAACTCTTTCACTGGGATTGTCTGTCCGTAAATATCAAGTGTTGTCTGTAAACTGGCACCAGGACAGGATACTAAAATAAAACAAAACGTAGTACACATAATTATAGTCCTTGTTTAATTTATACAGGACAGACAACCATTATGAAAAGAAAAATATTGTATTATGTAACGATTAACGTCACCATTCGTTTTGTAACCATAAGAATATAGTACGCTTTCTTCGTTCACAAATATATAACATAAGCAATTAAGTCTTTACTGTAAAATACTTCGGCTAATAAGTACCACTGTGTTGCTGTTTTGGACTTTTGGTGTGGGGATTAATGGAATACTTTTTAATTACGAGTAATAGCAGAAACTACAACAAATTAGTATATCCAAAAACTGGCAAAAGGGTACACTTTGTATTTACCTGTACTCTGCAATGACATAGTCCTGAAGGAATTGATTGGCGTATGTCCCGGAAGTTCCATGATATAGTTCCGGTTGCCTAGCTTAGACCGGAGACCAGCCTTTATTCTACTGTAGAGTAATTGTTCATCACTGATTGTGTAACCACGTGACATGGTAAAGAAAACATGGTATTCTATAACAGGTCGGTCATATCTGAAAATAGACGACGAATTAGCATGAATGAGTGTATTAGTATGAATAAATGAATGAAACTCAACATTTTAATGTCAACATTATGATAAAACCGTAAAATACTAAAGACGGATATTATTAAAGATGGCTTTAATTAATTCGCATAATTTACAACAATCTAAACCGAATTATAATTCAACAAAGGAAACAATGTACGTGATTCATTTTACTACCGATTATAATGGACTTTATCCTCTTCATATCAGACATTTCATTACAATATACATTTACATTGTATATAAATTATAAATTTAACATTTGGGATCCAAACATAGCATGTATTCAAAATGATATAATTTGCATTGCTTTCAAATATAATTAAAAAGTAAATTTCGTCAACTTTGCTGTAAGTAGTAAGCAACAGAGTTCATATACTTGTAACGATATAGTAGCTGCTTTGCCTAATAATAATGATTCTGAATACAGATAATAACAAGGAAGTATAAACTATTATTTTTACTACACATTTTGTACGAAAGAAAAATGCACTACAATGAATATGTGCATTTAGTATGGGTACGCAAGTCGTTGCGAAGGAAGCGTATACTTGTGAGCAATTAGGTAAGATTACTAGCATGTCATTGGTTTTGCTAATGATGTTTGCCAAAAGTGAATAGCTACGAATAAATAATTTGGTGTTTGCCACTGATTCGTACCTGATTCCGTCTGTAAAGGTAGATACATCTTGTACTTGAGGTACGTATGCTTGGAGGGCCGATAATTCATCATTGAATACTGTCTGTATATCTGCTTCAACTGCCGATAATTTAGGAAACTTCCTGTTCATCATATTGAAGAGCACTTCGTTTTCATGGTCAAATTCTCCGACTTCCATAGAACCGTGGAACGAAATAATGTCTGTGAAATATAAATGGCGTTTCACGTGATAAGGAAAAATATATATTCAAATCAGCTATCAAAAAGTCTGATATGTGATAATAAAAAAACCAGATTGAACACCCGTCTGAAAACTTACATGTTACACGATGTTGCTCTCGTAAGGTTAAGTTTGTGAAAAACTTTAAAAAAATAAGTAACTGAAAAAGGTACATATCGTATAGAATGAGGTGGTTATTGGTGAATCGAGACACGATCTGGAAAAAAGTTGTTGTCTAAAGACAATCTCCTATGATCAGATGTTTGGCAGACAGAGGCCATTCCGTTCTGTACAGGTTGTTGATATAATATGGCTACCACTTGAAAGGTTGTTAGTAGATATAGAGAGGCGAGAGGGAGAGAGAGGGAGGATGGAAGGGGGGGGGGAAGAGGGGGTGTACCTATATTTACTGATACGTACCTGAAAATCGAACATTAAATGCACGTGATCTCATTCTGGTTAAGGTCTGTCTGTCCCAAACTTCACACCAATACTGGCCTTGTAATGTGGGTAAGGACAGTGGACGATCGGTTACCAGGCTGAATGCTGACAGCAACTCTTTATCTACGTGTAGAGATAGGTCCGAGGATACCACTGAAGAAATTAGATAACATAACATATTAGAAAGCTGGTTATTAATTAATGGAAACATCTTTTATAGTAAATCAGCCAAAACACAACCAAAACAACTTGAAAAATTCAAGTTTGTGAAACCCATTGTTTTAGAAAAATGCCAATTTAGTCAATATCATTGAAAATAAACACACATAATAATTTTATATAAAAGAAATCAATATTTAGAAGTTTACGTTTGTCTTTAGATGCCATCATGACGCCATCTTTGAACCAAAGAACCGGGAACTCTGATGCTCCACTCGCAAGACGACATGGCAAACTGTTGTTGACACCACGTGACGAAAACATGACGTCATCACCATTGTCGTCGTAAAATCTGTCTGCATCAATGTCGTCAGGAAATTGATTTGTAGAGTAAACGGCTGAAATTTCAAAACGAAACGTTAGTATTATTGCCAAATATGCATACGTTGTATATGGAGTTTTGATCAGAAACACTCATATATCATAAAAGCACATTTTTGAAACTTTTAATATCCAAACAATCGCATAAAGCCGCAAACACATTTCTTATATCAGTTGTCTGCAAATTAACACTAGAATCATTTACATGAAGATAGGAGACAATTCGATACATAAATGAGCTTAACTTGACACGCTGTCAATGTAGAGGATTCGGTCAAGTGTCCGAAAATATTTCAAATGAGGCGAATGTCTAAAGTACATGTATATGTCTAAAGTACTGGTATAAGACTATGAGAATGAGGCATTACAACAATGATGATCAATATTATATTTTTAACATTGGAACCAACATCATTATATAGACTTCTACTTACATAATGATTTTGAATCTTTCACACAGATCACGTTCATAGCTGCCCTACAACTGGGGACAGTCTCTACTCCACGCTCACTGAATAATTTACAATTTCTCTTCTCTGACGGGGACTCCATCCAAAATCTTCCACCTGAAGATAAAAGCGACAATTATGATACATTACACTCGGCGTCTTATAAAACATGATAAACCAGATAATAATGGAGCAGCATAGTCCTCAAAGGTGGCTTAGTTAAGGAGTAATCCAACAACAAAATGACACATTTCATGCTAAATACCAAAATATTCGGGAGGGTCTGAGGTTTTTCAGACTACCTGCATAAATTGCAAATTGAAAGTAAATGTAAACTAAAATACTGCAGTGTACAGGATATTTCAAGCATGTCTATAAAGACTCACCCCTCAAAGAATGGCAAATTGTGTACTTTGAAGTTCGAGCATTTAGATGGCCTCTACTCTACACACGAGGAGTCCATTAGTGCACACTACGCATTCGAAACAACATGTATGCAAGGGAAGCATTACGGTTGAAAGAATGTGTTATATGTAGGCATACATGTAATCCACATTAGGAAAACAAACGGCTTAAGGCGACAGCTAATAAGACTTATTAAGTGACTACTAGAGACTCTTGTGTACTGAAAAGACTCCAAAGTAATGATGCCTTCTTTTAAAGGTTAATGTAAATGTATGATTTGAATTTTCCAAATATAAGGAATGGCAACGATACAATTTACTTTAAAAAGCATCTGTTAAAATCACAGACTCACCTCGATGATGTTTACCGTCTTGTTGTACGGCCATGAGAGAATACCTCCGCTCAAACTCACTACTTGCTATGATAACACGTGCATTCAGTGAACTACATCTCGATACAGCAGCTGGATAACTCATCTTGCGATCCAGTACTTTATAACACGTGTCCAGTAACACGTGACCATACCAACCATCTTCACACGTGGAAGCTAAATGGCAATGACATAAGTATAATTTCGACTTTTAAAAACTCATAAAACATCAAAAACAGAGTAAAAAAACCTTCCACGATACTTTAACGTTTTCAAATTTCATTTCTTTTTACATAATTACATGCACTAATAAATACAATAGAATTCCTCCTCGAGTTATAAACATATGCAGCCAGGATAATTTTTTGGCACATTTTTTTTTCATTAATAATCTTTGGTTTGTAGAAACGTTCGTAGTGTATACAAACATAAAATAAAACTTAGAAAATTATATGCAGAAATTGGACAGGGAAGGCAGCACTCAAAGTCCATGTATAGAAAGTGTATGAGGAAATCGGACAATGACGGCAGCACTCAACCTTATAGCTAGCCGAGCGCAGAAATCAATAACACCACAATATAACTACACTGAGTAAGGCTCACACATAAGCCAAAAGAAACAATTTAAAGTCCAAGTCCAAAACTACATTACTTACCTTCATTGGACACCAATACTTCATAGCTGAAGCATACAGATGGTAGTTTAACGTCGCATGTAGATAGTTTCATCTCAGCATTTAACATGGTGGGTGATAGTGAGTGTTTCATACTTTCTTCTACAACATTTTCAGACATACTCGGTAAATCATCAAATGCGTCATCATCTTCGTCTTGATCCGCTGGGTATGAGCCTGTCTCCTTGTTAAAACTTTTTATATTATCTTCTTGGTTATCGTCCTGGTCCCGTCCATTGTCATTTTCTTGAGCATCCGTTCGGTCATCATCTCTAGTTAATCCAAAGTTACCATCAACTACAGTTTGTCTGTGTTCAGGTTCTCTCTCATTATGGTCAGGATCATCATGTTGTTCTGTGATATCACGAGGTTCTGGGTCATCGTGGTGGTCTGTGTCATCATATTGTATACCTTCAGTATCCGATTCAACTTCACTCCTGTTCTCCTCTCCCATGTCATCGACATCAGTCCAGTCTAATTCCCGTTTAGTCTCCGTTTCAAAATCATCCCCGGACTTGGTTGTTGTCTCAAAGTCATCAGTCAATCCATCTTTTTCATCATGTTCTCTCTCACCAAATGTGGCTGTTGGGTTTATAACAGCTTGTCTATGTTCGTTTTCATTTACATCATCGTTAAGATCTGATCCAAAGTCTTTGTTGTCGTTTTCAACATCATCTTCCAGGTTTTGTTGATCATTTTCTATGAATCTGTCAAGATAAGACAAATCAGGTTTAGGCTGTTCCAATTCGCGCATTTCGGCAAAATCATCTATTGCGTCGCTATTTGGGTGAAACACTGTGCCTATGCTTTGTCTGTCGTCACCGTCATGTAAATCATCAATTTGAGTGTCTGTTTCATCGGGTAAAAACTCTCTGGCAATTTCTTGCAAGCTCCCTCCGTCTGTGTCTGTCAAAGATTCCACAACGTCACCAGTATCGATGTTTGATTCCCTAACATCGTGAAAGTCTTCGAGACCATCGAAAGGTCGGGCTAGATCTTGTGATTCTTTATCATCAAGACTTGACAAAGCGTCCGCTAAATCATTTACATGTTCTAACTGTCTGTCAGAATTCGATTCAAAATGATCTTGTATTGTTTCAATTCTATCAGACAAGTCATGATCATCATGAAAGTTACGTTGATCATTAAGTGTGTCAAGTAGATCACCCGCTAATTCAGTATCATCGGTATGGGCTGTGTTATCAGAAATATTTATATTTTCTTGATCAGTTAATCCATCATCCGGTAATCCATCATCAGTTATATCCATTTGGTTGAAGGTGTCCCCAAGACCGCTATCGATGTTATGTGTATCTGTAGCATCATCGCTAATGTCAGGAATATCACCTGGAGTTAGATCACCCAACCTGTCTTCTAATATATCCAACAAATCCGGTTTATTAATAGAAGGATCAGCTAGTTCTATTTCCGTTGCATCACCTATCGAAGGTAACCTTGGAATAATTTGACTATTTTGGTTGTTTATGTCATCATCTAGTGTTCCGTCATCATCAGATGGAGAATGTAAACCATCATCCACGCTTTGTTCGTTTATGTTATCTTTAATGTCATCAACTATATCGGCTATTCCTTCGGCTGCATCCGCCATAATATTAAGCTCAGGATACAGAACAGGATTGATTTCAGATTCAGAGTTTTTGTCCAACGTTATATCATCTGGAATTATGTCATCACTACCTGGAGAAAATATATTGTCCGGTATAATTAATGAATCGTCCACAACGTCGTGTATGTCACTAAGTGTTTCATCTGGTACAATACTTGATGCAACATCAACGATTTCATCATTACTTGCCACTGCATCACCAACGACTTTTTCAATAATGTCCTTCACATCCGGCGATGAATCGCTCAAACTTTCAGTGATGGTATCAAGAATATCGTTTCCAAGTACATCGGGGGTGGTTTTACTGTCATCAGATAGTGTTAATGTATCAGGACTGTCCATTGCCCCAGGAAGTTTACTGTCATCGGATGATATTAAGGAATCATCTACGCTCGGAAGAGCGTCGTTGCTGACCATACTACCGAATAGATCACTTATTGTATCAGAAGATCCGTCGTCGCTGGTACTAAGGCCATCACCTATATTTAAAATACCTGCTCCAATGGTTGATTTAGTGTCATCGTTTGAAGCAAATAGGTCACCTATATTTGCTGCAGATTCATCGACTGATGGTAACTTTAATTCTATCTTATCTTTATCATCGACGACTGTGACGCTAGCAACATCCGGTACAGTCGTAAGTAACGAACTGGTTGTTGCTTCTATCCCAGCACCACTATTGTCAGACTCAACCGTGACAGGCTTGTCGTCAGATATGGTAGAGTCAAACAAAGCACTTCCAAATGAACTTGCAGGGGAGTCAGTGGTTACTTGCGATCCATCACTTCTGCCGTCATTCCCGCTGGTTTCAGATGGTTGGCTATCAAAAGAACTTGGGTTCTCATTATTAAATGTATCTAGACTGGTAGCTGTCGAGTCTGTTTGTCCTAATTCCATGCCTGGCATAAGTGTGGCTGCTATTTTCTTCACAGATGTTACCAACTCTAATGGGTTCGCCTGCTCCGTTGCCTCCGAGCCAGTTCCTGCTTCTACCGTACCAAATGTAACAGTGTCGGTATCAGTATCAAACGTTGTCATTGGACCGAACGTAGGCGTATCTGTTGTTAGTGAACTAATTTGAGAATCCGAATCTGGATTATTGAAATCAGGACTATTGGAATCCGGACTGTTTGAATCTGGATTGTTTGAATCTGGGTTGCTAGAATCTGGATTGTTTGAATCTGGGTTGTTTGAATCTGGATTATTGGAATCCGGATTATTGGAATCTGGATTGTTGAAATCAGCTTGACTGTTACCATTCAGTAAATCCATTGCACCTGGGAGTTCTGCTAACTGATCTGACATTTGTTGGCGTGAAAACAATGAAGCAAATGGACTAGATGGTGGAAAACGATTTGTACGTCTACCGAACGCATTATTGACTCTATGTCGAAAGTTTGCCATGTTAAGACCTGGAAATATATTGTCGTTAGAGTCGTCATCCGGGCTTCGTCTCTTGCGTCGTCTGCTGTCGTCGTCTGCTTCAACATTCATCTGACCACAGTATTGCTGCTGGTTGCCAAATAACTCGTTATCCCAAGACCATGGTCGTATAACTGTAGATGTTGCATTCATGCTGAAAACAAATAAATTAAATACAAAAGTCTACTTGAAGGATATGTATACTTGTTTTGGTGCAGTTGCTTATGTTTTATTTATAACTACATATCAATTATTTATCTTAGAAAAGAAAGCATGTGTAATATGTCTTCATTATAAGTAAGCATTACTATAATCTTACGTTAATAGCTATGTACTTGTAAAACGGTGACCAAAATGGCTGCATCTGGCATTGGATATCAAACTAAGTCACTTGGTACAAGTGTATTGGACGAAGAGATATTTTATACATAAAGTCAAACTGTAATAAATCTACTACCAATGGGATACTACTATCGTACTAGATGACTGGTCGTCGTAAGAAATTGGTATTTCTGTTAAATAAATACTGTCGCGCACATACAATCTTTAGAAAGCCACACAGAAATGGCGGTATCATTTAGCTTACCACACAAGAGTCAGTCATAGAAATAACCATCCATATCCCCCAAAATGGATAGGTTAAGCATGCATATGTGTATCATACACCCCCCAAAATGAATAACCCACTATGAACTTTGAATTTCCTGGATAATTAACCATGAAGGGAGGTAAATATGAATCATAAGCGGTGGATATAACAGTAAAACTGGACTTTAACATTTCTTCACTGAGAGTTTACTAAAATACAGTGCCCACCAAAAATATGGATACACTTTTTGACAGATGCAGAATTATAATTGGTTTAATTATTCCATATCTTTTGGTCAGACGGAAACAATGTTTGTAATTTCTGAAAAAAACCAGTTAATGAAGGAGTAAAAATGTGACAGATAGAAAGATGAACATTTTCTGATTTAAAAATAATCTATGGGGTTCAAGGGGCTGAATTTGCCAAATTATATGATCATGTTGTCGTTCAAAGCTGGCAAAGAAACTTAGTATTTTCCATCTAGGGTACCATTCAATGTATTGTCTTTACACTAAATAAAAAAAATATTCCTGGTCTTCAAAAACATTGTTGCTTCTCTGTTATGCAAGTAGTGTTATACAGGCCAGTAAATGGGGAAAACTCTCTGTATCCATATTTTTGGTGGGCACTGTATGTTGAAAGTCTTTATCATCCGTGTTTGGCTATGACAGTTTACGGAGTTTACGAAAATTGAAAAAAAAGATCATTAGGTGTTTTCCATGTAATATAAACTATTGTTTACCGGTTGTGTGGTCTAAGCTGATTGGGTAGTAGATCGTCCCATACAAGATGGCCGTGTTCCGAATGCAAACCAGTCCAAAACTCGGATATATCTACAATATTACAAAAAACATGCATGTCATATAGACAAAAACAAATACATATTGAAACACTATAGCGTTGGCTTAGAATGAGAAGATCGTAAGTACTATTTACGACCTTTTAAGACTGACACATATTTAAAATCTGCATCATATGGCCGCAGCATTTCTTATGACCCTATTTTCTTGTTGTCCTGTTGACCAAACTGAAGTTGAAACAGCTTCTTTACCGTAAGTAAGGAGTTATTTCTTGTTTCCTCAAAATATCGATTTTTACTTACGACCCTCTAATTCTAAGCCAACAAGATGTCATAAAGACAAAACATACATACAAACAACAACTTCTGTTGTTGTCCTAGTACAGGGAACATGGTGTACCTACATGTTGTGTCGTATAGAGACGTGATGATGATACATGTTACGAATGTATCAACAATACATTTACATTAACTGACCGATATAACCGAATAAATGGTCAATTACCTTCAACTTGTCACATTGCAAATCACAGGTAACTGTATCTATGGTAACGAAAAAAAAACAAAAACAAAAATTGGTAAAAATATGTATAAATTTTATCATTTGTTTCGTTTTAGTCTTTATCTGTGATACAGGTAACTGTGGTTGCAATTACCTTAACTTAGTAGAGTTGTAGCTCATGCATTGGAAATATATCGAATATTCAGTTATTTGCTCACTATAGAGTTACAGTATTTGTCGGAATGGTACTTTCACGCTTCAGTTTGTACAGCCTTATGTTACAGTGTCGAATATAACAATATCTATGCAAATGCATCACACATGTAATGATATGATCATGTGACCAAGTTATTGCACTAAGTTGCGAAATATTTGAACGAGATTTCGCCAAAACAACAACAGCAACAACAACAAAAAACTACTGGTTATACAAATGAACTATCCACACTGGTACACCACTGTGGAATTCCGCCAAACAAAAAGTTTAATTTCGCCGAAATAATTAAGCTAGACGCAGGTTATAGCTAGACGCAGGTTATATGCAGCCGAAATAATTAAGCTAGACGCAGGTTATATGCAGCCGAAATAATTAAGCTAGACGCGGGTTATATACAGCCGAAATAATTAAGCTAGACGCGGGTTATAGCTAGACGCAGGTTATATACAGCCGAAATAATTAAGCTAGACGCGGGTTATATACAGCCGAAATAATTAAGCTAGACGCGGGTTATATACAGCCGAAATAATTAAGCTAGACGCGGGTTATATACAGCCGAAATAATTAAGCTAGACGCGGGTTATAGCTAGACGCAGGTTATATGCAGCCGAAATAATTAAGCTAGACGCGGGTTATGTGCGGTATGTTGCAAGTATTACTATCCCTGGGTTTTGGATGTTTAAACTAAAAGTTTAGGGCTTTGTTTGTATATGAATAACGTATGCTAAGTACACAGTCTAGAAATAAGCAGTACTGGTCCCGAAGTCCCGAAATATCTCAAATAGAAATCTCATCTCAAATTGAGATTTTGCTAAAATCAGAGTCTGGATTTGAGATAAATCTTACATTCAAACTCTTTATATTTTGCTGTAATAAATTCTGTTTGTATGCCAATTTTGAGTCAAACCTCCAATGGAAATTAACTAAAAGACACATGTCAAAATTTGAGGTGAGGTTCAGCTCAGATTGAGATGAGGTTCAGCTCAGATTGAGATGAGGTTCAGCTCAGATTGAGATGAGGTTTAGCTCAGATTGAGATGTTTCGGGAGATCGGGGCCTGAAAGTAGATATAAAGTATGTAACTTGTCAATAATCACGTGGTTATTATGACTTACCTTCTGAACGTAACATGGAGTATATGTCTGCATTATTGACGTTGACAAGAGAATCCAGCTTCAACAGAAATCCATAGTTTTTCCTGCACGTGCTTTGTGCATCTGTCCATGTTTGTTGATTAGGATTTATTTGTATACATATTGGGATTTCTCGTCCGGATATTTCCGTCATTGTACCACGTGACCAACCATCTCTGCATAGCCCCTGTGTAGGGACCTCATGCTTGATGTCCACATTCCTCACTGTGGCCCCTGATTCTCCGGGTACCACTGGGCGCTCGGTGGCTTGACCTTGACAGGGGACTATTGTAAACAATAAATAATATATTACTTTCGATTCAATTAAGTAATACTAAAAAGGGAACTATCCCATTCAAAAGAATAGCTGGGAATACCGTTAACTTAGGTTTAGCTTTCTAGTTGTTTCTAGTTGTTCTGTACGTTTTTTTTATCTTCTTTAACTTTTTTTCATCTCTATTTTATTTACACCCAAATTTATGAAACGCATACTCATAGCTCAATTGTTGATAACGTATATATTTTTTTATTAAACTGGAAGTCAATCCAGGGAGAAGAATTAAATAAGACCAAGTGCCTTTCGTTCTAATCCCCTTTTCCTTATGTTTATGTTATTTTGTACTGTAAATTGTATGCATACTGTAATATATTTGGGGAAATAAATATGTTTAAACTAACTTAGGTTTACCCAGTAAACCTAGATTAACATAGTTTACCCGACGGACGATCTTATGTTAAACCGTTATTATTTAACTTTGAATATTATTATTATTTTGTAGCCTGAATACAGACCATGTGTTGCCATCTCGTGTATATACAAAAAATGTACTCATATTTGAATTAAGTTAGGACCCTTTCCGACTCAAACATTTCCGATTAAACACAAGAGCATTTTATGTGTTTTTTCAAAAGACAATACTGCACATTAACAATTAACCTGCTGATATATTAGATAAACATAATTGTAATTATTAGACACAATTCGATCGTGTTAAGTTTCCACGGAGCCGTCGGATTGGTTATTTTACCAAGGTGGGATGCGTTGGCGTAACACATGGATGTGCTTTCGAAGATTAATCAGCTTCAGTTAAAATTGCTTTGTTTATACAAATCGATTGGTTTTTTATTCATTCCATAAAATATCAACATTTTACACCGGTACGATGACGTTCTGGCTTGTTATTTCTGTGCAGAACAAACACATTCATTGTTCATATTTCGTTTTTATGTTTTCGTTATACTTTTACGATATGGCAAAACTTAAGATAGATTCGTCGAAAAATAAAAACACGAAAATTTGAAAACAAAGCAATACACAATTTGAATCCTGGCTCAAACAATCAAAGGCTTGTTCTTAATTAAATTTGACGATCTAAAGAATGGTGTATTATATTATTATTATACGAAATGTACACTAGCTAGTACATGTATAAGTATTGAGAGGCTTTAACAATCTTAGAAGCTACGCCATGTTAATGATGTTATCGGTGATGTTAATGATGTTGTCGGTGATGTAAGTGATGTTGTCGGTGATGTTAATGATGTTGTCGGTGATGATTATGATGTTGTCGGTGATGATTATGATGTTGTCGGTGATGATTATGATGTTGTCTGTGATGTTAATGATGTTGTCGGTGATGATTATGATGTTGTCGGTGATGATTATGATGTTGTCGGTGATGTTTATGATGTTGTCGGTGACGATTATGATGTTGTCGGTGATGATTATGATGTTCCTTATAAATGGTAATGGTAATATTGCTAGCGTCAATGATGATATTGTTGCTGTTACTGATGTTGCTCTTGAAGTTGCTTTCTGTTGATTGATGGTAATGTTAACGACGTCGATGTACATGTAGGTATTATTGATGTTAACGATGTTGTTTATGTTTATGATAATGATGTTGGTGCTGAGTACTTCTGTGGGAAATACAAGAGAAAGTCGCTTCATATAGTGTCTGTATTCTAAGTAAAGCGCTACAGAGCACCTTCGTTCAGTTACCTCCCTTCTAATTAAATATAGAATACAGGGGTTATCTCACGTGGAAAACGCTATGTAGCGCTTTGCTTAGGAAACGGACCAATGGTGATAACAAATACCATAAAGTTGTACATGTTCGTGTCGGTCTCTCATGTGTATGTGATATTTTAAGGTGCGAGTAATTAATCATCAGCGTTTAATTAATTACCTAGTCACTTCCTTATAGGTAAATCAAAGTTAGTATATTGATTTTGTTCGATCCAATGTCATGAATCATTATAAAACACAAGTTGTAGTAAACTAGTCATAGGACAGAAATATCTACAAATATCCATCGACAACATAACATTGGGGAACACAACATAGCTGTATGATACACCACATTGGTGTTGTTTCTATGGTTGTAATGAGTATGTAGCTGCTGATGGTGTTGTTGCCATTGTTGTCTCTGTAGATGTTGGTTATGTCAAAGATCTAAACTACATTATTTACGTACTTGGTTATGTTGATAGTGATTATGATGTTAATGATAATGTTGTTGTTGCTGCTGTTGTTGATAGTGATTATGATGTTAATGATAAGGTTGTTGTTGCTGCTGTTGTTGATAGCGATTATGATGTTAATGATAAGGTTGTTGTTGCTGCTGTTGTTGATAGCGATTATGATGTTAATGATTATGTTGCTATTGTTGTTTATGTCGACGTTGGTAATGTTAATGCTGCTGCTTGTTGTTGTTGTTGTTGTTGTTGTTGTTGTTGTTGCTGCTGCTGCTGCTGCTGCTGCTGCTGCTGTTGTTGCTGCTGTAAGTGATTGGAATGATAATGATGTTGTTGGTAGAGTTGTATGTATCGATGTCAATAAAAGTGATGGAACCAAAAACTGTTCTTCTGTTCAAACTTACGTTTAAGAATGTTTTCTTGTTGGTTGAATACAAGTGTTATAAATGTAAAATCTTTAATGTTCTTTGAAAGGAAACATTCATCATTCATTACATAAATCTTATGTTATTTTGCTATTTTGTTGATATCAATTTTTGTAACAATTTTCTCTGAACGCCCATCTCTATATTGTTGAACGGAATTTCATGTCGACTGGTTCAAGTACAACTGACAATCACTCTTTGTTATATCATACAAAAAAAAACATATTTGACAAGGCAAATATCAATTAGGATTATAATGTATTCAGTTAAAATGTTGTCAGTAAGTGCATACTTGCGCGTACCTCGTATATCAAGTTGAAGAAAGCGAAGTTTTTACATTTGACACACTTTCATATATTAATTTACTATAGGGATATTCCTATTACTATTCGGTAATGATAATTATTCATGTATGAGGGTGATCAAAACGTTCCCGTATTCCTTTGAAAATACCAAGATATCATTTTCGTAGGACAATGGCCTTAATCAGTAAATACGAATTTCATGCACATGATAATCGAGTATTATGTGAAATTAAACGATGATATAGTTTGGAGAATTTGACACCATCCAGACCTTTAAATAGGCATAAATTAACAGCTGATTTTGCCTATAGTCAAACGGTCTAAGTCCCCTTGCGGGGTTTTACCGACCAGGAAGATAGATACTCCGGTCGTATCATGAAAACACCCGATGTGTAATACCAACACAAATCAATCCAAAGGACCGACATGGCAATGCAGGGGGGCGCTTGTGGAAATTGATATATTCAAAGCAAGAACTTTATTATATATTCATGCAAAAAGGTCAGGATCAGGTCAAATTATCCAAGCTTTACATGTACGAAAGGTTATCAAAATGTTCCCGTATGTCTATTTGTCATTATGTTTACGCTACCAACCTTTTACAAGTTGATAATTTACATGTATTATCATATGATTATTGACACATTATAAATGACATATTCCCCCCTATAGTCAAGCAGGTAGCAATGTAAATAGTTCTGGTAATTATGAAATACTAAAATGGCCATGAATCAATGTATAATTGCATGTGTATTGTGTTAATGGCGCAATAACAGCGGTCAGCAATACATCAGGGTTATGTTACAATATAGATGATAACTTTGTCAATTGCGTGATGAATTTATGAAAAACATCAAAGAATTATGTATATATTATTACTTCGATTAGAAGTGTTTAACCTCATAGAAAAGGTGTCGCCCGTTTATTATATTATATTAATGATTAATGATTAATTAAGAAAGATCAGATTCGTGAAAATAATTTGACGACTTGTGAGTTCATATCCTTTTCATATTCTTGTTCCAACATAAACTATGATATATTTATATTTTATATTTGATGTATCTATTTATAAACACGCTAAGTAAAATAGCCACTGAATATTTTAGCATATTTTCATCCCACAATTACGAGTATTTGTCAATTGTCTTTGTGTCTTTGTCCACGATATTCAGTTTGGCAGGAAATAATTTTATATATATCGCTGGCGTAGAATGAGAAGGTCGTAAGTACAAAATCGGTATTTTAAGAAAACGAGATACCACTGTCTGAAAAGTACGTTGTATTTTTGGTTAAACAAGCTATTTCAACTTCAGTTTCGTCAACATGACAAGTTCCGATTTTCATGAAAATAAGCTCACAAGAAGCGCATTTTGAAGCTAATTTTAAATATTATCAGTCTTATAAGGTCGTGAGTAGTACTTACGACCTTCTCATTCTAAGTCAATATAAGTTATACATATACAGAACTTACCAGTTATGATAGAGAGGAATAGCCATATCATACAGATATATGCTGACATTCTATGCTTGCCACACCCAACTCACATCCTGCAAATAAACAAAACAAAATCAGTGGTTAAACTACATGAAAAAGTAAAATTAGACTTTGTGAGCATTTGGGCTTGTTGTGGTATTGTGGAACAACCAACAGAGGACTTCGCCGCACGTGGAGGGGTGATGACGGTCAATATACAAGCACATGAGGACTTCTCCATGTGCGGAGGGGGATAACGGCCAATCTAATGACATTGAACAAAATTACCCGACAAGTGTCGGAAAGAAAATAAGATGGACCTGGTTACACACTATAGTGAGGTGCAGACACGAAGTCAGTGCTTCCGAACATCACGAACATCACGAACATCACGAACATACAAAGTTTCTCACTTGACGTTACATGTTACGCTAAAAATTACGAGGTACTGCTTTTTAATTAATTAGGATTAACATAAGTACATATATCCAGAATATAACATCGTTTTACCTACAGCGCGGCAACTAACATTATAAAGTGGAGTGTCATGCGTGCTCGAGGATTTCTATTAATTTGTCTCGACCTTAACACAACTTAGCTTACTTTCAACTTCGTAATTAACGACAATGATTACACTTACATTTTTTTGAAATCTGTGCGATATGGTTGATTGAGAATTACATAGTCATAGTATTAGTTGAAAATACTGAATAACCCGTCTTAACCACTCAGTCAAAGGGTATGGGAAATATCAATGGCTGTTTAAAGAGACAAACCTATCATTTCTATCGTTTAAATTGATTTAAAACAAAAGTTCAAAATTAGGTCAAGGTGAAGGTCAAAATGAGGTCAGATGATATAAGTGTCTGAAGAGTGTTCCAATACAACATATATGCAAGTATGAAAGCTTTGTAGCAAGCTGTTTTGATGTAATAAGAAACGGGTTGGGTTAACCAAGAATATGGTCCTCCAATAATTCTAAGTCCAAAAGTAGGCCAAGATTCAGGTCAAAATGAGGTCAGGTGATATTGCATTCTGATCACCTCGGTTTTTTACCGGAGACAAACGGAAATGGCCGAGCTTTTACGATTGGTGATATTGATGTGCGGAGATTGTTCAAGGTTATAGGTCCGACCGTGTCAGTTTTCTTGGAGTGTATTATCATTTCAAGACCAGGAATGCTACAAAAGAGCTAGGACAGTGCGTCCATGTTCCTTATTTGACACAAACTTCCTATCTCTTTCGAAGGTCATTGGCCAATTCGACAACGAATGTCTTAGTCGTGCTAAAACTCCTGTAGCGCTTATTTGTTCGATTCGTTGAATGTAACCAAATGCTATAACTCTAAGAGAACGTGACTTGGTGTCCGGTGGTGCCTAAGCAAAGCGCTACCGAGCGCCTTCATCCATTTACCTCCCGTTCAAATAAAATATAGACGCCAAAATGGGTTATCACGTGTGGAAAGCACTACGCAGCGCTTTGCTTAGGCAACGGACAACTGACCCTTCCAGGATCCTGTGGGCAAACATGTACTCTAACTCCTACATGTACGTATACCTGCGTCTAACATTCCTCGTATTAGCATCTGACATCATGCTTTTTAAAATGATTTGGATTAAATTAACAGTCACTGTAGTTTAAATTAATGTATGGACTTTGTAAATATTCGAAAATAGTAACACCGCATGTTCACGTTATTTTAAATAAAGCTAAATTACTAAGAAATGAATTATAATTTTGTATAATCGGAGAGTCTATACATCACGATTGCGCATAATTATTTTACGTCATTCGTCAGTACCCAACCCCTCCTCAAATAAACTATGAAAATAATGGATAATGAATTTCAATTTAAGCCAAAACCACGTAACAAAGCGTAAAATTTCATCACCTAAAACGATCTGTCAAAATATGTACGTATTCTAACACACAGCCTATCGTATGTGCGCATTCTTCAAGTAAAATAGGTATTTGTCACTTTTTTGTACGGTACGTTAAGTTGTATATGACAGGGTTTTAATGGATTTTCTTGTTTTAAATAATTGCTATTCAACTTTTTTGGTCAATTAGTAAATTTAATTAGCGTTATTGCGTGGGTGCGAGTGTATCTTTTTATTTGAAAATCTCATTTTAAGTGTATAGCAAATTTTAAAGTGTATTAAAATTCTGTGAAAATTTCGTAACCACGGTAGGTCATGATAGTACCATAAATTTCTGTGTCAAACAAATGAAAGCAGATGTTTGCATTCTTTACGATAAGTTGCGTTTTTTGACAAATTCATTTGACAATAGGCCATGCAAGCGTTCTATATAAGTGACAGCGCAGAAAGTTTACAGTGTAACGCTATAACATCAGCGGCAGCAATATATTCTCAGCAACTTGAAAGGAGTCCGACCTGCAAGTTTGATCTGAGAGGAATAACTAGCAATTCCATACAGGATTGTCCTGCGCTCACACTCTTAGTCGTGACATACCAATGTATCTTATACTTATTAAATAACTACATTTTTCTCAAAATCCCGCACATGTATAATAAATCGTCAGCAGCTGACTTATGCTACGCCGCTCGTGAAAATATTACTTCAGCTGCTCACTCGGTGAAATACCAACCGATCATACACCGTAAAATACAAATATCCTCTACATAATTATGCTTATTTTAACAATGCTGCTACATATACGTTGGATACTTAAGATATTAACTGCTTTCTCTTAAGTGACGTATAACTAACATAATCAGTAAATATTAAAACCTAACGTGACAATATTGAATGTAAATGTTCTGATAGAAATCAAAGAGAATTTACTGACTCCCTCGAAATATTAATGGGCTTAGTTTCATGACCTTGAAAAAAACAACGACTTTTTTTTATATGATATACGTTATTAGGTAAATATAATTATATATGATAATTTAGTACTCGGACCTTTGTGCTACAGCAACAACAACAACAACAACAACAACAACAGCAGCAGCAACAACAACAACAACAACAACAGAGGCGGCAACAACAACAACAATAAAAGCAGCGGCAACAAAAACCAATTCATAAAACGTATCTATTTTATACTTTAGTCAGGCAGTAAATAATAAACAGGTTTTTTTATTTATTCACGGAATATATTTTATAAATAATATTCATATTTTTCCAATTGTTTTCTCGTGAAATGTTCTGAAATAAAATCATCACATTCAAATGATTGTAAGTGCGCAAAATGCACATCCGACTCACTTACAATTACGCCTATTAGCATATCAAATAGTTGCGGTTTATGAGTCATACCGGTAATTGAAAGGATTAAAATATTTGATAATTGTCAACATCATTAAAATTTTATGTATAACTTTTATATTTCAATACAGTTCTAGGGTTTTTCTTTAATGAAATCTAACGTTCACACCGGTTTTATATGGAGAAACTAAAAAAAAAGAATGTGTTGAAACTTTGTAGAATTTATATGGACAGTTCTTAGAAAAAACCGGAAACGACAAAAGTAAGTGCGGTGTTACCTGTCCCTGAATAGGCAAATTTTTGAGAGAAAACACACACAAGTTTCAAGTGTGGATAATGTAATATGGACTTAAAGGCACTGCCTTGAATGGGGATCTACTAGTATCCCTTAACTTACTGTAAAGAAGAATATCAACGAGCGTCTTTTTAAAAAAAGGGTTATTGAACAACAAACCAGTATAGTGGATACACATACAAATGTCGCATCAAAATGACGTCCATAGTGAATTTGTTTCCCAAAATTAATATAGCTGGTATGTATTGCGTTATAAACCAGTTTAATATGCAACTGTAGTTTACAAATGTATAAGCAAAAAAGCATATTGATTTGAACGTTTCATCCATTTGTGATAACCTAAAAATTACGAGTGTCACCGTTATGGGACAGCCTGTACATGTACCGTTTTGTACATGTATGAATGGTAGTAATTGCTTTTCTATGAAACCATGCAATCGTGTACAGAGAACGTATTATATAAAGACTATTACTCATAAATAGGTTATACTTGGACGCGGTACAATTTTCATGTACTTGGCCGTATACGAGTATAATTATGGACATTGACCGTCGTATGTGTCCCCATATCTGAACGGCCATAAAGATTTACAAGAAATCATTATAATTGACAGATAGTGTGACGACAATGTAATTAACACTGTGGTCAGTAATGGTCAAACATGGTCACTTACAAGGTCATCTACTGATTATCAATAAATATATACATAATATCAATGAGTAATATACGTTACCAATAAAACACACACGCTTGCCCTGTATAGAAGAGCATGTCTAACATGACATCTAGAATACACGAGACAGCATTCGAACATAACCATTAGTAACATTGAAGATGTCAATGAAAAAAGCAAGTAGATATAGTCCCCATTTCCCTATACATACAGGAGCACCCATAATGTACATTGAATTAAGATTTAGCTCAGATAAAAGTCTGAATTTGAGATAAATCTGACGTTTTTGCTTGTGAAATATAACTGAAATAAACTCAGAATAATGTTACGGTTTCGTGATGCCAAAACATGTACAAAATTAGGTCTTTGTATACGCCTGTGCTCATATTAAATGTTGTCATCTTATGACCATTTTTCGACCAAATTAATTCATAACTACATCATCCAACACATACGTGTGTGTTTACATGATAACCAGACCGTTAATTAATATATGGGTTTATCGTTATCTGAAAAAACCCTTCAAAACATTTTTATTATTCCTAACTTTCTGGGCATTAAACATCCCTTATCGTACTTGCTCCTTTTAGAGTAAGCTTAAGATGTTGGATAATAACTGAGTTGCTAAAACAGAACATAAAACTGCTTTTGAAAAATAAAATTAAGATTTTATTTAGTTCATTTTTTTGTCGAAAACTAGACCCGGTGCAAACAACATGTAGATGCATTTTCCTTGACAAACTTATTATATACACTGTAATTAATGTACGCTCTGTCATATTAGGTAAACTACACGTCATATTTCCCATGTTTTATGGAATCATAAAACGACATTTGTATCATAGTTTAATCGTTTTAATAAACACGCCCATAGTGAATATAACTGCGACAAAATAATTTGAGAAGTATGTTATTGTTACGTTTTAACCCCTAACCTTTATACGCAATGTTTGTTGTCCTTTTATAACCTATTTATTAGTTACATATTACATTAGTACAGGACAGACATAAAGAATAACACTACGACTATACAAGGTTGAAACACAAGTTCAATAACTTATTTACGGTTCATCCCATCGTAAGGGTTGTTCCTGGTGTTACGGCTTCTCCGTGTTGAGGAATGAACCTACTGATGCATTGTAATTGTACTTATAGTATGCTCTACCTGTATATGACTTCTACGTGCATTTGAAAATAACTGGTAAGGCCCAATACTTCTCCTCAAACTTTCAGATATGTTCTAGACTGAAGCTTTTGACAGCTTTAATTTACATGTAAAATATTGTTTTACAAATAAAGGCTAATTCAAAAGTTGACGCCTTGGTGCTGATATGCCAAAACCCCACTCCAACGTTTGAGCTGCATTAGCACATCGATTGATCAGGGCATGTAGTGCCGAGCACAGAAAACAGTAACAACACAACACAACTAAACGGAGTAATGCTCACACATAACCCAACATAACCCAACGAAATTATTAAAAGCCCAAGTCCCCGTTGTAAAAATACAGGATGACGTATAAAGGAATAATAAAACACGGTGATGCCAAGAGACCGGATGAAACGCAGCTCAAACCCGACTTAGTTCCGCAAGTCCTCGCTGCAAGAAACAGAAATGCGTTTTTCATAAATTGTCTTATGTACAGGAATATCGAGACAATGTATGCACATGCGAAATGCACCGAAATGGGCGACATTTTGATTAACTTGAAATAAGCCGAAGCGTGAGTTAAATTCACATTGAAATCCGCATTCATAATACGAAACATTAATGTCATAAGTACAACAAACCGGCCTGACACAAGGACATGAAACGCTGACAAACTCAGTGACAGGAAATGGAAGTCAGCGTTCGTTGAAATACGCTCACACCGGAAGTCAACAAAAAATTGCAGACGACATTTTAGACTACATGTATACATGTCATAATTAAGGTGAAATGAGTTTGTGTAATATTGTGTTATGCTAGTTATATTTGTATAAATGTCAATCACTGTTCTCAGCCCTACCCGCATCACAATAATATATACACCGTTTGTAAACATACCCAGCGGCGTAAAGTCAGTGGACATATAGTCAACATTCGGGTCAACCTCAACTAAGCGGTACAAGTCTCCACCTAGAATGATGGTGGCCTGGGTGTGGAGGTCTGATGTTTATTCCATGACCGTGTTTACGTACCAAATCGAACTTATAATGCTTTTTATTTTCCTGTCATTTCGCTAGCTGGTGGGCACACTTGCAAATACTAGTATTTGAATATCACTGAATACAGACATGACCTCTCATTGACAAAAACAACACACTCATTAGCATCTGAAACTTGTCAATGTGTTGTGTAGGATTTAGATTGGGTTCAATTAATGGCATATCGTGAAATAGGCTTAGATTGTGCTAAAATGAATAACATACCGTGAAAAGGACATGGTAGGCCCCAACCTGGGTCTGGATGTTTGTTTTTAAATATTCATTTAGTAAAATCATCTATGCGGTTTTTTTAAGTTTTACACAAACTATACTTGTTTATGGACCAAAATGTGAATATGTCATTTCTCTAAAACGCATGAACATATTATGTCATCCTATTATAATTTAAGCATTTTGGTATAAGTCTACGATCTTGTTATGTTAATTTGTCATATGGTTTATAGCGTCGTCATATTCCAAAATTAGTAATTCCACGAATATGCAATGTTTCACATTAACAAGCGAGAGACATATTATGTTTATTTATAACAAAATATGTCTGAATAAAATGTTTTATAGCACAGTAAATACAGAATGCAGAGTTATAATGAGAACTCCTGTTGTTTGTTGTCGTAAATTTTATGTTATAATCGTATGTATACGCAGCAGACAGGTATACTTGGAACTAGGCTCATCCACCTTAAAATTCCCCGTAAGTTACTTGGAACTAGGCTCGTCCACCTTAAAATTCCTCGTAAGTTACTTGGAACTAGGCTCGTTCACCTTAAAATTCCCCGTAAGTTACTTGGAACTAGGCTCGTCCACCTTAAAATTCATTCACCGAAAGTTACTTGGAACTAGGCTCATCCACCTTAAAATTCCCCGTAAGTTACTTGGAACTAGGCTCGTCCACCTTAAAATTCCCCGTAAGTTACTTGGAACTAGGCTCGTCCACCTTAAAATTCCCCGTAAGTTACTTGGAACTAGGCTCGTCCACCTTAAAATTCCCCGTAAGTTACTTGGAACTAGGCTCGTCCACCTTAAAATTCATTCACCGAAAGTTACTTGGAACTAGGCTCGTCCACCTTAAAATTTATTCACCGAAAGTTACTTGGAACTAGGATCGTCCACCTTAAAATTTCTCGTAAGTTACTTGGAACTAGGCTCGTCCACCTTAAAATTCCCCGAAAGTTTCTTGGAACTAGGCTCGTCCACCTTAAAATTCCCCGTAAGTTACTTGGAACTAGGCTCGTCCACCTTAAAATTCCCCGCAAGTTACTTTGAACTAGGCTCGTCCACCTTAAAATTCCCCGTAAGTTACTTAGAACTAGGCTCGTCCACCTTAAAATTCCCCGTAAGTTACTTGGAACTAGGCTCGTCCGCCTTAAAATTCCCCGTAAGTTACTTGGAACTAGGCTCGTCCACCTTAAAATTCCCCGAAAGTTACTTGGAACTAGGCTCGTCCACCTTAAAATTCATTCACCGAAAGTTACTTGGAACTAGGCTCGTTCACCTTAAAATTCATTCACCGAAAGTTACTTGGAGCTAAACATGTTCCGCCTCAAAAGTTAAGAAAGAATCCTCGTTATTTTTGTTACATGAACGCACATTTACGAGATAAGAGTGGAAGTTGCTTTAATGCATGCGAATTATGTTCAACGTACTGAAAAATATGTCAACAAGAAGTTATAAACAACCGTAAGGTTATCTTATATTTTGACAGATTTTCACGAAATATGTTCGACGTTCAAGTCGAGAATGAGCACTACCCACACAACTTAATAGTTATGTTATCGGTGCACAGTTTATGTCTGAAACCGCCTCACCTGTATGGATAGTAGTTGAGTCGGTTTCGGGCAAAAACTGTGACCTTCTGTAGAAGCAAATTAAGTTGCGTGCGTATACTTAGCCAAAAAAGTTACGTGGTATGGCCACCCTGATGTTAATTTTAAGCACTCTGCTTAGTGTCGACTTAAAGTTCTTATAATTCATTGAAGTAAAGTTTCACGATTTGAATTATCACAGAATATGTAAACAAGCCATGAGAAAAACGATATGATTATGAATGATCAATTTGTAAAAGGTTGAATGATGTAGACGAAGGTTAATAGAATCACATTAGATTCACTGTTATATAACTGCAGCTGTAGATTGTATATTAATTAGCAATTAGTTAACACATCCAGATATGTAGCCAACAAGATTCGCGTATTGTATTCTTCCAAGTAGTGTTCACACTTTTATGATTTTATGAAGCCAGTACCGTTATGGTAACTTAAAAGTGGATGCGTCCTGTACAAACGCACACGCATGTACGAACGCACGCACGCGCTCACCTTTATACATTTTCGAACTCTTCGATGGTTAAATCGATGATGGTGCACGCCGTACAAGTATTCTTCTGTCGTAGTTTCGCGACATTTTGCTTCGGACCTTTTCTGTTTATTTTCTCCCATTTACCTGCGTTCAATACGCAGCCGTGTCAGATACAAGTGGTGAACGTGTAGATACAACATCAATGCAAATCAAGAAGCATGGTGATGGAGAGAATAGCGGGAGACAGATTAGAGTGAAAAGCTCTCAGTCCTTGCCATATATGTGTCACATAGAAGTAGGTTGATAGATGTTGATTTACAGATGATAAGTCAGATTCATCTTTTGTTGTAATATATTTAAGTTTATGCAACGCTGACAGATAAAATACGGTTTTTAATGTGATTATATGTCTGATGCTTTAATCATTTTGCCTTGAAGGAAATCGTCGACATGTGTTGTACTCTTGTTTACAAATTAAAACACGTATGTGATACAACGGTCATACAAGTAAAGGTGATCATTTAGATCTCTTTATTCAGGTGTTTAAAGTATTACATATACCACATGTGGTGTTCCAGGTACATGGAGACAAACCAGTCACATGGAGACAAACCAGTCACATGGAGACAAACCAGTCACATGGAGGCAAACCAGTCACATGGAGACAAACCAGTCACATGGAGACAAACCAGTCACATGGAGACAAACCAGTCACATGGAGACAAACCAGTCACATGGAGACAAACCAGTCACATGGAGACAAACCAGTCACATGGAGACAAACCAGTCACATGGAGACAAACCAGTCACATGGAGACAAACCAGTCACATGGACACAAACCAGTCACCTGGAGACAAACCAGTCACATGATGACAAACCGGTCACATGGAGACAAACCAGTCACATGTAGGCAAACCAGTCACATGGAGACAAACCAGTCACATGAAGGCAAACCAGTCACATGGAGACATACCAGTCACATTGAGACAAACCAGTAACATGAACATGGAGACAAACCAGTCACCTGGAGCCAAACCAGTCACGTGGAGACAAACCAGTCACATGGAGACAAACCAGTAACATGAACATGGAGACAAACCAGTCACATGGAGACAAACCAGTAACATGAACATGGAGACAAACCAGTCATGATTTGGGAGAGGGTTGGGCACTGACATTTTTTGCATGCACACACGTCTATCAAGCATTCGAGGGAAGGTTAGGTCCTGGCATGCACGTTCATTAAGACAAACATATGGGAGAGATGGTTAGGTCCTGGCATGCACGTTCATTAAGACAAACATATGGGAGAGATGGTTTGGTTCTGTCAAATGTACGGAATGTTACACAATGCATCTGACCTCAATTCCCTTAATCGTCGAATCTGACAAAATGAAACCGCTCCACCATCAGGTTTTAATCAAAACGAGAAAGGGCTTGAAAAGTTTGGTACAGTTCGAACGAGATTAATAATTCATTAGCCACGGTATATCAGATTAGATGCTTGTTGACATCAGACTTAGACTCACAGTTGAGTTTGGTATATAATCATTTACAAGTCGGTGAATTTATAAGACGTGAGGCGCATAGTAAACTACAGGATTTATCAACTCGTACTTACAGTATTTGATCGATGCTAGTTGACACGTGCGAACGAAACAAAAATTTGCCTCGGGCATTTTTAAACTTGATACTCCCACTGATATCAAAATGTTGTCAGTTTAATTGGAGGTTAATTGATTACGAATTTCACAACATATTGAACACAACAGAACACAAAGTGACTGTACACACAACATATTGAACACAACAGAACACAAAGTGACTGTACACACAACATATTGAACACAACAGAACACAAAGTGACTGTACACACAACATATTGAACACAACAGAACACAAAGTGACTGTACACACAACATATTGAACACAACAGAACACAAAGTGACTGTACACACAAGAGATGCTCAAACATATTAAGCAAATATGGTCAAAACTTGGTAACTATCTATTGGGCATGTTTTAGCGTTAACAATTCGCTACAAACGTTGATTTGTTTAAACAAGAACAGAAAACCCAGATCCTGCATGATTGGTGCTGAGCGTACGGATATCATTTAGAAATGGAACTACATGTAGTTTGTCTTTTTTTGTCTTTGATATGTACATGTTATGATGAGGCCTCCAGACTTTAAATAGCGCGTTCAAAACGGACGCCCAACCACTGTATATGCAATAGGAGCAGTTTGTTAATATGTTGACCTTGTGGTCGCTGATCGGTCTGTTCTAGTATCACGGGTCTTGTCCCGGAAGTGTCTCACTGACTAAAGCGATAGACTGTCGAAGTGGGTTGTCGTGTTTTTAGCTGTTCAGTATGTCGTGTTCTGGTGTATCTAATGAGTGCTTCCTCCCTGTCCAGTTATTTTAACTTGTAAGTGTTATGTTGGTGTTGATCACATCATTATTATAACGTGTTAGTAACTAACATACATATACTAATTAACGCCAACTGCTATAAATGTAATACCGGTTGTGGACTTACATTTGATAGTCTCGAGCCAGATGCTCTACTTGAACTACTTAATAGCCTTAGACAACAAAGTACTTGTGTATTTACTTTTAGGGCGACAACACCCTCACACTGCCAAATCAAGCTTTAAAGGGACTGGCTCACAGATGGAGCGAAAATGTTTAAAACTTGAAGTGTATTTTTCAATATGAAAAAGTTTAGTCAATATGACACGTTTCGATTTTCAAGAAAGTGGGCTCATTGTGATGCTGATTTTAAATACGTATCAGTCTTATAAGGTTGTAAGTAGTACTTACGACCTTTTCATTCTTAGACAGGACCAATGCGTATGTTTCTTGGTTGGTCTCTTAAAACACAATTCTATTATATCAAGTCGACGTATGCAGAATAGCAATGAATGTTTTCACGAGGCATATTACGTGTAATATACGGGAAATGAATGTAACTAAATTGAAGTAAAAAATATAGAAATAAAACCCCTACGTTTTACATAGTCCCACACATTTCAAGTCATGATTTCGCCACAAGATTAATAGTTTTATGCAGGAAGACATACAGACTATGCATATCGTGCATGTTACACGGAAGAGTTACAACTTATGTAGTCATAAAATGTACGTGGATTATTTTGGTCGTGGACTAGTTTATTATATGGCTACATAGACAATACTGGCTTGTATGAATACACCAGACGTCTGAACATTTATTCCTTCTAATAAACAAACAACGATACAAGCGACCAGTCTCCAGCTAGTTCTCCAATTGAGCGACACGAAATACTTTTCAAAAGTTCGAGACATCACAGTACAATATATCGTAGCCAGTGTTCGCAGCATAGCCTTTATTTTCAAGACAGTTTTCTGCTGAAATATAGCAGGCATACGAGTGTCTCCAGCCCGATTTGAATGATTAGGCGGCAAGCGCGCTTACCACTAAGCTACGGGTGCATCGGGGTCGTATTGTTCCTTGTTGGGACACATTTTTAAATCAACACATACACATATAGTTTACATTATGTGTGAGGTCCTGGATGTGATGGCACTAAGTGGGTCCAGTTAATCTTCTGTTTGATTTGTTTTTTTTATTGTGGTTTACTTCGCTTCGTGGCTGACACTTTGTATATAATAGTATACAAACATTGGAATATCATAGCGTTGTATATTTATTGGTTCAAACATTGTTTTTGAAGAAAGGGGCAGTGGAAACCAATACAAAGTTGTACGTATACATATTCACTTAGAAGCTACATGTTAATGCATATAATACCCAGTAAAATTAGACATTAATAAGCGTAAGTGCAATATTTATGTACACGATGGTCATACGTTCACAATTGACTGCCTTGAATATTCAATTTTTAGATACTAACGTTAACGTTAGTAAAGAGAACATTATATGAATACTATAAAATTATAATATTCAACCGTTGAATGAACATAATTTAAATTTTCATACAGAAGATTTTTGTGTCGAGTTTGTATGACATCACCAGAGTATAAATATAAAACCTCAACTTAACAATACTGGCAGTGTGTGTGTGTCCCGGCATGAAGTCTACGGGCCATGACAAAATTCACAACAATTGTAACAATAGGTAAATAAATAGAACAATTGTATTAAACTTTGCTTGATTTTTCCGCCTCCTCGATATCCTAGTGGTAGAGCGTCAGCCTCGAATGCGGGTTGTCCTCGGGTCTTAGCAAAAACGACACAAAAGGCTTGCAAGAAATTCCCATAAAAGGGAAACTAGATTCTATTCCCCCATATCGTGTCGATGGATAACATCAAGTATGAGGTGTCGAGAGTGATAAATATACATGTATGTTGAAGAGCTTGTTTCACAATCGACCTTAAATAAATTAGAATACATTGTATAAACCAATTTCCAAGACACATGCGCGTTTTAATATTAAAAAGGCTTACTGCATGATTCAATTTTCAAGATTACTGCACAATGTTAGAACGTAATTTTAAAGAATAGTCACCTTTCAAATTTCAAGAATCATTATCTGCTTCAATTTTCAAGAACAAACTTCATTTTAAATATAAAAAATATACAAACTTTATTCAGAAGCATATTTCATGCTATGGTAACGTTAGTTAAAAGTATTGTTCAGTCCGTATATATTCTGAAGAGTAGCTATTGGTATTATAATTTATAAAATATGTATGGAATACGCAAACTTACATAAGCTACAAACCTAGAGGGAAGTTAGAAGGATTTTTCATGAATATGGATGAATTTGTACACATGGTATACGAAATGAATTTTCTATCCTCAAATCAGCATAACTGTTTGATGACTCGGAAAATCATATCTATTTGATCGCTAGTTACCTAACATTACATGAAAGTACTTGAATACATTTTATTAGGAGTATGTTGTGGTTTTAGGGGTTTATTTTATGGAACGGGGGAGAGGGGTTTATCAGAAAGAGGTTTATTTCATGGAAAGGGTGAGAGGGATTTACTAGCAACAGTTTTTTTTGTGGTTTCAGTGTTTGGTCCTTGAAATTATGCTTCTGGAAATTCAATAAGGGTTGGTATATTTTCCTTGTGGATACATTCCACATTTGATCAGGTGGAACTGTCACATAACATAACACCACAAGTACACACATTATAAACGAATATTCGTTTTGCTTCAAAATGTGTCGTCTAAGCGCCAATAATGTTACCCTAACTACAATGCTTCTGGTGTATTAATGCGCCTACTAGTATGTTGACAGAAAGTGCTCTATAGATTTTGCATTTCGGGTCTTACACTCTTCGGGCGGGGGGGGGGGGGGTTAGGATGAACAAAAAATGTCAAGCATAGTCTTTATTTGTCAGTCAGATTTCTGCTGAATATGACAGGCAAATGTGTGCATCAACCCAGATTAGACCCGGATCGCCGGATTAGGTCGATTAGGACGCAAGAGCACTAACCACTGAGCAACAGAGGCCACACAAAACGCATCACGCGGATTTTTGAACATTATTATTACCACTTGGGTCATTAATTTAGTCCGTTGGCTCATCAGCTGCCCAGAAAACGACGACCTAGTGTCAATTTATGTCCAAACACAATGTATGAGCAATATGCATGTATATGTATTATTATTTATTTAAAATGTATTTAGATAGTTTTACTACATATGTACTCGTATTTGATAAGAAAATGAACTAGTAATGCAGTCATTTTGCATATTGTAAGACATGGTGAAATAATGCCGATGCACCCTTTTAGTACAATAATAAGTAAGACACTTTGTTTGAAAAATAACGCACAAGTCGAAAGGTCTCACTGTTGAACCTTGTGTAGAAAAATTAAACATAAACTAGTATCAAAGCACACATGTCATGTTGATTTTTATAAATCACGACAGTCAAGACATTTAATTGAACGAGATTTTTAAATTTGTCTTTCGGTCAGTTTTATCTTTTGACAGTCAGGATGGAACCATTGTTGGCACTGTGTACAATTGAACATGAAGCCATACTCTGGAATTCTACAAGTACAATGTATTAAAATGTTATGAGTTTGAGTATAATTGGAACTTCTCTCCACCTTTTCATGAGGAAATTCAGTCATGCAACCTTCTCGTATACATTTCATTAAGTGTCCACGCACCGAGTTCCGTGTTTTGTATGATTTTTCCGTGAATGTTCCGTGTTTTGTAAGCAATATTTATAGAGTCCCGTAATCCGCGAGTTCTGTGAAAATCCGAGTTTTGTCAACCTCCCATAGAGAGAGCACAGGTAACAGTATCGTTGAAAAAGAAATTTAAAAAAAAATTGAAAACATTATTTTTCTCGAAATATAATAGATCTACCTAAATTTCGAGAAAAAAAGATTTTTCAATTTTTTTTTTTCAATTTCTTTTTCAACGATACTGTTACCTGTGAGAGAGAGGGCAACTAGTTAACAGTTATATTTTATGATGTGTAAAAATACATGAATAATTTTCACTTAAAGATAACTTAACTAATTAATCAAACAGAGAACTACTAATGATTTTATGTCGTTTTTGGACGAGGATAGACAAATAAATAATAATGGAGGTTTACTTGGTACATGCAGTAAGTCTCCATCCTTCGTTTTTGTCCAGTAAAAGCTTTAACAAAGATCTTTAAAATCTGCGGTGAACCTTGATGAACACTGGAGCACTCAACACTCAAATATTGAATTTCATAATTTTGAGGGTCATAGCCACACTTTTTTGAAAGAAAAAAGAAGAGTTTTTTATATTTCAGTGCTATCATACCTAAGCAATTTAACTAATTATTGGAGTGTAATTAATATTCTGTATTCTGATACATTTTTTAAGGAAAATACGGTGAACGATAATTAAATACTCCTTATTTTTACATTTTACAAAAACGAAGTTGAGCATGAGTCGCAAGCTTGTCGTCACGTCTATATATTTTCCCCACCTAGATTTCAAATCTCGAACAAATGATAGCTTATTATATGACAATTCAGTATTTGATAGTTTTGAGTGTAAGTATTGGTTATAATTCTGGGTCCTTCTCGTTGAATGTTTGGCATACCGACCACTTCCTTTGTCTGACCCGTGTTTACCAACAAGGGCCCGTGTCAAACTCCGGGAGTGGATCGTTTATGATCGAATCCCGTGTTGTGATTCATGTGGCAATAGCGCGATGAGCTCAAATGGTAGAGCGCCTGACTTGCAAAGAGGGGTCGTGGGTTTGTGAGATCGAGACATGCGCTGGGTAGATACTTTATGACATCAAAATACAATACCCGCTCAACGATATGTAACTTTAAAACTGCGATAAGAAAGTTATGTACGGCAACACCAATCCCCGATGAAACGCGAATAATTCGGTGACTTTAAACAGTTGAAGTCAAACGGTTGACTCAACAGACATTCGTGTATAGTTGATTCAAAGATCTCTGTCACAACCGCGTAAACAAACACTCACCCCGGTCGATTATTACAGATGTTTCAGGATTAAATTATACCATCAATAATACACTTAAATGATTAAAACCCTAATGGTCCTATATCGTAGTGGTTATACATGCTGCAATTAGCTATTTAGAAATGGAACGTTATAGCGGTTTTGACAGACATCTTTGAATCGACAATAACTCTCACTATAGAGATCTCCGTCGTGGACCCAATCACTGGCCTAAGAAATTATATAAAAACCATAGTTTGATATTCCCAATGTTTTAATGGATACCCATTCATACGAGAAAATACATACTATATTGAATGGATGAAAAATTTGGACAGTAAAAACTGTATTTTGTGATATAGTTCCTGATGCCTGTGATCCAATTATCTTGTAGTTTCAATAAGCAGATAAATGGAGTCCGTGACCTAATGAGGTGAAATCGTTACTAACTGAGTTCTTTTTTAAGAAATGGATTAGGTGGTTAACAGTTAATGTGTTGTCGTGTTATTCAAACCTCTCTGTGTTGACGCCAACACATTTATATAACAAAACACGTATTGAAACTGGGCTCTCAAATATAGCCAGATTTCATCACAAAATCTGTGAACAGGTGAATCAAATAGAACACAGATATAAGTTATACACACATACTTGTGATGACCATTTATTAGGTGTAATAGAATTTATAAATTATCAGCTTATAGCAAAAACTGTATTATGTGTGAAACAAAAATATCTATCCAACAACTAACGTATTTTTATTCGGAAAACAACAGAACAGTACTGATTGCCCAAATGAATAAAAAGTTCATAACTTACCTTAATTAAAAAAGCATCCGACAAAAACGTATCCGAAATAAAAACTTAGATTAGTAATCACACAATATATAATTAATCCAGTCAATCAGGTAATATAAATCCCAAGATTTTAGAATTTCTGTGTGTGTGTGTGTGTTTTGTTGATCGACAGTTATAATCACAATAATAAGCCGTCAGCAAATTTTCATAGAATCACACCAGTTTACAATACATGTGTCAAGTCACCGTAAAACACAAACCGAATCCGTTAACTTATGCAATGAATATGTCTTCTTAATACGTCAAACGGCGAATTATTGCGTTACGGGCATTCTAACATGCATAAATCGTAACATTCCGTCAATCATCGGTAATTTCCGTTGTTGAAGGTTGAACGAGTACGGAAATTACCGAAACAACTTCGTGAAACTCCGTAACTGTTAAAACCTCTTACTTCCTTCATGTCCGGAGGGTTTTTCTTTTCATCTGTCAAACGTACAGTTGTCATTTGACGAATTACAAGTCATAATCACCGATTGTATATGGACAATTTATGTCCGTACAACCAATACTGGTCGTTACTGTGGTGTGGCTATTTATACAAATTGCGTAAAAATGCAAAAATGAATAAATGTATACAAAATGAACACTTTTTATAGTCAATCATTGCATTGTACAGATATTCTCGACATGTCATCATATCACATACAAATTATACTGCAAACATATTTGTAGCAAACGTTATATTAATGTATTCGATCATTTTTTCGTGTCATAATTGCACATTCTCGATTTTCCTCCACCTGTGGAACATTTGCTCGTTCCATGTGGATTGGTTTAAGTCAGTACTGGTTAGGATACAGTCCAAACATGATTGGGTGATTCTGTGCAAATTGTTGAGAAACGGTCGTAAATGCAATATAAACAATCAGGTTTTGTACGGTGGGGTTTACATGCCTCTGGCAGTTACAATGGTGGGGTGCATGTGCCTCTGACTGTCACAATGAAACACAAGTTGCATCAGTATAGATCACAGATCTGACAGAGACCAACAGACAGAAGGACTAAAACTTGACAATATGAAGGAACTTCAAGTTCACACTGAAGTATGGTTCAATGTATCTATTTTATTCTGTAAAACAACAGCAGCAGCAGCAGCAACAACAACAACAATAATAATGATAATACTACGGCTAATGATAATAATAAATACTTTATTTATAGAGGCAACACAGTTTGGCTTGTCTTCCATGTGAGCCTCTTTTCAAATTCGACACTAAAATATTGGAGTCGGGAAATAAACGTGTTCAAATGGTCGATGGTTTGTATGCTTTTATTTATCCAAGCCACCGGGTGATCCATATATGGACGACCTCCCCCCTCCCAGAAGAGGTGGTTCACGGTAGTTGTAGGTGGATAGTCCATGCTATAGAAGATACCCAATAGTAGTTTTGCATCATATACACTTATCTCAAAGACATATTTTATGCGTGCATATTGACGGCATGAAGGGACTAGTCAACAGAAGCCGTAACATAATGAAACACCCGTATGTAACTACATTTGACCTATACAAGTCATGCTGCTTTAGCATACAGGTATTCCTTTTAAAGTAAAAAATACATATATATAGTAACATAAGTATTATAAAATGTTACGTATTTTTACATGTTTTAATGATGCATTGTACTGATCTACTGCATGGGCGTAGGAGCGTATTCAACATTGGGGGGGGGGGGGGGGGGGCAAACATTTGGCAACTTAGAGTTAAAAATTTTTTTTGCTCGATACGCTCGCGAAGTAAGTGCATCTCAATAACCATTCTTTGCACACAAAATTCTACATATATTGTACGCTTAAAGTCTACAACCCTCCTATATCTATATAATAACTGTGAGTTTATGGTTGTGCGGTAATTTGGATCAGTAATTTTAATACGTGGTAACTGGAAGTTAATTAGTTCAAGTATAACGGGTCAGGGCATTCCCCCCGAGAAAATTTTCTAAACAATGAATCAATCTGGTGCATTCTAGGCGTTCCGAGATACCTTATTTGGTATTAAAAAAGGACCTAAATAGAGGTTATTTAAGTTCCTACATTCAAGTGCTAGCACAAAATTTAAATTGCTCCATTTTGAGATTGAAGCTTAATGTCAAAACGTTTGTTTCAAAGGCTTTATATATAATTGACAACCTCTCCTAGTCGTATAGGAGAGCTGGGGAGTACAATTTCTGTAACGAGTGTATCTTTTGTAAACAATGGGCGGCGAGATATTGTTATATTAGGGAGTTAGTTTGCGAGCGAAGTGTATCTATCCTAACTACAAATTTGAAATTCCATCACTTTGGGCCCAATACACACCCGTTTATACGGAGGCACGGATTTCATGGGAAACAGTCACCAGGATTCAGAGTATCGGCCTAGATATCGAAAAGTTATGATTTTGCGAGTTTTCGTGATCATTTTTAAATTTTCTTATAAGTTAAGTTAACATTTATTCTTCCGAAAATGGTGCAAACAATTTTAAAACTTGTTTGGGTATGCGCATGCGTCGCTGAAACTATTTAGGAGCACGGAGATACGAGACAATAGCATGTATGTTATACCGATGTTATTTGATGCGTTGTGTTTCAAATTTTGACTCATTTATAGCAAAGATACATGAGCTTTTGGAACGCCCCTCGTAATTATGTCGAACAAGACAATTAATTAGAACGAGAAATTAGTGTTTTACCTTTATACTAAACATACCTTGTATGGTGTAAGAATGACAAGCAAATGACACATGTGAAGCGTAAACCAAAGACGGCAATTTAGGTCTTTGCGTGAAGCAATTAACTCATAAATTAATATTATATATCGCTGGCTTATAATGAGAAGGTCGTAAGTACAAAATCAATATTTTGAGAAAACACGGAAAAACTGTCTGAAATAATATTTACGTATGGTAAAACAAGCTAGTTAACAATTTCTGATTTACATGAAAATAGGCTCATAAGAAGCGCATTGTAATGCATATTTCAAATATGTACGAGTCCTGTAAAGTCGTAAGTAGTATTTACGACCTTCTCATTTTAAGTCAGCGATATTTAGGGTAAACATGTTAAAGTGTTGAGGAGGCCATTGTTCATTAAGGTGGAATATGCCCTTTTTGAAGAAAATTGTCTTTAGCTCGGATTTTGATGATATTTTGCATGCCATACAGTAAAAGATGTTGGCTTTCTGTGGTTGTTTTTTATTGTGTTTTAAAAACTTTTTTCTTCATCGATAAATCATTTTGTAAATAGCGACACAACGCAAGACATGATAAATAATGTATTTCAAATATCATCAAAGTCCAAGTAACAGTCGCGACACTTGCTCATTCCCGAAAAGCTTTTCACATCTGTCACGTTAAAGAATAAAATAAGGTTATTTGGAAAGAGCTAGGATAGGGCATCAGGATTCCTTGTAGCACACAAAAGTTTCCGCCATTGGTAGTTTAATGAGAGTTGCACTGGTAACGAAAAAAGTGCTAAGAACGCGACTACGGGCACCGGTGATACAGACACACTGCTAGGGTGGAATAAAGTCTAAAAAAGAGCAGAGATACGCCGTATGGACAGAAAAAGTACAAAACAGTACGGGAGCATTTATATCATATAAAAGGTAGACATAATGTAGCTTACAACTGCAAAGCTGTGGTACCCGAAGGACACATAGTGTTCCTGGTGACGTTGACGTTAAAGGCATTGACGAAGATGAAAATATCGGACATCAAGTCAAGTCAAAGAAAAATATACCAGCACAAGAAGAAAGGGACATGTCGTATGTGATCAGTCGAATTAATACGTATAATGAGAAATGGTGAAGTTTTAATCTTGTAATACTTCTCTTACAAGGCCCATGGCAATAAGGAATTGTTTATTCGAGAAAAATAATGTTCCTGTTGTTTATCAGTTATTTAAGCTCAAATTTGTCACCCTACACATGTACGAGGACGATGTTTCTCATGATACCGCCATGTACGCCGCGAGACCTTTAATGTTCGTTTGTCAGGCATTTCTTGTATAAACATAACAAAATGGTACAATACATTGCTATGGTAGAGCTTGGCCAATTTGACAGGAGTCTGACCTTTTGATTAGCATAATTTAACAGTCGATATACGTTTACAACACCGACTGTATGTTTTCATACTTGGGGAGTACCACGAAGACGCTCGAGATGTAATACAACACACAAATTTGAATTCCGATATCGCACGATGCGCTTGTGGAAATTGATATTATTCAAAACAAGAACCTTGTAATATATTATTGCATAAAGGTCAGGCTCAGGTAAAAAAAGGCCAAGTTAAAGCATGTACGAATGATGTACAGGGTGTCCAAAAAGAAAGTATACAGTTCCATTGCATTTAAATAAAATCGTAACGTTTTGCTATCGCAAAGAAATTTAACACATTTAAAACTTGTAACTTGGATATTTTTTTTAAAATTAGTAAAGTAAATTTTCTAAAATTACCGTATTCTGTCCGTAGCGTCATTTTGACGTTATTTACGACGTTTTCACAATTCCTGTATTTCTGGTGTTTCCCGTCTTGCACGCATTCTTGGAAAATTTGCATTGCATGTCACAAATGTCTAAACTGATATTATTTATATGATTTGTCTCACGCGCACTGGCATGTTTGTTGGCTTTTAATAGGTTATTTACATGCGATTTCGATAACAAACTAGAAAGAAGTAAACCCATTGTGTTAATTGCCTTTGTCAAGCAAGTTCTCTCTGAACTCCGCAGCGAATCCTTTGTTTTGAATGTTGTTTGGTTCATGCAAGTGGGGCCAGAGTCACACATGGCAATGTACGGTGTTAGGTGAATTACATGAAACATTTGGTGTCAAAATAATTTCTAGCAAATTCCACTGCAGGGTGGAATGGCCCGTCCACAGTCCGGATCTTAATTCATGTGGATTTTTTTCCTTTGGACTATCCGAGATCGCTTATACACAATCAAATGCTAATATACACATATTTTCTTCTGATCAACATCAAAATGCAATTTAAGAAGACCCGTTTGTAGAAATATGTGTAAATTTAATCAACACTTTTAAAGAATGGGGGCAAAACGGAAAACATGAGGCAGACAGAATTGTAAAAACGTCGTAAATATCGTCAAAATGACGTCACGGTCAAAATAAGGTATTTTTGGAAATTTACATTTTTTTTTAAATAATTGTATTTACAATAATTATTGTCAAACTGGTACCAGAAAAAAACTTACATCTTTTGTCTAACCATGTGCAAAATTTCTTTGCGATAGCAGAACATTAAATGTTGATAAAAATACCCGGAAACTGTGTAGTACTACTTTCTTTTTGGACACCCTGTATGAATTTTACAGACATTTAAATTTAATCATTTTGTCACTCAAACTTGTTAATAAAAAAGCAAGTTTAAAGTTTTTTTTCCAGAGCGGAATTTGCAACAATGGTTAAGGATAAATCACGTGGTTCGTACAGAAATTATTTGCAAGGACAGCTTTTCGGCGCCGGTCGGACTGTGTTAAACATTAGGGCAACACTTACGACATTGTCAAGTGTTGACTCTATATGGTGCTTTAACGACTTTAATATATATTAAAGAAGGTGTTTCACAAGCATCATCGTATGTGGTGTATTTTTGTCTTTCGTTTTATAAATATTTAATGGTGAGTTCAAAGCACTCCGACATGTAGTTCGGTGCTTTTAATAACCGCAGAAAGTTAGCATAGCTAGTAATCCCTACGTGACCATGTGTTTCGTCAGTTAACATTCAGGGACATTACCAACCTTTGAGGAAACAAATTCGTTCAACTGTGTGTGGTATAAGTTCATATTTCCCCATTAAACATGATGCATGTAGACCAACCGGCTAAACACAGTGAATACACAGTGTAAAGTCCTTATTTGTCACCTCGAGTAAATAGAGCACTTATATTTATCACCTCGAGTATAAAGAGCACTTATATTTGTCACCTCGAGGAAATAGAGCTCTTATATTTGTCACCTCGAGTGAATAGAGCATTTATATTTGTCAACCGATTGGATAGAGCATTTATATTTATCACCTCGAGTAAATAGAGCACTTATATTTGTCACCCGAGTAAAAAAGAGCACTCATATTTGTCAACCGAGTGCACAGAGCACTTATATTTGTCAACCGAGTGGATAGAGCACCTATATATGGAAACCGAATGGATAGATCATGTGAGTGACGTCATAGAGATAGAGCACTCATTTGAAAGCCGAGCGATACATTCTTCGGCGAGATTTTAGAATGTCTTCCCAGTAACATTATATAAGCAATGTGGTCTTATTCTTACTCCACATGCGGAGAAATTGTCAAATGCTTGCGGAGGAGCAAGTCAATACTGAATTATAACAATTCCAAGAAAACGTGTTAGCTAAGGTCAACTGACCGACAACATTATTACCTTGCATTTTGCTCAATAAAAATGCATGACATATAGATCTATACTGATACATGTACATGTATAATGCGTATATTGACAATCTATTGTTGAAAACAATACGATGAAAACATAAGTACACATTCCTATATAATGTACATCATGTAGATACTGCATGTTTCTTACACAAGTTCATGTATTGGCGAATGTGAGGCACACTGAAGGTCTATATAAATGTACATAATTATACTATGAGATATGCTTACATGTGATGTTTTTTCATATGTGCTCATAGTTGCACAATAATGAACGTCATTGTCTAATTATTTTTACTGTTACTTAATGATTTATTCTATGAAACACTGACATGCTATTATGTGCTATTATAACCGTGATTAAACGATGGACATTAACTTACACGTGTGATAATATCACTTATAATTATACAGGTACAATCATGTATAATATTACACGCGCAACAAACATACCTTAAGCCTAGGTCCCACCGAACACTTTTTGCCTCGGTGACGTACTCCCGATTTAAATATAAATGTTATAAACTTTGGGAGGCAACTGGAACAGGGACTTCACAAATTTTCTTATGACTTCCTCAAAGCCGCTCCTAGACCATGAGGACCATGTTCCTGATGCCATCCGGTGCCATTTATTAAATCGAGAGCCCATCGCCGAGGTAAAAATGCTTAGTGGGACCTAGGCATTAAATGAACATTAACATGGTTGTAAACTATCAGTAAAATGTTGGACGATATGTGACTGAGTTATGAAATTACTGTTCTAGTATCAGAGATGATGTATTGATCACGACATTAACTATCATGTACGCAAGACAATGAATCATAAGACCATAGATCGCTATAGATATGTTGTTGTTGACACGAAGACCTACCTTACTATAATTATGCACTTTCGGATTTTTAACACACAAAGTGCGTTTCAATTGAACAAACTTGGGTGTTAAACCGATTTGTGCTGAGCAATGGATCGCACTTTAGTACGAAGTGCAGTGGGCCGACCTCTGGCACGAGGTGCAGTAGGACGACCTTTGAATGATGCGAAATGCAATGGGTCGACATTTGGTGCGAAGTGAAGTGGGCCGACATTTGGTGCGAAGTGAAGAGGGCCGACATTGGTGCAAATTGCAATGGGCCGACATTTGGTGCGAAATGCAATGGATCGACCTTTGGTTCGAAATGCAGTGAACCGACATTGGTGCGATTTGCAATGGGCCGACATTTGGTGCGAAGTGCAATGGATCGACCTTAGGTTTGAAGTGCAGTGAACCGACATTGGTGCGAATTGCAATGGGCCGACATTTGGTTCGAAGTGCAATGGACCGACAATGGTGCGAATTGCAGTGGGCCGACCTTTGATGCGAAGAGCATTGGATCGACCTTTGGTGCCAAATGCAGTGGGCCGACATTTGGTGCCAAGTGCAGTGAATAGACCTCTATTGTGAAGTGCTGTGGGCAGACATTTGGTGCAAAGCGCAGTTGGCCTATTTTTGGTAATAAACAAAGTTTGATAACAATGTATGGCAAGTAAACTTATCAATGGTTGAAATTTTATACAATGACAAGTCATACACGTACGTTGAGACCGTAATGCAATCGAACTTACTAGTACGAGGGGTGTTCCGGAAATACCCGCACAGTTGCTTTTCGGTGAGTTTTGGTGAACACAAAGCCATACTTATTCCAGATATAATATCTATTTATCGATGTTGAAAATATTGGTTTGACGAGTGGTACGATGGTCGAGTGGGTTATGTTCCTGACTACGGACCGAGAGGCTCTTGTTGGAATCATGGTCAATGTTATTTTTTTAAATATTAAAAATCCACAAGTTCGATTTATTCAACCTTCGAAATTTGAAAAATGCCTTTCACCACACGATATCTATTGACGTAACGCACGCAACTGAGTACGTTCGTAATTTCGTACACTCGCTGTAAAACAGTAGTTGATATGTCTTTCTATTTCACTCGATACATTACATATCATATACCAAACTATTCATTATAAAAGTGTCTACATTGTCATTTTAATTCGAGTTCATGTAGAATAATATGTAGCCGTAGAATTGGAGACAATGCCCGACAGATATACAAAAATCCGTGTGCAATTTGTAACACAAAATATTGGTCGTCGGCATAAAATAACAGCCGTTTTATTCAAAATGTCATTAAATTTGCGGGATACTGCACTGAGTGACACCAGAAGTGACGTGTTTTAACATACTATCGTGAAAAATCACGGGTGCAAAAAATAAAAAAGTTAAATAATAAACTGGTAACACGAAAAAAGTGCAAATTTGCAAAATAATGCTGAAAAATTTCGGAAGACGCATGCTTAGTACGCAATTATTTTTTCATTTTTATAAATAAAATAATTATGATTTCGTTTTTAAAATATTATTTTTGTTTTATTATAAATGATAAAATCCCAATGCATTCTAGCCAATACTTATCGAGATTATAAGAATGGAATATGTGGAGGAAAATTGTCCTACTCGCGCGTTTTAGCGATACATTGTGGCACAGACCATTTTCGAAACTTAATAATTTTATTATAAGTCACAGAACGTACAAGTAAAATAAAATTTGAAATATTATCAGAGTGAAATTTTTACTTTTAAAAATTCTATACGATTGCTCTTAAAATAAGTCCGACACACTTGATTCAACGTGTGGAGGAAGATTGTCCTACGGCGCAATTTTGCGACGTTTTGGACGTTTTATGCAACGCAAGTTTTTATTGTGGACGAACTACATTACCAAAATAATTTGTTTGAGCGATATTATGCATAGGCATGCAATGCATTTTGTACCCGTATATTCTAGAACAATGTGGTGTTTCGTTTTTCACAAAACAGTACATAGATAAGTGTGTTAGGGGTTGAATACGTGAGTGAGTAAGATACTTGTCAGATAGACATCGGGTGATACGAGTGAATAAGCGTTAACTTGAACAAGCGGGAGAAATTGCTACTGAAAGATACCCAATATTTTTTTAATTAAAAACGATGTTATTGACAGATAAACGTACTGTAGTTTTTGACATTGTAAACATTTGCAAAGTTAAACATCAATGTTTAGAGCATAAGACAAGTATTACGCAAAGTTAGTTAATAATATGCTGTCGTAACACGACGTTACACAAACGTACTCAATACCGTGCGTTACGTCACTGAGTTTTTGTCAAATAATATCAATATAAATTAAAACTGAGTTTTCAAAACTTAATTCTCAGTACTAATTTTGTGTGCTTCACGTTTTCGAATGAGATTGGGCGTATCTTCCCAAGAATTATGTACAACGCCATGTGTAATATAAATGAGACGATGCTGACAGGCTCAGATTAACACTCAACGTGGACATGTTCTTAGAATAATACTCATCGGTCTAGTACTATGTCTTTGGCAATACTTCAGGTTTGCCGCATTGCCTTTTTACGCACCATTACATTTACTATTCATGAGTGTTTAATTTTTGCTTGATGTGATATACAAAATCATAGGGAATAAAATAAAATATGTCCACTGTATTTGTGAAACATTTCAGCTTGATTGGTCCATTATGTATTTGAAAGATCGCCCATTTAGATATGCACACTTTTTGATAGTGTGTGCACGTTGCCTCTATTGCATTATAAGGGAAGTAACTGTACACTACCAGTAACATGATTGTCAGAATTGCCTCCCTTGTTAACCAATGTGATGGAAATCAAATAGTGTACAAATGCACGACCAAACGCAACTTTTATTCGTATATTCTAACTTTAATTCAATGGAATATGCATAAAGACTGGCGAACCAAAGCAAGATGTGCTTAATTCAACAGGAATGCAAATGAAAATTAGAATAAAATAATTATTAAGTCTTTAGATATAGTACTCAAGACTCAATGATAGCGCCACAATGCACGTTGGGACCTTTGAAATTAATTTGATACGAGGTATTGTTCTTTGTAAGTCATTTTATTGTAATATATAATGCATCAAATACAAAAATGTCTTTTTTACAAAGGAAGTTGTCTTTGGACAAATGGAAAGCACACACCTTAATCAGTACTGACCTGAACATTTGAGGCGATCTTATGGAAAACCAATGGTTATGGCAATATACATGCTATTTTTTACATTTATATACACTTCTTTTTTGTGTGAAACAATATCATTAAAACTAATTTAAGGAGAAAATGTGGAATACTTCAATTCAGCATTAGATATAGTGTTACAAGATACGATCATGTCAGACATTAATATGCTTCCAGTAAACTGTTATATAATTAATATGATAGCACATGATTGGGAACGTGGAAAAATGCTTGCTGTAATATATATCTTATACCGTTTATGCATCAGGAGATTTTTACTTTTGGGTAACTGCTGGCGGTAAAATCTCCTGTATTTCCTCGGCTCCTGACAACAAAATATTGTCCCCGGGGTTCAGAGAAAAAAATCCCCCACATATCCCCGGCAGTGAGGGGGAAGCTGGGAGGTAAAACATGGCCGTTTCTAGGATTATCCTCTGCCCATCCTCGGGGTGGGGCAGGATGCAACTGACTAGCTGATACGCTGCACATTATTTTAGTTATTGCATTTTAGCGTGAGCTAACGGAATCTCAGAATATGTTCGTCTTCTGTGAACCCGTTGCATTTCAACTACTGTATTTTATACAATGCGCATTAAATTAAGTTTGTGGTTTATTTGGTTTAGTCGAGTGTGAAGAAATTGTTCTCTAATAATTTAAAATCCGGGTTGTTGACCTGCGATCTTCTGTTTTCATTTAGAACGTTCTCCGCATAGTAAATATTCTATAGATCTATAATCTACATGTACAAAAGACATTGACTTATTATTAATGCAAACAGGTGCCCGCTATTGTGTGACGTCATAATTATCGATCTAGGTTGACGGAAATATAGAGAGTACATGAAACAGTGTGTTGAATTTTTTGATGGAAATTAAAATTTAATATCGTACAAATATGCCGTTATTTGGTAGAAAAGGGGACGCGGAAAAGAAAGAAAAGGGAAAAGACGGCGATATCACAAAGAAATATGATTTGAAGGAAACGCTAGGAACGTAAGTCGAATAAATGATATTTTGTTAGCTAAATTGTACATGTATCACTTCAGTAGCAAAATAATACGTTTACCTAATACACGGCGTGACATCGTTGAGTAGTTTGACAGCTCGTGCAAAGCATGCAATTAAAACCGGAAGTGGGGGTTTAAGAAAAATGATCGTCTGCTACCTTAATATAAATTTAGATTTAGCTGTTATAAGACTAGATAACGTGATGAAACATGATTGTAAATAATATATCTTAACGTGTTCTATACAATACTTGTCATTTGATATCTACACCTTTTAGGTACACAAGCTGACATAAATTTAATCTTTAATTATGTTTCTGTGGTAAACCGTACTTAATAGATCTACCTGGTTCACATGTATTCTGGTCATAGTGTCAAATTTGTTTTGATTTTCTGTGTACTGAAAGTGCGATACTCGGTTGTCTTTAATTGTTATGTCAATATATGGCTGCAGAAAACTGTGAAACTACGGATAAATGATCATGATACAGTAGGAATCTAGAACTAGGGAGGAATATGAAATAAATCAATGCTTTATGTAAATGAAGCACTATTGTGTGTACACAATGGGTTAACTAATCACTAAGGCCAATAGTATATACAAAAAATTATGTATGGTTCCTGTGATAAAAATATGAACAGGTAAATGAATCAATAATTTAAGGCTGCATAAAATTCACGTGGTTGTACTTTATGTAACATAATCACCATTTAGGCTTAATAGAATATGCACATGGTTTTATGTGACATGACACCTAAAACAATTAGGCTAAAATATAATACAGGTATCATTATGGTTTTATGTGACATGACAAAACTATAGAAACACACATAAATCAAAAAGGGCCTAATTGATTTTACAAGTATGTGACATAATAAAATATAGGAATAACACCTAAATAAATAAGGCTGAATAAAAATATAAGTTTGGCTTCAATGTGAAATAACTAAAATGTCCTCCACATATAGAGTGACTAAAATCATGTCCTAAATATCCTTCCACAATGTGGAGTGACTACAGTGATGCCCTAAATATCCTTCCACAATATGGAGTGACTACAGTGATGCCCTAAATATCCTTCCACAATATGGAGTGACAACAGTGATGCCCTAACTATCCTTCCACAATATGGAGTGACTACAGTGATGCCCTAAATATCCTTCCTCAATGTGGAGTGACTAAAGTCATGACCTCCATATTCCTCCACAATGTGGAGTGACTACAGTCATGCCCTCCATATTCCTCCACAATGTGGAGAGACTACAGTCATGACCTCCATATTACTCCACAATGTGGAGTGACTACAGTCATGCCCTCCATATTCCTCCACAATGTGGAATGACTACAGTCATGCCCTCCATATTCCTCCACAATGTGGAGTGACTACAGTCATGCCCTCCTTATTCCTCCACAATGTGGAGTGACTACTGTACAGTCATGCCCTAAATTTACTTCCACAATGTGAAGTGACTACAGTCATGCCCTCCATATTCCTCCACAATGTGGAGTGACTACAGCCATGCTCTCAATATATTTCCACAATGTGGAGTGACTACAGTCATGCCCTAAATATCCTTCCGCAATGTGGAGTGACTACAGTCATGCCCCCATGTCTTTGGAAAAAATATCATAACTATCCATAAAGTATCTGGTTTGGAAATAAAAAAAATCGTAATGAATTTTTGTTTGTAATTATTGAGTAATAAACCCTGAGTATATGACTGTTAATTTCCCCAATCATCTGGGTTATGCTCACATTAATTTTCCTTCCATCTTTGATCATTTAACATACCTCTGATTAGCTAATTGCACTGAAGCATGAATGTTTACTTTCATAAATGTTTTGTGTAAATTAAATCATATTGAATAGTGTATTGCCTTAATGTTGAATCTGTACACTTTACTATCAAGATGGTATCAAGGGTTTGGCTATACATGTATATAATGATACATCACACAGGTTTGTATATGCATTCTTGTTCACAAAATTGGTAAACAGGAATTTAAATGCAATATTGTTTGTCCTAATTGAGTACCTTACATAAGACAATTCACTAGGTTTATATACATTAATGAAAACTTTGCTGACACCTCACTGGGTTTGGATGCATTGCTAGTGACTTAGCTGACACATGTCAGGGTTTGGATGCATTCCTAGTGACTAAGCTGACACATCACATGGTTTGGATGCATTCCTAGTGACTTAGCTTACACATCACAGGTTTTGGATGCATTCCTAGTGATTTAGCTGACATCTCACATGGTTAAGATGCATTCCTAGTGACTTAGCTGACACATCACAGGTTTTGGATGCATTCCTAGTGATTTAGCTGACACATCACATGGTTTGGATGCATTCCTAGTGACTAAGCTGACACATCACATGGTTTGGATGCATTCTTAGTGACTTAGCTGATACATCACATGGTTTGGATGCATTCCTAGTGACTAAGCTGAGACATCACAAGGTTTGGATGCATTCCTAGTGACTTAGCTTACACATCACAGGTTTTGGATGCATTCCTAGTGATTTAGCTGACACATCACATGGTTTGGATGCATTCCTAGTGACTAAGCTGACACATCACATGGTTTGGATGCATTCTTAGTGACTTAGCTGATACATCACATGGTTTGGATGCATTCCTAGTGACTTAGCTGACACATCACATGGTTTGGATGCATTCTTAGCGACTTAGCTGATACATCACATGGTTTGGATGCATTCCTAGTGACTTAGCTGACACATCACAGGTGTTGGATGCATTCCTAGTGATTTAGCTGACATCTCACATGGTTAAGATGCATTCCTTGTGACTTAGCTGACACATCACAGGTTTTGGATGCATTTCTAGTGACCTAGCTGACATCTAACATGGTTTGGATGCATTTCTAGTGACTTAGCTGACATCTAACAGGGTTTGGATACATTTCTAGTGACTTAGCTGACATCTAACATGGTTTGGATGCATTTCTAGTGACTTAGCTGACATCTAACAGGGTTTGGATACATTTCTAGTGACTTAGCTGACATCTAACAGGGTTTGGATACATTTCTAGTGACTTAGCTGACCCATCACAGAGTATTGATGCATTCCTAGTGACTAAGCAGACAGCAGACACATTACATGGTTTGGATGCATTCGTGTAGACTTAGCTGACACATGTCAGAGTATTGATGCATTGCTAGTGACTTTGCTGACATCTCACAGGGTTTGGATGCATTCCTAGTGACTAAGCAGACAGCAGACACATTACATGGTTTGGATGCATTTGTAGTGATTTTGCAGATTATAACTTCACTGGTTCATCTAGTCTTACAAACATGGTAGATATCTCCGAAAATTTCTCCCAAAACATAATTATGGCCGTTTCCTAAGCAAATCGCTACATAGTGCTTTCCACAGGAGGTTCTCGATGCTATATTTAATTGAATGGGAGGTAACTGAATGAAGGCGCTTGGTAGCACTTTGCCTTAGGCAACTGTCACCAGATGTCACAAGAAGTGATCAGTTGTTTCAAGGCTGGTGTGACCTAGGGCTTTAATGACACTGGATTTAGTGCAATGTTTGAATTGGAACTTTGAATACCATAAGGCTGCCTTAAAATTGTACTAGGATATTTTCAGTTGGGATTAAACCTTTAATGGTCATAATACAATACAGATCAATCCAATATCTATATCGTGTTTTGATTATGATATTTATGTAACCGATTATTTTGCTATTTTTTAAATAAGCTATCAATTATGTCCTGTATGGATTAACTTTATTTAAAAGAGAGTACTAAAAGTACATTAAGTACGTCTCAAACAAGTGTTTTATTTTGTTAAGCGCTTCAGCCTTGTTCTAATTTTTGGACCGATCAAATTCACGGGACGTTATTTTTGCAGTCACATAAATCGTTGTAGAATTTGTTATTAAAAAAGAAATCCTTCTTCGATAAAAAAAATGTAGTTTGAAGTGCACCATAATAGCTGTGCAAGGAGATATAAAAATGGTTTTATTGAAGAATAGCAAACACTAAGTCTGCGAGAGTTAATTTATTTATTTACTTAAGTACTGTAAAATCATTAATTTTGTGGGGGATTAAATTTCTTTGATTTCGTGGTTCACCGTCAGCCACAAAATAAAATCCCATTTTGACCCTTTTATTTATTACCTGAAATGCAAAATCTATAAATTTACATCCCCATCGAAATTGTCTATTTTACCAAAACTACAAAATTTTCATCCCATTGAAGGGGCAATTTTTCGGGGTGTACAGTAAACTAACTCTAACCTATGCATATTATGTATATGGCCACTCTATATTCATGAAACAAATGATTAATAAATTCTATCTAAAGTCTCTAATATAATGCTTGCTATAGACGTAATGAATTACTAATTCACTTGCTATGAGACTATTATAAATCAAACTATTTCTTTAATTAAATGCAATACAGTTTGACCAGATTAAACTGAGACTCATCAAAGTCCGTAAGCTTGTCCGCCTATACTCGGCTGTATTCGATTTGTATGTTTATTTAAAATTTACCATTATCTCCAGTTATAATTATAAGTATATGTTTTAATAACTTCGGAATTTTCCGGACTTGAACGAATTATGCAAGGAGTCTCAGTTTTATCTGGTCGAACAATGTCTCCAAATCTCTGATAACAATATTAGACTTCCGGGTTGCTTAGATCGACTGGTCTATTGCTGCCTAAATTCTCAGTAGTCCCTGATGATAATATCACTTGATAATGAAATGCATTTCTGGTGTTGTTTTTTGTTGGATCTTGTTTATTATAAATCTCATGTGAATATACTATTTAATCTTTTAATTTTAATGGGTCAAAATTTCGTGGTTTTTGAGAAACCGACCATATGGGGGGACGTGATTTCAACGATACATGATCCACTAAGTCATACAGCGTATAAACCAAATTACTGTACGACTTATCGGATTACTATAAAATTTAACTTGTACCATTTATTGCTATTATAAGCAATGTAAAATCTGATCACTTTATGACTTATTGCCTTACTATATAATTCATCATTTATTGCCATGAAAGCAAATTAGCAATGTAAAATCTGATCACTGTATGAATTATGGCTGTACTATATAATTCATTGTGTATGCCTTATTGCAATTGCTGGGAATCATCTCATTTATAAACAGTGTTATAGAGTGGCTGCTATATTATAATAAATAAAAGCAAATTAACTTATGTTGACAGTTTCGCAGTAAAGCACATTTATTCACTGGAGGATTGATTGGACAAAAATATATAGAACACAGATCTAGATTTTGGTCTGGTTTTATCAAAGTAATTAATTGGAATTAATTGCATGAATGAAATGAAAATAATTGAGTACTAGTAATGAGTTTTGACTGGAATAAGCCCAGTTAGTGATTATTTGTGTGTAATTTACTGTAAAGTCATTAATTTTCAATTTTCATGGGGGATTAAATTTTGTGGATTTCTTGGTACACCTTCAATCACAAAATCAAATCCTATCAAAGAATAATTTTGACCTTTGTATTAATTACCTGAAATGCAAAGTCCACAAATTAACGTCTCATCGAATTGGTATTTTTACCTAAACCGCGAAATTTTGTCCAATCCAAATTTAACCATTTTACAGTAATTATGTGACAGATGATACTAGGAAAAATGGGTGTTTCCACATGGTACATAATCAATACTGGCTAAATGATTGTTGTTTTGTTGTGTTTTAATACCTTAACAATAGAGATAATGATGTTTTATAACTTGGCTATTTTGACATGAGCCTGACCTTTATGCAAGAATATATTACAAGGTTCTTGCTTTGAATATATCGATTTCCGCAAGCAAATCGTGCGAAATCGGTATTTCAAATTTGTGTTTGTATTACATCTCGAGCGTCTTCGTGATACTCCCCTATTATGAAAACATACGATCTGTGTTGTAAACGTAGACAATGTATGGACTGTTAAATTATGCTAATCAAAAGGTCAGACTCATGTCAAATTGGCCAAGCTTTCATGTATAAGTAATACTAATGAGGGACCTATCCCATTCGAAAGAATAGCGGGAACTACAGTAAACTCGATTGTACCCAGTTTTAAAACCTAGATAAACTTAGCTTACCTGATGGACAAGTGTATGTTTATAACCGTTATCATTTAACTTTGAACAAACTTTAGTATCAATGAATTCGATCGAGTCATGTGAAGAACCAGTAAATTTCCTAGGGGTGGGTGTCCATTTTAGCTGGTTTCTTAAAAGGAGTCTATCCAGCTTTTTTAAAAAACAAAACCTTATCCAATGTTCCTTATTACAGCATGGGTAGAGGGGTTCAACCTACTATATTAAAAGAGGATTGTTCTGATCCATAGCCCTGACAAACCACTGGTGTAAATATATGAGATACCGTTTAAACACCGTCTTGGCAGAGTGTAAGGTTGAAACAGTGTATTATTTGCAAGTAAAACAGTGTATTATGCTGTTGGTAGTGATGCTGTTGGTAGTGTATTATGCTGTTTGGTAGTGTATTATGCTGTTGGTAGTGTATTATGCTGTTTGGTAGTGTATTATGCTGTTGGTAGTGTATTATGCTGTTGGTAGTGTATTATGCTGTTGGTAGTGTAATATGCTGTTTGGTAGTGTATTATGCTGTTGGTAGTGTATTATGCTGTTGGTAGTGTATTATGCTGTTGGTAGTGTGTTATGCTGTTGGTAGTGTATTATGCTGTTGGTAGTGTATTATGCTGTTGGTAGTGTATTATGCTGTTGGTAGTGTATTATGCTGTTGGTAGTGTAATATGCTGTTGGTAGTGTATTATGCTGTTGGTAGTGTAATATGCTGTTTGGTAGTGTATTATGCTGTTGGTAGTGTATTATGCTGTTGGTAGTGTAATATGCTGTTGGTAGTGTATTATGCTGTTGGTAGTGTATTATGCTGTTGGTAGTGTATTATGCTGTTGGTAGTGTATTATGCTGTTGGTAGTGTATTATGCTGTTGGTAGTGTATTTACGGTATGTGCCAGTATAACAAGGTGGATTTTCTGTTACCACGGGTTACATGGTGAAGACTATATAACGATGCTCAGGTGACTTTGTGCTGATATTATTGCCTACATGTCAATATTTGGCCAGTTGTTAATACTCCCCTGACACTCTCTAACAACCTTCATCAGGTCTTAACTTGTAGATAATTATTGCTTTTTGCTGGTTTCATTCAGCTGGAGGCTTGGATGTTCATTTTGTAGAAAGCTGGAATGCTGGAAAGCTTGTTTGATTGTCACTGGAGAAATTGTCTCATTTCTTGTCAACTCTTCATTGATTTCTACCAAGTACGGCAAACAAAAAACATCTTACCTAAAGTCAATGTTTGTCTTGCTATACACAATGTAATATATCAACGATGCTTCCTCGATGCTTCAATGCTTCCGTAGTGCCCTTCTAATGTTACCATGTGTGTATGTAACTTATACCTTCCTGTCTTTTACAACTTAAAACTTAAGGCTGTAATAAAATAATTCCTGGAACTTCTATATATATATATATTAACAAATTTAAAGATGTATTCAGTGTTTTCTGACAGTAGACCAAATTTGAATGTTTGGCAGCTTCCAATAATTGCTTCAACTTCAAATAAAGAAATATGCTTAATTTTGCTAAATGGACTAATATATAATTATAGCTATTGTAAAACATATGTAAATTTCATATCAGCTGTTTTCCTGCATACTGGAAATAATAGAATAAATTAAATTTTATCCCTTTGGTGCAACAAGGTTGTTTCTCTCTACCGTATAACCTCGTATTATCGCCCCTGAAAAAATAATTCCATACACAGTCGGACCTCGTATAATCGCCCCCCCCCACGGAACGGAACGGTACCGTATAGTACGACACTTAGCCGTTACCTTAACCAGTACGAATTACTTCCCCTTCATAAAATACCCGACTTCGTTTTTTTTGCCTATCGTACGCAAAAATCGCTAAAAAACATGTAGTCTACGCTATAAATTAGATAATTAGAGGGGGAGCGCTAATAGGAGGTTATACGGTTTATTGTATTTAATAAGATACTACCATGAAATCCACGAAATTTAATCCACCCTGGAAAATATAATGATTCTACAATATTATGATAGCTGTTTGATCAATGTTAGAAATGACAACAATTAACTACTGATGAAACATTAGAGCATAAAATGTTAGTGGTGTCAAATAATTGATTTCCCTTGTGAGAGGATCCCAGGTAATCAACATTGTCATAACATACTTTGTACTGAGAGCTACAGCCTGTTCAATGTTAAATGATAACGGCTATAAACAACAGCTTGTCCATCAGGTAAACTATGTTAATCTAGGTTTAACTGGGTATACCTGAGTTAACGGTAGACTTGCTTTTCTTTCAAATGGGGTAGTTCCCTCAATAGTATTCATTATTGAATAGACAGTAGGTGGGTTAGATCAGATGGGTCAGTTGCTAGACTCTCATCATGGTGGACAAACCTTGTGACTGCAAGTAAAATTCTGTTGATAAAAAGTTTTTTTTTTCTTTGACCGGTTTTAACAAGAGGTCTGCCTGGGGTGGTATTCAATAGTGATTTTATCTAATAGAAGAATAAGGATAGCCAATTCAACTGCCTCTTACTGACCAAGAGTTGATATAGTGTGTTCCGATTTGGTTGTCCTTATCCTTGAGTCCAGTAAGTTCAATACTGAATATCCCCCCTCTTTGACAATCTAGCTGAGATTGAGCACTAACCCTTTCCTCAGCTTGGTCCCATTCAAGATTTTTTTGCATGTGATATACTCCCGATATGATAAATGTGTATCGAAAGGCATCATAGAAAGGGTCGTTTTGGTCTAGGGAAGCCTCAGAGTAGTCATTAGAAAGTTTGTGGTATCCCTGTTCCTAATGACTCCCGAAGCTTATTTATTTAAATCGGGAGTACATTGCGGAGGGGGGGGGGCAAAAAATGCTTAGTGGGACCAAAGCATTTGCCTTTAATTTGCATGTTTTAACTCGACCAGTCTCCCTTGACATGCTTCAATGCATGGACATCCGTATAATCTTGATAGATTGATAGATAAAAATCCTGTAAAACCACACCCATCACATCATGAAAGAATGTTTATGAACCCGCAACACTGAGTAATGAGTCAATTAAAGTGGAGAACAAGTCATGCATTAAGTCTATTTCAGGTGATGATTGTAAGCTGATATCCGGGTATGAGTATTTTCATCAGATCAGTCATCTTTGTCCACCTCCACTTACTTGTTTGTTAGTTCAAACTAATGGTTCACTGTGAAAATCTTTGCTACACTTTGCTGGTTTAGAATGAGAACGTTGTAATTGGCACTTACAACCTTATTGTACTAATACACATTTAAAGGCGCTTCTTATGAGCCTATTTGCATAAAAATTGGAACTTAAATTGTTATGTTGACCAAATAGAAGTTGTAAAAGCGTGTTTTACCATAAGTAAAGAGTAATTTTCAGACAGTTTTTCTTGATTTTGTAGTTACGACCTTCTCGTTAAAGGCAGGGATTTGTGTGTAAATTATATGGTATATATCCTTTCAGTAGTCGTGACTTTAAGTCAGAATGTATTTGTGCACATATAATTTGTAACCTGTCATTTATGTTTGATTCTCGGTCGCTACAGATCATATATACCTATAGCTTCGGTAATTATATGACAACAATGTTGATTTTCCTCCACATGTGGAGAAGTTCCTTGTTCCTTGTGGAGCAGTTCTTGAAACTGGTTAGGAAACTGGATTGCAGTAAATTTGAAATGTCTAATTGTATAGAAATATTATCAAATCAGGGGTGGTATTCAAATTTGATCTTATTCAATTGGGAAATAAGGATAGCCAATCATATTACCTGTTTCAACAGTTTAATATGGTGTGATCTGATTGGTTGTCCTTACCCTTAAATAAAGTAAGATCAATATTGAATATGAGTTCTAAGTAAAAAATTTACTATGAGTTTAATGTATCAGTCCTACAAACATGTGCCACAGCCGTTACCAGGAAATCTTGGAATCAACATGCTGTAAAATGTCTTAACATTATGCCAAATTTTAATTTTTTGTGTCCTGCTGACATGAAATCATCCAGACTTCAACTTGTTTGAATGATTTTCATTCAGTCAAAGTTATAAAATCAGCAGTTTCTCAGTGTGGGACGGTAAGAAATGTTATAACAAAATTCTGGTTACCGAAGCTTTGAACAATGAACTATAAAGACAAGAACAATGTGGTGTTGATGTTACAGTCTGGTATATTCATGATCCCCCCTCATACTATGTGGTTAATTTTTTAGCATCCCTCATACAATGTGGTTAATTCTTGATCATTCCTCGTACAATGTGGTTAATTCTTGATCATTCCTCATACAATATGGTTAATACTTGAGCATCCCTCGTACAACCTAAAATGTGGTTAATTCTTGATCACCCATCATACAATGTGGTTAATTCTTGATCACCCCTCATACAATGTGGTTAATTCTTGATCACCCCTCATACAATGTGGTTAATTCATGATCATCCCTCATACAATGTGGTTAATTCTTGATCATTCCTCATACAATGTGGTTAATTCTTGATCATTCCTCATACAATGTGGTTAATTCATGATCATCCCTCGTACAGTGTGTTTAATTCTTGATCATTCCTCATACAATGTGGTTAATTCTTGATCATTCCTCATACAATGTGGTTAATTCATGAGCATCCCTCATACAGTGTGGTTAATACTTGAGCATCCTGCATGCAATAAAGTTAGTTGATTGATTAGGTATACACTTATAGGGATAGTTAGTGTTGTGGTAGGTGGGACTTAATGGGGAGGTGGGACTTAATGGGGAGGTTGGACTTAATGAGGAGGCAGGACTTAATGAGGAGGCGGGATTTAATGAGGAGGCAGGACTTAATGAGGAGACGGGATTTAATGAGGAGGCAGGGCTTAATGAGAAGCAGGGATTAAATGAGGAGGTGGGACTTAATGAGGAGGCGGGACTTAATTAGGAGGTGGGACTTAATTAGGAGGCGGGATTTAATGAGGAGGTGGGACTTAATGAGGAGGCGAACTTAATGAGGAGGCGGGATTTAATGAGGAAGTGGGACTTAATGAGGAGGTTGGACTTAATGAGGAGGCAGGACTTAATGAGGAGGTGGGACATAATGAGAAGCAGGGATTTAATGAGGAGGTGGGACTTAATGGTGGTGGAATTTACTCAATAAACATACCAGGTTGCAACTTGTACTATGTACAGAGGTCATAATACAAGGTCACGGTATTGTACAATATACGATTTCTATCCAGCATTGACTTGAGTTTCTTGATACAAATATGATTAATCTAAAGGAAGCACTTTGTTGCAGCTTTTAAGATATTCAAGGTATTATTTTGTCCAGCGATTTGATTGATGAGGAATACTGCACTCTTCAAATGTACAGACAGATCATTCTCCCTATCATAACAATGTCTGCTCCCACACCTAGGCTTCTACATCTACACAATATAGAGTGAAAACCAGTATTGAGCCAATGCAATTTTAGCTATAGCAGGGCTCTCGATAAGTTTAAACTTAGCAGGTTTCCAACAGGCCGGATAAGGTCCTTTATGCAACAATTTTCTTCAAATTGTGTATAAATTTCACATTAAAATGGTTTTTAAGCAGTCAATTTGGCTTGCAGCCTGCTGTTATTGAGAACCCTATATAGGCTTGATATAGTGTATACCCAAGGGTTACGGCTCACTGTGCTCAAATCCTATCAATAGTGGGAATTAATTCAATGTCTAATAAGTATGCCTCCAAAAACAGTTGTTGTATAGCTTGGCAATTTTGACATGAACCTGACCTTTTGATGAGCATAATTTAACAGATGATTTCTTGCCTGTATTTATAACATCAGTTGTATGTTGTCATAGTCAGGGAGTATCACGGAGACGCACGAGATGAAATACAAAAAAAAACAAGTTTGAAATACAGATATTGCATGAATTGCTTGCGGAAATTGATATATTCGAAGCAAGAACCTTGTAATATATTCATGCATAAAGGTCTGGTTCGTATCAAATTCTCCAAGCTATAACACTGTCACAATTTCCTACGCATAGTTCAGGAAGTGACCATGCCCTTGTTCTCACAGGCCCTGCATGATCTCCTTAAACATCTGAGCTAAATCTCATCTCAAATATTGGCATGTGTCTTTTGGTTAATGTCCATTTGAGGTTGGAATCAAACTTTGCGTCCAAAAACAGAAAAAAATATTCTGAATTTATTACAGCAAAATATAAAGAGTTTGGACCTAAAATTTATCTCAAATTATGACTCTGATTTTAACAAAATCTCAATTTGAGATGAGATTTCTGCTTGAGATGTTTCGGGAGATCAAGGACAGAAGTCATGGAAAAATGCGGTCAACAATTCAGAATTTATTCTCATTGAATCTGTTTCGGATTTCTAGGTTCCTATAAATAATGAATTTTGAGTAGAATTGCAGGGATACCACAGTGACTGTTTTTGTTTTCAAAGTCTGTCAGCATTGTGTAATCAAATTTATTGCAAATCAGGCGGCTATATTGATCGAATTACAAATTTTTGTTATCGGTTTTTAATGAGCAGATTTGTAATGAGCCTAACGTTGTTACACTGACTGTATTGTACTCAGTTTCTGTAGTAATTTCGTAAGAGGCAATATATGTCTCTAATAAAGTTTCTGTAGTAATTTCGCGAGAGGCAATATATGTCACTAATAAAGTTTCTGTAGTAATTTCGTGAGAGGCAATATATGTCTCTAATAAAGTTTCTGTAGTAATTTCGTAAGAGGCAATATATGTCTCTAATAATTTAGTGTTTGTTTCAGCACACATACATGCTTGCAGCACGATTGCTTGCAATACACATGATGTTTACAGTCCGTTCAAAGTTAATTGATAATGGTTATAGACATTGGCTTGTCCATCAGGTAAACTATGTTTATCTAGGTTTAACTGGGTGTTACTAATTTATCTGTAGTCCCCGCTATAATTCTTTCTCCAAAGGATCGCTTTATAAAATTTCCAGAAATTGTTTAATATAAGTTTATATCAATTGACAACTCGTGATAGATCGTCTATACAGTGCCCACCAAAAATATGGATACACTTTTTGACAGATGCAGAATTATAATTGGTTTAATTATTCCATATCTTTTGGTCAGACGGTAACAATGTTTGTAATTTCTGAAACTACAGTTAATGAAGGAGTAAAAAATGTGACAGATGGAAAGATGAAATTTTCTGATTTAGAAATAAACTATGGGGTTCAAGGGGCTGAATTTGCCATATTATATGATCATGTTGTCGTTCAAAGCTGGCAAAGAAACTTAAAATTTTCCATCTAGGGTACCAATCAATGTATTGTCTTTACACTAAATAATCAAAGTACTGAAAGTACTGACAGGCTGGCGAACTGCTAAGGAACAATAGCTTTTTAAGTAATATAACATCAAGTGGTTTTCTAAGTCGAAAGAGAGGTAAGTGCTGGACTTAACAAAAAAAAAAAAAAAAAAATCGATTCGATCGCTGGACCTTAGCATCAGAAAATTACTAAGCGAGTTGCTCAACCACTCGACCACGATCTCGATAGAGAATATTAACCTAACTAATTTAACATTATAAAATCATTGGTGCGCCGCGCTATATCGCGTTCGTAACGTGTAGTAATAATAATCAACGCCTTTAAACACCTTTTCTTTTAATTTCATACAATTTCCTTCCATTTCAAGAAGAAACTAATATATTACAATCGAACAGAATAAATGAAACAAGGAAAGTTGAATGTTCTTATCTTGCAAAACTGATTAATGAGGAGGAACTATTTGCATTGAGTGTATAGATTCTGTGTTGTCAGTTTCGGGAGTAAATTCATCTTAGTGGACTTCAATTTTTAGGATTGTAATAGTCTGGCGCGAAATCGCCAGCCTAAAAACAAACACTGTTGCTTCTCTGTTCTGCAAGTAGTGTTATACAGGCAAGTAAATGGGGGAAAACTCTCTGTAGTCATATTTTTGGTGGGTACTGTATATACAGAGAATAGTTTGTACCAGATACTGACCATCAACCGCTGGCTTAGAAAGTCATAAGTACAAAATAAATATTTTGCTAAAACAAGAAAAAACTGTTTGAAAAATGCTCTTTACTCGTAGAAAAACTAACTTTTTGGACTTAGCTTGGTTAACTTGACAAGTTTCTATTTTCATGAAAATAGGCTCATAAGGAGCACCTTGTAATGCGGATTTCAAAAAAATATGTATGAGTCTTATAAGGTCGTAAGTAGTATTTGCGACCTCATTCTAAGCAAGCGATACTGTAGTACATTGACCAGATAGTTGTGTATTGTTGTAAGTAATATGTTCACAAGTCACAGTTTCCTGTGAACTCCAGTATTGTTTAGATTAAGTGCTCAGTACTTCTATAGTGGATTTCTATAGAAATGATATATGTGTGCTAATGAAATAGCAAATACACTTAATGTTTTGTATCTATGAGACCTATTGATTTGTGGTCAATTGACATACTTGAAGTTAGTAGGCCAAGATAAACACATTCCTAGATCCACATGTTCCGCCCTGTCCATATTTCTTTGAATTCCTAGATCCACATGTTCCACCGAATCTGTATTCCTTTGAATTCCTAGATCAACATGTTGAATAAGATATTTATGGTTGTTTTTAACTTTTTGTTTACATATTTCTACTTGCAGACTTAGCCACAAAGTCACATGGTATATCCACACTGGTATTATGATGGATAAACTTTTGAACATCATGGGAATGTGATTGAATGTAATTTGTTGAACTTGTTTCCCAATCAACTTTAATTAAATCGCTATCAACTATTTAATACCAGTTGACACTTTGACATTCAGTTATGCATTAATTTGAATATAAAACCTATATGACATAATGAAAGCTAAATCAACTACACAATAATTTATTGTGTTTTAGAGAATTCATTACCAGGCATTAGGCCAAATATGTTTTTAAAATGCGGTTCTGCTAATTTATGGTGAAAACAAAAAGGGGAGGTAAATAGGTAGGATGGAAGCCTTATGCATTGAAGAGTACGAAGAGTGCAAATCTAATGGACCGAGATGCCGTAACGTTTTATCTGAAATATTTTTTTCAAGCTCAAGACTTATATATTTGGATAGAAGAGAGTCTGGGGATTTCATAAAACCATTTCTTGATTGTTGGCAACTTCGCGTTTTTAGCTCACCTGACCACAATGTGGTCATGGTGAGGTTTTGTCATACCGAGATGTCCGTCGTCCGTCGTCCGTCGTGCGTCGTGCGTCGTGCGGCGTGCGTCGTGCGTTGTGCGTCGTGCGTCCGTCAACAATTTCTTCAAACGACTTCTTCTCCTAAACCGCTTGGCCAAATTTGATAAAACTTAACAGGAATGTTCCTTGGGTGAACCTCTACCAAAGTTGTTAAAAAAATTCCAGTCCGTCGCATAACTAGGTCACACAGGCTAAAAATAGATTTTCAAAAAGGAAACTTAAAAAATCTTCTTCTCTGAAACCGTAAGGCCTAGAGCTTTCATATTTGGTATGTAGCATCACCTTGGGGTCCTCTACAATGATTGTTCAAATTATGTCCCTTGGGTCAAAATTGGCCCCGCCCCAGGGGCCCTTAGTTTTACATAGAGTTATATGGGGAAAACCTTAAAAAATCTTCTTCTCCGAAACGGCTTGGTCCAGGGCTTTCATATTTGGTATATAGAATCAGCTAGAGGTTCTCTCAAAGATTGTTAAAATTATTCCCCTCGGGTCAAAATTGGCCCCGCCCCGGGGGCCTTAGTTTTACATAGAGTTATATAGGGAAAACCTTAAAAAATCTTCTTCTCCGAAACCGCTTGGCCCAGGGCTTTCATATTTGGTATGTAGACTCAGCTAGAGGTCCTCTACAAAGATTGTTCAAATTATGTCCCTGGGGTCAAAATTGGCCCTGCCCTGGGGGCCCTTAGTTTTACATAGAGTTATATAGGGGAAACCTTAAAAAATCTTCTTCTCCGAAACCGCTTGGCCCAGGGCTTTCATATTTGGTATGTAGACTCAGCTAGAGGTCCTCTACAAAGATTGTTCAAATTATGTCCCTTGGGTCAAAATTGGCCCCGCCCCAGGGGCCCTTAGTTTTACATAGAGTTATATAGGGAAAACCTTAAAAAATCTTCTTCTCCGAAACCGCTTGGCCCAGGGCTTTCATATTTGGTATGTAGACTCAGCTAGAGGTCCTCTACAAAGATTGTTCAAATTATGTCCCTGGGGTCAAAATTGGCCCCGCCCCAGGGGCCCTTAGTTTTACATAGAGTTATATAGGGAAAACCTTAAAAAATCTTCTACTCCGAAACCGATTGGCCCAGGGCTTTCATATTTGGTATGTAGCCTCAGCTAGTAGTCCTCTAAAAAAATTGTTCAAATGATTCCCCTCGGGTCAAAATTGGCCCCACCCTGGGGGTCACCATTTTACTTAGACTTATATAGGGAAAACATATAAAAATCTTCTTATCTAAAACTACAATGCCTAAGAGCTTTGATATTTGGTATGTAGCATCATCTAGTGGTCCCCTACCAAGATTGTGCAAATTATGCCCCTGGGGTCAAAATTGGCCCAGCCATGGGGGTCACCGTTTTACATAGACTTATATAGGGAAAACATATAAAAATCTTCTTGTCTAAAACTACACTGCATAGAGCTTTGATATTTGGTATGTAGCATCATCTAGTGGTCCTCTACCAAGATTTTTCAAATTATGCCCCTGGGGTCAAAATTGGCCCCACTCGGGGGTCACCGTTTTACATAGACTTATATAGGGAAAACATATTAATATCTTCTTGCCTAAAACTACACTGCCTAGAGTTTTGATAATTGGTATGTAGCATCATCTTGTGGTTTTCTACCAAGATGTTCAAATTATTCCTTTGGGTGAAAATTGTGCAGGGTTTATTATCAGGTGAGCGATATTGGGCCATCATGGCCCTCTTGTTTAATATTTACTGTTGTTTCTGGTGTTTTTGTCAAAAATCGCGACCCAACGTTATTGATATATCGTCATTTTTGGAATGGATAATCATTAGAAATCAAACATATACCTATGTACTTTTATAGTCAGTTACTTAAACTGCACGAAAAAGTTAAAGAGGTATCTGTGATTTTTTTCTATTGTTCAATACAACCATGTATTTTACGTTACCAGCCATTTTCTAAGCATTTGACCATCAATCAGTTAGTGCTAACAAAACATACATTATGAATTCCGATCAATTTTCTTATATTTTGATAAATTATTATATTTTAAACATACAAAACGTTTTTTGGGTCGATATATTCATGTAATTGGTATTAATAGGGTACTTTAATACTGCATACATAATGCTAAAATTGGTTATAAATGGACAAAACACAGTCGTCAACTATACATGTATACTGTCTGAAAAGATTTGCAAGACACCTGTACTCTTTTATTTAGTTGCTATTTGTTTTGTGTAAAAGTGTTTGTCTTTTGCAGTAAAATTCATTCCGTATGTCTTCATTATGTTGTAATTTACGTTACACAAGCGTATCCATACATGACAACTGTATTGTGTTGCAAGATCATTTGATTGTTCACACTTTTATTTCAAATCAGATATGTGTGATATAGTTCAACAAACTACAATCGATATGTACTCACTTTTCTTAAATTAATTCTTGTAGATTGTCTCAGAACCGCAACCTATAATAAGAGAATGTCACACATTCCCGAAATTTGAGTCAATATGGAAGAATAGAAAAAAGTTGATATTTAAATTCTTTATAAACGTCCATATTTTCGTTGGGCATGAAAGTCGATCCCCTATGTGAACATGTTTCAATTATTGGCACATCATAAATCCTACGCATTTTCTATGCCGTTTTTAATCACTGTTTTCACCAGAGTAATTTACGTTACGATAGTATATGCACCAGATTTATTAATTAACATAAAGGACATAAGGAAGAAGTTCAATACTTCTTTTTATTAAAAATACTACATATCTTCTTACACCAACTCTGTGAAAACATTTAATAGTCAACATACTTATGAAACCGGTATGTATATCATTAAATTTGACATACATATATCGTACATCATATTTGAAGTAGTAGTGCAAAAGCGTGCGGATATTCAATGTTTTATTCACCAATCAAAGTCAGCACAAATGGCACTACTTGATAATATGGCAGATTTTTAAAACAAAACCAGCTTAATATAAAATGCCAGTACACGATTTGCCGAAGTTTTCGTCACGTAATATACAAAATAAACTTATCTATCGATAATGAATACAATGAAACAAGTTGTGCTTAAGAGACAATTCCGGCCTCATAATAAAAGTAAAATAAAATGGTAAAAGTGTGCCAAAAATCAAATTAATGCATACATTGCTTTTGTGGTATGTTTTCGAGTATTATGAAATGGGGTCAGGAATAATACTACAATAGCAACAAACTAGAATAATACACAAGACTAAAACAAAACAAAACAAATTAAATGTATATGGAATGTCTAACCACGATTTCCCTATAAGACGTCTTTGAAAGCGGCGGTGTAGATGTAGGGTGCGCGCTTTGGGATCCAGGGGTCCCGCATGCTCTACTTTACCAATGTAAAAGTTGGTACTTGCTAGGTAAGTATACGTATTTTTGGGCGCCGTAGATCGATATTCACTGTCTCATCCTCAGGAAAGATATAAGTGTCACCAGGAAGACTCGAACGAATGTTTCCTTAGGTAGCATAATATCCAGAGGTTATTAAAATGGCAACAGTTGAACTGCTGAAAATAACCCTCGTCATACTGCTTAAAATGGTAAGCATTGTCTAGAGCTTTAAAATAGAATATGTTTTACGGTAACGTAAAATACAAGCCCTTAAACGTTTTAACAACAATTAACAAATGTTCAACCTTTATCAAACAAGCAAAACTCCTGTGCTTAGTCATATCATAATATTGTATTATTTCTGAAATCTCTCCAGTAACATGTCATTTTTTATGCCCCCGTATCGATAGATCGGGAGGCATATAGTAATTCACCTGTCCGTCCGTCCGTCCGTCCGTCCGTCTGTCCGTCCGTCCGTCCGTCCGTCCGTCCTTCCGTCCGTTCGTCCGTCCGGCCAGGTTAACCCAAATTGACCGTTTCGTCTAGCATTAAAATGGCTTGCTACAAAGTTTTCAAACTTGCATGGATGTTGTATATGACCACTCTCCACGCGCCTGTATCACCTGACTCCATTTTGACCTTCACCTTGACCTAATTTTGGACTTAGACTTATTGAAAGGTAAAATTCTTGGTTAACCCAAATTGACCGTTTCTTCTAGCATTAAAATGGCTTGTTACAAAGCTTTCATACTTGCATGGTTGTTGTATATGACCACTCTCCACACGCCTGTATCACCCGACTCCATTTTGACCTTCACCTTGACCTAATTTTGGACTTAGACTTATCTCCCCTTTAGTATTTTTACAATAAAATTTTGTCTGGAGCGTATCTTCAAAACTATTTAACGTATTGACTTGAAACTTGAAATATAAATAGATGGCAACTTGGAGAAGTGCATTGACAAAGAACCATAACTCTGTCTGTCTTAAATTTTGAATTATCTCCCCTTTAGTGTTTTTTTATAGTCAAATTTTGCTCTGAGTATATCTTCAAAACTATTAAACATATTGACTTGAAACTTGGAATATAAATAGATGGCAACTTGGAGAAGTGCAATGACCAAGAACCATAACTCTGTCTGTCTTAAATTTTGAATTATCTCCCCTTAAGTATTTTCAGAATCAAATTTTGACAGGAGCGTATCTTCAAAACTATTTAACGTATTGACTTGAAACTTGAAATATAAATAGATGGCAACTTGGAAAAGTGCATTGACGAAGAACCATAACTCTGTCTGTCTTAAATTTTGAATTATCTCCCCTTTAGTGTTTTTTTATAGTCAAATTTTGCTCTGAGTATATCTTCAAAACTATTAAACATATTGACTTGAAACTTGGAATATAAATAGATGGCAACTTGGAGAAGTGCAATGACCAAGAACCATAACTCTGTCTGTCTTAAATTTTGAATTATCTCCCCTTAAGTATTTTCAGAATCAAATTTTGACAGGAGCGTATCTTCAAAACTATTTAACGTATTGACTTTAAACTTGAAATATAAATAGATGGCAACTTGGAGAAGTGCATTGACAAAGAACCATAACTCTGTCTGTCTTAAATTTTGAATAATCTCCCCTTTAGTGTTTTTTTATAGTCAAATTTTGCTCTGAGTATATCTTCAAAACTATTAAACATATTGACTTGAAACTTGGAATATAAATAGATGGCAACTTGGAGAAGTGCAATGACCAAGAACCATAACTCTGTCTGTCTTAAATTTTGAAATATCTCCCCTTTAGTATTTTCAGAATCAAATTTTGACAGGAGTGTATCTTCAAAAGTGTTTAAGATATTGACTTGAAACTTGGTATATGAATAGATGGCAACTTGGAGAAGTGCAGTGACAAAGAACCATAACATCTGTATCACCAGATCACACATAAAGTCGATCAAGGCACTGCTTTCAAATGTGGCATTATTCGTTTACCATCATAAGCGCCTTATAGTTCAAAGTCATGTAACACTATCAAACATTTTAACTGAATAATGGCCCCTGATTGACTTAGCTTTTTATGGACATGGCTTCCACGGGGGCATAAGCGTTTATTGAACGCAGTCTTGTTTTCCTTTGCTGCTTGGACGTGAGTCCTGTTCAGTCATATGAAAGTTTTGAAAGCATGCATCTGTTTCAAAATACATATTGGGTCTTTAAACGTGTGAAGTTTTTGTTTCTTCTTATATCAAATGAAAGGTAATATTGTACAATAACAATTAAATGAGCAAGTACGACAATAACCATTTCACACATGACAATAAATAATTGTTATATTGCTGCAAACAACTCTGGAATGATTTTGTATTCTACGTTACGAAAATTATACGGTCATTATGCACGGAATTGCTGTCATGACATACACTAATTTTCCAAGTAATGAAAGGTCATCAAGCAGTATATATAAAAAATGATATAGATAGCATTACCTCTCACCAAAATCGCTAAATGCAGTAATTTGTTACAGTTTATGTAACTGCACGGACCGATAAGTTTATACTTTTTTACTCTCACAACATCAAATGTTTTAATATTGATTGTTTAACATGTCAACTATACACATACTAGTTGTTGAAACGTATTGTATTCTAAAATTGTGATGTAAATCCCCAATAAAAAAAGCAAAAATATGTCAATAAAGAAATCCAAATACAATTAAGTATTTTACTTAAAATTTACGTGACAATAAATTGTATTTTTACGTGACGAATGAGATCTTACTGACAAAGCCGTAGACATCCATTATCTGCATAAAAATCGAATAATAAATGATTAAAAACAATGCATTTCAGGAATAAATATAAAGTATGCCACATAATAATTATCCCAATGATTGACAATTAACCAATTTCTGTCAAGAATAAAAATAAAGTATGCTCCATATGTCAACGATTGATTATGCCTGTTGACGAGCAAATAATTAAATATGCATTGTATATGAACCATAAAATTTCAACCTCATGCCTATTATGCAGTATTTTCGTTTACATATTAATTGTAGAATCCAAATCCGTCAAAATGGCACAGCATTAGATGTATTTCTTTTTATATCGTTGTCAACCCTGTTTTAACAAAAATAAAAGTCATTTAACTGTATATATAGAGAGAGAGTCACGTAAAACGTTTTGTAGTCTTTGTAGCATGGTTTTTTTTATCCATTGTTGCTATCAGAAGATGTAATTTTTCATACAGTATAATTCAGATGATGTCATTAATGAAATCGGGAATAAACAATAATCATTCCGAAATACTAGTATGGTTCATACTCTATATTCATTAACGTTTATATATTCCGTAATAGATAAGCGATTTGTGGGCGCCACATAAGAATACAACATGAATTACTCGGTATAGTTCAAACATGAAATAGACGAAATTATTAATGACTTGTGCATGTTTTGTTGTTCCATATGTGCAATTATCATGAGAAAATATTTGTAAACGACCTAGTTTAGGTAATTGAAGTAATATGTGGACATAGCTATCACATCCACAAAACAGTGTCACGTAAAATAGACTTTACATGTTACAGAACGGCTGCATTCGCGTCTCCTGGTGGAGACTTTTGTCTCATATGGGTGATGAAGCCAATTCCGATATGCGACGTACCAATATACACTTTGGTGGAGTATATCATGTGAAACATCTAGATACCGAAGCATGTATCCAACTATCCACCGCTCTCAAAGATGTATTAAAGAAAAATCGTGTTTAGACATTTCATAGATATTTAATGTGTGCCTGTTTGATACCAGTTTAGTGATTATGCAAGTTTTTCCATATAGTAAATTAGTATTCCACATGACCACATTTCATACTACTCCTAAATATGTCGCTATAAACGATATATACGTTGATTGTATTTATTTAGTTCGATTTTACCCAAAAGTTGGTTCAGGTAAGCCTTGTTCATTAACACAACTTGGAGCATTGTCACTATTGTATCGATTCATATATATTAGTTTATTTTGTAGTTTACGTGATGAAAACTGCAGCACAAATCATGTACTGGCATATTCATTTTTAGCCAGGTTATGTTTACATACTTTTCTATATTATCAAGTAGTGCATTTGGTTCCAGGTCAGATTAGTGAATATAACATTGAATAGTCATATTTGTACTTTTGTACTTCAAATTCACATATAATAATTTTATGAGATACATGTATGTAAAATAGAGGGTAAACAAACGTGCATGTAATAATATACATACTGGTATCATGAGTACTATCATATTGACAAGTTCATCTTTTTGCAAAGTTAATTTGAGAAGATATGTAGTTTTTTATGTAAAAACCCCAATTATTGAACTTCTTTCTTGTGTCCTTTATGTTAAGAAGTATGATACACATACTATCGTAACGTAAATTACACTGGTGAAAACAGAGGTTAAAAATGGCAGAAAAATGGTAGGCTTTATGATGTGCCAATAATTGAAACATGTTCACATAGGGGATCGACTTTCGTGCCTTATGGGCGTTTATGATGAATCTGAATCTCAGCTTTTTTTCGATTATACCATTTCGACTCAAATTGTGAGAATGTGTGACGTTCTCTTATAATAAATGGTGTTTCGTATATGCTCTACAAGAATATAACTTTAGAAAATTGAATAAATATTAATTGTAGTTTGTTGAAATATCAAGCACATATCCCTTTTTAAATAAATGTATTTAAACTATATTAAAATGAGCAAGCAACACAATACAGTTGTCATCTATGGATACGCTTAAGTAACGTAAAATACAACATAATGAAGACATACGGAATGAATTTTACTGCAAAAGACAAACGTTTTTACACAAAACAAATAGCAACTAAATAAAAGAGTACAGGTGTCTTGCAAATCTTTTCAGACAGTATACATGTATAGTTGACGACTGTGTTTTGTCCGTTTATAACCAATTTTAGCATTATGTATGCAGTATTAAAGTACCCTATCAATACCAATTACATGAATATATCGACCCAAAAAACGTTTTGTATGTTTAAAATATAATAATTTATCAAAATATAAGAAAATTGATCGGAATTCATAATGTATGTTTTGTTAGCACTAACTGATTGATGGTCAAATGCTTAGAAAATGGCTGGTAACGTAAAATACATGGTTGTATTGAACAATAGAAAAAAATCACAGATACCTCTTTAACTTTTTCGTGCAGTTTAAGTAACTGACTATAAAAGTACATAGGTATATGTTTGATTTCTAATGATTATCCATTCCAAAAATGACGATATATCAATAACGTTGGGTCGCGATTTTTGACAAAAACACCAGAAACAACAGTAAAAATAAAAAAAACGCGAAGTTGCCAACAATCAAGAAATGGTTTTATGAAATCCCAAGACTCTCTTCTATCCAAATATATAAGTCTTGAGCTTGAAAAAAATATTTAAGATAAAACGTTACGACATACGGGACTATAATCTAAATAGGTAGGAAATACATTCAAAAGCAAATTGAAATAAACTTTTTTGGTGTCCTGTCAAATTGAAGTAGATATTCTATCGTGTTTTGTTAAATTTAATGTACATTATAGGAAAAACAGTTCATAAAATGTTTAATCATTAATGCTAAGTAATGAATTTAAAGGAATGTTTCACTACTGTAAAATCATTTAATTTTGATGTCACCAAATTTCGTGGTTTTGGTAAAAAATGCCATGTTGATGAGACCTAAATTTGTGAATTTTTCCTTTCAGTTAATATATACAAGGACCAAACTTATTGTTTGATGGGATTTGATTTCGTGGTTATAGTTGAGCCACGAAATCCACAAAATTTAATCTTCCATGAAAATGAATGATTTTACTGTATTAAGTTATAAAACTTTATCATAACTTTTCAAAATCATAACAAAATTATTATGCGTCGAGTGAAATATGCATGAATAACCAAATATCTTATCTGTTTCTTAGGTTATAGAACGCCATAATTTATAAATCTTTATCCTCAAGGTTCATTGCTACAATTATATTATAACCAGGTATAATTATACAATTTGTGTTCTAAATATTATCATTTCATGAATAACTATAATTTAAATTTCGGTAATATTATAGTTTGGTATAAGATTTCATAAGTTGTATTAAAGTATTACCCCTACTGTACGGTTTATGGTTTAAATATAGTTATTTTATTTATTTGTAGTTGAGCTTATTCAGATATTTCAATCAAACAAAGTATAGTTCGATTTCGAGCATTGGGCCGTGACTGCACTTTTAAAGTTTAATCCAATCACCCATAAAGGTTGGTGCAGGATTGACTATTCAGATATGTATAGCAAAGAAGTATCTTTAAATCATGACTATGTAAATCAATAAATCACGGGTTACCCGCCCAAATAGATTCGTCTGAAAGGTCATGGCTCAGGGTTCAAAATTGAACTATACCGTTGTCACAGTGTATAAACACAAACACTGTTTGACTTATTAGGATTTATAAAAAAATCAACTTGTACAACTTATTGCAATTAACAGCACATGTAACCTCTGCTCACTATATGACTTATTGGGATATTATACAATTTAATGTGTATGACTTATTGCGATAACCAGAAGTTAGTTTATACACTGCGAGAGTCGTTATGATCAATTCTAATCACAATGTCAACAGGAACCTGTGAATATATTCGGCACTTGTCAGAAAAACTATCTAGGGTAGCATTATATTGGATCATCTATCTAGGGTAACATTAAGGGTCTCTCTGCAGGTGAAATCTTAGAGTCCTGTAAAATCATTGATTTTCATGGGGGATTAAATTTCGTGGATTTCGTGGTTCATCTTCTACCACAAAATTTTGTCCTATCGAGCAATAATTTTGACCCTTGTATTTATTACCTGAAATGCAAAATACCATCATGAATTAACGTTCAATCGGAATGGTCTTTTTTACCAAAACCACGAAATTTTATCCCATCGACATTAAGTGATTTTACTGTACATAAATTTTATCTCTATATGACTCAAAATAATGGGAGACTATAATTAAACAATTAATTCAACTTGTATGACTCATTGCGAGTCAAAGCATCTGTGATTTCTTGTCAAATTTCTGGTTATTATAATTTTATGACCTTTTGGGATGATCAACACAACTCAACATGTAGACTTTAAGTTAATAATTGCCATAACTGGAAGTTGACTCGTTTCTACACTGTCAGTCTTAGACTGTTGCCAATTTATTAATAAAGGGAAGTAACTGATTCTAATCTAACTCTGAAGTCTGAGACTTTAAAGCAAATTTTATGAAAAAGAATCATTTTGTAAAAAATCGAAAATAATCTTTCACTTGCAATTTTAATGCACAAAAACAATGGATGTATTCAGGCCTGATACAAGATATGTCACAACTGTTCCTAACACTTAAGTGTGACTTAAAAACAAATCTTTCACTGGTCATTTTACTGAACGAAAACCTAAGAATATATGTATTCTAGCCTTAGATAATATCACAGCTGTTCAAACTCCAATACTGGATTATTATAGACAGTTGATACTGATAACCTTTTCAATTTGAATCAATATCTTATATTCTGACCTGAATAATTTCATATTTATAAACAGAAATCAGATTTGTCATTGCAGTCTATATTCTATACTATCAATTTTTATATAGCTTGGCCATATTGACATGAGCCTGACCTATTGATTACCATAAATTCACAGTCGATATATTGTCTACGTATACAACACCGATTGTATGTTTTCATAATCGGGGAGTATCACGACGACGCTCGAGATGTAATTAAAACACAATCTTAAATTCCAACATTGTACGATTTGCTTGCGGAAATTGATATATTCAAAGCAAGAACCTTGTAATTTATTATTGCATAAAGGTCAGGCTCAGGTCAAAATAGCCAAGCTATATAGAAACTCAACAATGCTGGGGTATAAATCATATTCAATCTGAATTTATACTCTAAGGTATCAATTACTGTTTGTTTTAGAAATAAAGAATATATATAACAAGGTGACAAGGTGGTCTATTTGGTCACTCCTCGTTTGTCCGTTGTCTGTCTATCAATTTGCTTGTGTAGACACTAGAGGTCACACTTTTGGCCTTATCATGATGAAACTTGGTCACAATGATTGTAATTTGTTACATTGCCCCAGTCATCCAATACTCAAGTATGCCTCAACTTATCTATTGAGCAGTCAAGTTCAATAGTCCTTACCCCAGCAAAAAATCAAACAGTCAGGTAGTCCATGCCCCGTCCAGCAGTCAGGTAGTCTATGCCCCGTCCAGCAGTCAGGTAGTCCATGCCCCGTCCAGCAGTCAGGTAGTCCATGCCCCGTCCAGCAGTCAGGTAGTCCATGCCCCGTCCAGCAGTCAGGTAGTCCATGCCCCGTCCAGCAGTCAGGTAGTCCATGCCCCGTCCAGCAGTCAGGTAGTCCATGCCCCGTCCAGCAGTCAGGTAGTCCATGCCCCGTCCAGCAGTCAGGTAGTCCATGCCCCGTCCAGCAGTCAGGTAGTCCATGCCCCGTCCAGCAGTCAGGTAGTCCATGCCCCGTCCAGCAGTCAGGTAGTCCATGCCCCGTCCAGCAGTCAGGTAGTCCATGCCCCGTCCAGCAGTCAGGTAGTCCATGCCCCGTCCAGCAGTCAGGTAGTCCATGCCCCGTCCAGCAGTCAGGTAGTCCATGCCCCGTCCAGCAGTCAGGTAGTCCATGCCCCGTCCAGCAGTCAGGTAGTCCATGCCCCGTCCAGCAGTCAGGTTGTCCATGCCCCGTCCAGCAGTCAGGTAGTCCATGCCCCGTCCAGCAGTCAGGTAGTCCATGCCCCGTCCAGCAGTCAGGTAGTCCATGCCCCGTCCAGCAGTCAGGTAGTCCATGCCCCGTCCAGCAGTCAGGTATTCCATGCCCCGTCCAGCAGTCAGGTAGTCCATGTCCCATCCAGCAGTCAGGTATTCCATGCCCTGTCCAGCAGTCAGGTATTCCATGCCCAATCCAGCAGTAAAGTATTCCATGTCCCATCCAGCTGTTAAGTTTTCCATGCCCTGTCCAGCAGTCAGGTATTCCATGCCCCATCCAGCAGTCAAATATTCCTTGCCCCATCCAGCAGTCAAATATTCCTTGCCCCATCCAGCTGTCAGGTATTCCATGCCCCATCCAGCAGTCAAATATTCCTTGCCCCATCCAGCTGTCAGGTATTCCATGCCCCATCCAGCTGTCAAGTATTCCATGCCCTGTCCAGCAGTCAGGTATTCCATGCCCCATCCAGCAGTCAAGTATTCCATGCCCCATCCAGCAGTCAAGTATTCCATGCCCCATCCAGCTTTCAGGTATATCATGCCCCACCCAGCAGTCAGGTATTCCATGCCCCATGCAGCAGTCAAGTATTTCATGCCCCAATCCAGCAGTCAAGTATTCTATGCCCCAATCCAGCAGTCAGGTATTCCATGCCCCATCCAGCAGTCAGGTATTCAATGCCCCATCCAGCAGTCAGGTATTCCATGCCCCATCACACATAAGTATTATCAAACATAGACAAAACTCTTAATCTGTGGCCTTGCTATATGGGCAATCAGTGATATGGATGCAGATACTAGGATCAAGCTATAATCAGTAAAACCTATAGAATATTAATCAGGAGCAATTGTCTGCAATCAGAAAGAGAACCACTGCCACCACAAATGTTCTAACCAAACAAACTTGATCAGTTATTCATGAATTTTCAACAATTTTATGGTCCTAATGTTTGCATTGATTTTCTACCAAGCATGGATTTATTTGTTTTACAGATTTCCCTCCTTGTTTACCAAATGAATTACATTATGTTTCAATTATCTCTGCTTCAATGATACTTTGTTACTCGATAAAATCAAGAACAGTAAAGTAGCATTTTATTCCTTAGTTTGCAGTTCTAAACCCTGAATGAATAAATGCATGGCTAGATTATTGTTCCATCAACTTTGTCTTATTTATTCTGTCCACTTTTTGTGTTCTTCAAAACAAAAGATTAATTGACCATTAAAATGTTTCAAAGCACACGTAAATAAAAACATAATGGAAATAATATTCATTCCCTCTCACATATCAAGCATACATGTTTGTCACAAATAGTGGAGGAGACATATGGATTTTGTGCTAGGTGTCTATGATTGTCTGGAAGGCTGTCTGTCAGGAATGCTGTCGTAGTGTTTAAGTCTGCAATACAGTTCTAATTTCAATGAAACAAAACCTGAACCAAACCAAATTGTACCTTTTGGAAGGAATTTTAGGCCTAATAGTGTTTGTATTTTGCCGAGCATAGCCTTTATTTGCCAGTCAGCTTAAAGCTGAAATATGGCAATTATAAGAGTGACTCCACCTGGATTTGAACCTAGGTCGCTGGATAAGGCAGCTAACACACTAACCACTGAGCTGTGACGGAGGCCAGAGTTATGGTCCTTTCTGGGGGTCTTATATTTTATGTCAAACGCCATTCTCGATTCATGATAATCTTGCAATCATCAAATTTATGATGGCCTAAGGCCCTAAGCAATTATACTTTCATTGCAACGTAAAAACATCGCTGGAGTACTCAATATGTTTGATTTTCACAATGAACTCTTTTAACATTCATGATCACTTCACCTCTGCCATGCTTTTTGTAAAGCAATTATTTACTCCTTGAAACAAGTTCAACATTGTGACAGCAAACACTTGTTCTTTCTATGACTGGTGAACAAATACTTTAAATTACATTGCCTGGAAATTATGGCTGTTTGATTTAATTTCCAGGACATTTGTTTACACTTAGGTTTGTTTGGACATTCTTTGACTTTTATATTGCATTTTATGAGGTTTTCTTATAAGGCAAACAAAATAATTGTCCTTGAACTTTTTATAATTATTTAACTGTTGATTTCTTCTCTGTAATTTAGTTTTGACCCTTGTTTTGATGAGTTGAGAGTATTATAAGTATGTACAAAGTTTACTTATGATAAACTCCAATCAAAGTTTACTTGTAATAAACTCCAATCAAAATTTTCCATCAATGCACATTGTTCTTATGACTGTCATGCCATCTGGTAGGTAGGGCAGCAATGAAGGACATCCGCCGGTGTTTATCTTTGGCCAGCTTCTTCACTGTTCCCCATGGCCGTCCCAAGGTCTTCAGTTCTGCCTAAACTGTTCCTCTCCACACGATCTTTGGTCTTCCGCGTTTCCTTCTTAAAGCAATCGTTCTATTCTGCACAAGAAGCTTGCTATAAACGAGGGTTGTACCAGAATTACGTAGACTTTTGTCATATGTTCCATTCCATTTATCATACAAACAAATAATTTTGTGCTGAGTGCAAATGAAGTTTACTGCGTAAGTACGTGAAATTTCAAAGCCATATCTTATTTGGATCAAATTCTGCAGCTTCCGAGGAAGATAGGAGTACGGTATGCAGGGCACGTCAACAGAACGTCACAATGTCGGCGGAACTTCCAGGATAGGTGAAGCTCCTAAATGTGTACATTGAAGCTATAAAGATGGGCACAACCGTACACAAAACTTACGAATGTTTATTTACTACCTTAAATGTGATGAAAGTTCCAATTTATTACCAGTAGTGTCGCATATAACCCTTATAATAAAACGTCGATCCAGGTCGATGTAGTCCTATAAAACGCTTGGTGACGTCGCATTAGCCGCTTGTTTTTGCCGTCGGTCCATGTCATTTAATTCGGTCTCAACCACGATTGATGCGCTTGTGTCGTTTGGAAATCAGTTAACTCGATACAAGAGATTTAGAGTAAGCAGATTCCAACATTTAAAGCCTTTGTTCTGACACCTTCTCGAGGTTGACACAAAACTTCATGTTGATGCAATTTCCTACGTAATCCGCTAACGTAATATTTTCACTGGTGACGCTCAGCAGCTGTTGTTTGTTTTGTACCATAAACCAACATCGGTAACCATATAAAGTTGAAATTTACGGCGTACGTTCCAAAGATATTATGTATGTCACGAAGTGGCGTTAAAATTAGCCTTGTTATCTGAGAGATATAAGCAGTTGAATAATGTCAAAAATGTTTTTAAAATTCGCTGCCCCGCCTATCCAACTATTGGTTACTATGGCGACGGATTAAATGACTTTCTAACATTCTGTTAGAAAACATTTTTACCGGTTCTCTTGAAAAAGGTTTGAAGTTTTTCTTCGGCAAATTTGGTGATAATACATGCCTAAATAAAAAAGTTATGACAAAAGTCAACGTAATTTTGGTACACCCCTCGTATATTCATTATTTTATATGATTAGGACCTTGTTAATTTGATGGGACTTTATATCATGATGACACATGATTATTTAAATGAATTGATTAATGATATATGTCCGCATTTTAATCTAAATGTGTAACAATCTCTCATTGAACTGTCTTGCAACTGGTACCTGTAATAGAATGTTTGGCTCCTTTGGCTGTGCTGTACTCCGTTCTAACAAGGTGTATGTGTCTCTTTGGTTCCTTTGGCTGTGCTGTACTCCGTTCTAACAAGGTCTATGTGTCTCTTTGGTTCCTTTGGCTGTGCTGTACTCCGTTCTAACAAGGTGTATGTGTCTCTTTGGTTCCTTTGGCTGTGCTGTACTCTGGTCTAACAAGATGTATGTGTCTCTTTGGTTCCTTTGGCTGTGTTGTACTCTGGTCTTACAAGGTGTATGTGTCTCTTTGGTTCCTTTTGCTGTGTTGTACTCTGGTCTAACAAGGTGTATGTGTCTCTTTGGTTCCTTTGGCTGTGCTGTACTCTGGTCTAACAAGATGTATGTGTCTCTTTGGTTCCTTTGGCTGTGTTGTACTCTGGTCTTACAAGATGTATGTGTCTCTTTGGTTCCTTTGGCTGTGCTGTACTCCGTTCTAACAAGGTGTATGTGTCTTGTTGGTTCCTTTGGCTGTGCTGTACTCTGGTCTAACAAGGTGTATGTGTCTCTTTGGTTCCTTTGGCTGTGTTGTACTCCGTTCTAACAAGGTGTATGTGTCTCTTTGGTTCCTTTGGCTGTGCTGTACTCTGTTCTAACAAGGTGTATGTGTCTCTTTGGTTCCTTTGGCTGTGCTGTACTCAGGTCTAACAAGGCATATGTGTCTCATGTCAGTTCCTTCGTCTGCCGATTACAGGTACTTAAAAGAACTACTTGTCTGTTATAAAGCCTCTTTTTGGTCTAACATTGCCTACTAGGCTGTGTGGGATATTTGCGCCATCTTATGTACTATAGTGTACCAGTATAGTCTCGAGGGAAACGTTTAGGCTCCAGCTGTTTAATGGCAAGCAGCCATGGAGATCTTTACCAATAATTATATATCTACCATTCAGTAACTATAGAGAAAACTGTATTGGGGAGTCCTTGGGGAGAAATGATTATTTGATTTATCGTATCTTATCATCACTGTGGCTGTGTAAATTGTATTAAAAGATATGGGAGATTATTGCCTCATGTAAGAATATAATCACAAATGCAATTACATTACTTCGTCCTTAAACATATTCTTCCAGACAAAAATGTTTGTATAGTCAGTCTCCATTTATAGCCCATGAGTTGAAGACCGAAATGGAAATCCTGTGTTATTTATCTTCGGGGAAATGAAGGTTTTTGTGCCATTTGTTGCAACTCACCACTGTTGCATTGGGAATTAGTTTCTTCGAGACACATTAAATGTTGTTCTGTTAGGGTGCTTGTTCATTGTTTTATTTGTCTTGTTCAAAGCCTGCGTGATGGATTGTTGAGCTGTATATCCAGTTTTGTAAAGACTGAGTTGTAGACTGTTTATCCATGGTTGATTTTAGAATTGAGAGAATAAAGTAATATTACCAGGGTTTGTATAGGCTTTGAAAAGTCCTTGAGCTTGGTTTCAACCTTGAAAAGTCCTTGCAATGTCCTTGAATTTTGTTGGGAAAATTCAGTACAAACCCTGGTTACATATAACACCAGATGATGAAGTCTTGCTCATTTTGACTGGCCGTAAAAGATAAGAACACATTGGACAGAGAAGGCAGAAACTCACAGTAGAGTAGGAGGACAAAGACACACAAAACAGAACTGTGAACAAATTGCTGGCTCTGCATGAAAGTGGCCCCTGGTTAAAATGAAGAATGAACAACTTGAAACAATTACCTGCTATTCCACTTCCTCTATTAATATGTTTTATGTACAACAGAATGGCATATTTAAATGGTGACTCAATTAGGTACAACTAGACATATAATGTCAGGCATTTAGTGTGACATTCCACCACAATGTCATAGTGATATATACTGTAATCTCGACAATACTACCATAAACCACAGGTGGCAGTATCAGTGTTTAACCCGCAAACGATTAAATAAATAAAAATAAAAAAATATTTAAAAAATCCGTCACTGATCTCATATACTATCAAGGTATAAAGCGCACTATATGTCTATATGCCAAAGATTGTGGAACATTGCATCTCGTTGTTTCAGCATAAAATACGGGCGCTAAAGAAAAATCACTATACAAGTCATTCAAATAAACTATAAGATATTCATTCTTATTGAAAATCTCGTTCAATTGTATCTTATAACTGCGAAACAGCAAAACAGTGTTACTTTCGTTATTTAACTTCGCTCAAGGTCATTTTATTTATGCGCTGGTTATCCGCTGCGCTCACAGTATCGTAATTATTGTTGGGAACCAAGCCTATTGTAAGATGCAATGTTCCACAATCTTTGGACATAGACATATACTACGCTTTATACCTTGATTGTGTATATTAGCTCAGTGACGGATTTTTTATATATTTTTTTTGCAAATACTGATACTGCCACCTATGCCATAAACCGGAGCTTTGTTCAATGTAGATGTTATGTATAAAATTATGTTTTATGACAGGGCGCACTGACTCGGGTCTGTAATTCTGTAATTGAAGCATTGATGAGGTTATTAAACAATCTAGGTTTATGGTCTGATTTGAATGATCAGAACTGTTTAATGGCGTCCCTGGGAACATTAGAACATTGTATATTTTATTGTGGCTTAAAAATGTAAGCCATGGTTTTGCACTGGTGGTTCCCGTCTACTGTAACCCAAGAAAGTATTTCACTCAATTTAATTTTTGTGAGTTTGGAGTGGTAGAAATTCATGAAATTTATTATAATGTATGGTAGCCATAAAACATGTTCAAAACATTAACATGAGCATTGCAATTGTTAAGACATTAAGAATGCGAAAATTTGTAATAGCAAATATCCTGTCGATTGGCAAAACGCAAAAGTTAGTACTAGTAATTGTGAAAGTAAATTGGTTTACAGTATATGGAGAAATTGTGTGAAGCCAGACAGTAGAACATGTTGTTTATCATCCATGTGTTGCTATGTTGTTACCAGACTTGTTGACTCACTGACGTGTATTCCTTATGGCTTTATGTTGTCATGACAAAGTAGTCTGTGTCTCATAAACAAAATTGTTAACATGCCATACTCTGGGACAGGTAAAATTTACCAATTATGACAGCAGCTATTGTTTGGAGAATTTGACACGATCCTGACCTTTTGACTCAGCAAAATTTAACAGCTGATATCTTATCTATATTTATAATCCCAGTTGAATGTTTTCATAAGCAGGAAGTATAAGGAAGACTGTTGCACAAATATGAAAAACAGATATTGCATGATTTGCTTGCGGAAATGATATGTTCACAGCAAGAACCTTGTAATATATTCATGCATAAAGGTCAGGAACAGGTCAAATTCTCCTAACTAAAGAAGGATAGTATCCACTTAGGCTGCTGGCAGTCAAAATACTCAGACAGTAAATTTATATGTTTGACATGTTGTATTGAATTATTCATACAATTTTAAGTGACTTTTCTGATATTTTAATGGGCACATAAATATATTATAAGAATAATGATTTTTTCGTGGCTGTGACTTGTTGTATAGTCAGGTGAAACTGTCCTCTGTGGAATAATATTTCAGGTCACGATATCAAAGGTGTGAAACCACAGATCAAGTTAAAACTTGTGTATGTCTTAATGGAATCCAACCTTACCCCAAACCTACCAGTAACCAAGTTAAATAAAATAGATAAGCAATTTAAACCACAGGTAGCTGTCACATTGATAAATTTATATTTTGCTTTTTTATAGAAAAATAATTTTTTTACAAAAACACGTTTTTTGTTTTAGTCTTTATCAATGATACAGCTGCCTGGGATTTAAAACACTCGATAGTGCACACTCTGTATTTTTTCTTTTAAATATAGCACAGTTTCCTTCCAGTAAGAGTAAATGTTGCCAATGTTATTATGTCCCTTTGATTGTCAAAATTAGGCTTTGCTATTTGTCCTAATTATGGTAACTGCCTATATAAAATGATGTAGTTACCATAGTTTTGCAACAAGCACGCACATTGTTCTCCTACAAATATGTAAAAAATAAGTGTATAAAAGGGTTCTGCAAGTTATTAAGAAGAGTTATATTAATATGTTTTTTCCTGATATAAAAGTAACGTAAATCTACCCTGAAATTCATGCAGTAATGTGTAAATTTCATAACCGTGCTCAAATATCTAGTTGTAATTATTTAAACACATTTCAGATATTGCATTAACAATATTACATCACAGATATTTCAAATTTTCAAATTGACATTTTCGAAATAGATTTGCAGATTACATTTGAAAACAATAAAATCAAATAAATGTAATCTTAAAGTCCTTGAAACTCAAACAATTGCAATTAAGGTGGTTAAAACAATAATAAAACTGTCTAAGACCAGGAAAATTTATTGTTTGTGTGTTTAAAAGATGTTTTTAATACGGTCATCATGGGGTTAATAATTTTGTGCCAATCAGGTTTTGTTTGAGTGATGAAGAAAATTCATTGAAATTATGTGCTGAATATCTGCGTTTTCTACATTTGTCCGACTTCACCAATGAATCTGGGGTCCGTTGCCAAAGCAAAGTGCTATAAGTAGCACTTTCCAAGGGAGGTAATTCATGCCTTCTATAATTAATTGAACGGGAGGTTACTGAATGAAGGCACTTATAGTACCGCTTTGCTTAGGCAATGGACACTAGATTTCAATGAAACCTTACATGAAAACTTGGTACCAATCAGAGCTGTGCATTATTGTCAAGAATTTTAGATCAACTGATTTTTGTCGAAGTTATGGCTCTTTATGGGAGAGTTAGTTTTTGTGTTAAAGCCCCTTTAGTTGTTACTGTATATATTCATTGTATACAAAATAATCATATATCTACAAATGACAATAAAAGCAAAGTTCGCCATTTATATAATTGTGGCAAAAGCATTTTATATGTACTTCATATGTGATAGAATGTCAACTTATAAAAGAAAAGCTTAATAAAACATGATTCAAGAAAGAAGCAAGCTTTTTACACTCTTTTGGATATTTTTGCAAAATGTACTTACCATAGTTTTACACTGAGCCCTCAATATTCTGTTATTTTGTATATTTTCAGTGGAGCATTCTCAGAGGTTCTGTTAGCGGAAGACAAAATAGAACCCGGCAAATTTGTGGCTGTGAAATGTATAGATCGTATGGGTATTGTTGGCAAAGAAGAATCGTTAAGCAATGAGATTGAAGTCTTAAGAAGGTATGAACATTTCTGTCTTAAGGGAGTATAAGTATAACTCTAACGCGGTATTGGGACCTGTGCCACTTAAAGTAAACAGGCAGATCAGGTACAACAACATATAAGGATATTGGAAAAGGGATTATCTTTTTCAATGTGTATAGCTTGGCTATTGAGACGTGAGCCTGACCTTTATGCTAGAATATATTACAAGATTTTTGCTTTGATTATATCAATTTCCGCCTGCAAATCGTGCAATGTCGGTATTTCAGATTTGTGTTTGTATTACATCTTGAGCGTCTTCGTGATACTCCCTGATTATGAAAACATACACTCGGTGTTGTAAACGTAGACAATATATCGACTGTTAAATTATGCTAATCAATAGGTCAGGCTCATCTCAATGTGACCAAGCTTTACCGTTATTTTAATTTACTTGGTGAATTGAAGTGAGCAGGTAAAATACACTTCCGCTCTCCCTAAATCAATGTAATGGTCAGTGATTTCTGTTTATATTGACATTGCAGAATATCGCGTTAGACTTATAATTATTCTTGTGCTTTGGTGTTGTTGTTTGCTATCAAGTGAGAGACGTAGGTTCATGGTCATTCATTTTTTGTGCCCCACCCCTTAATTATCTATAAGTGAGGGGGGGCATATAGCATTGGTGATGCCTGTCCATCCGCACATAATCCAAATCTTGTGTGTTGAACTCCTCACAAACTGTTAGGCAGATTTTCTTCAAACTTTCACAGATCAACAACCTTCGTGTATATTTGAATGTAAAGGATGTAATTTTTGCTGCGGCAATTTTTACCAGAGTTAATACCCTTTGTTACTTTTACTATATGCACCAATGGGGGCACCAGTGTGGATGGACACATTTCTAGTTTTCCATACCATATTGCCATGGCGAATAACCTCACGCTCCAACTTGTGCTTTAATCCACCTAAAGAACAGTTACAAGTTTGGAAATGAAATTATTCTTACTTCTTCATTCATAAAATGTGCTTGTATAGACACATACCCCACCCGCTTCAAAATATATTGCATTATCTTTAGCACATCACAGAATTACACATATCCCACCCACTTTAAAATATATTGCATTACCTGAAGCACATCACATAATTACACATACCCCACCCACTTTAAAATACATTGCACTACCTTAAGCATCTTAGATGCACATCACGGAACAAATCTTTCTCATGGAGGGAGGACAACAATTGTAGACTGTATCAACATAACACATGCAGTGATAATGACAATAATGACAATATTCTAGAACCAGACCGTAAAAAATGACAAATTACCATAGCAGTATTCGATAGTTAATCATTATGCATGACCGTCTTAACTGCTACTTTTATGATGTCTTGCCAAGCTCTCAGCACTGGCCTACAGATTTTGTACAGAATTGTCATATATACTGAACTCTTCTATTGGTAAAAAATAGCTTTGTCTCGTCCATAACCGAGCATCATGATTGATGGATATGTTCTCGAGTCTGGTGCTGGGGAAATAGTTTCCTTGTTACCAGGCGTGTGTTACTGTGTTACTGTGTTGCTATGATATCACATATATGACATAATATCTTCTATGTGTGAACCCAAGTTTCTATATCTAACCCAAGTTTCTATATCTAAACCAAGTTTCTATATCTAAACCAAGTTTCTATATCTAAACCAAGTTTCTATATCTAAACCAAGTTTCTATATCTAAACCAAGTTTCTATATCTAAAACAAGTATCTATTTCAATATGGCATTCAGGTACAAGTATGAAAACTAATTCGGAATGTGGCCTTGGTTGACCCATGTTTTATCACGGTCAGTACCTTTACATGGACATTACTATATAACCTGCCAAGTACTCCTATTTAAGTGGAGTTACTCCTATTTTCTTACCACTGATCCACTATGTCCTAATCAGGTATAACCATAGTCAATGTTGTCTAAATCTTATTTGACCACTTGGTTTGAGGACAAGGAACTGTATTTGAAGATGGTCATCATTCAATGGCTTGTTGCTCCTTTTAAAGTGGAGTTACTCCTATTTCCGTTGTTAATTTCTGGTTTTCCAAGTTCACCTAACTTTGAATCCCTTTTAAATAACATTTAAGTGCATCTAATTGTGACGACATGTTTTGCTTCATCACTCCTATTTTGGATTTAACTAGCTTGGCAGGTATGACTGTAACATTCAGTTCTTGGCTGTCATGTACTTACCCAGTTACAAGCTTATGGTATTATTTTCCTGGAAAACTAGTCAATTAAGATGTGATACAAAAAGTTAAATGAAACGTAAATCAAAATAATTGGATTTTTCTACACGATTTCCTTTTCTTATGATAACTTTTTCCACAATATATTTGACATTTTGAGGTATTTTGATCAGAAACTGTTCTATACTCGATGAAGAAGGTCTTTGCTTTGTGCCCTACTAATTAAATTCTCCTTGAAGTATGAAACAGTGTCTAAATCTTCCATCTTTAACAATTCATTTAGGAAATATGGGACTCTGCATATAAATTGTTTGTTTTCGTAACAATTGATGATTTCCTCAGTTTTATCTAGAATGGAACATGTTACAGCATTTCACTATTGCCTGCATTCAATGCTCGGTGTATTGTCGATCAGAACTGAACTTTATTGAAATCATATTTTAAGCAGAAATGTACCTGTTTGATGCAGTTATTGATTAATTGATTGAGTCATTGTATGAGTATGACGCAACCATTAGGTAAGCATGATAGTCATATTGGCACATATAAGGGTGAAAATTGACAGGGGTGTGAAAAATATGACGATTTTCTGAATCAAAAGTATATTTGCAAGTAGTTGAAGTTGATATAGTATGTGTTCCAGAAATAATAAGACTTTTCTCGACTATTTGGAATGTAAATTCAAGGGGTCCCGTGAACTAATCTGGAAAGTTGGGTTAGCTTCCCTTTAGTGAGTGAGCTTTAGTTGCTGCTTGAAGTTGTTTGATGACAAAATTCAAACAGGCTCCTGCTTTAAATTGAAAAAGGCCCTGTATAGGTACTGTGTATGTATTTAAAAGATCAGACAATTAAAAACTTAGGTGTTGTATTATTCTGAAGTGAAGCTGCAGGCTTATAGAACTATCTAGATTCCAATCAATGAACCAGGAAGTAATTTGCAAAATACAAACAAATGGCTGAAATAATTGTCAGTAATAACTGCATGGGTATAATTATCTGGTCTGTATAATGTAAAATCATTTAATTTTGATGGGATGAAATTTCGTGGTTTAGGTAATAAAAAAAGACCAGCCAGTTTGATTGGATGTTAATTTGTGGATTTTGCATTTCATGTAATAAATACAAGTTTCAACACTATTGTTTGACAGGATTTGATTTTGCGGTTGAAGGAGAACCACAAAATCCATGAGTTTCAATTCCCCACAAAAATTAATGATTTTGCAGTATAGAGGTACTATATTATATGCCCTGGTCTATGAATCAGTAAATCAGTAAATTAAATCTGAGCTGTGAATTATAACTTGTTGATGCATTTTGTCTGAGTGACTGTCAGGAACATTGATTTTTCTGTGTGTTGGTAAAGCATTATAATTATATATATAACTTGTTGCTGGCATTTTACATTTTCATGGAGAAATTTACAATGATATTAAACTTAATCCAGTCACTTCCGGCAAAATCGTCCCGATAACAGGGTGCTGTTTATCATTTTCAATAAACCGTCAAGCGGTCATGTGACTTGCAATAAACCGTCACCTCATCACGTGATCTGACAGACTTCTTCTTAAAGCCAAGTCACATCCTCTGTAATGTGTCCAACTTCTTTCTAGCTAGTTCATCATTCATTTCAGAAAAAAATGGTTTTCTCACCTTTCTTCTAACTCACGATAAAGCTGTACTCATGATTGTGAACTGACCCCTTTTGGCAAGGTTTTATTCCATAAATATGATTCAATAAAAACATGATGTATCATTCTTTGTGTGGTTACTAGTAAATATCCTATATTTCATTTTTAGCTCACCTGTCACATAGTGGCAAGGTGAGCTTTTGTGATTACTCTTCGTCCGTCGTCCGTCCGTCGTCGTCTTGTCGTCCGTCGTCCTTCAACAATTGGCTTGTGTACACTCTAGAGGCAACAGTTTTTATCCAATCTTCATGAATCTGTATCAGAATGTTGTTCTCAATGAAATCTAGGCCAAGTTCGAAACTGGGTCATTTTGTGTCAAAAACTAGGTCACTAGGTCAAATCTTAGAAAAATCTTGTGTACACTCCAGATGTCACCAGTTTGTTCCAATCTTCATGAAACTTGGTCAGAATGTTGTTCTCTACGAATTCTAGGCCAAGTTTGAAACTGGGTCATACCAGGTCAAAAACTATGTCACTAGGTCAAATCTTAGAAAAACCTTGTATACACTCTAGAGGTCACCGTTTTGATCCAATCTTCATGATACTTGGTCAGAACGTTGTTCTCCACGAAATCCATACCATGTTCAAAACTGAGTCATGTGGTGTCAACAACTAGGTCACTAGTTCAAATCTTAGAAAAACCTAGTGTTCACTCCAGAGGTCACCATTTTGATCCAATCTTCATGAAACTTGGTCATAATGTTGTTCTTTATGAAATCTAGGCCAAGTTTTAAACTGGGGCAGGTAGGGTCAAAAACTAGGTCACTAGGTCATATCTTAGAAAAACATTGTGTTCACTTCAGGGGTCACTGTTTTGATCCAATCTTCATGAAATATGGTCAGAATGTAGTTTGTACTGATACCAGGTAGTAGACCAATGTTGAACAGGTGAGGGACCTAAGGCCTTTCAGGTCCTCTTGTTAGCTTTCTTAAAAATCTTTGTTTAATTGCCTTAAAAGTTGAGATATACCGTTTTCACCCAACTATTTCTCTTAGCATTTAATAGGCCGCAGAGGAAAGATTCAAAGAAAAAGTCAGATGTAAAATCGTGAAATATGACAAACGAATATGGCCATTAAGGGTAATAGTATAATATTGTTGATTTAGAATGTCAGAAGGTCGTAACTACAAAATAGGTATTTTGAGAAAACAAGAAAAACTGGCTGAAAATTACTTTAACATATGGTAAAACAAGCCTGTTTCAACTTCAGTTTGGTCAACATATTAAGTTCCAATTTTCATGAAAATTGACTCATAAGAAGCGCCTTGTGATGCTGATTTTAAATATGTCTCAGGCTTATAAGGTCGTAAATTGTAAGCCAGTAATATAAGGAGATGATTTAACTTGTCTCAACATGGTGAGATAATAGCAAAACTCGTCAAATTTATAACTTACAATTGATTTATTATTATATATTTCATAGGAGACTCTGTGTGGATGAAATATAGTAGATTTCCACCCAATAGAAACAGTATTCGTATTATCATGAGTGCTGGTTGTTAAATCAATAGTGCACTTTTAAGTAATGATGAGTCATAGCTTGAAAACTGGTCAGTTACTGGTCAGGCAGTGGTGATTGGCCAGTAATAAATCTATCTGTATTCACCATTCATTGGTTGCATTGTCAGTATATTTTAAAATATGTTCAGTATTGATGTTATTGCTTAATAATTTTCAAAAAGAGTTTTGTCCACCAGATAAGTGTGGGTTTAATTGTCTGCAACTCACAATATTACAAATCAGAAGTAAAACTGTGTCATTAATTATTGTTTCTTGTTGGCGTGGAATTCTATGACATTACCCGCAGACTGTGTGTGGGATATATTGTCACCTTATACAAATGTAGTCAGCTACAATATGTAGGAGTTTAAATATCATGCTCAGACACAAACCTATGGTAATATAATAAATGAAAACAATTTTATAGTTAACCTAGATATGTAATATAATGAGTTTGTTTTACCTCGGCTCAGCATATCTGTAATCAATATATGAAGGTTCACCAGAGACTGGAACTGTTAGAACTCAGTAAATGTTATTATATGAAAGTTGAACACAGTAATAATAGGCTTGTTTTCCCCTGGAACCTTCATGTTTTAACTATGATATACATCTACTAATAGCTCCAGTAATATGAGCTCACCTGAGTATAAAGTGTTCATGCTCAAGGTGAGTTATTGTGATTGCCATTTTGTCTTTTATCCCTGTAAAAACATCTAAAAAATCTAGGCCATGTCTGTAACTGGGTCATCTGGGGTCAAAAACTAGGTCACCATATCATGTTGAAGAAAAACCTTGTTGATACTCAGAAGTCACAGTTTTCACTTAATCTTTATGACATTTTGTCAAGAAGCTAGTATCTTGAAAGCCCTTAAAAATCATGAAAGCCTTCTTAAAAATCACAAAAAAAGCGTCTTAAAAATCATGAAGTACTCTTTGAGGGTATGGTGGGTTGACTTGTGGGTGTGCGGTGATGTCATACAGGCAGTTTTCGTTATATAATTTGAGTTTGGATTAACACATCTTCATGAAACTTTGTATGTAGCAAACTTGCAAAGGAGACGTATAAACAACACAGCAATTTAACTGCCTCAGATGGATACTGCACAGAAAATCTGGTTTCACGACAGTGCTGTCTCTTGTTATCATACAATATCATGTTTTATCCTGTAGACCATTATATGTCTTATATCAATTTGTACCTGTCAGAATATTAATATATTGACATTCACCTATTTTCTGTCATATTTGTAAAATGTCATTGAAGGTATCAGTTTTACCAAGTCATATACTGTAAAATCATTAATTTTCGTGGGGGATTAAATTTCGTGGATTTCGTGGTTCATCTCAACCACGAACTTTCATCCCAACGAACATGCATTTTGACCCTTGTTTTATTACCTGAAATGCAAAATCCACGAATTCAAGTCCCAACGAAATTGTCTTTTTTACCAAAACCACGAAATTTCGTCCCAACGAAATTAAATGATTTTACAGTATCTGGAAAATGGTGGGTGCAGATACAGTGCACCTGATGCAATGACATTGTATGATCAGAAACGCATTTAAGTGTTTTCATTCAATTTGGTTTAGAGATATCATATTCAAATCATCAAATAACAGTGTGTAATTATTAAAAGGAGGTAAATTTGCAAAATTATTGAAATTTGAATTTGAAAGCATAAAAATTTAAAACATCCCTAAAGTCCATTAATAAATCATTAATTAATTATTAGGTAATTTCTACTTCTTCTCCTGTGTTAATACTGCTCAGGGCTTAAGCATCACGGGCAAGTGACATCATCACAATGGTTAAAAGCATCATATATACAGTTTAATAACAATAAAACCCGTGTACTGTTTATGCTGCAAGCTTCTGGAGACGTCAACGGAACTCTCGTCTACAGTGGTGACCTGCACAAGGCCTGGTGGGAGGGCATCCAGTCTCGGATGGTACGAGTGAGAATGCCGTTCCTGTTGTGCTCATAGTTAGCTCCAATTATATAAGTGATGATAATATAGTGGATCTCTGTTGTTGAAATAAATGATTCAAGGCACAACTGTTAAATTGCATCGATATCTGGTAATTGTGCACTTTATTTGTGTACTGTAATAACCGCTTGCTGTCTGGTCGTGCATTAATGTATTGATAAATAGTTCCCATCCATGCGAAATTTTGGTCCAGTTGATCATCCATTAGCTATGAAGCTATCAAGCTATCAGAGAGAGTTTACCATTCTTGGAAAGTTTACTACTTTCCTCCGATAACAGGCAGCTCTCAATGTGTCTACTAAGTGTAGAATTGATTCTTAGTAAAAATTCCTCCCAGTATGTATTATACAATGGAAGAATTCCTAATTCAATTATTTGCTTTGGTACTAATTAATTGATTTATTTCACCAAGTTCGATACTAATATAAATAGCAATATGCTATAGCTTCTAAGCTTTCAGTAAAAAATTGTCATATGACAAATATTTGAACAGTTCTGAGTAAATACATTTCTTGGCTTAGAATGAGAAGGTTGTAAGTATATATACAATCAGTATTTAGAGAAAACACGAAAAGACTGTCTGAAATCTACTCATACCTTATGGAAAACAAGCTTTTACAACTTCATTTTGGTCAACACGACCAGTTCCGATTTTCATGAAAGTAGGCTCATAAGAAGCAGCTTATGATGCAGATTTTAAATATGTATGAGTCCTATAAGGTCGTAAGTAGTAGTTACGACCTTCTCATTCTAAGGCTTAAGCCAGGGAATTGATTCTATTAGTCTTGGCATGAAGAACTTGAAACATTTGAAGTGTGCTGGACATATTTCTCTTCAATCTATTGACCTTGTAACATTTTAATATGTTTACATTTATCACGATCCTGCCTTACTTTTTCTGGGTTATTACTTCCATTAGTAACTTGAATGTCTGTCTTACTTTATCAGTGCTATAAGGTCACTTGTAACATTGTTTTCTGCCTTACTTGCGGCTATATTTAGTAAGCTTGAGGTTGACTGAAATTAATTTAATTTCCCTATCAGCAACCTGTGTTCCAGAACAATCTTGTTTATAGTTCTGCTAGCAGTCACCTGGCAAGGTTTTCATACAGTGAATTAAGGACAAAAAATAGACTGAGTTTAATACACTTAAATGTCAAAATCTCATTCTTCAGATTGGCCTCTTATTCTGACAAGTTTAAGCAAAATCTATGCTTTGATCTGAGATTTCTACTTGAGATGCTAGCTTCGTGAGATTTGGGTTGCTCGTTTGAAAGTTCAAACTTGTTTCCTGACTTTGATTTTATGTCAGAACTCATTATAAGCCATATAATTATGTTCTCATTGAAACCAGACATGATATTTATAATTAAACAGACATTTTGTTAATGAGAAGGAAATCTCACAGTGTCACCCCCCCCCCCCCCCCCCCCAGCTCTTGTCTGTATTGTTGGGAGGATTTTATACATATCTCATGAAAGTCAGTCAAAGAAGTACCATCTAAAATACCAAAATTGTATGTCTTTTGTTTGCTGAAAATGGTATATTCAAAGCAAGAACTTTGTAATATATTCATGCATAAATTCTTTGTGCTATATACTATTGTCATGGTCTGGTAAATAATAATCCAAGCGCTGTAAGCGCTGAAGGCCTGGGACTAAACTTTGTAAGCTTGGGAAGAAGTTTAGTGACTAAACTGAAATATATGTAAACGGATCCATGCTCTTTTACTGCCAGCTGCAGTGTACAGTTATGTTGACCGTACAAAGTGGAAGGTTTAATCCATTGGTCATGCTTAACTTGCCTATCTAGTTTAAGTACTAGTAAACAAGAGATATCAGAATAATAAGTTTCTTCTTACTGTCTCCATAAACACTCTTTTCGGCATAAGACCGTCAAGTGAGGAACTTATTCTTGCATGAATATGTAAACAATAGAAACTATGTCCTAGTCAATGTTTAGCAATTTTGCTTCAATAATATTTCTTTCACACTTTTTTATGAAACTGTAATGTTAAATAGTGATGTTCTGCATTTTTAAAGGCTAATTGGGAGTTTTGGGATGTTGGACGGTCAATTCTAGTAGGCTGAGAAATTGGTATCATAACTATGGCCTTGGGGCTTCGCCCCAGGCCAAAAACTATACAAAAAATATGATTCTATACAAATAATATTCCAAACTGCTTTATCCATTGTTGTGTTCTGAGAATACTAAAGATATTTCGTGGAATAAATCGTTGAGCTTCACGATTTTTGAACATTGTGACTGACTTGTAAAAGCATATTATATAAACTGATTTATAATATGTAACCTTAGACTTCCACTTATAATTGTTACCTGAGCTGTGAGTGATGGGAACCATGTTGCTTCATTATTATAAAAAGTCTCCTGTCTAGTTAAAGTGATTTAGTGAGGTGGCTGCTTGATGAATTGGAGCAGGAGATTCAAGGTTCAAATCTCTGTAGGGGTCGTTTTTAAGCTACTTAACACCAGTTCCCATATGCCCGCATCTTGTCTGGTTCCTGCTGCTATTGTTACTGTATGATTTATTGATACATAGCAGCTAGAATCTGAAAGTGGGGAGTTTGAAAAGTGCCATCTCATAATTTATATGAAAGTCAGATTTAAATAGTGGGTTCCCAAGGTAACTGTGTAAAACAAATTCTTTTTTTTTTTAAATGTAAATTTATATTTTTCTAAAACTCCTATCACTGTATGACTTATTCGAATACTAAACAATTCAATATGTATGCCTTATTGCTATACAAGGAAGTTGACTTGTTTTTACACATACTGTGAGAGTAGTACACATTGAATTAGCAGTTGTCAATAAGCTCAATTTGTAACCCATCTAACTGCATTGGAGTCGAATACTGGCAGGTCAAACCCTTCCATAAAAGTGTGAAAAAAATTAATTTTCCTCCTTACGCGAAAAAAGTTGCTGTAATAGTTGCTAGTGGAACGTTACTGTTAGAACTGATTAATTAAAGTAGTCCATGAGTACTGGAGTGTATACCCTGTTTACACTGTTAGTACTGATTAATTAAAGTAGTCCATGAGTACTGGAGTGTATACCCTGTTTACACTGTTAGTACTGATTAATTAAAGTAGTCCATGAGTACTGGAGTGTATACCCTGTTTACACTGTTAGTACTGATTAATTAAAGTAGTCCATGAGTACTGGAGTGTATACACTGTTTACGACTGAAACATTGTCGAGAAACTGAGTGTTAACTGGAAGAAACAAACACATACAGAATTATAATGAGATATAATAGAAATATTTCACTGTCAAGTAGGGGGACAGAGAAACAGTGGGTATCATTATATATATAATAGACCGCTTCCTACTCAATAATTATGTTGGGGACCACCATTAAGCTGATATACATTGGTTCTTAGAAACAGAGGGGTACATTTGTTAATGGTCACAGTAATTAGACAGAGCTAGCTAATATTGATCCCAGTGAAGGCCTATATTCCTTGTACAAAACTTGGCACTTAGATCCTTCAGGACTGTACTGTTATAAAGGTAGTCTTTATTTGTCAGAAAACTTTGAGTACAAATCTCCTTACAATGAATATTCTGTGGTTATTTGTCCTCATAGTGAGATTTTTAGCTCGACTATTCGAAGAATATGAGAGCTATTACAGTCACTTGTTCGTCGGCGTCGGCGTCGGCGTTGCATATGGTTAAATTTTTGCATGCAAAACTTTAACCTTGGTTATATTTCAATAACCAGTGCATATATTGGATTGAAACTTTGCACTGGCTTTCCCTGTCATGTAATCAACCATGTTAGATAACTCTTGCATGAATTTAATGCAAATTATGGCCCTTTTTTTACTTAGAAAATTTGGTTAAAGTTTTGCATGCAAGTTACTAATAAGGCCATATCTCAAATAGTATCTGTGCTATGGCATTGAAACTAACAACACTTACTAACCATCATAAGGCAATGGTACCGGTTATGGGTAATAGCTCTATTATGATTATTATTTGAGTTATGCCCCTTTTTAACATAGAATTTTCTTGGTTAAAGTTTTGCATGCAAGTTTCATTCAGACCATATCTCAGCTACTATCCATGATACTGCATTGAAACTTACAACACTTGTTTACCATCATCAGTCAATGGTATCAGTCAAGGGCAATAACTTTATTTCAGTTATGCCCCTTTTTAACATAGAAGTTTATTGGTTCAAGTTTTACATGCAAGTTCTATTCACGCCATATCTTAGTTACTATTTATGATATTGCATTGAAACTTATAACACTTGTTTATCATCATTAGTCAATGGTACTGGGCAATTGTAATAACTCCATTTTTAGTTTAATTCAAGTTATGCCCCTTTTAACTTAGACTTTCCTTGGTTAAAGTTTTGCATGCAAGTTACATTCAAACCATATCTCACCTACTATCAATGATATTGCATTGAAAAGTTTAACTTCCCCTTTAAACAAGTACAAAGTAACAAATTCTCACATATAAATGATTGCCAGTTTAATAATGTCGTATAATACACACATTATTTGTCTAATATGGTAAACTGAAAATATCACATTGTTTTGTTGAGGCTTGAATTCTTAAGATAGATATTTAGGTTAACCACTAGAATATTGTATTACATGTATTGCTCACTATTGCTAACTTGTATTGTATTTATCCTCCCAGTTTAGTTCTCTGGCTGAATCTAAAACTTGTTAATACCTACATTTATCACAAATCTGTACACTTTCCTACTATGCAATAAAAAAATCATATTGCACAGTGTGCTTTCATACTTTGCAAATGACATGTGATGTTCTTTGTTTATATGATGTTTATGTGATAAGTAGAATATTGTTGCTAGGTTGTAAAAATTTTAGACAGTGATAGGTGTTTGCCTTTTTTCTGTGTCTAAAGGTTGTATCTATGTGTCAAAAGGTTGTATCTCACCCGAAACTGTAGATGAATTTGACAAATTAATGCCAAATAGTCATATCTGGCCGAGATCTCACATTTTGTTACCAAAAATAAATGGGTGCGAGGTTTTGAATATGTCATATGACATATATCTAAGAAAATGATTGGTGCAGAGCTACGATATTTTGACTTAAGGAGCAAAACGGTCTCCTGTTTCCCCGCTCATACAAACCTGAGATACGAGGTTTTGACTATCCAGCGAGGATATCAAACTTGTGTTGTTTGGCATGGTATTGTATTCAATACTAAAAATAATTACTAAACTACTTTAAACTCATCACTGATTTATTACATGACTGTATCCTCTACATTATTATTTTAATTTGTCACCTTTGTTTAAAAATTGACTCCTTTAACAAATCATATCTTACTCATATGATTATTTTGTAGAAACTTTGTTATGTCAGTGGATGTATACAATTCCCTTTAAACATACACATTTCTTGAATAGAGTACAGTGCCGCTTGAAGTCTTAAAATCATTTTCACTGACAAATTTTTGTTAATAGTCCAGTGTTGAGATAATTGCCATGCCTCAACAACCATTGTACATTAGCTTTCATTGCCATGTAGTCAACTAAGTAGCGTAACTCACGTTTCAATATAATACAAATTTTAAATGGCCTGTTTTGAACTTATATTTTTTCTGACAAATGGCTGCGAATAGTCGAGCGCGCTGTCTAGTGACAGCTCTTGTTTTGTTACTTGAACCTGTGAAAACATTCCATCCATCCATCCATCCATCCATCCATCCATCCATCCATCCATCCATCCATCCATCCATCCATCCATCTATCTAATCTATCTAATCTATCTAATCTATCTATCTATACTGCCAAACGCCTCTTTTCGGACATTATTGGCAGTGTCTGGCAAGGGCAGACATACAATGAAGAAACAGAAATGAGATACAAGGAATCTGGGTTCGATACCCTAGCTCGTTTCGAATAGATTCCTTGGTTCTTTAACCTGCCCGGTGTAAAGCACCGATACACGCGAGACTACCCTGGGTTACCAACCAGTTCATCTCTAGGCACTTTCTTACTGTACAATAAGGAAAAATCTCTAGATTAAATTTGTGTCAGGTAATAGTTCGTTCAGAGATTTAAATACAATCCTGACCTTTAAATTAGCATAATTTAACAGCTGACACCCCCATCTATATGTTTAACCCGGGTTGTATAGCTTGGCTATTTTGACCTGAGCCTGACCTTTATGCAAGAATACATTACAAGGTTCTTGCTTTGAATATATCAATTTCCTCAAGCAAATCGTGCGATATTGGTATTTCAAATTTGTGTTTGTATTACTTCTCGAGGCGTCTTCGTGATACGCCCCGATTATGAAAACAAGCAATGGGTGTTGTTAACGAATCTGTTAAAAAGGTCAGACTCGTGTCAAATTGGACAAGTTATATGTTATCCTAAGCGGGGAGTATAGCTTGGCTAATTTGACACGAGCCTGACCTATTGATTTGCATAATTTAACAGTCGATACATTGTATACTTTTACAACATCGAGTGTATGTTTTCATAATCGGGAGTATCACGAAGACGCTCAAGCTGTAATACAAACACAAATCTTAAATACCGATAATGCACGATTTGCTTGCAGAAACTGATATATTCCAATCAAGAACCTTGTAATATGTTCTTGCATAAAGGTCAGGATCAAGTCAAAATAGCCAAGCTATATCACGAAGTCGCTGGAGGTGTCATACAAACCCTAAGGACTTTAGTAGTGCAAAATCATAGCACAAGACTCTATAAATTGATATAGTTATCTTAGTTTTGCACAGGGCCCTCGAAACACTAGTCTTAATACTAATATTGCACAATTTGCTTATTGAAATTGAAAAATTCCACGCAAGAAGCTTGTTTTATAATTATATTCAAAGATTTATGTTGAGGATCATGTTAATTTGTTGAGTTTTACAACAAAGTTAGCAACATGTACCCATGTTTCACTGCTATGTATAATACTGTCTCGAGCAACATGTACCCATGTTTCACTGCTATGTATAATACTGTCTCGAGCAACATGTACCCATGTTTCACTGCTATGTATAATACTGTCTCGAGCAACATGTACCCATGTTTCACTGCTATGTATAATACTGTCTGGAGCAACATGTACCCATGTTTCACTGCTATGTATAATACTGTCTCCAGCAACATGTACCCATGTTTCACTGCTATGTATAATACTGTCTGGAGCAACACGTACCCATGTTTCACTGCTATGTATAATACTGTCTCGAGCAACACGTACCCATGTTTCACTGCTATGTATAATACTGTCTCCAGCAACACGTACCCATGTTTCACTGCTATGTATAATACTGTCTCGAGCAACACGTACCCATGTTTCACTGCTATGTATAATACTGTCTCCAGCAACATGTACCCATGTTTCACTGCTATGTATAATACTGTCTCCAGCAACATGTACCCATGTTTCACTGCTATGTATAATACTGTCTCCAGCAACACGTACCCATGTTTCACTGCTATGTATAATACTGTCTCCAGCAACATGTACCCATGTTTCACTGCTATGTATAATACTGTCTCCAGCAACATGTACCCATGTTTCACTGCTATGTATAATACTGTCTCCAGCAACATGTACCCATGTTTCACTGCTATGTATTATACTGTCTCGAGCAACATGTACCCATGTTTCACTGCTATGTATAATACTGTCTCGAGCAACATGTACCCATGTTTCACTGCTATGTATAATACTGTCTCCAGCAACATGTACCCATGTTTCACTGCTATGTATAATAATGTCTCCAGCAACATGTACCCATGTTTCACTGCTATGTATAATACTGTCTCCAGCAACATGTACCCATGTTTCACTGCTATGTATAATACTGTCTCCAGCAACATGTACCCATGTTTCACTGCTATGTATAATACTGTCTCGAGCAACATGTACCCATGTTTCACTGCTATGTATAATACTGTCTCCAGCAACATGTACCCATGTTTCACTGCTATGTATTATACTGTCTCCAGCAACATGTACCCATGTTTCACTGCTATGTATAATACTGTCTCCAGCAACATGTAGCCATGTTTCTCTGTTCTGTATAATACTGTCTCCAGCAACATGTACCCATGTTTCACTGCTATGTATAATACTGTCTGGAGCAACACGAACCCATGTTTCACTGCTATGTATAATACTGTCTCTAGCAACACGTACCCATGTTTCACTGCTATGTATAATACTGTCTCCAGCAACATGTACCCATGTTTCACTGCTATGTATAATACTGTCTCCAGCAACATGTACCCATGTTTCACTGCTATGTATAATACTGTCTGGAGCAACATGTACCCATGTTTCACTGCTATGTATAATACTGTCTCCAGCAACATGTACCCATGTTTCACTGCTTTGTATAATACTGTCTCCAGCAACATGTACCCATGTTTCACTGCTATGTATAATACTGTCTCCAGCAACATGTACCCATGTTTCACTGCTATGTATAATACTGTCTCCAGCAACATGTACCCATGTTTCACTGCTATGTATAATACTGTCTCCAGCAACATGTAGCCATGTTTCACTGCTATGTATAATACTGTCTCCAGCAACATGTACCCATGTTTCACTGCTATGTATAATACTGTCTCAAGCAACACGTACCCATGTTTCACTGCTATGTATAATACTGTCTCCAGCAACATGTACCCATGTTTCACTGCTATGTATAATACTGTCTCCAGCAACACGAACCCATGTTTCACTGCTATGTATAATACTGTCTCAAGCAACATGTACCCATGTTTCACTGCTATGTATAATACTGTCTGGAGCAACACGAACCCATGTTTCACTGCTATGTATAATACTGTCTCCAGCAACATGTACCCATGTTTCACTGCTATGTATAATACTGTCTCGAGCAACACGTACCCATGTTTCACTGCTATGTATAATAATGTCTCCAGCAACATGTACCCATGTTTCACTGCTATGTATAATACTGTCTCCAGCAACATGTACCCATGTTTCACTGCTATGTATAATACTGTCTCAAGCAACATGTACCCATGTTTCACTGCTATGTATAATACTGTCTGGAGCAACACAAACCCATGTTTCACTGCTATGTATAATACTGTCTCCAGCAACACGTACCCATGTTTCACTGCTATGTATAATACTGTCTCCAGCAACATGTACCCATGTTTCACTGCTATGTATAATACTGTCTCCGGCAACATGTACCCATGTTTCACTGCTATGTATAATACTGTCTCCAGCAACATGTACCCATGTTTCACTGCTATGTATAATACTGTCTCGAGCAACATGTAGCCATGTTTCACTGCTATGTATAATACTGTCTCCAGCAACATGTAGCCATGTTTCACTGCTATGTATAATACTGTCTCGAGCAACATGTACCCATGTTTCACTGCTATGTATAATACTGTCTCCAGCAACATGTACCCATGTTTCACTGCTATGTATAATACTGTCTCCAGCAACATGTACCCATGTTTCACTGCTATGTATAATACTGTCTCCAGCAACATGTACCCATGTTTCACTGCTATGTATAATACTGTCTCGAGCAACATGTACCCATGTTTCACTGCTATGTATAATACTGTCTGGAGCAACATGTACCCATGTTTCACTGCTATGTATAATACTGTCTCCAGCAACATGTACCCATGTTTCTCTGTTCCCTATAATACTGTCTCCAGCAACATGTACCCATGTTTCTCTGTTCCCTATAATACTGTCTCCAGCAACATGTACCCATGTTTCACTGCTATGTATAATACTGTCTCCGGCAACATGTACCCATGTTTCACTGCTATGTATAATACTGTCTCCAGCAACATGTACCCATGTTTCACTGCTATGTATAATACTGTCTCCAGCAACATGTACCCATGTTTCACTGCTATGTATAATACTGTCTCGAGCAACATGTACCCATGTTTCACTGCTATGTATAATACTGTCTCGAGCAACACGTACCCATGTTTCACTGCTATGTATAATACTGTCTCCAGCAACATGTACCCATGTTTCACTGCTATGTATAATACTGTCTCCAGCAACATGTACCCATGTTTCACTGCTATGTATAATACTGTCTCCAGCAACATGTACCCATGTTTCACTGCTATGTATAATACTGTCTCCAGCAACATGTACCCATGTTTCACTGCTATGTATAATACTGTCTGGAGCAACATGTACCCATGTTTCACTGCTATGTATAATACTGTCTCGAGCAACATGTACCCATGTTTCACTGCTATGTATAATACTGTCTCCAGCAACATGTACCCATGTTTCACTGCTATGTATAATACTGTCTCCAGCAACATTTACCCATGTTTCACTGCTATGTATAATACTGTCTCCAGCAACATGTACCCATGTTTCACTGCTATGTATAATACTGTCTCGAGCAACACAAACCCATGTTTCACTGCTATGTATAATACTGTCTCCAGCAACATGTACCCATGTTTCACTGCTATGTATAATACTGTCTCCAGCAACATGTACCCATGTTTCACTGCTATGTATAATACTGTCTCCAGCAACACGTACCCATGTTTCACTGCTATGTATAATACTGTCTCCAGCAACATGTACCCATGTTTCACTGCTATGTATAATACTGTCTGGAGCAACACGTACCCATGTTTCACTGCTATGTATAATACTGTCTCCAGCAACATGTACCCATGTTTCACTGCTATGTATAATACTGTCTCGAGCAACATGTACCCATGTTTCACTGCTATGTATAATACTGTCTCCAGCAACACGTACCCATGTTTCACTGCTATGTATAATACTGTCTCCAGCAACACGTACCCATGTTTCACTGCTATGTATAATACTGTCTCCAGCAACACGTACCCATGTTTCACTGCTATGTATAATACTGTCTCGAGCAACATGTACCCATGTTTCACTGCTATGTATAATACTGTCTCCAGCAACACGTACCCATGTTTCACTGCTATGTATAATACTGTCTGGAGCAACACGAACCCATGTTTCACTGCTATGTATAATACTGTCTCGAGCAACACGTACCCATGTTTCACTGCTATGTATAATACTGTCTCGAGCAACACGTAGCCATGTTTCACTGCTATGTATAATACTGTCTCCAGCAACATGTACCCATGTTTCACTGCTATGTATAATACTGTCTCCAGCAACATGTACCCATGTTTCACTGCTATGTATAATACTGTCTCCAGCAACATGTACCCATGTTTCACTGCTATGTATAATATTGTCTCCAGCAACATGTACCCATGTTTCACTGCTATGTATAATACTGTCTCGAGCAACATGTACCCATGTTTCACTGCTATGTATAATACTGTCTCCAGCAACATGTACCCATGTTTCACTGCTATGCATAATACTGTCTCAAGCAACATGTAGCCATGTTTCACTGCTATGTATAATACTGGCTCCAGCAACATGTACCCATGTTTCACTGCTATGTATAATATTGTCTCCAGCAACATGTACCCATGTTTCACTGCTATGTATAATACTGTCTCGAGCAACATGTACCCATGTTTCACTGCTATGTATAATACTGTCTCCAGCAACATGTACCCATGTTTCACTGCTATGTATAATACTGTCTCAAGCAACATGTACCCATGTTTCACTGCTATGTATAATACTGTCTCAAGCAACATGTACCCATGTTTCACTGCTATGTATAATACTGTCTCGAGCAAGATGTACCCATGTTTCACTGCTATGTATAATACTGTCTCAAGCAACATGCACCCATGTTTCACTGCTATGTATAATACTGTCTCAAGCAACATGTACCCATGTTTCACTGCTATGTATAATACTGTCTCCAGCAAGATGTACCCATGTTTCACTGCTATGTATAATACTGTCTCGAGCAACACGTACCCATGTTTCACTGCTATGTATAATACTGTCTCCAGCAACATGTAGCCATGTTTCACTGCTATGTATAATACTGTCTCGAGCAACATGTACCCATGTTTCACTGCTATGTATAATACTGTCTCGAGCAACATGTACCCATGTCTCACTGCTATGTATAATACTGTCTCCAGCAACATGTACCCATGTTTCACTGCTATGTATAATACTGTCTCGAGCAACATGTACCCATGTTTCACTGCTATGTATAATACTGTCTCCAGCAACATGTACCCATGTTTCACTGCTATGTATAATACTGTCTCGAGCAAGATGTACCCATGTTTCACTGCTATGTATAATACTGTCTCCAGCAACATGTACCCATGTTTCACTGCTATGTATAATACTGTCTCCAGCAACATGTACCCATGTTTCACTGCTATGTATAATACTGTCTGGAGCAACACGAACCCATGTTTCACTGCTATGTATAATACTGTCTCCAGCAACATGTACCCATGTTTCACTGCTATGCATAATACTGTCTCAAGCAACATGTAGCCATGTTTCACTGCTATGTATTATACTGTCTCCAGCAACATGTACCCATGTTTCACTGCTATGTATAATACTGTCTCCAGCAACATGTACCCATGTTTCACTGCTATGTATAATACTGTCTCCAGCAACATGTACCCATGTTTCACTGCTATGTATTATACTGTCTCCAGCAACATGTACCCATGTTTCACTGCTATGTATAATACTGTCTCGAGCAACATGTACCCATGTTTCACTGCTATGTATAATACTGTCTCCAGCAACATGTACCCATGTTTCACTGCTATGTATAATACTGTCTCGAGCAACATGTACCCATGTTTCACTGCTATGTATAATACTGTCTCCAGCAACATGTACCCATGTTTCACTGCTATGTATAATACTGTCTCCAGCAACATGTACCCATGTTTCACTGCTATGTATAATACTGTCTCGAGCAACATGTACCCATGTTTCACTGCTATGTATAATACTGTCTCCAGCAACATGTACCCATGTTTCACTGCTATGTATAATACTGTCTGGAGCAACACGTACCCATGTTTCACTGCTATGTATAATACTGTCTGGAGCAACATGTACCCATGTTTCACTGCTATGTATAATACTGTCTCCAGCAACATGTACCCATGTTTCACTGCTATGTATAATACTGTCTCCAGCAACATGTACCCATGTTTCTCTGTTCTGTATAATACTGTCTCCAGCAACATGTACCCATGTCTCACTGCTATGTATAATACTGTCTCCAGCAACATGTACCCATGTTTCACTGCTATGTATAATACTGTCTCGAGCAACATGTACCCATGTTTCACTGCTATGTATAATACTGTCTCCAGCAACATGTACCCATGTTTCACTGCTATGTATAATACTGTCTCCAGCAACATGTACCCATGTTTCACTGCTATGTATAATACTGTCTCCGGCAACATGTACCCATGTTTCACTGCTATGTATAATACTGTCTCCAGCAACATGTACCCATGTTTCACTGCTATGTATAATACTGTCTCCAGCAACATGTACCCATGTTTCACTGCTATGTATAATACTGTCTCCGGCAACATGTACCCATGTTTCTCTGCTATGTATAATACTGTCTCGAGCAACATGTACCCATGTTTCACTGCTATGTATAATACTGGCTCCAGCAACATTTACCCATGTTTCACTGCTATGTATAATACTGTCTCCAGCAACATGTACCCATGTTTCACTGCTATGTATAATACTGTCTCGAGCAACACGTACCCATGTTTCTCTGTTCTGTATAATACTGTCTCGAGCAACACGTACCCATGTTTCACTGCTATGTATAATACTGTCTCGAGCAACACGTACCCATGTTTCACTGCTATGTATAATACTGTCTCCAGCAACACGTACCCATGTTTCACTGCTATGTATAATACTGTCTCCAGCAACATGTACCCATGTTTCACTGCTATGTATAATACTGTCTCCAGCAACACGTACCCATGTTTCACTGCTATGTATAATACTGTCTCCAGCAACATGTACCCATGTTTCACTGCTATGTATAATACTGTCTCCAGCAACATGTACCCATGTTTCACTGCTATGTATAATACTGTCTCCAGCAACACGTACCCATGTTTCACTGCTATGTATAATACTGTCTCGAGCAACACGTACCCATGTTTCACTGCTATGTATAATACTGTCTCCAGCAACACGTACCCATGTTTCACTGCTATGTATAATACTGTCTCCAGCAACATGTACCCATGTTTCACTGCTATGTATAATACTGTCTCGAGCAACATGTACCCATGTTTCACTGCTATGTATTATACTGTCTCCAGCAACATGTACCCATGTTTCACTGCTATGTATAATACTGTCTCGAGCAACATGTACCCATGTTTCACTGCTATGTATAATACTGTCTCCAGCAACACGTACCCATGTTTCACTGCTATGTATAATACTGTCTCCAGCAACATGTACCCATGTTTCACTGCTATGTATAATACTGTCTCCAGCAACATGTACCCATGTTTCACTGCTATGTATAATACTGTCTCGAGCAACATGTACCCATGTTTCACTGCTATGTATAATACTGTCTCCAGCAACATGTACCCATGTTTCACTGCTATGTATAATACTGTCTCGAGCAACATGTACCCATGTTTCACTGCTATGTATAATACTGTCTCCAGCAACATGTACCCATGTTTCACTGCTATGTATAATACTGTCTCGAGCAACATGTACCCATGTTTCACTGCTATGTATAATACTGTCTCGAGCAACACGTACCCATGTTTCACTGCTATGTATAATACTGTCTCCAGCAACATGTACCCATGTTTCACTGCTATGTATAATACTGTCTCCAGCAACATGTACCCATGTTTCACTGCTATGTATAATACTGTCTCCAGCAACACGTACCCATGTTTCACTGCTATGTATAATACTGTCTCCAGCAACATGTACCCATGTTTCACTGCTATGTATAATACTGTCTCCAGCAACATGTACCCATGTTTCACTGCTATGTATAATACTGTCTCCAGCAACATGTACCCATGTTTCACTGCTATGTATAATACTGTCTCCAGCAACATGTACCCATGTTTCACTGCTATGTATAATACTGTCTGGAGCAGCACGAACCCATGTTTCACTGCTATGTATAATACTGTCTCCAGCAACATGTACCCATGTTTCACTGCTATGTATAATACTGTCTCCAGCAACATGTACCCATGTTTCTCTGTTCTGTATAATACTGTCTCGAGCAACATGTACCCATGTTTCTCTGTTCTGTATAATACTGTCTGGAGCAACACGAACCCATGTTTCACTGCTATGTATAATACTGTCTCCAGCAACATGTACCCATGTTTCACTGCTATGTATAATACTGTCTCGAGCAACATGTACCCATGTTTCACTGCTATGTATAATACTGTCTCCAGCAACATGTACCCATGTTTCACTGCTATGTATAATACTGTCTCCAGCAACATGTACCCATGTTTCACTGCTATGTATAATACTGTCTCCAGCAACATGTACCCATGTTTCACTGCTATGTATAATACTGTCTCGAGCAACACGTACCCATGTTTCACTGCTATGTATAATACTGTCTCCAGCAACACGTACCCATGTTTCACTGCTATGTATAATACTGTCTCCAGCAACATGTACGTATGTTTCACTGCTTTGTATAATACTGTTTCCAGCAACATGTACCCATGTTTCACTGCTATGTATAATACTGTCTCCAGCAACATGTACCCATGTTTCACTGCTATGTATAATACTGTCTCCAGCAACATGTACCCATGTTTCACTGCTATGTATAATACTGTCTCTAGCAACACGTACCCATGTTTCACTGCTATGTATAATACTGTCTCGAGCAACATGTACCCATGTTTCACTGCTATGTATAATACTGTCTCCAGCAACATGTACCCATGTTTCACTGCTATGTATAATACTGTCTGGAGCAACACGAACCCATGTTTCACTGCTATGTATAATACTGTCTCCAGCAACATGTACCCATGTTTCACTGCTATGTATAATACTGTCTCCAGCAACATGTACCCATGTTTCTCTGTTCTGTATAATACTGTCTCGAGCAACATGTACCCATGTTTCTCTGTTCTGTATAATACTGTCTCAAGCAACATGTACCCATGTTTCACTGCTATGTATAATACTGTCTCCAGCAACATGTACCCATGTTTCACTGCTATGTATAATACTGTCTCCAGCAACATGTACCCATGTTTCACTGCTATGTATAATACTGTCTCCAGCAACATGTACCCATGTTTCACTGCTATGTATAATACTGTCTCCAGCAACATGTACCCATGTTTCTCTGTTCTGTATAATACTGTCTCCAGCAACATGTACCCATGTTTCTCTGTTCCATATAATACTGACAGTTTGTCTAGATAATTAGCCTTGCAAAGTTCATACTTGGATCTCTGTAGTGTTACCTACCGAAGTTAAGAAATAATTAATTTTAATTTGTTCAATTAGCTCACAGTTTCTCTCATACAATTACTGTTTCATTTGCAACTGGTATGTGTATTGCACTCGCAGTAGTTGTATGTGGGTTAATACCCATTGACCCCTATAACTATAACTTTATTACAATCACATGCTGATCTGCAATAGAACACCCAGGATAACGAGAAAGGTGGGAAAATTTGTTATTTACCATATAGGTGTTGAAATCAAGCGTGCACAATTTATCAGTGTTATTTTACTGTATATAGAAGTCTGTTACCAAGAAACAATACAATATGATTGAATGCACAATGAGTACAGCTAGAATATTACATAAACCTTATAAGACCGACAGCCAACCGACAGCCAACCAACAGCCAACCGACAGCCAACCGACAGCCAGCCAACTGAACAGCTAACCAACAAAGCATTAAAGAGACAACCGATCATCGGTTTGTTCCATAAAAAGCAAACTTTATCAATTATGTATTATGTTACATAAAGATATAGGATTACAAATTATAGGATTTTCCCCTACGGACTAATGTGACAGATGTCAGACAGTGGGGGTTGAGATGTCAGACAGTGGGGGTTGAGATGTCAGACAGTGGGGGTTGAGATGTCAGACAGTGGGGGTTGAGATGTCAGACAGTGGGGGTTGAGATGTCAGACAGTGGGGGTTGATTGTCGGGAATTACTGGGAAATTGTCGTCATTTAATCTGTGATTTTACCTTGAGTTCTGCATTCAGCAACTTCTTTCCTGCTTTCGGGGACTTCTTTTGTAAATAATTGATACCTAATTTGTGGCCTTTTTGTCTTTATGTAAGTAAATTATAATGCATTTTTTTTGTTGATGTAATATCATTATTTTGTGTCTGAGACTAAGCTATAATTCCTTGTTGTTAACACTCTCATTTATGTCCCTTGCCTCTCTTCCTGTGTGTTCTCTTGTCAGGCATTATCCATCAATCTCAAATAGAAAACGACAGCAAAACATCGTCTGAAGCATCTCAATCTGAGCTAAATCTCATCTCAAATATTGTCACATGTCACTTGTCTTAAAAATTTCAGTTAAATTTCCATGGTAGTCAGTAGACTAAAAAAAGTGAGAACACAATGCTGAAACCTAATTCTAAGTTTATAATTATTACTGTAAAATATCAAAGGGCTTGAACTTCAGATTGTTCCTTATATATTTAGGCTTCAATTTGAGCCAATATTTCAATTTGAGCCAATATTTCAATTTGAGCAAATATTTCAATTTGATCTGAGATTTCCTCTTTGAGCTGAGATTTCCTCTTGAGATTCTCCTGGAGATCAGGGCCCAATCTCCCTAAACATCTCAATCTGAGCTTAAACTCATTTCTGACATCATCAAGAAAAAGTCAGAATAATAATTATGTGATAATATTCCTTCAATCAAGTTTTGATTTAATGCTGTAATGGAGAACTTAGTTAAACAAAGATGATAGCTTCTTTCATACATGTATGCCCTTAGTCTCCCTGATTGTTAAGAAGCAAGTTGGCTGTTACTACATTGCAGCTGGCACCCACAGTACATGTGCTTTTGGTAAAATCAGACCCGGTGATTATAAACATTGGAGTACGTACTCCATGCTCCAACTCGTACTCCGTATAGTGAAACCCCATGAAGCCGGTGTATCCACGGTACCGGTGTATGTAATTTCTCATGAAATTGTAGATTCTTTTTCTCGTGACATTGCCTGCAGGATTGTTTACAATAACTGACGAGTAAATTAAATAAATAAATACGAAATGGACCAATTTCTGAATGAAATCACAACAAAAACTTGCACCATGCCTTCACTACGAGTAAATCCTTATTTAATCGGCAATGTTTGACATGCATGTATTCAATGCTCGCTTGTTTATTTATCAAACATAATTTTGACAGCTATGACATCATCCATTGATAAAAAGGGTCGTGTGCAACTTTTGGCGGGAAAAAATCAGCTTGTCAACAAACTGGACCAAATTTACTTGGAAAAAGTTATTGTTGCACCGGATAGATGGGGTTATTTCCCTTTCCTGAAAATTTACATGGTGTTTGTTTACATGTATTTTTTCCGATTCCAAAGGTCATTTGATGTGATTTTGCAGTTTTATTAAAGATTAAAGGTCATTTTAGCAGTTTCCAACAAAATATGTATCGAGGAGTTAGTGATTTATATTTATTTTGTCAATTTCGTTTGATACACCGGCTGCATGAGGTTCAAGGCTACTCCAATTGGCGCATTTCTTAGTTACAAAAACTGCTGTAACTTCTTTATTACTGAATGGAGACATATAAACTGGGGGTTCATTTTCTTAGTTAGACCATTTGCTACAAGTTGGTGTTGGTTTTGATGCAAAATTCGATAAAAAACTGTTTTTCAAATTTGAGTAGCCTTGATGCTCATGCAGCCGTTGTATTAAACGAAATTGACAAAATAAATATAAATCACTAACTCTTCGACACATGTTTTGTTGGAAACTGCTAAAATGACCTTTAATCTTAAATAAAACTGCAAAATCACATCAAATGACCTTTGGAATCGGAAAAAATACATGTAAACAAACACCATGTAAAATTTCAGGAAAGGGAAATAACCCCATCAAGCCGGTGCAACAATAACTTTTTACAAGTAAATTTGGTCCAGTTTGTTGACAAATTGATTTTTTCACGCCAAAAGTTGCACACGACCCTTTTTATCAATGGATGACGTCATAGCTGTCAAAATTATGTTTGATAAATAAACAAGCGAACATTGAATACATGCATGTCAAACATTGCCGATTAAATAAGGATTTACTCGTAGTGAAGGCATGGTGTAAGTTTTTGTTATGATTTCATTCAGAAATTGGTCCATTTCGTATTTAGTTATTTAATTTACTCGTCAGTTATTGTAACAATCCTGCAGGCAATGTCACCAGAAAAAGAATCTACAATTTCATGAGAAATTACATACACCGGTACCGTGGATACACCGGCTTCATGGGGTTTCACTATATGTATCCTTCTTTCCTATAATTTCGTGAATTCCTATGGTTTCGTGAACCCTGTTTGACAAATTTCTGCTAAACGTGCAGGTCCAAAATTATTGACAAATGATTGAAGAAGTTAAAAAAATGATCTTCCATAAAAATTTTAGCATACGTCACTTTCAAACAAATTTTAATGGAAAAAATATAAAATACCCCTAAAATTCAGTTACACAGAGAAGCAGATGACCCCATGTCTATAATTTCATCATTTATGTGCGTCAGAATCATCACACAGCCACCATTTTGTGAATACACATGCTAGAAGAACCCCCAATGGAATTCCGCTGTGAACTAATAAAAACAGAGTCCCAGAATGAGTTTTACTGACCAGCCAATCAGAATTCACGAATCTTTAGGAAACTTGTCTTCTGATTGAGGAGCTGGAGTCCACTCTGTAAGATGGCTGCTACTTGGAAAATACGATGGTTGTTTATCATGTTTTGTATTTAACTTGTTGGGAGCGGTTCAGGCATTTGTTTCATTGTAGAAAAATGTTTATAAATCAACAAACAAGTGAGCATTCTCCAAAAACAAGTCTTATGTTCACGAATTCACAGGAAAGCAGGCTAGCTATAGTGAAACCCCATGAAGCCGGTGTATCCACGTACTGGTGTATGTAATTTTCTCATGAAATTGTAGATTCTTTTTCTCGTGACATTGCTTGCAGGATTGTTTACAATAAGTGACGAGTAAATTAAATAAATAAATACGAAATGGACCAATTTCTGAATGAAATCACAACAAAAACTTACACCATTCACTTCACTACCAGTAAATCCTTATTTAATTGGCAATGTTTGACATGCATGTATTCAATGCTCGCTTGTTTATTTATCAAACATAATTTTGACAGCTATGACGTCATCCATTGATAAAAAGGGTCGTGTGCAACTTTTGGCGGGGGGGGGGGAAATCAACTTGTCAACAAACTGGACCAAATTTACTTGGAAAATGTTATCGTTGCACCGGCAACATGGGGTTATCTCCCTTTCCTGAAAATTTGACATGGTGTTTGTTTACATGTATTTTTTCCTATTCCAAAGGTCATTTGATGTGATTTTGCAGTTTTATTAAAGATTAAAGGTCATTTAAGCAGTTTCCAACAAAATATGCGTCACAGAGTTTGTGATTTATATTTATTTTGTCAATTTCTTTTGATACACCGGTTACATGAGCTTCAAGGCTAGTATGAAGTTTGAGTATGAGTATGAGAAATTTTTATAATCATCGGGCCAGGTCTTCTAATGCATGCATAACACCTGTAACCAAGGTCCTGTGGAGAATTCTTGGTCAGAGAAATTAAGCAATGACCCTGACCCTGACAGAATTCAAACCCCTGATCCCTCAATCCCTTAAATAGTGCACGCCTCTAAGCCTCTAGACAATTGCCCCCCCCCCCCACTTAAAATATGTCAAACTATGTTGCCTCTTTAAATACAGTTGTTATTACTATTAATATAAACTTCTGATTCTGACTGTTTCTCTCATAATTGGTAATTACTGAAAGCAATTAATTTGGTTATGTCATTTGATTCTCGTTTTCTGTGTATAATATACATGATGAGTGTATTATTTCCTAATATTACCTCAAGTATAATCCTACTTCATTCTGATTCTGTTTACATTCTAATATGACAACGTTGTCATGGTAATGGAGAATTGTACTCTGATGCCAACATTAAGTGAACGATATGTTTGTAACCACATACAATTTATCTTAATGAGTTATTGTTACCTGATCGGAGGTTTGTGATTGGAGGTTTGTGATCGTAGGTTTGTGATCGGAGGTTTGTGATCGGAGGTTTGTGATCGGAGGTTTGTGCTCTATGTTGATTCAGTATAATATGTATTATATAACCAATCGTAATTAGTTTGTATTTTATCATGACGGGGATAAAGTTTTCTGGTTGTTCACTGTAGAATGTCTATAAATATGATGTCAAACATAATCGTATTGACATAAAATTCATGTACAGTCTGTTCAAATTTAAATGTGAATGGTCATAAACATAAGCTTGTCTGTCAGGTAAAATTTGTTTATCTAGGTTTAAATGGGTGTAGCTGAGTTAACTGTAGTCCCAACTATTCTATAGCCCCCCCCCCCCCAAAAAAAAGTCACAGACCACAAATCAAAATGAAAAATTGTGAAACATGAAAAGAGAAAAAACTCAACAGCGATAAACATGACACAGTCTACTCTGACAACCAGCAGGCTCAGTCAAATTTGAACACAATAGGAGCATTTAGAGCCAACAGACATCAACAACAACAAGCAATGGAACACTGCCCGTCCCTAGATTTGCCACTTATTGCCACCCTCAGAGTAGGTGGAGTATTTAGACAATTTTCCACCTAAATTTCCACCAAAATGCCACCTATATAAAGTCCATGAAAAAAAATGAAAGGGTGGCAAGTAGTGGAAAATTTTCCACCTAATTCCACCTATTTCCACCAAAAGGGTGGAAATTTTATTTTCCACTAGATGCCACCTATTTCCACCAATGGCCACCTAAAGGGTGGACAGTAGGTGGAGTATTTAGACAATTTTCCACCTAATGCTACCCTTAGGTGGAAAAATCATTTTCCACCAGTTGCCACCTATTTCCACCTATTGCCACCAAAAGGGTGGACAGTAGGTGGAGTATTTAGACAATTTTCCACTTAATGCCACCTTTTAGGTGGAAAGTTGGTTTTCCACTAGTTGCCACCTAATGCCACCTAATGGTGGAAAGTAGTGGCATATTACGACATGTTTCCACCTAATAGGTGGCAATAGCTGGCATCAAGTGGAAATTGGTGGAATCTGCAAGAAAGTCCTGGTGTACCTTAAAAGGCATATAAACATATATTCATTTAATAAGGTCTGTTTATTTTAATAAATATGTCAAACAAGTTGTATCAAAATTTCATATGTTAGTTCCTTGAGCTTATTGACGGTTTCAGCAGGCACTTTAAAACTCCAAATTTCGGTTTTGATTGTGGCTGGCCACTTCTCTACTAGCAAGCAATCTGCAAAATCAATGTTATATTTTATACAAATATGAAATTGTAAAAAAACAAGATGTTTTTTAAACATGTATGCCCCATGGATGTTCAATAGTCAAAATGGGTAAAGGTCACCATTACCACGACCTTAAATGACATCAAAATCAATGGGGACATTTGCTGTTGCTGGAAAACCTGTATGTAAAGTTTGAAGATCCTAGCGTTTGTTGGACATGGAACAGAAAACATACATTCAGTCTAGCAAATGACCAACAGACATACATGCTATATTAAAGTAAATACATTTAAAGCCATTGTGGTGACAACTCCAAACTGCAGCACAAAAATGTCATTATTTTCTTTAATAATATTTTGTTTCAATTGAAAAACTAGATGCTAGATGCTAGATGCTAGAAGCTCTTACCTTAAAAAATCCAACTTTTTTTGTCCACCAATCCTGGTCTTGCATCCACTTCAGCCGCCCCTTTCCTTAAGCCAAACAAGGAGTGGCCTTTCTGTTGCCCCCTTTTTGGGCAGTTTTAATAAATTGCAGCTTTGCCATTACTTCAGCCTAAAAAGTCAATATTCACATATATAAAAGACTTTCCAAAATGTTACACTGCTATAATAAAGTGTTTCTATTAAGCACATGAGTGTATTAAGATGGCCCTTTTGTGATTGCTGCTTTGATCTACATTTGCAGTGAACTACAATGATTAAACCATCAATGGAAGAGCATCCCCTAAGAATTATTTATCAGTAATTAGGTCAAAATCAATTCACTTATTGTAGGGCCATCACATTAACATTATGCTATCCTGGCCCCTCTGTATAATGATCTATTCATTAGTTCTCACTTTGGAAGTAAACCATTATTCTAAAATTTATATGACTTGAATTACCTTGGTAAAGCCATTGTACTGTACACCAGCCATTGGTCACTCACACCAGCCAGGTTCAAATTTCTCCATAATAAAAGTGCTGTAATATTTCTTCCATCAAATCATTTGACTCTCTTTGTTACCTGCAATTTATAACATATGTCATATATATATATATATATATTTTTTTATTTTTTTAAACCACGGAAGTAAATTTAAGTTAATTATAAATTAGGATTTTAATTATGTAACAGTTGCAAAGAAATACTAATAACTTAGATGCTCATCGCAGTTAATTTACATCCCAACATAATGAACATATTATTGTCGTGAACCAGCAATACCTAATGAGCCAGACATTATACTGAGAAAAGTATCAGCTTGATAAATAAACTTTAAACTTCATCCATTAACAGTCATTATAAGTCTGCATTTTGGCCAATAATTATGACATTTAATGATAACTAACAAGTCCATGATGATACTGGTTCTTTACAGGACCCAAAGGGGCTGACATTTAGGGTTTATAATCTTTTTTTTTCAAATCAAATCTTTGAATTCTATTATGCAACAATTTGGTTATCACAATTTTAGTTTTATGACATGTTTTCATTATTGATATTATGCATCTTAGCTCATTGAAACAGCTATAGTTTAAAATGTTGATAAATTACATTAAAAGTAATATAATCAGGAGGGGGCTAAAAGCAAATAAACTTACTTACCATACACTGAAGTTAGTTCCATTGTTTACACTCTTCTTCATAAAATTGTTTGTTTAATCCTCTAAGTTTCTCAAATTATGTCATTTGTAATTAACAACACTGAAACTCCTGTCATTAGTTAAAAGTGCAATCATTTTAAACAACTAAATTTATAAGCAAACACTGAAAAACAATCAATGAGACCAGTTAAAACCCTGATCTTCTTGAAAATATTTGAATATGTAGGTCAAGCATTGACTGTATCGCTCTGATTGGAAGAGTCCATTTTGAAATAAGTCTTATAACTGGGTGTTTTCAAATTGTGAAGGATAAAACTTATTACCTCCATATTAATATATCACATACATATTCTAAGAAAGTGGGATTTGTTATTATATTTATCATTTATAAAAAGATGTATGTACTTGTCATTGTTATCATGTAGGGCTAAATGTGTGGGTAATTATTTACACTCGGTCATACTCCCCCTTGTAGATAGACCCTACCTTTGTGTAATTCAAACTGTTTATCAGCTACTCTGAATCACCATCAGGTCAGTTAATTCAGAGAAAGGCAAGTGTGTTTGTTTACATGCTGCTCTTCTGATAAATGCTTGGATGTGTATTTCAATACAAATTTTCTTCGAGTTTTCACAGAGAGGTCTACAGCTTTTCATTGTTAATCAGATAGGGCTGTAATAAATGGGGTTAATCATAGCCATCCATATTCTTGTAAATCCTTTTTTATCATGGGAAAGATGAGAGAAAATTAATTCATGCCAGCACATTGTAGAAAAACAACATATTTCATGTCTGTAATTTGATTACTAATTTTTATTTGCATTCAATAGATGAAATTAAACATGAAGTAAATTATTTAACTTAATAAATAACTTATAACTAATCCAAATAACTAAATTATTAAATTTAGATAAGAACCAGCAAAATTCAGAACTGGACTAACCTGAAGTTCAAACAATGACTTATTTATTATAAAAGAAGATTTGAATGCTGGGTATACAGTTTAACCTCTCCAGAGGGCAACATTAACTTCTCTAATGCAACATAATGATTTTGTTAAAAAAGTAATCATATACTATACATTGTACCTCTCCAGAGCACCAACCTCTGTACAACAATCAAATTTTGTGTTTATAGCCCCTTATTTACTAAGCTAGTTATTATGGACATTTATTTAGGCTTCTTTTGGGGCATAAGCGTTTACCTTTAGGTAGTCTTGTTTTGTAAAGAAACCAAAGTTATACTGAAAATAATACAGTATCATCATATTAACTTTTACTGATATTAGTCAATCCACATAAAGTTACAGCAGTAAGTTTGCTAAAAATTGTCTAAGTTTTTTTGCCATTCATTTGCCACCCATTTTCCATCATGAAAATAAACTGAGTCCCCATCCTTGACTGCCTAAAATTGGCAGAGTTTTTTTCCACCTATTTGCCACTCAGAAAATAGTCTAAGTTCCCCTTTCCACCATTTTTCCACCAAAAGCTACACATTTTCCACCATAAAAATTAACTGAGTTCATTTTTCCACCAGATTCCACTTATTTTCCACCATAAAGAAAATCTATGTTTAAATTTACACCTATTGCCACCTAAATGCCAGTCAAATAGGTGGCATTAAGTGGCATATTTTCCACTCTAGTGGAAAAAATTACAAAAAGGGTGGTATTTCTTCATTTTCCAGCTAATGCCACTTATTTCCACCTAATGCCACCCTTTTTTGGTGGAAATAAGTGGCAATAGGTGGCATTAAGTGGCAAATCTAGGGACGGGTGATGCTTCTCCACATCTAGAGCAATACAAGGGCTCTGAGTGTATAAGTATGGATGTACTTCAATTTAGAGAGGCATGTACCATAGTTTTGCACTAAGCGCTCCAATACCTTCAGGGAGCTGCAAATATTGGCCATTAGAGGGTGTTGCTCTACAGAGGTTAAATTTATAGTTAACATAATTCTATTTAAGGAAATTATGAAGGTGTTTTTTGAGAGAGGTTGTAATACTGCTCAACATATGACTGCTATGGAGATGTTTTGCTGTATTTAAAATTGTCAACACTGTGTGATAATTGCTTGATTTTCTTGTATTTTTTCAGATTAAATCATCCAAACATTGTGCGACTGACAGATGTGTTTGAAGACAAAGATTATGTCTACTTGATAATGGAACTGTAAGTATTATATACAGTATATGTAAACTGGGTATACTCCATTCATATGTAGCATGGTGGTCGAGCGAATACCCCCCCCCCCACCCCTCCCCACCCCCCGCTTGACAACTGATCGAGAGGTCCCTGGTTCAATCCTCGGCCTGGGGACTGACTGTCTTCCCTGTGTACATTACTTGAAATATAATCACCAAATAGGCAGTTCCTTTGTATGGATAAAATCACCAAATAGGCAGTTCCTTTGTATGGATAAAATCACCAAATAGGCAGTTCCTTTGTATGGATAAAATCACCAAATAGGCAGTTCCTTTGTATGGATAAAATCACTAAATAGGCAGTTCCTTTGTATGGATAAAATCACCAAATAGGTAGTTCCTTTGTTTGGATAAAATCGAGATCTGACCACAGAGCTATAGCCTTTGGGTATTCACTATATATAAAGTCTATGGCTTAAGGTGCAATGTGACTGCCCAACCTTTGTTTTTGATCTATAGAATCTACATGTATTAACTAAGTCGGAGATGTTGCGGAGATTGTTCTACTTGACTTTAGTCTGGAATACATTTATAATACAGCTTAATGATATTAGTCGGCGATTTAAGGTTGTGTCACATGTGTGAATGTACCGACTCCCTGATACCTTCACTGTGCTAAACGGTGTTCAATACAATCCTCTTGACAAGTTTAAATCATTGATTAAGTTATACTGTAAAATAATTTAATAATGGGACTAAATTTAGTGGTTTTGGTAAAAAAGACCATTTCGAGGGGACTTTAATTCGTGGATTTTGCATTTCAGGCAATAAATACAAGGGTCAAAATTAATGTTCCATGGGATTTGATTTTGTGGTTAAAGATGAACCACGAAATCCATGAAATTTAATCCCTCATGAAAAATGCTGATTTTACAGTAGATGTTTCATTGGTAAGCATGTGGTAACCTCATGTTTTATCACTATGTGGGAGTTTAATTGGCTATTGTATGGAGTATCCTCAGTTTCCAGTGGTTCTGTGTCTAAAACCACTTCTTAGATTAAAAGCGCCATATGTCTAAGACTCTATGACTTTATAAAAACAAACAATTAAGTCACTTGCTGCCATTGGCTTTCATGCTTGAAAAATTAGCTGTTTAAAATTTGACTTTATAGCATGGCTTGACACTTAACTATTTTGGTCACTGGTACGACACAAAAGAAGTGTTAAATTTGTAAACAAAACAGCTACTCAGGTCCTTCAAGACTTTCACTGGTCCTTGATTTTCACTGGCCTTGGGCCAGCGGACCTGTGTTAGTGTTGTCTCAGCCCTGGATAATCTGATCATTTTCCATAAGATATGTTCTCTTTTTTCTGAAAACCATAATTAGCTCTTAGTTAGATGCCTAGTCAGGTTACCATGACATTTAAATAGTGATTTTAAAGCCCCCCCCCCATAAGAAATAACCCCATAAACAATAAAATATGGTTACCTGTATCAGTTTTTCAGTATCAAATCCCCTATTACTGTAAAATCATTTAATTTCGTTAGGACAAAATTTCGTGGTTTTGGTAAAAAAGACAATTTCGTTGGGACTTGAATTTGTGGATTTTGCATTTCAGGTAATAAAACAAGGGTCAAAATTAATGTTTGTTGGGATTAAATTTCGTGGTTGAATGTGGACCACGAAATCCACGAAATTTAATCCCCCACAAAAATTAATGATTTTACAGTATGCAAGAATTGAATTCATCAGAATTTGGCCTTATTATTGAGTCAATAATCATAGGTCTGTAAGTGGGTCTGGAACTAAAAACCATTAAAGCTGTCATTTCGGGAAAGTTAAAATCTTTATAGTCAAAGTACTGGTAAATGTAAACTTAAGTCAGTCTTGAGATGTTGATTACTGTTATTAATTATTAATTTCGTGGGGGAGTAAATTTCATGGATTTCGTGGTGCACATTCAACCACAAAATCAAATCTCATCAATTAATAAGTTTGACCCTGCAAAATCCACTAATAAACGTCCCATCAAAATGGTATTTTTTCCAAAACCACGAAATTTCGTCCAAGCAAAATTAAATGATTTTACGGTATATTACTGTTGTTTTCAGGGTAACTGGTGGTGAACTATTTGATCGTATCGTGGAGAAAGGCAGCTATACAGAGCGTGATGCAAGCTTACTTATAAAACAAGTCTTGGAAGCTGTTGATTATATGCATGAAAAAGGCATCGTACATCGAGATTTAAAGGTAATTCTTACATTATGGTCATACTAGGATATTATCGTACATCAAGATTTAAAGGTAATTCTTACATTATGGTCATACTAGGATATTATCGTACATCGAGATTTAAAGGTAATTCTTACATTATGGTCATACTAGGATATTATCGTACATCAAGATTTAAAGGTAATTCTTACATTATGGTCATACTAGGATATTATCGTTCATCGAGATTTAAAGGTAATTCTAACATTATGTCCAAATTAGGACTTTACAAATACAGGCGTTTGTTGCCTAAGCAAAGCTCTACATAGCACTTTCAAGGGGAATCAATCCATGCCAACTATATTTAATCGAATGGGAGGTAACTGAATAAAGGCGCTCGTTAACGCTTTGCTTAGGAAACGGGCATCTGATTATACCAATAAAACTGTAAAACAGTTTAATTGTATCTCTCCAAGCAGACGACGTGTGGCCATTTTGCTTTTTTGTGGCCATCTTGCTTTTTTCAGCCATCTTGAAGTTTCCCCATCATGTCTGACAAAGTCTATATTGTGGGGTTTATCACCCTTGGTTTGAAGGTTTACCTTGCTGCTTTGGTGAATATTTCTTTGTAATGAAGATGACATTGCTAGGGTGGAAAGATGACCGAGTGGTATAAATGCTCTGAACTACAAATTAGTCAGGAGGTCCATGGTTAGAATCTCTTCTGGGGCACTGGAAAACTAAGCAATTATATTCATGTATAACATTTAAAATCATGTCAATTTCTCCAAGCAAAGACACTGGGCTCCTCCGGAGAATATTAGGCTTTTGCTGTTTCCCAAAATGGAAAAAGTCTACTTTCATAATGTTTAGTGTTGCTCTAAGATTGTTCCATTGTGACGAGGCTGGTGATAGGGGACTTCATTTACTGTACAAACTAATGAGGTCTCTTGAAATGATACTTGTTATAATACATGGGGGACTTCTTCTCTTTTATACTCTCATCTTGTGTCTTGCTTAATTAACTCTGTTTTGTTCCGGGTTTTGTTATAAACCATGGCAGTATGTTGTTGACCACAAAGTCCTTATTAGGCTTTCTATGTTTTTGTTATTGTGATAATTATAGAGTATACAGTTTAAAACAGATGCTTTATTTGTATGATAAAAAACAAATTCCATTTATAGATAATATGTGATGATATTACGGCTACAAAAGGCCGAGAACCAGCCAACCAATATAAATAAAATTTATTTTATTAAAAACAAAGTTGCATTAGATAACTGTATCACAGATATACAGATTCGGTCAGTGCATAAATGTTTGTAAATTTGACAAATTGTTTTGTGGGTTTTTTTTGCAAACAAGGCTTAATGTGATTCCCAGCTTAAAGATTTTGGAACTTAGAGGTCTGCAAAGATGCTTGTCTAGACCCGATACTTATAATCCATTTGTTTGGAGTATTTTAAATAAAATGACACAAAGTTTCACCTTACAGTTATGACACAGCATGCAAACTCCTTGTCCGTAGCTTAAAGGTCAAGGTCACTTTTTATGCCCCCGAATTGATAGATTGGGCGGCATATAGTGATTCACCTGTCCGTCCATTCGTCCGTATGAGGTTTATCTGATCGCCCGTTTCTTCTAACATCAGTATGGCTTTCTACAAAGCTTTCATACTTTCAGGGATGTTATATTGGAACGGTCTTCACACACTTATATTACCTAACTTCATTCTTACCTTCACTTTGACCTAATTTTGGACTTTGACTTATTAAAGGGCCATGTTCTTGGTTAACCCAAACTCCCTGTTTCTTCTTACATCAATATGTCTTTCTACCAAGCGTTCATTCTTGGATGGGTGTTGTATTAGAACACTGTCAACACACTTATATCATTTCATGGATTTCGTGGTTCATCTTTAAACATGAAATCAAATCCCATCGAACAATTTTTTTGGCCCTTGTATTTACTAACTCAAATACAAAATCCAAGAATTTTAAGGTCCCATTGAAATGGTATTTTTTACCAAAACTACGAAATTATGTCCCATTAAATGATTTTACCGTATGTTTGCTTTTTATTTGCAGCCAGAAAACTTACTATATTATAGTAATGAACCTAGTTCTAAAATCATGATAAGTGATTTCGGTTTATCAAAGATAGAAGATTCGGGTACCATGGCAACAGCTTGTGGAACCCCTGGTTACGTGGGTAAGTGACCCCTTTTTATGTCCTGGCCCCTTATTCACACCTCTTCCTAGAGAAAATGGGTATGTGCCCTGAACAATTGTTTGTTGGTCATACAGTGGGGCAAATAAATGGTTCAGTAACTAAATCAGAAATTTTCACAATATTGCAAATTTCTTGTCCTGAAGTAGTTTGCATGGTATACATTTTCGCGATTATTTAATTTCAGAAAGACTTACTCTGAGACTCTGTGTTTCAAATTTACTGCCATATGCATTGTTTAAGCTGACACCAACATAAAATTTCAATATTAACTTCACGATGATTTCAGGAATATGGAGAAAGTTAATCCATCTCAAAATGTTTTGATAATTTTGGCATGCAAGTGGTCCTTGATTGGAAAATAATAATATTCTATTATTTTCTAAATAAGTCGTGACCAATGGACGACCCTTATTGATTTTTAGGAAAGTAGGTCAATGGAACATAAATATTTATAATTACACTGCCTTTGGGACAGACTTAATATTTTATGATCATCTCCTAATAAGATGTGCATAATGTCTGGGTTATACCTGGGTCGCAAGTTTCCCAGGTGCCGTCAGATCAGCAATGTATATTTCAAAATGATTTAAACCTGTTACTATGGCCCACCACCCAATGACCAGCTCATGTCTGTCTGAAATCCAGCTTGATTAAACCAAAGTACCGGTATGCTGTCTCATAATGAGATCGTGATTTCATGTGTGACCCAGGACACTGGTGTAAAGTTTATTGTTGTATGGGTATACCTTCTATTTACAGCCCCTGAAGTTTTAGCTCAACAGCCGTATGGCAAGGAAGTAGATTGCTGGTCCATAGGTGTAATAGCATATATATTGTAAGTATACACACTAATGCTTAAATTTGAGGCCTTTACATATATAGGCAATGTGCTATCGAGCGCTACACTAAGAAATGACTTGCTTCAAAAAAGCGCTTCGTAAATACTTGGCTAGCGGCGAGCGCTCGCAGCTATTATACTGTTGCGTAGCAAAGCGCTACCGAGCTATGGTTTGCTATCGGCGAACCTGTTCACTGATAGTATGTCGTTGCCTAGATGTAGTAAAGCGCTGCTAAAAAGCGCTTGATAGCAGCTTGGCTATTTAATAGGCTCCTGGTGTAATAGTGAATTTCAAGCCTGTTATTGTCAGACGGAAAAAAAAATCGTATGAGGGTATTATGCATAAGAAATTTCACCTGAGAATTGAAATCACTATCTGGCTCAAAAATGTGTACTCAATCGTTATAGTATTTAGGACTTCAAAATTGTTGTTAAAAAAAGTTAAGTTACCAATTTTCTAGGGCTCTTTTCAGCTGTGAGGCCGCTCAAGCATCCTTTGACATTTTAACTCCCCTGGTCATTGGGCTACATATGGAAACCTACACTCGTGTCTCCCTGGGGAGACTATTTCTCTCCTGTGGTGTGGCAGCCAACATCGATCTGCGGCGCCCAGGAATAGACACTGCCCTCACAGGTACCATTTTACACCATGGTGGAGTGGAGCTGTGGGTCTTGCTCAGAGATTTTGACCAGTGGTCCAGAGGGGGATCGAACCCGGGACCTCTCGATCCCGAAGCGCGCGCCCTACCTCTAGGCCACCGCTCCCCACTCCTATTGTATTGTTATCATCAGGACATGTTTAATCTGCGATCGAGAACTTAAACCTTATATATCAGTATTTGGGCAATTATTGTTATAGCTTCGCCAAAGGCTTGTTAATTGAGCAAAAAATGAAATATCGTAGCCTAAGAAAATTGAAATAAACCTGTGTCCACCCCAGCATGAATATGAATAGAATAGAACAAGTCGGCAGGAAGTAGTAATAGTAGTTGACTTCTGTTACAATCTGAAGTGGAATGACGAAAATTTAGTAAAAGTAGCTGATTAATAGGAAAACTGTATTTAATATACACAATTAGCTTTAATAGTTATATATAAATGCAATGAAAACTACTTACGATTCCTGAAGCTCAATGACTGTTGGGCTGTCATTGGGGATACCTATTTTACAAACATCTTTAATTATGGCCTTAAAATGCTGTACATTGTACACTATCATCGTTATATAAACAGAATGGATTGCTTGTCGATCAGGTGTTTTCATCCTACATATAAAAGGAAAAAAAATGACAATAGCTTGATATAAATGCTGTATCTAGATGACATTTAACAGACCCAGAAATATGATTCCAAACCTCCTCTGTCATTTCCCATATTGAACAATTATTTACATTAGAATCTGATGGCAATCCATTGACCTTTGATATTATCTCCTGATTAATTGTGTTTTTGTTACAGTATATGTCAGAGTGATAGCATCCACTTTTATTACTCTTACATGAATAGGAACTGACATTATAAACCTATTTGTTATTTCATTATTCACCTGTTTGCTATATTAATGTTTGGAGTAACGAGGTTGGATCGCCATATTTTCTCTTTTCCCCCTTTTTTCTTGAAGAAAAAAAAACTTCTTACATTTTATTTGTAACACTGTTTATTATTATTTGATGACATAATGGTGACTTATGGTATTTACTTAAAGTAGAACAATACACATAAGTTGTTACCATTACAGATGAAAAAATAAATGATTACCGTTGGTAAAAAAACAGAGGGATTTTTTATGGATTTCCGTGTTCAGCTTTATTTCTCAAACAAATCTTACAACACGATATACTTTATGAATTCATTAAACAATATAATTGCCTTAATTAGCTAGACTTTTCGAGGGAAAAAAGTTGAGTTATTGCCCTGACATGATTGTACTGACGTGATTGTCCGCGTGCGTTGGTTATTGTCCTGACGTGATTGTCCGCGTGCCTTGGTTATTGTCCTGACGTGATTGTCCGCGTGAGTTGGTTATTGTCCTGACGTGATTGATCCTGTGCGTTGGTTATTGTCCTGACGTGATTGTCCGCGTGCCTTGGTTATTGTCCTGACGTGATTGTCCGCGTGAGTTGGTTATTGTCCTGACGTGATTGTTCCTGTGCGTTGGTTATTGTCCTGACGTGATTGTCCGCGTGCCTTGGTTATTGTCCTGACGTGATTGTCTGCGTGAGTTGGTTATTGTCCTGACGTGATTGTCTGCGTGAGTTGGTTATTGTCCTGACGTGATTGTTCCTGTGCGTTGGTTATTGTCCTGACGTGATTGTCCGCGTGCCTTGGTTATTGTCCTGACGTGATTGTCCGCGTGAGTTGGTTATTGTCCTGACGTGATTGTCTGCGTGAGTTGGTTATTGTCCTGACGTGATTGTCCGCGTGCGTTGGTTATTGTCCTGACGTGATTGTCTGCGTGTGTTGGTTATTGTCCTGACGTGATTGTTCCTGTGCGTTGGTTATTGTCCTGACGTGATTGTCCGCGTGCCTTGGTTATTGTCCTGACGTGATTGTTCCTGTGCGTTGGTTATTGTCCTGACGTGATTGTCCGCGTGCCTTGGTTATTGTCCTGACGTGATTGTCTGCGTAAGTTGGTTATTGTCCTGACGTGATTGTTCCTGTGCGTTGGTTATTGTCCTGATGTGATTGTCCCCGTGCGTTGGTTATTGTCCTGACGTGATTGTCCGCGTGAGTTGGTTATTGTCCTGACGTGATTGTCTGCGTGAGTTGGTTATTGTCCTGATGTGATTGTCTGCGTGAGTTGGTTATTGTCCTGACGTGATTGTCTGCGTGAGTTGGTTATTGTCCTGATGTGATTGTCTGTGTGCATTGGTTATTGTCCTGATGTGATTGTCCGCGTGCCTTGGTTATTGTCCTGACGTGATTGTCTGCGTGAGTTGGTTATTGTCCTGATGTGATTGTCTGTGTGCATTGGTTATTGTCCTGACGTGATTGTTCCTGTGCGTTGGTTATTGTCCTGACGTGATTGTCCGCGTGCCTTGGTTATTGTCCTGACGTGATTGTCCGCGTGAGTTGGTTATTGTCCTGACGTGATTGTCCGCGTGAGTTGGTTATTGTCCTGACGTGATTGTCCGCGTGCCTTGGTTATTGTCCTGACGTGATTGTCCCCGTGCGTTGGTTATTGTCCTGACGTGATTGTCTGCGTGTGTTGGTTATTGTCCTGACGTGATTGTTCCCGTGCGTTGGTTATTGTCCTGACGTGATTGTTCCCGTGCGTTGGATATTGTCCTGACGTGATTGTCCCTGTGCGTTGGTTATTGTCCTGACGTGATTGTTCCTGTGAGTTGGTTATTGTCCTGACGTGATTGTCCGCGTGCATTGGTTATTGTCCTGACGTGATTGTCCGCGTGCCTTGGTTATTGTCCTGACGTGATTGTCCGCGTGCATTGGTTATTGTCCTGACGTGATTGTTCCTGTGAGTTGGTTATTGTCCTGACGTGATTGTCCGCGTGCATTGGTTATTGTCCTGACGTGATTGTCTGCGTGAGTTGGTTATTGTCCTGACGTGATTGTCCGCGTGCATTGGTTATTGTCCTGGCGTGATTGTCCGCGTGAGTTGGTTATTGTCCTGACGTGATTGTCCGCGTGCATTGGTTATTGTCCTGATGTGATTGTCCGCGTGAGTTGGTTATTGTCCTGATGTGATTGTCCGCGTGAGTTGGTTATTGTCCTGACGTGATTGTCCGCGTGCATTGGTTATTGTCCTGATGTGATTGTCCGCGTGAGTTGGTTATTGTCCTGACGTGATTGTCCTGACGTGATTGTCCCTGCGCCTTGGTTAACTTTTAATTGTCAGAGTCATTTTCTGAAAGACTATCGAAGGTATCCACATGAAACTAAGCATAGTTATTCACCATCACAAGATGAGTCCATACTGATTAGGCTGATAACCCTGTAACCTGTATACATTGATTTATCTGGCCCTTGTTATGATGACCCTGTGACCTGTATAAATTGATTTATCTGGCCCTTGGTATGATGACCCTGTGACCTGTATAAATTGATTTATCTGGCCCTTGTTACCATCAAATACAAGAAAGTGTCCAGCACTTGTAGGCTGTGCTCTTATTTTTGTTACAATGTTTGTAAACATTATTTGAACTCATCAGCCCCTTCCTGATGTATGTAGCTATAGATTATGTGGATGTTTATATTTTTAGATTATGTGGGTATCCACCATTCTATGATGAGAATGATGCTGCATTGTTTCAACAGATCCTGAAAGCTGATTTTGAGTTTGATTCTCCATATTGGGACCTCATATCAGAGTCAGGTAACTATAGGTTGTCATGGTTACATATGGGTATCTGTGTCATTGTCCGATATCTATGGTGACACTGTACGAGGTATTGTGTGAAATCATTGACCTGGAGCCTGTTGCCTAACCAAGGTGCTACCGAGAACTTTTTGGTAGCCCTTTTCTAGGTCTATTCAGTGACACGCCACCAGTGAGCTGCGAGTGCTTGCCAAAAGCACCGTTTCTCCAGCACTTTGCTAGGGGAGAGATTTCTTTTGCAACGGACCAGTTCTGTAGTGCTCAATACCCCACACTTTGTTACGCAACAGGCTGTTAGCGGTAAGCACATGCCAGTAGCCTATAATTTTTTTACTTTTCCGCTTATTTACAGTAACATATATATAGTGTTTATTTGAAACAAGCCATTTCCTAGCATATATTAGGCAACAGGTTCCTGCCATGGACTCATGAATATTCGTGGCTAAACTTTAACATTGAATTTCTTCAAACTTACACCACTTTCATGTATAGTTGACTGTGAAGGATGGATTTTTTTCTTGGTCAAATTTTACGGCTCTTTGTTACTTTTGCTATACATCCTGATGGGGGCACCCATTTCCCATGGAAACATTTCTAGGTTATTACTGGGTCAGTTGTTTCCTAGATTAATCTACTTACTGGTATATAAAATAAATTGATTATATATTTGATAGTAATCGTTATTGATATGGTAGGTTTGTGGAGATTGTTCAGACAGATCTGTAAAGTATAATAAATGAGGCTATTACGTGAACATTCCAGTAATATAATACTAATTGATTAGCATACTTTCATATATAGTTAATTTGACTACCTGTTATACAGTACAACCTCTCCAGAACAGCCAACCTCTCCAGAACGGCCAACCTCTCCAGAACGGCCAATCTCTCCTGAACGGCCAATCTCTCCAGAACAGCCAACCTTGCCAGAACGGCCAATCTCCAGAACAGCCAACCTCCCGAGAACGGCCAACCTGTCCAGAACCGCCAACCTGTCCAGAACGACCAACCTCTCCAGAACGACCAACCTCTCCAGAACGGCCAACCTCTCCAGAACGTCCAATCTCTCCAGAACAGCCAACCTCGCCAGAACGGCCAATCTCCAGAACAGCCAACCTCCCCAGAACGGCCAACGTCTCCAGAATGGCAAACCTCTCCAGAACGGCCCTCTGTAGAGCACCAACCTCTCTAAACATTTCCATGAGCTTTAAACTATAAATATAGCCTCTGATGGGCAACAACCTCTAAATGTATTATTTACAATTGCCAATATATGTTGATCCTGATGGGGGTTGCTTTACAGAGGTTATACTGTATCTGAATACACTGTATCATTGGAAATAAATATTTGAGCTGGTATTCAAAAAGCATATACATGTACACAGAAAACTTCATGTATTTACAAAGCAGAGTAGACTTTTTTGAAAACGTTGAAACTCAATGATTCTGTTAAACGACCTTTTTGTTTTCATTGCTTAGCTAGGGTGGTCACTTAATACAATGACACTGTATTTACTTACATTTCAGCCAAAGAATTTATTCGTAACTTGATGTGTAAGGATCCAAAGAAGAGATTCAGCTGCAAACAAGCTATTGCCTTTCCATGGTATGTTATTGTCTTCTGTTATATCGCTGACATGCTAGTACTACCTATGACACAATTTTAAAACCAGTGTCTCGAAGCACTTCTTATAAGAACTATTTTCATGAAACTATGCTCATAAGAATCTTATGAGCATAGTTTCATGAAAATAGTAACTCGTCATGTTGACCGAACTAAAGTTGAAACAGCTTGTTTTACCATCAGTAAAGAGTAACTTTCTGAAAAAAAATTCTTGTTTTCTCAAAATATAGATTTTGTACTTACAACCTTTTCTTGTGTTAATATTCATCTGCCTGTCCATCTGATCCAACATGACATATTGGGCCTACAACACTAGGGCCTTATATTAAGGGCCTTTTGTCCAAGTTGAGGTTCACCCTGATGTCAGGATAAGATGTCTGTATCATTTTATGAATGTTTAGTTCTTCCAATTGCTGCTGCAATGATTATGTGTGTTAATGTTATTGTAGTTAAGTCAATTTACAGTACATGTACCTATTACAGCATTTTATAGGATTTACTTACACCCCCTCCTCAGGTATGCTGAATTTCTTCTTTGAAATTTAAACAAAACACAAAAACTCTTTGTATTTCTCATGTTTTCCTGAATCATTCAAATTTTTCATTTCAATTGAACCCAGAAAATGATAATGACGAATGCAGAGAAATCTATTGCACTTTTATGATTATAAACCTGTAATGCCTGGTCTCATGGATGACATGATGTCTGTTTCATATCTGGTGTAATCCTAGAAACAATTCCCAAACAACTCCTTATGTTTTCACAGTCTTCTGTTATGAACTACCGTGCAATTTTCAATTTTAATTAAAAGTCCTATTTTATGATACTGATTGAGGATTTTAATTCTATGTTTCTTCTAGAGGATAAAATCTTCATAATGCCAGAGCTCTGTACAAATACTGGACAAGTTCATCTTTATTTGTTGCATTTGAGTAAGACAATCTAAGTGTTTTGGCAATTCAGTTTTCATTCCTTCCGAATTAGCCAATGACCTTAAGCTTTGAGGACCTTATCTGTTTAAGAATGTGTATTATACCGTCCCGTCTTAAGTAAGGGGGGAATTGCTTTAGGGTCCTACAACTTTATATGGCCGCTGGTCATCATCAGTTGTTGACCTCTTTTGATTTTGAGATCAAAGGTCAAGGTTGAAGTGCCCTTCAATATAAATAAATGTACCATAATGTTTCTGATCAATAAATCAGGAATGGTTGGGCACTGGATCTGCAAACATAATAGAGAGATTGGTCACTATCAGTAATTGACTCCTGTTTCCTGTTTCTAATGATGTGATCTTATAGCGTACATTCAGTTTGCCACATACACATCACATGGTTAAATTAATGGTTACCGTAGGCCCATCTCTGCCAGGCGCCTGGCATTACGAGAAGGGATTCGGGAAGGTACTGTAAGCATGAAATATACGTAAGTGTCTCATAAGTCAGAACTGACTGGCCCTTTCAATAGGGGTGACACTATAATAAACAAACTTTACCATGGTATGCTCTTGTCCAATCAGATCAGATGACTTGCTTATGAATATTAATGACTTGCTTATGAATATTAATGACTTGCTTATGAATATTAATTAGGTATAATAATATGTATATATATATTGACTTGCATCTTCATGATAATATTTACTTTACTTATAGGATATCGGGTAATACGGCCCTGGACAAGAACATCCATGCTTCGGTCAGTGCACAAATGCAGAAGAACTTTATCAAGAGCAAATGGAAGCGTGCGTACAATGCTACAGCTGTGATACGGCAGATGAAGAAACTGGCCATGCACAAAGATGGACAAAATTTGAAGAAAGTACAACAATAGTTAGACCACGATGTGTTCATAAGGTGGTGATTGTTTGCTGATGCCATACAAGAGCTGGTTGGAGATTGAAGAGTTTCCTTTCCTTTATGGTGGACTGGTTATATAAGAGTGTTATATTTCTTGTAAGAAGCAGGGTTTTTAGAGGAGCACAGTCTATGTGTACATGTATATTGGACAGACATGGTGTCATCCTTTACACCAAGCAATCTTATCCAAATTTTACCATCTCGGACATGTTTTTGTCCTGCTTGGATACGGAGCAAAGGTTATGAGGTTGTCATTGTTACTATGTATGCATGACTGTAGGTCAGTAGGTGGACCAAATTTCATAAAATTTCATGTATGAAACAAGGGCTAATATTATCTTTGTTTCGCCGTGGCTTTAGTTATTTCGTTCAATCTTTTTGCATTATATTTCATGTGTTGTTTATATTCTTGTGAGTTGTTTTTGACTAATGTTTATCTTCTATACGTGAAGAAAATGTCTTTCATATCAAAGCTTTGTGTATGTGTTTATATATCCAGTGTTTTTGTATATCGTACAATTCTCAAATAGAGAGCTAGAGTCAATTAGTATAAGTGATAGTCATAGGTCAATTTTAAATCTTCATTTTGTAAATCATCTTATTTTAATAACTTACAAGTTTTGTTATTTCTATAAACATAGATCCAATTGCTATTACGTCTACATTCTCATTCATTAAAAAAAATATTCATAAAATCCTCATTTTTCATTACTGGAGCAGCTGCCAATAGTTTGAAGGTCTTCAATTTGAGCTGAATCTTAAACCTAGGTTCCACCTAGGCTTTAATAAAGACAGCTTGGATATTTTCACATGTCATTTAGATTACAATGTAATGGGCTCAATTTATTTCTGGAATCGCCTGCAAATTGACTGTATAAATTTACACACCATTATAATTATGTTAGTCAAGAATTAATGTGACCAATGAAAGGTTTATGTTGGTTGTTAAACATCAGAAATATTACACTATGTAAGCTAAATATATAGAACTGTTCTATTATAGTCAGTTTGAAAGTTACTAAATGCTTACTGTAAAATCATTTATCGATTGGACAGAATTTCGTAGTTTTGGTTAAATTGACCATTTCAATGGAACTTTTGAACTGTGATCAGCGTAATTGACAGTTGATTGTGATATGGTAATATTTAACTGGCACCAAATCCCAAAGCATCTCAAGTAGAAATCTCAAATCGAGATTTTGCTAAAATCAGAGTCACAATTTGTCAAATGAGATAAATCTGAAGTTTCTGCTTTTGAAATTTTACTTAAATGAACTAAGAATACCATTTCTGTTTAATGATGCTAATTTTGAGTCCAACTTCGCATGGAAATTAAAATTAAGAAACATGCCAATATTTGAGATGAGATTCTGCTCAGATTGAGATGCTTTGGAGATCGGGGCCTGGACTCATGAATATTCTGTGTTTATCTGTGGTCCTATCAGTTTAGCAAGTCGAAAAAATCAAACAGGCAAGGCAGCATTCAACAGAAATAATAAGTATGGCTTGAAGAATTTGATACGATCCTGACCTTTGAATTAGCATAATTTAATAGCCACAATATCTTGTTTATATTTTTAACCCCGGTTGTTTGTTTTCATAATTGGCAAGTATCACGAAGACACTCGAGGTGTAATACAAACACAAATTTGAAATACTGATATTGCACAATTTGTTTGCATAAATTGATATATTCAAAGCAAGAACATTGTAATAAATTCATGCAAAAAAGGTCAGGATCATGTCAAATTCTCCAAGCTATACCAAAGGCACAAAAAGTACACACAGACCACATATGGCAAGGACAAAGGAACACAAACAAAATATAAAACTAAATACAATGTAGATACATAGTTCTGCCGTACAATAACAAAAAAATACATAGTCAATAATTAGTGCCAATTCAAATACTGCTATACTACGAATAGAGGAAATTTTGTTTGCTTTTATTAAATATTTTTTATATATCTCATTGTGTAGTTATAAAAGTCATTATTTTCATGTGTCTGGTGTTAAGCAGGGTATTCATTGATGTGTTAGGATGATTGATTTGTGTTGTTTTGTTTCTTTTCATATTGTTTAAGGTTGTTACTTTATTCAAATATAAAATTTAGAGTTTACAGTCAAGGCTCAATGGTTACAATATCCCGCTGTTATATTTTATATTTCTAAATTCCGATAATTTTATTGACACAAGATCTGAACAATGCTATTTAATAAAATCATTTATTTTATATAATGTCCAAAAGAGGATCTATCACATTGTCAATTGATGTAAATTCATATTATCAAGTTCTGGGAATTTTATTAAGCTTCTTTATATCACATGACACTATTAATGCAAAACTATTCGTCTTTCTATTGAAAGAACGTCAACATTATACTACACATGGATAGTATAAGAATATACAAACTCGCTACACTTACCAGGATACAAGGAAAATCATGTGATATATAATTAATATACTGTAAAATTATTTAATTTCGATGGGACAAAATTTTGTGGTTTTGGTAACAAATACCATTTTGATGGGACGTTAATTTGTGGATTATGCATTTCAGGAAACAATTAAAAGAATCACAATCATTGTTTGGTGGGATTTGATTTTGTCGTTGAAGATGAACCTTGAAATCCAAGAAATTTAAATCCCCACGACAATTAATGATTTTACAGTACAATTATCTTGATTTTTGTTACCTCAGTTTGCCAAATGTTTTGTTCCATGTTATAGTTCTGTTTTAGCTGATCATTATAAATTATTATAATACTGCCAATTTATTCATAATATTTATCTTCATTTATTGACAAGAGGGCAATATTTGGGTATACAAAGTATTGAAAATACATCAACCATACATGTATATTATATAAGCCTTTTTTGCACATATCCAATTTGACACATGTCAAATTAATGGCTAAAAAAATGTTCAGGTCACTAAATATATAATATTCATTGCACATAATATTCTTGACATTGGCCCTTAAATAATTTTGACTTATATTAGTATTACACTCTCCGCAGCTCTTTGATTTTACATAGTATGTTACAATTCCTACTGGATAATGACTGTAGGAACAAAATTATCCCATTGATAGGAAAATACTTAATGAAATTAAATGAACTTTAATGAAATCTCCTGCATTTCCATCACTTTTCGCCTGCAAAGGGGTCTTCAAAACTTGGCATGTATGAAATAGTTTTATACTTATTGAAATTTAACTTAAATCAAAATCCTGAAACTGGATCTAAAAATGAGGTTTCTGATTTTTAGGCGTTGATATTGTACAGGCGGTTGATAAGTGGAATGTTACTGTATTTACACGTTCATACACGTTGCTCACATGAAATAATCACCTTCAACTACAGGGTAATACCGTATATTGCAAACATCTATTGCAATAAATTTGAACCTTCTTCATGGCATGCTTTGTTATTTTACCAAATGCTTAAATAATATTATATTGCATTAACCTGACAGGGTGGAACTGAACAGTTCCGGGTTATTTACCAAAATACTTTGATAAAACATATAAAACATTAAATAATTATTTACAAAAAAAACAACATTTAGCCAGAGACTATAGGAAACATCTATAGGCTCTGATTTAGCTGTTTTAATGCTGGATTAGTAAGATATAGACGTGTCTTTGGTCAATTTCACAACCAACCAATCAGATGCTAGTATTATAGACTGGTTGAGGTCACTTTTTTAAATCAACCAATCAGATGCCAGTATTTTAGACTGGTTGCGATCAATGTCAAGAAACAACCAATCAGATGATAGTGTTTTAGACTGGTTGAGGTCAATTTAAAGAAACAACCAATCAGATGCCAGACTGGTTGTAATCAATGTCAAAAACCAACCAATGAGATGAAACAAACCTATCTGATGCTGAGTAATTTAGGCTGGTCTTTTGATTCAGAACCTTGTAACAATAATATAAACAATAATATATGGAGATGCCTGTTGAAGTATGAGTAAAAATGTACATGTATATCAAGTTGTTGTTGTCAATGTATTGCTTGCTTTTATCCCATAGTGTAATTGTGTGTCAACTTAAGACAAACACATAACATGCTAAAGCATAATTTATATCTGTACATTTTGTATGCATTTAATGTTGATGTTTTCAATATATTATTATTGTTACTTAATAATACACGGTGTTTTGAGGTGTTAGATATTTATTTGAATATTTTGTGTTGATATTACTATATGTTTTTTTTCGTTATTTTTCAATATGTTACATTCCTATTTTTGTTGGTGTTTTAAAAACAAACTCTTGCACTGTTGTGTTATTTATGTATATGAGTGCATATAAAGATGTGAGTTTATCCAATATAATGAGTTCTCTCAAGCATAATAACTTATCCATGACATAAGTGTCTAGATTAATTTTTTAAAAATATAATTTATGCATGTTGAGGTTAAACCGTTGCTCCATTTAACCCTGCAAATCATATTGAAGCATATTTCCATGTTTATATATGTTAAATAGAAAATACATAACCCTAGAAAATGCTTATTTTCTTCAAAAAACGATGGTGTATTCTGCATAGGTTTCAGTCGAACATTATTCAACCATTTTTTTTCTTATGTAAAATAACTTTTCTTCATTGTTACACAAAACCGCTGTCCTTTGTCCATCACCAAATCGAGGGATCAATGAAAAACTATGGTAACTTATTTGGTTTATAGAGGCACGTACCATAGTTTCACACTTAGCACTCGAAATAGTTTCTCATAAATAGTATATAGGTGAGACCAACACAAAATCACACCTGGTCCTTTGTCCTTCACCAAATAGTTTCAATCAAATATTAAAAAGAAATTGACTTATCAGTAAACTAGATGAAGGGAAATCATCCCTGATATTTGTCTCAAAAAGCTGCACATTTATAGAATACCTGCCAATTTAGTTAAGTCCAAAATAGGAGTGATAAATCGAATCATATTTAGTTAAATATTACAATATAGCTGTATGTAATATAAAATTGTTCTATAATGAAACTTAAGGGTTACTGATTCATTCAGTTGATTGGGAAAAATGCATTGCTCGGTAAGCATGTGATGTAACTGCTTTAGTCCTGTCTGCATTTGGCTTTAAAATTTCACATAGATACAAAATTCTTCCTAAAAGCTCACTTATCGCTTGACTGACATAAATTTGAGATCAAATTAGATATTTTTACTCCATGGCCCCATTTCAGAAATAATATTAAAGTGATTTAAAAATAGCCCTAACACGCCTGTATGTTTGTCAAAAGCATTTCGGGGGCTCAGTGCAAAACTATGGTACATGCCTAAAAAATGTACATGTAATTACCATAGTTTTGCACCAAGCCCTAGAAATTTTACTTTTAGATGTGGTAGAACATCTTCTTCACCATATGTCCTTGGATACTGTGTAACTGTTTTATCAAAGCACTTGCAGAAATCGTAAACTTACGTTCAAATTAAAATTCATTATAATGCTTTTACAAATACTAATATTAGACAGATTATGGTTTGTAGGAGTTCATTTGAGTAACTGAATCTTAAATATTGAATATCCCTTTCCACAATTTGTATAGGTGATACTAAATCATATAATCAAAGCGCTGATAGCGCTACCAAAACAGAGTTTCTATCTGCAGAGAAATGTGCAATGAAGCATAAGCTTATTTTGTTTGCGCTAAACATCAAGTTGAGTGACTCAAAATGTCCGTCTACTCAAAACAGCGGTTGCTTAACAACTCTGTTTAAAAATTAAATGTGAATATAAGTTTAAGATTTCCAGAATGACACTGCCAGTGCTTTGATCAAACAGTACCTGGAATGGTTGAGCTTATAATTCACTGTTGTCATTATTTACATTTTTGCCTAATTATGAGATTTTGTGTATATGGATATGTAATCATTGTTTAGTGCAATTGTGCATTATTTGTTTATAACTCCACTGTTTTGGAGCATACCTGTATTTGAATTCATATTTACTCTTGCTATATATTTTTCTTATATACCTGTTAGGATCGTCTTAAGTGTAGACTGCAGAGTACTCCTCTTTTTTCGTAAAATTTCAACTCAACACAAAGAAAACTATTTTAGCAAACTTTTGTTCTTGTGTATTTCTTTCTCTCCCATTGAAACCATGGTAAATGGTCACTGAAGAAAGCAATAAAACAATGATGAGTGGTCTCTGAAAAAAGATTGAAACCATGGTGTATGGCCACTGAAGAAAATATTAAAACCAATTGGTGTATAGTCATTGAAGAAAGCATTGAAACCAATTGGTGTATGGTCACTGAAGAAAGCATAGAAACCAATTGGCATATGTGTGGTCACTCAAGAAAGCATTGAAACCAAATGTTGTATGGTCACTCAAGAGAGCATTGGAACCAATTGTTGTATGGTCACTCAAGAAAGCATTTGAACCAAATGGTGTATGGTCACTCAAGAGAGCATTGGAACTAATTGGTGTATGGTCACTCAAGAAAGAATTAAAACAAGAGGGTCCAAAGGGCCCTGGGTCGCTCACCTGTTTGGCCTAGAGACCTAGATTTTGGCCCAAATGACACAGTATCTAACTCGACCTAGATTTTATAGAGATAAACATTGTGACCAAGTTTCATAAAGATAAGGTCAAAATTGTGACCTCTAGTGTGTTCACAAGCTTTTTCAATGATTTGGCCTCGTGACCTAGTTTTTGACTCCGGATGACCCAATATCGAACTTGACCAAAATTTTATAGTGATGATCAGTGTGATCAAGTTTCATAAAGATTAGGCTCAAATTGTGACCTCTAGTGTGTTCACAAGCTTTTTCAATGATTTGGCCTTCAAAGGCTTGTGACCTAGTTTTTGACCCCGGATGACCCAATATCGAACTTGACATAGATTTTATAGAGATGATCATTGTGATCAATTTTCATAAAGATTAGTCTCAAATTGTGACCTCTAGTGTGTTCACAAGCTTTTTCAATGATTTGGCCTTGTGACCTAGTTTTTGACCCCAGATGACCCAATATCGAACTTGACCTAGATTTTATAGAGATGATCATTGTGATCAATTTTCATAAAGATTAGTCACAAATTGTGACCTCTAATGTGTTCACAAGGTTTTTCAATGATTTGGCCTAGTGACCTAGTTTTTGACCCCAGATGACCCAATATCGAACTTGACCTAGATTTTCACAGAGATGATCATTGTGATCAAGTTTCATAAAAATTAGGCTCAAATTGTGACCTCTAATGTGTTCACAAGGTTTTCCTTTGATTTGACCTAGTGATCTAGTTTTTGACCCCAGATGACCCAATATCGAACTTGACCTAGATTTTATAGAGATGATCATTGTGATCAATTTTCATAAAGATTAGTCACAAATTGTGACCTCTAATGTGTTCACAAGGTTTTTCAATGATTTGGCCTAGTGACCTAGTTTTTGACCCCAGATGACCCAATATCGAACTTGACCTAGATTTTACAGAGATGATCATTGTGATCAAGTTTCATAAAGATTAAGCTGGAATTGTGACCTCTAATGTGTTCACAAGGTTTTCCTTTGATTTGACCTAGTGACCTAGTTTTTGACCCCAGATGACCCAATATCGAACTTGACCTAGATTTTACAGAGATGATCATTGTGATCAAGTTTCATAAAGATTAAGCTCAAATTGTGACCTCTAATGTGTTCACAAGGTTTTCCTTTGATTTGACCTAGTGACCTAGTTTTTGACCCCAGATGACCCAATATCGAACTTGACCTAGATTTTACAGAGATGATCATTGTGATCAAGTTTCATAAAGATTAGGCTCAAATTGTGACCTCTAATGTGTTCACAAGGTTTTCCTTTGATTTGACCTAGTGACCTAGTTTTTGACCCCAGATGACCCAATATCGAACTTGACCTAGATTTTACAGAGATGATCATTGTGATCAAGTTTCATAAAGATTAGGCTCAAATTGTGACCTCTAATGTGTTCACAAGGTTTTCCTTTGATTTGACCTAGTGACCTAGTTTTTGACCCCAGATGACCCAATATCGAACTTGACCTAGATTTTATGGAGATGATCATTGTGATCAAATTTCTTAATGATCAGGCTAAATTTGTGACCTATAGTGTGTTCACAAGCAATTGTGAACGGACGACGGACGACGGACGGACGGACGGACGGACGACGGACGAAGAGCGATCACAAAAGCTCACCTTGTCACTTTGTGACAGGTGAGCTAAAAAATGGTGTATGGTCACTCAAGAAAGCATTGAAACCAAATGGTGTATGGTCGCTGAAGACAGCATTGAAACCATGGTAAATGGTCACTGAAGAAAGCATTGAAACCATGGTAAATGGTCACTGAAGAAAGCATTGAAACCATGGTGTATGGCCACTGAAGAAAGCATTGAAACTAGTTGATGTATGGTCGCTGAAGAAAGCATTGAAACTAGTTGATGTATGGTCGCTGAAGACAGCATTGAAACTAGTTGATGTATGGTCGCTGAAGAAAGCATTGAAACTAGTTGATGTATGGTCGCTGAAGAAAGCATTGAAACTAGTTGGTGTATGGCCACTGAAGACAGCATTGAAACTAGTTGATGTATGGTCGCTGAAGAAAGCATTGAAACCATGGTAAATGGTCACTGAAGAAAGCATTGAAATTATGATGTATGGTCACTGAAGAAAACATTGAAACTAGTTGATATATGGTCATGGAAGAAAGCATTGGAACCAATCGCTGTATGGTCACGGAAGAAAGCATTGAAACCAATTGCTGTATGGTCACGGAAGAAAGCATTGAAACCATGGTGAATGGTCACTGAAGAGAGCATTGAAACCAATGGCTGTATGGTCATGGAAGAAAGCATTGAAACCATGGTGAATGGTCACTGAAGAAAAAGTATGCCACTTGTAAGGAGGAAGACTCCTGGGTTTATTACTTTGCTTGTGTGAGACCTTAAAACATTGTTTCTGGTGACATCCCCCCCCCCTAAAAAGGGTGGGTTGGTCTGGAAAATATAAAGCTTACAATGCAAAGCAACTATACACTGTGTAAATACATGTAAATGTATAATTATGAAATATAGTGAAAATATCCAAAACATCCCAATGCCATTAATACATTAAGAATAAACTTCTTTTTAGGGGTCGGTCTGAACGTAATACATGTTTATGGCCAATAACTGAAGAATGGTTCAACTGATGCTTCTCAAATTTGGTACACAGGTAAGTCCTGACTAGAAGATGACCCCCTATTGATGAATTGGTCAAAGCCAAAGTGACACCTCTAATTTGAAATACATATTTTACCACTATTTGAGGCCATACATTATGCTCTACAAAAATATACCAGTATCAGTCAAGTCAAATCAGACAGGGAAGGCAGCACTCAACAGAGACACCAGCAAATTGAAGTTCTAGTTTTTGGGGGGTTTGAATAAAATTTGAACTGTTTGTTTAGAGGTTTTCCTGCACACTAACGTTACTTTTGTGTTAAATTTATATAATTAAAGTGTTTGGGAAACGCTGTCAAATGCCGTAGACGACACACTGAAGTCCGTAGTGTACGTACACGGGTTGGCTATTATAACACACCCGGTTATTGCAGTTACTTCCCCTTTCCAAAATTTTCCATTTGTAACGGTACTTCAAAACTGAAAGTTGGCGGAGAAAAATTGCGATTTCGTTGCTTTGTGTTGATTACAACAACTTTATACAGTCGTGAAAAGGTAAAATACGTATAAATGGACGTTATTGCAGTCCTAATTATGTGTGACATTGCTAAAAATGTTTGACAACATAGACATTGAAGCGTCACATCGCATTTGATTATGTTCTTTTTCAGTGAGTTTCAAATAACCAATTAATTCTGAAGTTTTTCTTGAGTTTTGAAGTTAAATTCATGAATGGAAGCTCTACTATACTGAACAATTATCCAGTAAATTATGGTACAATAAATCCAACCACAAAACATGCACACATAGAGAATCGGAATGGAAAATCCTGCTATTGTCAGTATTGTAATTAGTGTACCACAGGCAATCACTGTATGATATCCACAATTATCTTCCTTCAACCATCGCTCAAAGCCTCAAGTGAAAGGTGCGTAACTCCATCAAGACTGAATAACACCAAGGTTAAAAACTAGTACATTACCAATGATTCTTGTAACAATTTGACGAACAGAGAATTATCCTTGTACATGCATAGCCATATAGGTATGGAAAAGTCATTAAAAAACACACAAACATGTATCTCAGCTATTCAACAAATAAAAACACCTGTCATCTAATATACAACAATAATCATTGTATATATAAGCCATTAACTAGGCCTGCGTCTAGTCGATGCATCGGTAATCTGTTCACAAATATTAGAAAAAGCGCCTACTTTCACAAACAATTTTATGGTAAGGATATAGTAATACGCTTATAATCCAATGCTGATTGACAGTAAGGCCGTATGTGCTCTTTTTTGACATGCGCTTATTTCGACTAATGACTACGCACTTATTTACCACTGATTCTACAACATCGAACACAAGTAAGAATGTTATGATTGCATTATTATTTTAGATAGAAGAATGAGTTTTCCAGTGGTAGAATGTCTGTGTATGATAGCCATGGTGACACATGTGTTTGTTTGTCCCTATACAAAGGTGGAGGAATCATTTAACATTCAAGCTATACATGACATCCTACAACACAAGACTAATATTTCACAGGTAAACATGGTATTCAAGTAATTCAGATCTCAATACATTGGAAAAATCACCTATTCATTAGGGCTTTAACGGTATACCGTGGTATACAAAATACTGCAGACTTCAGTCCCACATGGTTCACGATACAAGACTTTTGAATTTCAGTACGGTTCTGTATAAGCTTTTTTATGATGAAAAAATTTTACAGACATCGAAAACACTTGACAGCCTTCTGATTATGTATAGTTACCATGTATTACTCGTTTTAATTGTATCCAACTGTGCTTCATATTGTCTAAATTCACTTAAAATGGTTGATAGGCACATAAGAATTGCTGTTATAGAAGCAACAAATTCATTATCATTTAATAATTGAAGTATTTAAGCTGCTGTTAAGAGAATATTGTATCATACCGAAATATACCAAACCATTAAAAAATTTGATGGTACGTATCATATCGTGAGGTGAGCGTTTTTTACACCCCTACTATTCATATATGCAAAGTGCCCACCGACAGGTAAACATGGTAACATGGTAAACAAGTAGTCAGATTTGATACAATGGGAAGGTCACCTTTTCAAATATTTATGCATGTATTATGCAAAATGCCTACCTCCAGATTATTGGATGAATTAATATAAAAAACTGCCATTCTCTTAAAACTAGTTGGTGGGTACTGTAAAATCATTAATTTTCGTGGGGGATTAAATTTTGTGGATTTTGTGGTTCACTTCAACCACGAACTTTAATCCCAACAAACATGGATTTTGACCCTTGTTTTGTTACCTGAAATGCAAACTCCACGAATTCAAGTGTCTTTTTTACCAAAACCAGGAAATTTCGTCCCAACGAAATTAAATGATTTTACAGTATATTTGCATGTGTATTCATACTATACAAACATGATTTCTTCTGTAGTGCAGAGAACTTGATCCAATCCTCAACCTTCTGTTAGCATAAATTAATTGCTGATATCTTGTGTACTGGTACATTTACAGGGTGTTAAAAAAGTTCGTAGACATTTGTATTTTATCTGTCATTTTATTTTCAAATAACATTTTCACATTTTTATGACACATTAGTAACTACAATGACCTCCTTTGTTTATTTTAATATTATTTAGGTCGATCTGACATGTGATGTATGAGATATGCAAGGGTTTAATAGACCCATGTGACAACGCAAAATGTGGAAGACGTCAAAATGGCGTCACAGTTTTAGGTACTCGATGTTTGCAGATGTGAGACTCCATTATACTTAAGAGGCTTTCAATTTATTTTATTTTGGTCGAGTGAGTTGCCAGGTCTTTCTTCTTTGGGTATAAGGTGGTAAACAGTTTCACAAGTGTATTACCGGGTACTGGCAGGGGTACGCAACAGGCAACATTCTGCACAAAATCAGTCCAATTTTGGTTCCGGAGGAGACGCATTTTTTTACTATCACCGTGGTAACCTCTTCTGGCCAGGGAAGTTTTAGCAGTATTTCGAAAACATTAGTTTTCACTATAGTCAGATGTAATGATTTTACCAACAGAAATGATATTGAACTTTTTGAGGTCACATATGACAATTGCTCACCAAAACCAGCGTTTTGAACTCTTATTGGCGTCGATCACTTATGGAACGTTATCTTCCGAATATCCCCATACTAAATAATTTTGTTAGTTTAGCTATTGGAACCATCATTCAATACACTTACCTAAGAAGACAATTTTCGTCCAGTCATTTTCAAAAAGGTTCTTAAATCTTCGAGCAAAAGCCAGTTTTTATGCCCCCGTATCGATAGATCGGGAGGCATATAGTAATTCACCTGTCCGTCCGTCCGTCCGTCCGTCCTTCCGTCCGTTCGTCCGTCCAGCCTGGTTAACCCAAATTGACCGTTTCGCCTAGCATTAAAATGGCTGGCTACAAAGTTTTCAAACTTGCATGGATGTTGTATATGACCACTCTCCACGCGCCTGTATCACCTGACTCCATTTTGACCTTCACCTTGACCTAATTTTGGACTTAGACTTATTGAAAGGTAAAATTCTTGGTTAACCCAAATTGACCGTTTCTTCTAGCATTAAAATGGCTTGCTACAAAGCTTTCATACTTGCATGGATGTTGTATATGACCACTCTCCACACGCCTGTATCACCTGACTCCATTTTGACCTTCACCTTGACCTAATTTTGGACTTAGACTTATCTCCCCTTTAGTATTTTTACAATAAATTTTGTCTGGAGCGTATCTTCAAAACTATTTAACATATTGACTTGAAACTTGAAATATAAATAGATGGCAACATTGACAAAGAACCATAACTCTGTCTGTCTTAAATTTTGAATTATCTCCCCTTTATTTATTTTTTATAGTCAAATTTTGCTCTGAGTATATCTTCAAAACTATTTAACATATTGACTTGAAACTTGGAATATAAATAGATGGCAACTTGGAGAAGTGCAATGACCAAGAACCATAACTCTGTCTGTCTTAAATTTTGAATTATCTCCCCTTTAGTATTTTCAGAATCAAATTTTGACAGGAGTGTATCTTCAAAAGTGTTTAAGATATTGACTTGAAACTTGGTATATGAATAGATGGCAACTTGGAGAACCATTACATCTATATCACCAGATCACACATGAAGTCGATCAAGGCACTGCTTTCAAATGTGGCATATTCATTTACCATCATAAGCCCCTTATAGTTCAAAGCCATGTAACACTATCAAACACTTTAACTGAATAATGGCCCCTGATTGACTTAGCTTTTTATGGAGATGGCTTCCACGGGGGCATAAGCGTTTATTGAACGCAGTCTTGTTTCTTATACTATCTCACAGTCAGACACGGGTGGGTGGGGTATTTGTGAAAATAACATTTCTGTGTCTTTGTGCAGGTAAATCCATTCAATAACATGACTTAATTCGTTTCCAGCATTTGTTGGTGCTTTTACAACATTTCTGATATATTTTACATCACTTATATTTAATATTGTTAGTTATCCTATACCCCTTGCTCAGATCCCGTTAGGACGTTTTGAGTGCATACCTCCCGATGCGCTATCCTCTTGCCTATATTTAGCCTTTGGCTTAACAATCAAACCACAAGAACCACCGAGAATGCTGGATATTTCTTTTATTAAATAACCCGCAACGCAGTATAAAACAACATTAAGCCCTTGTGGCGAAATTCATAATTTTTCAACACCACCACCTTTCAATAAACCTGCATGTGTTATTGCTGTTTACAAAATTACCAAGGATGACGTCATGACTTCACGTACAAATATTCTTGCAGACAATATTTAATTCACACAGCATGAAGATAATGTATAGTTCTACATTCCTACCAAGTTTTAAAACTGTATATTGAATGGTTTTGGATTTATTGAACAAAATCAAGTGTCTACGAACTTTTTTAACACCCTGTATATCCCTGATATATGTTTTCATAAGCAGGGAGTAAACAACATAGTATTATACAATCTGTTTAAAGGTAAATGAGAACTGGTATAAACATAAGCTCATCTGTTAGGTAAAGTGTGTTTATTAGGTTTACCTGGATGTAACTGAGTTAACTATAATCCCTGCTATTCTATTGAATGGGATAGTTCCCTCATTAAGAGGGGAGCGCGGTGGCCTAGAGGTAGGGTGCTTGCTTCGGGATCAAGAGGTCCCGTGTTCAAACCCCCCCCCCCCCTCTGGACAACTGGTTAATTTCTCTGAGCAAGACCCACATGCTCCACTCCACCATGGTGTAAAATGGTAACTGTGAGGGCAGTGTTTAATCCTGGGCACCGCAGATCGATGTTGGCTGCCACACCCACAGGAGAGAAATAAGTTTCCCCCCCAGCAGACACGAGTGTAGGTTTCAATATGTAGCCGAATGACCAGGGGAGTTAAAATGTCAGAGGGTGCTTGAGAGGCCTAACAGCTGAAGAGAGTCATAGAAAATTTTATATTAACTTTTTTTATTAATATTACTTATTAGAATCGTCAGTATTCATTAATCAGTATGTTTATATGTTACCAGTATGATCACCTTCGATTCCCTGGTGTAGTCCCGAGGACATTCCTAGGTCCTCTTGTTGTCGCAATGTCATCATTTCCTGTGGTACAAACCTTGACTGTGTTAGACATTCCCAAACTATATCAACAATATGTAGGTAAGTAGTGTTGTTTTCTTTTCATTGTTTGTATAGAGGATCTTACGTGAGTGTCTTTTCATATTGAATTTATTAAATGAGTTAGATAAAAGTGATGAAATACAAGGCCCTTGTATGAAATGCAAAATTCAAGAATTAAGATCCTGTCAACTTGGTCTTTAAATCTAAACCACAAATTTTTGTCCCATTGAAATTAAATGATTTTACGGTAATCCATTGGTAGGCATGTAATAAAAGATTAACATCACATTCTCTCTTTTCAGTGCGTTTGTGTTTAGGTAATGCCGTGCTGGTTGGATTGTTGATGTACACGTCAGCTATACGTGAGAAGTTTGGGTCACAGACAGCTAAATTAACGCTTCTCATTACAGTTACACAGTTCCATTTTATGTTTTATTGTTCAAGGACCCTGCCAAACATATTTGCTTTAGTACTAGGTAAGAGTTACTACATTTAAATTTACATTTCTTAAACCTATTCAGATTAATGTATTGTGCCTCTTCACTTTTTATAAGTGGGGGGCATATAGCATTAGTGCTCTCTGTCCGTATGTAAAGAAAATCTCGTGTGTTGAACTCCTCACAAACCATTGGGCGGAATTTCTTAAAGATTTACAGCTTAACAACCTTGATGTGTAGTTGAGTCAATGACGGTATTGGATGGAATTTTGCTGCAGCAATTTTTACCAGAGTTATGGCCTTTGTTACTTTTACTATATACACCAATGGGGGCACCCGTGTTGAAGGACACATTTATAGGTTGTTAATTATCCCTTTCAAATAGACTCTTGTTTGTTGATCGGTCTGTCCTCAATACTAATAAGTCTAGCTTATGTGGCTAACTGGCTATAAAACTTGAACAAACCCGTTTTGTTAGTTTGTCAGTTATGTATGGCCACTATGTTAGAATGTCTCTGCGTCTGTCATTATAGACTTAGAATGACTTAGTTATTTGTTGTAGATAAGACTCCCACCAAAGGATAAGCGTTTACTGAACGCAGTCTTGTTTCCTCTGAAATTGGAAAAATGTATGTACCCTCGTGTGATACCTCATGTAATTCAGTTGTTTCCTCTGTTTTACAGTATTGTTTGCATTAAGATCCTGGTTGCTACAGTTACATTCATCATTCATCTGGTTGTCTGGAGCGGCCATCTTGATATTTCGTTCCGAGTTAGCCATATTTCTGGGCATTCTACTGTTGCTGGATTTATTTTGGAGAAGACTTTCCCTGTTTAATCTGTTCAAGATTGCTATACCAGCTGCTGTCATTTTATTAGGTATGTGTTACCTTATAGTTCAATTCAATTTATTTTGTGGATTATTGTGCAAAAAATGTTGAGGTATTAATAGAAAAGTTTATTGAAATCAATACGTATATAAAATCATGAGAGACAAAAGAATTTTGAACTTAACTCGTTTGAGAGTTTTCATTATAAACAATTATTAATTTAAAATATGGTTTAAAGTAGTGTTTGGATTGGTTGTTTGTTTTTCTGTAAAATAGAAGATTTTTATAAGCAATTACTACAGATAGGGTCCTGACAAAATCAGTTGTTTTCATCCTACAATCTGTTACCAATAATGATAATGAAAACCCTGAATAAGGCACCAAACTTAAGCCTAGGTCCCACTGAGCATATTTTGCCTCAGCGATGTACTCCCGATTTTGATAAATTAGCATAAGGAGGCATCAGGAACATGAATTTCACAAACTTTCTACTGACTTCCATAGAGTTTCGATAACCCTTTTCCTCATGCCTTTCGATGCATAACATTATTTATTAAATCGGGAATACGTTGCCAATGCAAAAATGCTCAGTGGGACCTAGGCATTTACCAGAACATTCCTACTGATATGATAGAACAAAGAACATCTATACAACCCGGGATTCTTCTGAAGCATTGCGCCCAATCCTGAAAACAAATCGCAAATCTGTTCTGGATGCCATTAGGACACCTTAACTAGATTTCAAACATTGTTTTATTGTTGACATGTAGACTAAGAAACTTTAAATGAGCATAACTTTATCAATTCTTTGAACATTTGCACTAAATAACTTCTATTTTGTTCAGAAAAGATCATTCTTTCTAATACAGCAAATCATAGAACCCTGTACAACTAACAATAGCTGATATGTATTTCAGGTATGACAGTGGCCGAAGACTCATATTTCTGGCAGAGATATCTATGGCCTGAAGGTGAAGTATTGTGGTATAATACTATACAGAATAAAAGTTCTAACTGGGGTGTATCCTTTACATATTGTAGTTTTACATGAATTACAAATGCTTTTAATCGATACTTGAAGTAATTTTATAAAATTATTTTATGTAAAATTGTTATGTTTCATGGGTTCAATTTTTGTAGATTGTGAAAGCCAGTGCAAAAAATTACTCTCTGCCAACCTGAAAACTAGTTGCTTAATACAGATAACCACAAGCACAGGTCTAAATGTAGTAGAAGGTCTTTGACAATGATGAGCACTACATGTGAGTACATATAAATGGCCGATGTTATTAGAAATAGAGAACCATTTTGTTGAAGTATCCAGAAGTAGTTTAACTGCTTAAGAATTCCTTAACTACCATTCAGACTTTACCTTTTCTATGGTACTTTTATTCAGCGCTACCACGAGCGTTATCATTCAGTATATTCCTGATACCTGTTGGTTTATTTCTATCTCCGAGATTATCTCAGCTTGTTATACCTGCCCTGATGTTCGTGTTCATATACTCATTTCTACCTCATAAAGAACTCCGGTTCATCATCTATGTGATACCTGTATGTAACACAGCTGTTGCTGAGGCTCTACATCTCATGTAAGTTTTTAGAAGTTTTTAGATTCTACCAACACTACAATACAGTACTCCATTTTGTCACTTTTTCTAATTGGTCACTGGTCACTTTTCAACTGACCATATGTTTAATGATATTTTGCACACAACATAATTTACTCAACAGCCAATTCAGTAAGAATAAAACTAGAAATGTGTCCATGGGACACAGGTGCAAAAAAGTAACGAAGGGCCGTAACTCTGGTAAAACTTGATTTAGCAAAAATTCCATCCTTTACTGTCACCAATGCTGTAATTTTATGCTCCCCACTTATAATTAAGCGAGGGGGGTACCAAAATCACATGCCAAAGTATGCATGATCAGTCATGCAATCAATTTTACAGTTACGCCATTGTGCTGCAGCAGCTAGATGAGGATGGTAATGGACATGTATTCATGCATTTTACTTTCAGCAAAAACCAGCCAAAAGTGTACTATATCAACTTCCAATTTTGAAACCTGGTGATATTGATTATGGAAGAACATGGGCGAGCAATTGTTGTAAATGTAACAAGAAGGCCACTCTTTGAGGCACATAGATAATAACAATTCAGCATTTTTTTTCAAAATGAAATATTTCTCTTATAAGTTTCTTTAGAAAAATTGGATCAGAGCCCATGTGTTGTAGGCCAACCTACATTGTAGACTGATCAAGTTTAAATCGAGTTCACTATTGTATGTGTCTATATAAATTGATGTAGTTACCATAGTTTTGCATTAAGCCCTCAATATATTTCAGGTGGATCAACAAAGATAAATCGTTCTTACGGAAGTTGTTGGCCGTTGGTTGTATGTTGCATTTGTGTGGAAACTTGTGTACGACGGGCATATTTATGTACACATCACATCATAACTACCCTGGTGGTGTAGCCTTGTATAGATTACATCAGATAGAGTCCCAGGATATACCGGTACATGTACATATAGATGTGGCTGCTGCACAGACCGGCATCACTAGATTTAGTCAGATGTATACTAACTGGATGTAAGTCTTCAAGGTTTTCCCTAGGAATTTTCATACGAGGGTCCCAGGACCCTTGAAGTTTATATATAGGGAGTCCCTGAGAAATTTTGGGGGTCCCTTCCCTATACAGTAATGCATTTCAAGTCCATTATTTCAGCAAGTATCAAATTTATAGATAAACAAAACAGAAAATTCGGATTGCTCAATGCACCAGAAGACTTATTGCAATAAATAGCAGAAAGAAAAATGTTTTTGCTGAAATGGATATGTCTCTTCGAGGGATCCTATTAAGGGTCCCAAGGATGCACAGTAATGCAGAAATGAGGGTCCCAAGCCACAAAGTTGCGTCAGGGACGCAGAAAACCTGCATCAGGGAAATCCCTGCAGTCTTGTGTTGTATGGATGTCTCATGTATCGTAGATTGTGTGACTTGTCCGGTGTTGCTTTGGTGAGAGGAGAAATTTGAGGGCTCAGTGTAAAACTATGGGACATGCCCCTATAAATTGATGTAGTTACCATAGTTTTGCATCAAACCCTCAAATTGCTTTGCACATATCAAGTCAAATCAGTCTGTCCGTAGATAGACAAATTTAGGGGTGTCAATGGAGCCATACTTAAAATCAGGAAAATCAGATGCAGTCAACCATTTTTGACAAGCATGAGGCATTCAGCCACATTATTCCCCTATTTGAATCAGTTCTTATTAAGAAACTCCTTCAATACATATTAAATTGACCACAACATTGCCATTTCTCAAGATATTAACTCAGAAAGCATGCTTTTTTTCAGAATTTGTAGATCCAGAATACTGGATTGATTCGGAAAATTGACACCCTTGCATATTGGCTTCCGTTTAATTACTCAAGAATGCTTTAGCCTAGGACTTTAAAACTTAACACGGAGGTTAATGAAAAGTTATAGTAGATGTCCTTTAATATGTCAGACTATTGGACTGTCTTGATAAAGCACATGTGTAACAACGTATGTTTTGATTCAATGGCTAGTTTACAGACTGGATAGTCTGAGCTGGAATGGTATACAGTACTTCGGTATATTTTGGACATGGTTTAATTTTGGCCTAATTCACCACCCTGACCAAGTGGCGAAAATATAACTGTCCAAAATATAACAAGGGCGCCATTTTATTCCGGTGTGGTCGTGAATGTCGGTAACTTAAGTACAATTGACAATTATTGTTTTTGTGTGTAAAATCATATCATACAGTATTAAATGGGCGGTTATATGGGGAAATATACACCTGTGTTCATAAGATGTATGATGACTACATATTTGAGTTCATTAGTGCACTGGTGGTCATTTTTAGCTCACCTGTCACATAGTGACAAGGTGAGCTTTTGTGATCACTCTTCGTCCGTCCGTCCGTCGTCTGTCAACAGTTGGCTTGTGTACACTCTAGAGGCAACAGTTTTGATGCAATCTTCATGAAACTTTATCAGAATGTTGTTCTCTATGAAATCTAGGCCAAGTTTGAAACTGGGTCATGTGGGGTTAAAAACTAGGTCACTAGGTCAAATCTTAGAAAAATCTTGTGTACACTCTAGATGTCACCAATTTGTTCCAATCTTCATGAAACTTGGTCAGAATGTTGTTTTCAATGAAATCTAGGATAAGTTTGAAACTGGGTCATGCAGGGTCAAAAACTAGGTCTCTAGGTCAAATCTTGTGTAAACATTGTGTACACTCTAGATGTCACCAATTTGATCCAATTTTCATGAAACTTGGTCAGAATGTTGTTTTCAATGAAATCTAGGATATGTTTGAAACTGGGTCATGCGGGGTCAAAAACTAGGTCACTAGGTCAAACATTGTGTACACTCTAGATGTCACCAATTTGATCCAATCTTCATGAAACTTGGTCAGAATGTTGTTTTCTACGAACTCTAGGCCATGTTCGAAACTGGGTCATGCCAGGTCAAAAACTAGGTCACTAGGTCAAATCTTAGAAAAACCTTATGTACACTCTATAGGTCACCAATTTGATCCAATCTTCATGAAACTTGGTCAGAATGTTGTTCTCTATGAAATCTAGGCCAAGTTTGAAACTGGGTCGTGCCTGGTCAAAAACTAGGTCACTAGGTCAAATCTTAGAAAGACCTTGTGTACACTCTAGAGGTCACCGTTTTGATCCAATCTTCATGATACTTGGTCACAATGTTGTTCTCCATGAAATCCATACCAAGTTCAAAACTGGGTCATGTGGTGTCAACAACTAGGTCACTAGGTAAAATCTTAGAACAACCTAGTGTTCACTCCAGAGGTGACCATTTTGATCCAATCTTCATGAAACTTGGTCAGAATGTTGTTCTTTATGAAATCTAGGCCAAGTTTGAAACTGGGGCATGTGGGGTCAAAAACTAGGTCACTAGGTCATATCTTAGAAAAACATTGTGTTCACTCCAGGGGTCACTGTTTTGATCCAATTTTCATGAAATATCGTCAGAATGTAGGTTGTACTGATACCTAGACCAATGTGCAACAGGTGAGCGACCTAGGGCCTCTCAGGCCCTCTTGTTTAATATACACCCCTAAAAAACATCAGAGTCTTGTCAGAGGGTATGGTCCTCAACAATGCTAGCATATTATGGTTTTGCAAATTTTTATGTGAATCAGTTTTCGAAATATCTTTGAAAAAGTCCATGGTTGCCAGAAATTCAGTTATATCGTATGAGATCACAAGTTTTACAGTCTATCAAAGTTAAATGATAACAGTTATAAACATCAGCTCGTCCACCAGGTAAACTATGTTGATCTAGGTTTAAATGGGTATACCTGAGCTAACGGTAGACCCCCCTATTCTTTCTAATTGGATTGTTTCCACATTAGTATTACTTATTGAATTGGCAGGACTGTATATGCTCAATTTTGTATGAAAGTTTATTTAGTATAAATAATGTAATATGAATGTTTTTTATTTCAGATATAACAAGACAGAAGATTTAGAACCTGGTGGCCGGGAGATGCTAGGTTATTCACATCTAATACTTGGAGACAGTGATAGTCTAGCTGTGTATAAACATACACATACTGTTATAGAACAAATACAGGCATTTGATAGATTAGAAATCAATAAAAATAAACCACCATTCTTATTCTGGCAACATACAAATAAAATGTGGATTCTTAAGAAGAACTAAAATATTTCATGTGTGTGACAAGAGGTGAAGGACTATGCTTGTTAACTTGTTAATTCATTGAAAGTAAAATGATAACAAGACGATTCCAGTATTTTGTTCTGTTTCCTTTGCTTGACCATGTTGGACTGTATCTTGTTGATTTCAGAAAAACTGGTGCCTTATTCATCAACATTGTAAGTCTAAAACACAGACACAAAATTTTAAGGGGTACAACAGCAGATCTAATTCCCCAGGTTAGTTTGGCTGCCACATACCTGAGTAGCAAAATAATTATGCCTCCTTGATAGCCTAGTGGTAGAGAGTTTGTTTCGAGTACGGGAGGTCTAAGGTTCAATCCCAAACTGCTTCATACAGACAAAATAAAAACTAGACGCTCAGCATTAAAGGGAATCTTGCTTCTCTCCTCTCAAACCCTCGTGGTGATGGCTAACATCAGTAGTGAGGTGTTGAGAGTGATTAATATAACTTAGAAAACTTGATATACAATCAACTTACCGTAAAATAAATTAGTATAGAACATAAATAGCTAAGTAGTAAGACGGTACTATTGTGGTATATTTTAATGATAAGTTTCATCATGTAGATAGTAGGAATGTGTAGTTCATTCAAACAATAAATAGAAGGTATTTACAGTAATAATAAAAGTAAAAAAAATATGTATAAAATATAAATCACAACTGCAGAATATTCAATAAGTTATTGAGATTTTCCCCAAACAAATGAGACAATTAATGTAAGCTTACAGTGTAAAGCTTGGAGAATTTGACATGATCCTGACCTTTTAATTAGCAAAATTTAACAGTCGATATATTATGTATACATTTTTTTGTATTTATAACACCGGTTGTATGTTTTCATAGTCGGGAGTATCACGAGACGCTCGAGATGTAATACAAACACAAAAATGAAATACCGATATTGCACGATTTGCTTACGGAAATTGATATATTCAAAGCAAGAACCTTGCAACACATTCATGCATAAAGGTCAAGATCGGGTCAATATCTCCAAGCTATAACATATACACAATGTAACATGGAAGCTTCATAACAGTATAACAGTGAATCAGTATGATGAATCTACAGGGTGTTCTCAAAAGTTTATTTGTAATGTAGATATTTACCGGTATTACACCAAGAATGCCACCAAAATGGTCAAAAATGTATGTCTGGTATAATTTGCAGCTTTTTGCTTGTATTTGCAAATTCCGTCCCGCATGATTTTGTAACATAATACTTTTGTAACAAGACCCCAGGAACTTTCAACTGCAAATTTCAAAATTGTATTATCTATGGGAAATCAAATAAATAGTTCAGCTTTGCTTCATTTAAAATTCTTAAATAACTAACAATCAACTGAAATCAGTTTGAATAACTATAAGTAGTCATCGTCTATCTATAACAATCATAATAGTCCCCCACCCCCAAACTTGGTGGGCGGGGCATAAATATAGCCATACATGCTGTAAGAATTTACAAACATTCAGGATTTTCTCAATCATCACAGATGCAAAACCAGTACAGTCAGACCTCATTAAATTTCATTCAAACTTGATATGTTCGGAATTTTATTTGCAATGACCCAGGTGTTGGAATAGCAGATTTTGCATAATCTATACTTTTTATATAGAAGAAATTAATCAAGACCTGAGATTTCTTTCTCACATTACACAATAATCAGTGACAAGTTTGTCCAAATCACAAGGTCCAACTGTACATTAAGAAGAGACAATTTGATATAAAGGCACACTCAATGTAATATATGGACGGATAGAACACGTTAAGACGTTCTCGTAAGATTCTTGAACACCATTAAGATATAAATATGATCAGTTACACAATAAGATTCTTACATTATTATGCTAGGCCTGGTAATCAGCGATCATTCTCGGGCCCGAAAACCCAAATTTGAAAGCCTGAAACTCTATTTTTCAATATAAACAAAGGAAGAAAATTCAGGATTCAAAAGGATTTCGAGCCTGAAAAATACCAGGCCTGAAATGTTTTTGTCAGTCAATTCAAAGATAAAATTTCCACATTGTATCATCATGATTATTGTCTCTTAACTTTCCATTTTATGTCGACAGAATGGACAGTGACCGTTCTGTAAGTACTGAAGCTCATAATCATCGGTGTGAAACAACTGAAATAGAATCATCATAAATTCCAATTACATCATCTCCAACAGTATCAAATATGAATGCATTAAAACACTCAGTCTCAATAACTTTAGATTTCTTTACAAATCACAGCCCAAATTAAGATTTCTTTACAAGTCACAGCTAAAATTGATATTTTTATACAAGTCACAGCTAAAATTAACATTTCTTTACAAATCACAGCTAAAATTGAGATTTCTTTACAAATCACAGCTAAAATTGAGATTTCTTTACAAATCACAGCTAAAGTTGAGATTTCTTTACAAATCACAGCTAAAACTGAGATTTCTTTACAAATTACAGCTAAATTTGAGATTTCTTTAAAAATGTCGGCTCGAATTGAGATTTCTTAACAAAGATAGCTCAAATCTAAACTTAAATTAAGTTATTTGAATATAAAAACCAGCAATAATGTGACACAAATTGTAGCATATGCAATTTATATTGCAATGAGCAATGAATGTTTCTGTTCTGTTATAGCAATTTTGAGCCTGGTCAAGCAAGGAAAGCACTCTTAGATATGTTGTTGACATTACGCCAGAGAAGAGAACACTCCGCCTGATTGTTGGTCGAAGGCTACTTGGCAAAGGTTTTCAAGTTAATCCATTCGACCATGTGATTATAATTTACCGTTAAAAGTGATGTAAAGGGAATAGATTGACAACTGGCGTAATGTCAATTTTACTTCAACTTCAGCTTAATCTTCGTGGAGAAAATGTATAAAGTTAGCATACCTTTGAACAACGAGGACACATGGTGATTGTGACATCAGGTAGAAGGGATCTAAAGTACTGATGACGTAATGGTTTCGGCCATTTTCTGATATACACATCAGCACGTGACATTGTCTTCAGTGCATTACGATTTACTACCACTGGTTTGAACTCTGTACTCTCTTGCTGTGAATATATAACATCAAATAAGAATACTCCTTACGTCATATCTGCCAAATACTCATATTTGAGTGGAGTTACTCCTATTTTCGTCGTTAAATTTTGGTTTTCCAAGTTACCATCGCACAAAGATACATTTGGTTCATTGTATGATCTACTGTCCCATATTTATAACCACTAGAATTAATACCTTCTATGTTTGTGCATCTAAATCCTTATTAACTCACATTTAAATGCATCGCTTCGCTTCAGACTCCTTTTTTGGGTTTAACTTAAAGTGTATAGAGCTATATTCTAACAGTCATTCAATGTCAAAATAATTACTTGCATCGTTTTTAGTATGATACTAGACTACCTTTATTGCAAATTAAAACTTTGGATGGGTTCCGAGTACTTTGATTCAAGCGTCTAAAATAGACGATTCTTATCGTTTCACAGTGTGTTCTAGAACACTTTCGTATGAAAATGGACAGTTTGCATGTCCAATAAACCACAGAGAGAGTTTCTCTTAAAACTGAAGCAAACAATGATCGAATGGATACTGTATAAGTGGTTAAGTTCGCGTCGTGGAAATGTTCGCGATTTTCGCGAATGGCATATTTTCGCGAACATTTCCGCCCGCGTAAATATCGGCCAACATAAACGGTGTTTCATACTTGACCAACGATGATATTTCCAGTTTTTGGGCGTCTTCGTATTATGCAAACCACTCTAGAAAATGTTTATGAAGTGTGTTATCAAAATGAAGACAACAGAAATGTAAAATAACAAATATTTTGTTAAATTGCTGAAATAAACACTTTATTTTACTTACATTTGCCTTTTTTATTTATACAATCATGAAAAATTTACATACGCACCGGTGAATCACCGGTGTAAACACAGATATCATTACGGTTTGTCTCCCTTGTTTCAATTGTCGCTAGTCTATATCCCGCATTGTTCGAATGCGGTTTTAATTACCTCAGGGTTATCACAAAGTTTTTGATGTGCTCTCATCGAAATAGTAACACACACTGACAATATTAAGAACAGACAAGTATGTGATAAGGTTTTACGATTTATTCAGGTTGAATCAATATCATTGAGTAACAGCAACAATATCATACATAAATGCTTATGGCGAGCGTTTTTGAACAGATATCATGTCATGTACTGTACAATGTGTATAAAATACAAAGCCAAACACAGCTAATCCCCTCCCTAATTACAGTAATTATTGTACAACGCGACAGGTACGGTCGTAACGGGAAATAGCATTTCATATACATTTGCGATTTTCACGACGTGTAATTATCACGCTATTCTGAATTGCGATTTTCACGAAGTGTAAATATCACGCTCTTCCGAAAATCGTATTTTCGCGAACAATTATGTACGCGAAACGCCTGGAATGATGGATTCGCGAACTTTTCGACACGCGGAAATATCCACTTATACAGTATGAAAGCATAATAGTTTTTCAGTTCTTTAAACTTTTAAAAAAATATCTTCCGATATAGCTTTATACACTTTAAAAGGTATGTTAAACTTATACGCACTATACCAAGATGTTTCAACCATAGATTAAGCCTCTTTCCCAATGATGTTCATTATAATTTATTTATAAAATATCATTACAGGACATTTTATTTGAGAGGCACTGGTAAGAAGGGTTTGACACGAAATGCAAGTCCTGCAAAATCCACCCAAACATTTCTGGCAATATGCATAACTAGGCTGGGAATAAAGTTTTCATTTGAATTTTCATTGAAATATGACCAGTGGTTTATGAGAAAGAGTGGGGACCAACTTTGTGACATCCAAAAGTGAGAAACAACTTTGTGACATCCGAAAGTGAGAACCAACTTCTTGACATCCAAAAGTGAGAACCAACTTTGTGACATCCAAAAGTGAGAACCAACTTTGTGACATCCATCCAGACTGACGGAAAGGCATCCAGCACAACATCATATATATGACTCCTGGTATATCCATACGTATTGAACACTTTCGTGTCAACTCAATCTCGCAAATTTCTACCACTCAAGAACTTGGAAAAAATTTAATTGTGCTAAATAATTTCTTGGTTTACGGTACCAGTTTACTATACATACATCAAATGTCATGAGTTTTGTAGAGAATGGATCGACTTCCTCTGGTTCCTCCTCCTCATCTCCAAGTCGTAGAGATTGCATGTATGGTGTACTGTTAAGGTTATAATCTCTTCTAGCATACATTGACAGTTATTAAACAAGACTGGGTTCAGTAAACGCTTATTACCTGATGGAAGCTTTCTCCATTATAACTAGCTAAGTCAATCAACTTGAATGTTTTGTTTAAACATTTAGTAACGAACAAACAAACAGACATACAGGACAATCACTACTTGCCTCCGCATCAGGAGCCTTATTCACCAACGTTATAAGTCTAAAATTCAGACTTAGACTTTATTTTGCCAAAAGTTCTATTCGCTCTCATGTTGTTATAAACGTACCGATTTTAATATAAATAGGTATACATGTTCAGTGGGTAACACACAATAATGTGAAACAATGTCATATGGTTAAATCTTATTGTTAAGAAATGGCAGTGATTATGAATATTATCAATTTAAAGTCTAAGTCTGAATTTTAGACTTATAACGTTGGTGAATAAGGCCCCTGTACTAAAAATAATTTAAGAAGTACACATAGAGTGTCTTCCTGATACTCCCTGATTATGAAAAAATAGAACCGGGCAATAAATATAGACAAGTTATCAGTTGTTAAATTATGCTAATTAGAAGTAAAAAATCGTGTCAAATTATCTGGACTACAGTTCAACACATGTGAGTACAGTACAATACGGTTGAGTACAATGAGCATGATATCAATGAATCAAGGATACTGCCTCTTCTCGACTCTTGCCAATTCTTTTCCTCTTTCGGAGCTTTAGGTATAGATAGATCTAATATCTGTATAGCTTCCTCGTCTGTTATTCCATCCTCTATAACAAACTCAACTAACGGTAACACTTCTGTAATAGTAACAAAATACAGTGTAAAGTGAAAGTAGAATATATACAATGTACAATATTATATATAAATGGTAAAGTGAAAGTAGAATATACTCATAGAGAACGTTGATTATCATTCAAAATGATGACGCACGCTGCATAGGTTTCATCCAAAATTTAGCGTTACAATGAGTGTGATGCCATGACGACACAAGGCTGCTCAAGGCATGGATTGGCATTCCTAACGTCAAGCTAATTTGAATATTTATGTTACAGTCTGGGAGAACAAAACGATATTTCCGTCACGGCTTTCGGACACTCCCAGACCACATGTTATGTGATAAATACATGTATGTATCAACGCTTAGTTTAGTCATTTCACTTCAAATTCTCTGTGACCTTGACCTATGTCATTTCACTTCAAATTCTCTGTGACCTTTACCTTTACACTTTTTGATAAATTAATTTTCTCAATATAAGTGTAAGAGGTAACAAACTTACCAAATGAAACAAAGGAATGTACGAATGGTTGTTTACAGTTGATACATTGACTTCCTCCATTGTTTAGTAGAGGATTGGTTGTTGAGCAACGATAACACATGGGAAGTAACTCCTACAATAAACAACAAACAGTCAACACACAATCATTCCTTCTAATATTCACATATGACAAAGAAGTGTGTATTTTAAACAAGAGCAACGCTTACAAGTGCTGGATGCTTGACTTTCTCGTACTTGATAGTACCCTTGCTCATCTATGAGTTAAAATGCGACATATCGGAACATATAAAAGAAGGATCATAACAGGATTTTCCTTCTCATCCAATTATAAAAGTAAACCAACAATGGGTTGTTTTATCTGGCCATTCTGGGTTTAACTAATTTTCTTAACCATTTTTTTCAGTTATATACAGCAGCTGATGCACCTCACCAATTTCCTGAACTGTATCCTAAATGGTGATTGCTAAGAAGACACCAGGAAAATCTACACGTTGCTGGCTTAGAATGAGATTGAAAAGGTAGTAAGTACAAAATCAATATTTTAAGAAAACAACAAAAAACTGTTTATTCTTTACTTATGGAAAAAACAACTTTTGGTCAACTTGACAAGTTTCATTTTTTATGGTAATAGGCTCTTACAAGAGACTTGTAATGCAGATTTCAAATATGTATGGGTCTTATAAGGACCTTCTCATTCTAAGCCAGAAATATGTGGAGTAAAATTGACATTGCTGTCAAATTTTCCTGGATTAGAAGGGTGAACCCCCGGGTTTCTGTGTTATGGACCATGGAAATGATCTGTGGACATGACAAGTAGAATAATTGCTTTAGCCCTTAAAGGCTTTACTACATAGATACTGAGGTTTGCCCATAGTTACATATGGATGTAAATTATGTCGGACAATAGCTATACATAGCTAATGTTATTTGTTGTAAATGTAAATCGGACTTAAAATAAAGATTGTATTGTATTGTTCAAACACCCAGCATGGAGATAGAGGTAAAACACTTATTAGAATTATATAGGTAAACTAGGGTTCTAAGGAGAAAAGGGTTTAAACCGTTAATGAAATACAACATGATTTCAATGACCTACCTCTCCATCTAGGAATGGTTTAGATCGTATCACGATACTGCCTAGATCCACAGCTTCCTGGAATCTTGGTGGTACCCTGGTATTCTGTAACTTCTCGTAAGCATATCGTGCTAATTTGAAAGCTCCTAAATTCTTACTCTGTTTAGCTAGAGCATACAATGTTCCACTGCCAAAGTGTTAAGGAATATAAGTACACATTAATATCTGTTTTAATTTAGTAGAGACCTAAATTTGGCAGTGTAATGTAATATTTCAATTAGCCATATTCAAGGGAGATTTAAGTTCATGGATTTCATGGATCATCTCAAACATGACATTAAATCCCCACAAATATTAGTAATTTCTATAGAATATGGATAAGATATCCTTCAAATTGTGTGCCCTTGAAATGGTCTTTTTCTGACACACCACGAAATTTAGTCCCATTAAAATTAAATGATTTTACATTAGAATAATCTTGATTACGAGGTCAGGCTGTACATTAAAACAGCCGAAAAGGATACGCTTTTGAAATACCATGTGGAATATCTTCATTCATTTGATGTAACAAATATCTTGAGATATTGAACAATGCTTCTGGTAGATGGGATGTGAATGGTTCATCCTGAAATTATAAACACAAGGTTTGAATAGCCATGATCACATACAAAAGATTAAGGGCTCGGTGCAAGGCTATAGTAACAAGAGATGTTTGAAAAACATGTATGCCCCATGACAGCCAAATAGTTGAAAATGGTAAAGTTTATACTGTCCTTGACCTTTGACCTACTGTTGCTGACCAACATCCATATAAAGTTTGAAGATCCTAGGATAAAGCATTCTTGAGTTATTTAACGGAAATCATTTGGACTACCGACCGACCTACCAACTGACAGACATGAGCATAGCAATATCACTCCTATTTTGGATTTAACCAACTTGGCAGGTATGCATACTCTCTACCACCAGGCTTTCAAGACAGATAGAGATTTGAGAAGGCCGTATAACTTACTGTATATCTCTGTATGGAATGGTAAGCATAATACATGTCAGCTTTTCTCTGGTAGTCATAGAACTTGGGTAACATCTCCTCCATCTTATCTGGTTCATCTAAATATCATATATAAAACATTCAATCTCATTAAAAGCAGATCCTAATATTTGTTCCATTCCTTTACGCTGTTAGTTAGATCTGACAACACTACATAAGAGGTCACATTCAAATGACCTCTCTAGTGTGTGTTGTTGTATTGCTATTCACCTGTATGTATAGAGAGTTTAACTATGTACACTGATGTATAATGTTTAAATATTTCTCTCACTGTAAACTACAAGCAGAGATTATCTGCACTTCCAATTGTGTGAAAGTAGCGATTTGATTGGATGATGTAAAGTTCACATCGACATGACCCCATACCGAGTGGGGTCAGATCCTATATCAGTGTAAAATAATGGAGCTAATACAGGTCTGATTTCAAAGAGTTTCTACAACATTTAATATCTATTTCCGTGCTCTCAATACTAGACAAAGTGGTGAAAAAAGTCTCTATAATGTCCATAGCTTTGCTTTTTCCCCACAGCTGAGTGATTTCAACTTCGCTTTTAATGAATTATATCTAACAGCTCATATCTATTTCACACATAATCGACTGAAACCAACACAATGAAACCGTAAGATTGATACTCCGTAGCTCAGTGGTTAGCGCGCTTGCCGCCTAATCCGACGACCCCAGTTCAAATCCGGATGTAAGCACACACATGCCTGCCATATTCAATAGAAAGCTGACTGGCAAATAAAGGCTATGCTCGGCATTTTGTACAATTAATTTTTTAAAAAGTTATAATTAAAATTTATTTGTAAAATAACAATCCAGCTTCTTAAAACTTCGTTAAAGTTATCAAAATAACAATAAATTTATAAATTAATCAGTTATTAAGAAAATGATTTGATGCTATTACCTCTAGCGATATCGAGACATTGTATGGAGAGTTTCCAGAAGTAGTATCCTGCATCATTGAATCGACTCTCTATCACAGCATTATGTGTTAATTGTTCTAATACTTTCACTGCCTCTGCTTGTAGACCGGCCTTGTGGAATGCTACAATACAATATACATCATGTTATTACCTTGCTAGACACTCAGTATGAAACTGGCCTCTCATACACTTGAGTACTAAATAAGACTGGATTTTATCTTGATTTAATAAAGATGGCCATTGTGACAATCATTCAACATTACGTAGGACTTCTGGAGGTAAGCCCTTGTCACAGGTGAGCTCAAAAGTTGATGACATTTGTTTCTCAATTAACCTACAATAAACTTACATTAAATTAATCCTCTTAATGTGTACTTGCAGACTGTGCAATTACATACCCTGTTGTGCCTCTTCAAATCTATCATTTTCAGCAAGCCATTGAGCATATGGTACATAAACATCTTCCTTGTATTCAGGGTGTTTCTCTACCAGTGTAAATGCCTGAAAAATCACACATGTATACACAATAACTAAATAATCAAATAATAACATGAATGACATTGTTTATTTTATAACATCTAAAAAGATATGAGGAAATCGGACAGGATAGGCAGCACTCAACTTAACAAGCTGTGCACAGAAAACAAAAACAACACAACAGAAGAAGTCAACTACACAGAGCAATGCCCACACACAACTCTGTTAAGTCATCAGTTTCAATTCTTGACAAACAAATCCAAGGGCAATAACTCAGTAATATATCGACTAGAAATACATAGGACACATCTGTATTTGACCGAACTCATGTGTATAAAGTTAAATTGATTCCTATTCAACCTGTAGAAATATTTTGTGCCACCAAGTTTTCAGGGTTCTGCAATGGACTGATCAGCTGCTATTCAATTCAACTGACTTTAAGATAATAGTCAAATATAAGCTCTCAAACAACAGCATGGTACGCAGCAATATCGAAACTCAAGATATTTATGCTATTGTATGTCAAATATCATTCACAACTTTTGTAATTTTGCTTTTTCTCCAAATCTTTTTCATCATGTATCTTATAAAACTGCTTGATTATACTTCTGTTATAACTAGAAAACTAATCATGGCACTTTCCTCTGCAAATTCATAAATCTGTGAAAGAAATCTGTTCTTACAAAATATGTGTAAGAAAGATGTTTACATGCAAGACCTTTCCAACCAACTTGGCCAGTTTAAAAAAACTGCAGTAACTTCTTAATTACTGAATTGAAACATATGAAATGGGGGTTAGGTTTTTTTTAGATGAACTTAGATCATTTGCTACAAGTTGGTGTTGGTTTTGATGCAAAATTCTAAAAAACTCTGTTTTTCAAGTTGAAGAATGGAGTTTGAGAAGGAGAAGGAAAAATGTTTATAATCACTGGGCCTGGTGTCTGTTAGTTGTTGTTGCTGTAAGTTGTTGTTGCATGTCATAAATATAACCGCCAAGGCTTGGAGATGCATATATAAATAAAGTGACTAAAAGTATGATTGCAGAAATACTTACATCTTCCCAGTGCTTAGCTTCTACATGTAACATGATCAGTGATCTATGATCTCCCATCTTGCTATAAACCTCGGCAGCATATCCATACTGTTCTAGCTTGGCCAAATAATGGGCACATTTTGTTAACGACTCTCTGTCAGCCTTGTCTAACTTTCTAGCTAAGTCTATCAACCTGTTAAAATATACAAATCAATATATTTAAACAATTAACGATAGTTATGCTTTTTAATGTAAAATCTTTTAATTTTGGTGGGACTAAATTGATCGGTTTTGGGCAAAAAAGACCATTTTGTGGATTTTTCATTTCAAGTTAAAAATACAAGGGTCAAAATTATTGTTTGATTGAACTAAATTTCGTGGAATTTCGTGGTTCACTGAAACTTGAAAATACACAAAATTTAAAACCCCACAAATATTAATGATTTTACAGTATTTCATTGTGTAACAATTACATGGACACAATCATGGCCGACTTACATTTCAGACCATCCGTGATCACCGATGATTTCAATAGCTTTCACATATTCACCAGCACTAATATACATCTCTGCAGCAGCCTTCGGTTCATTACTACTCTTGGCCCAGTCAGCTTGTTTTGTGATCAACATTTTCTTGTCCATCGGATCACCAGTACCAATAAACTCCTGAAAGAATAGGGGAGAGTATGACAGTTTAACTCCCTACACAGCTTTTGTTTCATTTACTAAGCGTTTCTCACATGAACAAGGTGTTTGTAAAACATGTATGCCCCAATAGCAGCCCAATAGTCGAAAATGGTAAAGGTTATAGTGACCTTGACCTTTGACATACTGACCTCAAAATCAATAGGGGTCATCTACTGTTACTGACCAACCTCCATGTAAAGTTTGAAGATCCTAGCGCAAAGCGTACCTGAGTTATTGGACAGAAACCATTTGGTCTACACCTACGATGGGGGCATAATAAAATGTCAAAATTTACGCTAGAGGAAATATTATTAATAGTCGTGAAAATTGCAAATAATTCAATGTGGTTTACTTAACTACTTATATTGTGCTTACCTTAGCATAGTCGAACATTCTCAGATCTGTGTACATGTTCATAGCCTTGTGTTCCTGCCCTGACTTCTTGAACAGTTTAGCAGCTTCGTGGAACTTTCCTTGGTAAGCGTAAACATCTCCCAGGAACACCATATTATCATTCTCTCCACGTTTCCTTCTTTCCTATAAATACAATCAAGTTCACTGATAACTAGGAATGATTGTATCCTTAATATAACTCTGTCCGACAATTACTCTTTACTTATGATAAAACAAGATGTTTTAACTTCAGTTTGGTCAATATGACAAGTTCCAATTTTCATGAAAATAGGCTCATAAGAAGCACATTGTGAGGCAGATTTTCAATATGTATCAGTCTTACAAGGTCGTAAGAAGTGCCTACAACTTTTCCGTTCTAAGCCAGCAATATAAGTAAACATAACATCTATAGCATTCAAAAGTTCCATATAGTTTACCTCAATGTTATGTATAAGTTCTAGGTAACGTAGATCACGAATTCTAATGAAAGCTTTCTTTGCAGTGTCAAAGTCGAGTCCTTCTAATGCTTCATGCGCTAGAGTCTCCCAATCACCATCAGTAACACCTAAACATGCTACCTTGTACGCATCTCTGTAATATACATACATGTACATGGTGTGATAATTTAAAACAAAACTCTAGATACACAATTAAAACGGTATGTGCTCTGTATTCAAGGGTTCTACTGAGACATAATGCCTGAAAATAAGTCGCAAATCAATTCTCCACACATTAACCAGACTTACATTGTTTTATAGTTAAAATACAGATTATGGAACTTCAAATGACCCTTACTTTGTCAATTCTTCGAATATATTTTCATCAAATAACTTATATTTTGCAGAAAATATTATTCTTTCTATTGCAGCCAATCCGCATTTCCGGATTATTCCGAAATTGTATTGTAGTGTATTGTTTGTTTTCCTTCTGACGTGTGATCGTCTTTGTGATTATTTGTTGTATCTTGCAGTTTTGATTCATTTTGTTTATCCAAATGACTTGCGTTTGTACTGTGGTTTATAAACAATTTTCATTTATGTGTGTTCTATTGGTACCTTTAAGCTCTGCTATTTCTTTTCCAAATACTGCCTTTCAAGTGTTGATTCGTAGCAATCCTTTAACACATAAAGGTTTATGTTTCATGAACATTGCTTTAACACGTTTGGACTTCAACCAAATTCTTCGGGGGCCTAACAAGTAGATTATATATTTTTCCAATAAGCATATTTTTGGATATGTCAGCTTTGGCCCCTGATAGAAAATGGCATACTTGTGTATTATCCTTTAAGAATTTGTGGGAACATTAAAACAACACAATCAAGTGACCTACTTGAATAGTTTCTTTTCCAAGTACTGATACATAGGTGCAGACTGTGGGACGTCTACTGATGACATAGAATAAATATGCAGACAGAAGATCTTTGATCCACTGAATCCTACCACAAAACCCTGAAAAATATGTATACATTGATAAATACAAATTTAAGATCAACCGATTGTTCAGAATATACATAGAAAAGACATAAGAAACCTGTCTATGAAACTTTAAAGTAACAAAATTTTGTGAGGGATTGATATTCATTATATTTAGGAACTTAATAAGTTCACGAAAATATAATGCCCCTTAATTAAAACAATGATAAGCCGAAAATAGTTATTTCCAAAGTATAAAAGGGCTCTTTGTTTATTTATTTGAAGAAAAATTAATTGTTTAAAGGAAAACACTGATTCGAAATGGCAATCAGTTAAAATTTAAAAACCCGAAAATGTAAAATGTTAAAATGATAGTTTCTGAAAGTTCAAATATAGAAATCTGTATCATACCTGTAATTTCTGCTGATGAACAGGGAAATTGCTAGCTTTAATGTTGAGTAAACCATTACCAGAGAAACATAACATATCCTCATAATGTGTGTTCCATGCAACACTGTTTGCGTTTGGTTCCTGTGGAGTATAAGTTACCATTAAGCATGTATAACCAAACATGGTTCCTGTGGAGTATAAGTTACCATTAAGCATGTATAACCAAACATGGTTCCTGTGGAGTATAAGTTACCATTAAGCATGTATAACCAAACATGGTTCCTGTGGAGTATAAGTTACCATTAAGCATGTATAACCAAACATGGTTCCTGTGGAGTATAAGTTACCATTAAGCATGTATAACCAAACATGGTTCCTGTGGAGTACAAGTTACCATTAAGCATGTATAACCAAACATGGTTCCTGTGGAGTATAAGTTACCATTAAGCATGTATAACCAAACATGGTTCCTGTGGAGTATAAGTTACCATTAAGCATGTATAACCAAACATGGTTCCTGTGGAGTATAAGTTACCATTAAGCATGTATAATCAAACATGGTTCCTGTGGAGTATAAGTTACCATTAAGCATGTATAACCAAACAATCTTTTTGAAGATCAGGCATTTCCCAAGAAAATTTATGATTTATGGTGCTGGGCAATGGTGGGGTTTGTGCTCATTTTATGTCCGCTATAAAACAAGTATTTACAACTTATATTTATCACTTTTAACACCCAATTCCTAATGGTGGTCATGAGGGTATATGAGACAGAGGCCTGCTTTTCCTCATTCAAGACGAGTGCATGAATGGAAAAGCAGGTATAACTTTTTTATATATTTTGTCTCCGCATGTGAAGAAGTTGTCAGTTGGTAGCGTAAGAACAAATTAGTACTGGTTGACAATAATTAGATGACAAAAGTGGCGACTAAGTCTCGCTCACCCCAGCGGGTTCGACATAAACTATTTATAGATATGTGCTTACTGTATTTCTTTCCATAGGACAGAAAAAGTTGAAAAATAATGTCCCCACAATGGAAACTAGAGCTTGAGTGACTTACTTGAAACAACAATTCTTTAGTGTTGATATCATACACTAAACATGTGTTATGTTCATCAACAACAGCTAGACGTGTTCTACTTGCACTCATATCTAAACAACGTACAGATGTACTCTGCTTCAGCAAAGCAATAGGGAACGGGTTGTCTACAAACAACTTCAATATCTGAAAACCAAATTGTCTATGCATTAGTTAAAGTGATAGAAATATTCTTACTAGATTCTGATATGATAATTTACAATAATTTTATGATAAATATTTATCTAACGAAACTTTCTGTTTAAATAATCTTCAGCACAAAAACAGCATTTACAAAGATCTCTACCTGAAGCCTATGTCACACCAGCCAGTGACAGCCAAATTCTCCATTTAAACAAGATCAACTATTTCTGTTTTTGGATGCCAATTTGGAGTCCATCCTCTAATGGAAATTAACTGACAGACACATGTCAATATTTGAGATGAGATTTACTCAGATTGAGATGTTTCGGGAGATCAAGGCCTGGATTGTGCAATATGTTGACTAACCTGTCCATTTTTGAGTCCTACTAACAGTCCCTCCCTACCAGACGGTCCACCTATCACCTTGATATAACGTATCAACGATTCCATCACCCATTCCTTCTCCTTTACACCTTGAAATGTGTAACATTGTAATCTCTTATCCTGTAATAAATACATATGAGGGATGATAACTATCTTTTAGGGGCAATTACACAAAATAAGTAATTAGGAATTGCAAACAATACAGAAGTCCCCTTCTAGGTCTTCAGGTTTTCAATGTTTCTGTTGACATGACAACCACAATTTTTGAATCCACAAAATTGAATAAAATGCCTAGCATAGCCTTTATTTGCCAGTCAGCTTTCTGCTGAAATATTGGGAGCATATATATAAGTGCATCAACCCAGATTTGAAATGGGGTCACAAGATTATGCGGCAAGTAAGCTAACCACTGAGAAACAGAGGCACACAACTCCATAAAGGTTAATGATTTTACATTACCATAACATGACAAGTGTTCTTACCTGACATAGTATAATGTTCTGAGAACATACAACCAGCAGATTACATTCAAACTTGCGGTTGAGTTTATCTTTCACTCTATAGTGCATATCAGCAGCATCGTCTGAATACAGTTCATATACAACAATCTTGTCTGGTAATTGAACCTGCAATCAAAATAATACATATTGTAAAATCATTTAATTTCGATGGGAAGAAATTTCATGGTTTTGGAAAAAAGACCATTTCGATGGGACGTTAATTCATGTATTTTGCTTTCAGGTAATAAATACAAGGGTCAAAATTATTGTTCCATGGGATTTGGTTTCGTAGTTGAAAGTGACCAATAAAATCCACAAAATTTAATCCCCCACAAAAACTAATGATTTTACAGTACATATGTGGGGTTATCCAAAAGTTCGTGGACTTTTGCTCTAAATTTTTTATTTTTAGTCAGATCAGTATGAAAATTACCATACATTGACATTAGACTATTACAAATAATAACGTCAACACATTTCGATAAATTACCCTTTTATATCAAGAGTAACACGTTGCCATAGTAACACAAAAATGCGTTAGCGGCGCACTGTAGATATTTTCCAGTAAAATGCGTTACGTTATTGCCGATTGCTACAGTGTTTCTTCATTTAAAAATACAAAAATGCGTCCTTATGTTGAGTAACGTCATACCAATATTTTGGTATACTTTATAAGTTATATCTTAAATATTCGTCATTTTATGACTATGAGGGGTAATGTTGTCATATAAAATTCAACGTAAAATATGACGTCTCAAGATATCATTTGCAGTCGCAAAAGAATTAAATTATATATACAGCTAGGAGAACCCACAAGAAAGACAAGAATTGTCTGACAAATTTAGTATGAACCCTTCTGCATTGTATTCAATTATTTTTGAATGACATAAATAGTAATCAGGATGTCAGGGTGGTGTGACAGGCGATGCATGTTCAAAAGTACAAAACCGACGTTCAACGAATGAGCGTTACGTTGGTTAGAATCGACCATCCTAGGTTTTAGAGAAAAAAAAACACTTGTAGAGATAGAAACGCCACAATTCAGTACACATCGACAGAACGAGGGTGTTTGCATATTATAAGTTTACAGCTGATTATGGGAAACAAAGAACAACTGATTTACAGTGTTTAAGAACTTCATGAAATGATTTAATCGAGAGGGCGACGTCGTACGTCATTTCTGAGCGTGCGCCGGGTATGCCTACCATGCACGCTTATAAATGCTATATTTATGTTATTTTTAATCATATCCATATGATATTTGGTATACTTGTTCAATATAAATCAATTTTACAGGGACCATATATTCGTAGCTTTAAGTTAAATAATTTTTGAATCAGAGCAAAAGTCCACGAACTTTTGGATAACCCCACGTACATAAAAATTAGAATACATAAAACAGGGGTTCCAGTTGCTTCTGAATCTGAAGGATTATTTCGGTACTTTTGACTAAAGTTCACTCTTTTATAGGCAAAGTATCAATGATTTAAGCAAAATATTACCCTTCAAACCAAAGCCTTGAGGGTCAAAATGTTACTTTTTGAAAATTTCATGGGTCAAAACCCCTACTTTCGAGTAAAATGGAACCCATGATAAAAACAATAACCAGTATGTAAAAATTGTATAATTTATATTATTTATATTAACAAGATAACTAAAAATTAAAAGTTCACAATGATAACTTACAGCGAGCCTGTGTCGGTAGATTGCAATCTTCTTCACCAAATCTCGACATTTGATTCGAACTGTAAGAACAATAAAATATACGTCACTAACAGAAAATGGCAGACAAATGATGGTCACACACAATGTCTGGAATTTGAAGTGCAGAAATATTAGCGATTATTTTTAATTTCTTAGTAAGAATACTTTGTCAGCTGAAATAAATTCATGCTAGTGAAAATGTTAGAAAAATTTGTAAATTCATAAATCCAACAAAACTTTTAAGTAGCTAACTTCAGAGTTATCTTGTGAGACAATTGCAGGAATGAAAATAACATGACTGTCTTTCATACTTTATATGACAAGTATAAAAAAGTTTGACTGGTTAAATTGTTGTTCATAAACTAAAATTCTAATTTTCATTAAATAAATTAATACTGTAACTGTCTATGTCATGTATGCCAAGTTTGAAAGCAGTCCTTATAAATATTCAAGCTTGAAAAATATGAAAGTTTTGGTTCACATTTTTAATATATGAGGCATAAAACATCAGATATAAATAACTGAAACGTTATTGAAAAACAAAAACAGTAAACTTTAGTAAACACAAAAGGATAACATAATCCCCAAGAGCAGCCTAATAGTCGGAAATGGTAAAGGTCATGGTGACCTTGCCTTTGACCTACTGACCTAAAAATTAATAGGGTCATCTACTGTTGCTGACCAACTTCCATGTTAAGTTCCTAGGAGAAAGTGTTCTTAAATTATTGAACTGAAACCAATTGGCCTACCAACCAACCTGTTGACATACATGTGCAAAGCAATATACCCCCTGATCGAAGATGGGGGGCATAAAAACCATTTGAACAGAACTTTTAAGGCAGCACTCTATGGAAACAGCAGAGCACTATGGAACCAAGTGTCTCAATAATCTCAGAACAAATATACATAGTTCTTTGGCAGGTCTTTTAGGTTTATCAATAAGGGCGCCAATTTCCTTTCTTAGTTCATAAGCCGCAGCGATGTTCCTGGCATCTTTACTACCAGGAATAGAATCTATAAATGTACATGAATAATTGCATTTATTTTCTGCTGATAAGTGGAGAACAGCCAGTGAAAAATAAATTAAAATTGTAATACAGTAGCTAATTGTAAATTTCAAAGCATTGAAAACAACAGGTTTTAGAAGCTGGTTCCATTATTATACAAGAAACATAACATCAATTTAATCAAAAGTGACTGGGTTATGTTCAGCAAAGCTTTTCTGATAGATATACTGAGTACATCTAGAAACGCAAAACTGGGGTTACTGTCAACTCTTTTTCAACCTTTTTATGATTGACAACCAATCTGATGATATTGTATTCCATGAACAATGCAACTGTTACATTGTTTTAATAAAGTGCTATCGATGCGATTGAACAGTTTGTGTGTGTATAGTGCGGCATAAAAGCAACGAAACACAAATTGGTAAAATCCTATTTTTTCAGAATCCTTGTTCTAAGTGAAAAGTTCAAATATTGATTAATTATTGATTGATTACATATCCATGACGTCCAACAAGTTGTTTAGCAGTGTATCAATTCATTTTGAACTTTGCCTAGAGATGGTAAATGCGAAATTAATGGTCCTGTAGGAGAGTTATTTTACATGGATGACCTAGACATGGGTGGATGTAAACGGTGCCAAAGTGTTAGTAAAGTGTCTCCAGGTGAAACATTTTCGGTTAATGACAATTTAGCGGAAGTGGAACCTCCCATTTGACGTCCCCGTCATAGGCATCCGAATCGCCTGTTTTTCGCCCATGTTCTGACCCTCCTGGCATTTTTATTCCTAAGCCAAGAACTTTTCTTTTGTGATTTTCTTTCCATTGGCAAACCTTATAAAGGATTCAAAGCAATTTACACGAAAATTGATCATGCGTGAATGGTGCACGTGGTATTCGTGCGTTTTGTGATTTTCTTGACACACGGGAGTTACATTCGTGCGTTTTGTGATTTTCTTGACACACGGGAGTTACGTAACCCGATCGATAAAATTTGGACAATAGCCAAGTTTCTCCGCAATTATACAATACTATTACACAAAATTAAAAAATGTATGAACAATGGAAGTAAGAAAACTTCAAGGATGAAACATTATGTTTCTAGATGTACTGAGCATATATATTTATGGTTATTTTGCTTCCTAAATAAAGGAAACTCCAAATACAATTATTTTATATTTTTTGTGGGAAACATAAAATATAGATTTTGTGCTGGATGTCTGTAGGGGTATGTTGAGAGACTGGGACTATAAATGTCATTTAAATAAAATAATTTGTGGAAATAAAAATCCCTACAAATTCACAAATATTTATCATATTTGATTAGAATTATACTTCAATACAAGTGAAACATAATAAATATAATAGTTTGACATTCATAACCAATAAGTAATAAATTAAACTACATTTTGATTAAATTACCTCCCTTTTCATTTTTTACAATTTATTTATTACCTCCCTTTTTGTCAAATATTCCCTCTGCATTTTAAATGTGTAGGCTCTTTTTGGAGACCTAACAGCTTTAGAAAACAGACAAAACAGTAGAATTGCATACAAACATTGACCAGACATTAGGTCATACACATATAAAAGGGAATGAGGTTTGCTAAAGAAGAATGCAAATGGCACACCACTCAAAGACCTAATGTACTTGGCATATATGATAAGTTTATTTATTTTGTCTAATGTACATTTATTTTCAACAGTTGAGTACAGTAGATAACAAAGCTATTTTCTTCTCGACTAATATCACATTAAAACAAAGAGAATTATTTAGTCATAAGGAGACTACCCAGTCCCACCAAGCAAACTTCAGTACTCCAATAAGCATCATTTTGAACAACTTATGCATTGCAGACCAGGGCCCGAAATTACAACCAATACTTACACTTTGCACTCAGCACTCAGAAATACAAATTGTTACATAATAAGCCAATATTTGTTCTAGATTGCAAATATAAATAAGAAAATGTATAGAATTATTATTTGAATGTTTGAAAAAAACTTTTGAAACATATTTTTGCTATTTTGTACTATTTATGAGGAAAAAAGTATCGTATCTCAGTGCACTCAGACTGGTAAATTTCACGAAGAGCTTACAAATACAATAAATTGCAATTGGAAACAAGCAAATGATAATATTAAGCACCTATTCAACTTAACTCGAACTTCTCGTTCTCAAAAAATGTCGTTTTGACCCTCAAAAGAAGAAATTTCAATATTTGAGTGCTGAGTGCAGAGTGTAAGTATTGGTTGTAATTTCGGGCCCTGGTATGGGACCCGGGACCTCAAGAATTCACTCTTCTTCAAGGTTATTGAATGATGGTTAGATATTTACCTTTCTGATCGGTGATAAGATGTTGAATGATAACATCGGTCATGTTGTCTCTGTAAGCGTATCTATCCTTATACAAGCCATGTACAGTACTGAATATCAGCTGGTAGTAGGCTATAGTACCATCCTGACAACCCACAGCCTGTAATATTTACATAGCTTACATCTATAACATTCTCAAAAAACATCATATAGTCAAATAAACTGTAAACCAAGAAACAATTTTGTGTGATTTAAGTTCACGAATTGAAGTAATTTGCGAAAGTAAATAGCCGCGTAAATAGTCTGAACAAGTAAAACGCAAAACTTTCTAAATTTCAAAGGAAATTCATTTTGTTTTCAGTATGAAGTTTCGGTATGAAGACCGAATTTAGTTTAAATGCATTTTAAAGCAACAAGATTTGCCATTTTTTTATCAAATGTGGTCTGGAAGAAGAAGTTGTTTGAAGAAATTGTTAACAGACGACGATGGACGAAGAGTGATTACAAAAGCTCACTTTGTCAATATGTGACAGGTGAGCTAACAAGAAAAGTGATACATACAACATAATTTGAATCTGGTCTAACTGCTGCAGCCCAGACCCATGATTGCTGATCTCCGATGGTACCCAGTTTGACTCCCTCTTTTGTATGAAGATTACATTGTTTGTTAGCACCACCAACTACAACATACTCTCCACGTGAGAACCAGCGTACAAAGCATGGATCATATCCCAGTAATCTATCCTTTCCTATCTGTAATATACAATCATGATACTGTAAAATCATTAATTTTCGTGGGGGATAAAATTTTATGGATTTCGTGGTTCACCATCAACTATGAAATGAAATCCCATCGAACAATAATTTTGACCCTTGTGATTATTACTTGAAACGCAAAATCCACCAATTAACATCCCATTGAAATGGTATTTTTTACCAAAACCATGAATTTTCGTCCCATCAAAATTAAATGATTTTGCAGTATCTTTCATTATTCAAGCAATAAACCGTCAAGAAGGGATTAGTATTGTAAGTTGTTGTCCTTATTCTAAATCATTGGAGTCTACACACTAAATGTCATTACAATGGCTTAGAATGAGAAGTTTGTTGTAAGTACGAATTGCTATTTTGATAAAACAAGAAAAACTGTCTGAAAACTACTCTTCACTTAAAAAAACACAAACTTTTTGGAAGTCAGTTTGGTCAACATGACAACTTCCAATTTTCATGAAAAAAGGGTCATAGGAAGCGCCTTGTTATGCAGATTTAAAATAGGTATATGAGTCTTAAAGGTCGTAAGTAGTACTAACTACCTTCTCATTCTAACCCAGCAATTATTCATGTTCATTCAGGTATAGCTTGACCACATTGACATGAGTTTGACCTATTGATTAGCATAATTTAACAGTCGATATATTGCCTACGTTTACAACAACGATTGTATGTTTTCATAATCGGGGAGTATCACGATGACGCTGGAGATGTAATACAAACACAAATCTTAAATGCCGATATTGTACAATTTGCTTGCGGAAATTGATATATGCAAAGCAAGAACCTTGTAATATATTCATGCATAAAGGTCAGGCTCAGGTCAAAATAGCCAAGCTATATAATGCTGTTTCTCAACAACTGTTCATTTATATAGAGTCACTGTATCAGACACCTAAGCAGGATACCATGACTGTCTTATAACCAGTACTAACTTTCCCTCTTACAAGCAACCAGCAACTAATTGAATAATACAGATTTAGGTATCTGTACACAAAATAACAAGACTACCTATAGGCGTCCATTGCCTAGACAAAGAGCTATGTAACAATTTCAACGAAAGGTAATTCATGCCTTCTATGTTAAATTGAACAGGAGGTAACTGAATGAAGGCGCTCAGTAGTGCTTTACTTAGGAGACGGACACCTGTAAATGCTTACACCCCGGAGGAAACCTTGTCCATTATGGCATAATAACTGAGTTTCAACAACTTGAAAGTTTGGAGGAATGAATGGACTGGACAATAAATATATGCCTCCACATCAGTAGATGTGCTTAACAAGTAAGCAAAATTTGAAATCAATGCCTTGACTGACTTTTAAAAGTAGATACCTGGGCATAAAAATTGACAAGTTTTAATGACTTACCTGTTTGCCTGACAGTTGATACAGGGACAATCTCTGACCCCAATCTGCTACAGCCAACACATCATATGCTTCATCTTTTGAAGGGTTCCACTGAAGGGACCAGATAGGGCACGATGTGGCCCCTGGTCTCTCTATCTTAACCTTCTCTTCACCATTCTACAAAATTGTTGATATGAAAAAATGAAACTTGGCAGAACAAAGGACACTATAACAATATAGATCAGCCAACCTTCGTTATAACTTAAATCAAACAAGTTAAACACTTTTCATGAAACTCAGAATAAACAAGTAACAAGAGATGCTTGTAAAACATGTATGCCCCAATGGCAGCCTTATTGGCCAAAATGGTAAAGGTTATTGCAAATAATTATTCATATAAGATATTAAGTATTTTTGTAAATTACTGTATATACTGTTAACCTAGAAATTATTTCGCGCGATTTAAGTTCGCGGTTTGTAAAAATCCGCGAAAGTAAATAGCCGCGAACAAGTCCAGGATAAGAAAAACGCGAAAGTTTCTCGTTTTTTGAAGGAACTTCATAATTTTGGTACGACGTTTATAAGACCGTATTATAAGTGCTATTTTGTCAAAATATGGAATGTTAAGTGTATGTACTTTTTCTGAATAAAGCCTTTTATGATCACGGTACAATAATGAAAACACTTCTTCAAAACGCGGTCACCCGTTTTACCGGAATCCACGTAAATTACCGGAATAGACCGGAATCCAGATAAATTACCGGAATAGGCCTATATTTCGTTAATAAACAGTAGTTTTACATAGTTTTGGGTTTAAATCAATCTTAGGCGAGTGTTTTTTTATTTTTCGTTACTCAGATCCGCCGACCCGATATTTGGCCGAAACCGAAAAAAAATAAAAGTAGTTTTCAAGGGTGGTAAAATTTTTACAGCGCCGATTTTCTGAGTGCCGACAACGATATTTACGTATAGTATGCGTTTTATACCAGGCTCTTCCCCAGCCCGCGGTGCTTATAAAAGCAAATATAGCATACCGCTGCGCCTAAATATCCCGCGCGGTGCCTCAATTAAAAGTCCAGCATCTTGAGTCAATGAATGATTTTATCCCCGTATGGTGCCTCTCAGTGAGAGTAAATATCTACACACTGAGTGTACACTGCAGTACACTGTGTTAACTCGCGACACCTGCATAGAGGGGGGTTTAAAGATTTAATTGTCAGTGTTTTGACAAGTTATCGGACAATCAGTGAATGGATTATAATTAGTTATGGATTATAATTGGGAAAAGATAACAGTTGGGTAAGTTTATTTGTTAATTCAGACCAATTAGCAGTAGAAAGGCCACCGTGGTAACGTGTTAAACTTGTCCAAGCTTTTTGAAGGGAGCGAGCATTCCATTTCATCTAAAACTTTTAGTAAAAGATTGACATATAAAATATTAAATTAAAGACCATTTATTAATGATTTCCAGAAATATTGCATGGTCTTAGGAGTTATTTGACCTGGGTTAAACATGGAAAAAAAAGTCTTGGGTTCGAGTCATACAAAAAAACCTGAAGCTGCTGTTACTGTAACGTACATATTTTTGGTGCATGTTTATTAATGAGATTTTAATTTCTTTGATTTCAGATATGAAATGCAGCCTCTGTATCTGACATGTGAAAACTGCTTGGGTTGTCATGGTTTATATGTGACTTAGATGTGGGGCAATCTGCTAGGAGATTTTTTAATTTCTGACCTTTATCTCCATCGCAGATGTGACCTTAAGTGTCATATATGTGGGGGGCTTTGCGATCAAATTTTTGGCGCAACTTGAAAAGATGAATGAAAAGTTGTAAATACCATGAAATATATAACATGTCCACGAAGATCAACCCTTTTTCTCGTTATCTGCACCAAAAACATCCATAAAACACTCAGCGGTTCGTTTGTCCGACAATTTTAACACGACGAGGTCGCACTTTTAAATTCCACTACACAGCTATTTGTTGTTGATATGCAGATCGCATTCCCCTATCGACCAATCAGAATACTCGATGGAATGAGTTTCTAGAACAATGGAGGATGCTGGGAGATCTTCGGCACTATTTGGTTTTCACAGTGATGTACACCGGTACGCGTGAAACCAATTACACTGAGCTCGCTCGGGTGAAACTAAAAACGAAAAATTAACGAAGAATTGTTGACAAATCGAGCTGATTTTTCTTGTAAACTGATAGTTAATGACTTATGAACAGAATACGATAAGTTAAATGAATTTTACTGCTCGCTTAGCGATTCGCACAACGTTAGCATATGAATCACACACGTGTTGCGCTCATCTGTACGGGCTGTACGGGCGGTATACGCGTACCGGATACTCACAGTTATGTTTACATTTGGATTTTCGGAAATTACACGTGCTGATTTAATTATCGATTAAACGATAATAACGACCAATTTTACCAGGTATTCTGTGTCATTCGTCTAGTTTTATTACATTTTACATGTTAATAGCCGAAAACTGTCCAAATTTGGCGTAAACAGCAAAATTTATGAAACTCAAAAACTGATCAGTTAAGCGCATAATGGGTCTTGACTTAGATGTGGCAACTCTAAGTCGAGATTGTTTGACTATATGTGACTAATAAGGTAACAAATAGAGATTCTTTAAGAAGATACAACAGGGGTGAAAGTCACATGGAACCATGACATTTGAAGCAAACTGGAACAAAACCATGAACCTGTGCCTATATTGGCAGATGAAGACTGAACTTCCCAGACACCTAACCTTGTCATAAATATTCATGAGTAAGTTAACATAGTCAATAAATAGTCATTATTACTTAATTTTTATGAGTTTATTCAGATTTAAGCAGCTCTTTTAGTCCTTACCAAATTTTCAGTTATATGCAGCAAATCAACTAAGCAGTTTCCTTGTTAACATAACTTTCCACAAGGAATTGACTGCATAATGCACCAATCCGTTGCTGGGAAAACAGCATGGTTTTTACTTTCGAGCTTTCACAGCATTGCCGGGGAATTTCTCAAAACCAAAACCCGGGGACTATATTTAGTTGTCAGGGGCTGGTGAAATACCAGAGATTTACCATTAGCTGTCTCTCGCAGGCCGGGGAATGGCAGGGGTTTTTGCAACCCAAAAATCAACCTCAACAAAAATAGTTGACACATTTTCAGTGACTGGGAATCAAACCCATAGTAATCATTATATCAAACAGGTTTGAAATCAAAGCTCTGTCACAGCTACATTGATACTTAGATCAATCCTTTGTTACCTTGAAAAAGCTGGTAACTTCAAACTGTTAGTGAAAGAATGTTGAGAAGCATTATTAAACCATGATGTTGTCAATTAGACAATAACTAAATACTTTTTTATCTTTTGTAATTTCAGGTAAAGAATAAGACAACTACTAAAGTATATATCTGCTGAACCCTGAAGCTTTTACTGGAAGACCTTAACCGTTCAAGACCGATGTTACTGTTGTCAAAGACCCATGATTTAGATTATGTTGTTTAAAATGATTTATTATGATTATATATATTAAGAAAAAGTAAAGAAATATATGTAACAAAAATTGTTGTTGTATTGCATATCATACTACTTAAAATTGATCAATCAGATTTCTGAGATCCGAGTCTGAGTTTGGAGAAACATTTTATAACCTAGGGCCCAGGTCTTTATGTCACCCTTTTTGTACACACGTTATGTTGATTCAGTTCCAGTCAAAACTCTTAGTAATCCTTCTTTAATAGCATGCAAAACTCTACTTTTCAGTCTTTTTTTTTTTTTTTTTTTTCCCCTCCTCCTGCCAACATTTTGCTTTTCAGAATCTGAGTAACAGAAAATAAAAAAACTCTCGCCTTATTTAACATAAGCAACGTATATGCAAAAATAAAATAAAATATGTTATGAAAAAAAAAAGTTATTTAATTTTAAAATTGGCCGTCGTCCGTTCGTCATTACGCTATATATGCAGAATTTACTTGACCGAAATAGACATGTATCTCGTTAATAAAACATAATTTTGTTAAGTTTCTGGTATAATTCTAACATGGATACAAAAAATAAGATGTTTCTTAAAAAGAAATTAAAATATTTGAATGAAAACTGATTTTACATGAGTTTTAAAAACGGGCATTTCTCGCTCTGACCGCGCGTATTGACAGAGAAATAACGTAATCGGAATCCACTTACTATAACCGGAATAGGCCTATATTTCGTTAATAAACCGTAGAATTGTATTAGTTTTGGTTTCAATCAATCATATATACCATAAGTAAATCATATTAAAAAGGAAAATTTAATATGTTGTGTAAAAGTGATATAATACGAGTTTTAAAATCGTTCGTTTTCTGCTTTGAACGCGCGATTTGAATGAGAATTAACATAACCGGAATCCACTTTCTATAACCGGAATAGGCCAATATTTCGTTAATAAACAACAGAAATGTATTGTTTTTGGTCTAAATCAATCATATATGCCATAAGTAAATCATATTCAAAAGGAAAATTTAATATGTTGTGTAAAAGTGATATAATACAAGTTTTAAAATCGGTCGTTTTCTGCTTTGAACGCGCGATTTGATTGAGAATTAACATAACCGGAATCCACTTTCTATAACCGGAATAGGCCAATTTTTTCGTTGATATACAACAGAAATGTATTGTTTTTGGTCTAAATCAATCATATATACCATAAGTAAATCATATTCAAAAGGAAAATTTAATATGTTGTGTAAAAGTGATATAATACAAGTTTTAAAATCGTTCGTTTTCTGCTTTGAACGGGTGATTTGAATGAGAATTAACATAACCGGAATCCACTTACTATAACCATAAAATATATTATGTATTGTACGTCAACTATTTCCTAAAGGAAATATTAATGTGTTGTGAAAAAAGGATTTTATATGCGATTAAAAAACTTGCTATTTCGGGTAGCGCATTACATTTTGATCAACCGGGATAGGATCGTATTTTGTTTAAAAGTCAATATTTTGTATCTTATACATTATTATTGAATTACACGTATCAAAGTTAAGTCATTTCCGAAAGGAAACAGTAATATCGCAGTCCCTGTTACTAAATATGCACTTCAAAGTGTTTCACGGCGGTTCCAAAATTTTCTCGGGTGTCACAATGATGGTGTGGTCGACCGTCAATCATGTGTGTTGGGAGAATATCTTGCAGTACAGGAACAAGCATTAGGCCATGTTTGTTTAATTTCTTGGTGTCTACTTGTCGAAAACTTTTTTATGCAACAATAACCAACCTCGATCTTTATTTGTGTACATCTACGGAATGTACTAGCGAAATGGTGAACTATTTATATTGTTAAAATGAGTGAGCGTGTTGAAGATATGCAGTTGTAGAAATAACCAATCTATTTAACACCTTGCCCTTACTGTGTTTTCCGATGTAAGAGACGCGCGGCATCACTTTGTAACTTTAGATGTCGCCGACGCTGGGTACATCACAGAATGTTGTCGGCTAAATATCAGACGTTGCCGACTTACGTCGGTGGATTAAAGGAGACTGTGTGAGAAAACCACAGGTAACTGTATCATTGCCATTTGATATTTTATTTTTTCTACATGACTCCGTAGCTCAGTGGTTATTGCGAGACACTCGTATGTATAAAATTTAATGTTTTTTTTTAAACCACAGCATTACATACTACATGAGTAATAATTATACTGTATTGTACATTAGGGAAATTAAAATGCACACTAGTGACCGGCTCCTCGATTCCCCTGCATATAGACCTTGTACAAAAAATTAATGTTTCCAAAAAAGTATTTTTATCAGTGAAACAGTTACCTGTGTGAAAAATATACATCAAAGGTAACGCAGCCGAACTTTGACACATGAAAATAGAAACATATTGCGGCATCGCTCATTTTATAGACCTCGTGATACTTTAGACGTATATTTAATCTTTGTTAGTGGAATAACTCCTGACAGTTCATTAACAGATTATAAATCTATTGTATCATAATGGATTACTATTTGAAGGTAATTGTTACGTGTCTTCGCAATACATGTTCATTACAGCTATATCATTTGTGTCATTTGTGATTAAGATAAGGACTCCCTGATAAAGGATTCATCCGACAGGGTCTGTGAATGCATTGACCAAGTGATTCCATTTGGAAATAAGTTATTTATCGCATATATGATCGAATTATAGCAGAAACTAAACAAAATTACCGTAAAAAACGAGATTCGGGTCTATTCCGGTTACGTTAATTCTCATTCAATACGCGCGTTCAAAGCTTGAAATGAACGATTTTAAAAATTGCACAAAATCTTGTTCAACTAAAATAGTTTGATTTCCTTTTGGAAAAAACTTATTAACAGTATACGTATATGAACGAATTATTGCAGAAACTAAGCAAAATTACCATTTTATAGCGAGATACGAGCCTATTTCGGTACGTCAATGCGGGAAAATTAGCGATTTTAAAACTTGTATAAAATCATTATTCACCAAAATATTTTAATTTCCTTTTGAAACTATATAATAATAGTATATATTATTGAATTATATCAGAAACTAAACTCAATTAACAATTAATAACTTGATACAAACCTATTCCGGTAATGTTAGTTCTCATTCAATACGCGCGGTCAATGCGGGAAATGAGCGATTTTAAAACTTGTATAAAATCATTATTCACCAAATTATTTTAATTTCCTTTTGGAAACAATAAAATAATAGTATATTTTATTGAATTATATCAGAAACTAAACTTAATTACCAATAAAAAACTTGATACAAACCTATTCCGGTTATTTTAATTCTCATTCAATATGCGTGGTCAATGCGGGAAATGAGCGATTTTAAAACTTGTATAAAATCATTATTCAACACAATATTTTAATTTCCTTTTGGAAACAATATTATAATAGTATATATTAATGAATTATAGAAGAAATTAAACACAATTGCCATTAAATAACGAGAAACGAGTCTATTCCGGACACGCTAATTCTGATCCAATATGGTAATGACATCGTAAAATGAACAAATTTTGAATCTCGAATAAAAAATTTTTTCGTGAACATATTTTATTTTAGTTTTGCATATATGTTGCTTATGTTAAATAAGATTGATTTAAACCAAAAACTATGTAAAACTACTGTTTATTAACGAAATATAGGCCTATTCCGGTAATTTATCTGGATTCCGGTCTATTCCGGTAATTTACGTGGATTCCGGTAAAACGGGTGACCCTTCAAAACGTGTTTAACAATACACTCAATATAAGAAAGTAAGTATGTAAAGTAAATATATGAACACGCGTGTATGTCATAATACAAAATGACTGATAGCGTCAAAAAACTGTGAAAACATTACCAGCGTTGTTTGCAATTTTTGTAAACAATACAATAGGTAACTATCTACATCAAAAAGAGTTTGAGAGGGTTTAACAAAGGTGAGAACTATAATTAAGAAACAATTATATACGAACCGGTCATTGTATGTGACAGGTTATAATATCAATAATTCTGTCACTATGCGACTTAGTTTTCGCGGAGTTCGCGGGAGACTAAAAAATCACGAAAGTTTGTAGCCGCGAATATGCCGACAATTGGCAAAACGCGAAAGTTTCTAGCCGCGAAAGTTTCTAAGTTTACAGTAGTATTTCATGTTGATGTGGACCATATTGAAAATTGGTCCAGAACCAAATAAGTTTATCAACTATAAATAAAGTCGCAATTATGATAGTATAATTTTGTCTTACCTTATTTCTAATGCTGACGAGTCCATTATATAAACCTAGAGCGAGATATTGTCCATCATTGGTCCAGCTACAACATGTTACTCTACTGCTAACTTTATGCTTGGAGACACTCTTTTGTTCTGGTGGCCACAAACCTAATGGAAATATAAATAGCAAGACACTAGAAAATACATTCATATAATACTGACAGGGGTTCTGTTTGAACCGACTAAAGAACAACCTCACATGGCTGCATGGTCAGCGTACAAAACAGGACTCGACACTAACACTGGTCCCCTGGTCCGAGGCCAGTGAAAATCGTGAAGGACCAGTAAAAGTCTTGAAGAACCAGTAGCTGTTTTCTTAACAAATTCAACACTTCTTTACTGTTGGACCAGTCCCCAAAGTAATTAGTGTCTACCCCTGAAAAATGATCATTGTTTCAATAATTATTGGAAATCTGTAAATAATGAAACCATACTTGTAGTTTTATTTGTAAATACCTCAATTCCTCATAATATTATAAACATGTAACTATAATTCAAAACAATAATATTTACAGACTTCCCGATAGTCGCTGACAATCTGTCCGACCAACGGTCTGACGGACTTGGAGAAACTGTCAGACCAGAAGGAAATCTGTTGGACCGATATTTGTTCGCTAAAATCAACAAAAAAGCAAATATTTTCCATTTTCGTTTTAAGACGACGTACACACAGTAAGAGATGACTTTCCTCGTTTCCGAGTACTGTCATCTAGAAAACAGCATTAAATTTGTTGTCCAATCGCCAATTACCTATAATTCTTTCGATTTTTTTTTCCATATTTTTCCACGCGAAATTGGAAGAGACTCTTTAAAATAGGAGTACAGGAACGCAGAGTTAGAGAAATGGATTGCGCTTTGTGATTGGCTTACAAATTTATTACCGACCAATCAAAATAAGTCTTACAAAGTACACGCGGAAACGTACCCAATGCAAACGTACCCCGACGATTACAAACCATCGGACACGCGGTCTGACAGAAAGGTCTGACGCACCAGACCGAGAGCTAAACTGTCGGACTGGTCCGACAGCTATTGGGAAGTCTGTATTTGTGTATATGCCGCCATCTTGTTTCAAATTATGGTCACATGTTTACTCCCCCTGCATATGTCAACTAGATTCACAAATCTTACCAAAATCAGTAACAGCGCAGCTAGCTAAGGCATGAGTGATTGGATTATATGCCATACATTGAATAGCATCATTGTGTCTGCAATAGAGAAAAGTAGAAAGATATTATTACATCAGGGGTTTCATTTCACTCGGTAGTAGGGTTTTTCAAAATACAACATAAAAACTATCAAGGATTTGGTTTGGAGGCTGAGTCATTTTCTCTTATAATTATGGGTATTTTGCCTATAAAATAGAAATAAAAGCTATGGGAGTCTGTTGTGCGGCGCAAGGCAGACTGTGGACAAGCAATGCTATAATAAAATCAATCAAAACACAAAAGTAAGTAAAGGCAATGCTTTGCTTTTACAACAACAAATAGAAGGTTACAAACCACTAAATGCCTCCGCGAACCAAAATAGGATACACTCAAATAGTCCCTAAATAAACTTGTGATTGTGTTTAAATGGTAGTATGCTTTGACAAGGTGGAACTGGAATCATCTAATTGGGTTTACAGGCATTGTATACATGTATGTGATGTATTGAAACTGTTTTATTTTATATATTTTGAGATTTGGGCCAAAATACCAAAGCGAAAGTAGGGTAGGGTAAAACCCGGATTTGGTCGGTCCGCGCGCCTGTAAAAATATGCTCACCGCGTTGGACGGACAAAATTTTTCTTATATGATACGTGACCCCCTGTTTTTTTTGTATTTTCTTAAAGCTGGTAGCCCCTTCTTTTCATTGATATATGTCTGCCACCTGGCCATAGACTTTAACATGTATCAACCCGGGACTGACTATTGTAACTTTACATTGAGCTAAAGAACAAATTTATTTAGTGGTTTGTGACCTTAAGAAATGACCCAAAAAATTAAAATGTATATTTTCAATATTTTTACTTTAAATGTTTAGAAATACATTTTTCTGTGGGTTTTATTCCATTTTTCAGTGAAATTTGTCTGAAAATGTGAAAAAATTGTGTTTTGGGGTGAAAATTTAAGAAAAAAATGAAGATTTTTCCTCCACAAAATGACATTTTCATACCAATTTTGACCTTATTTAGGTATCAGACCTGGGTTATTGTGTGAATATATGAGGAATAGTCACATAATTAAGCACCCAACATAAAATAATTGCCCAATGTAAGGTTTATACAAAACTGCAACTGTTTAATTTGCCAGTATTCATACAATATGGCCAGCAGAATCCAAGAAATTGCGTTAAAGGCGCTTACTCTCTTTTGTCAAAATTTTGAGAAATCATGTCATTTCAGTCTGGAAAGTCATCATTTGGAGTTGTATATACATAGTAGTTGTCAAATAAGTGTTTAAATCAATCAAAATGGGGGGAAAAGGGTTGTCTTAAGGTTACAAACCACTAAATGCCTCCGCGAACCAAAATAGGATACACTCAAATAGTCCCTAAATAAACTTGTGATTGTGTTTAAATGGTAGTATGCTTTGACAAGGTGGAACTGGAATCATCTAATTGGGTTTACAGGCATTGTATACATGTATGTGATGTATTGAAACTGTTTTATTTTACATATTTTGAGATTTGGGCCAAAATACCAAAGCGAAAGTAGGGTAGGGTAAAACCCGGATTTGGTCGGTCCGCGCGCCTGTAAAAATATGCTCACCGCGTTGGACGGACAAAATTTTTCTTATATGATACGTGACCCCCTGTTTTTTTTGTATTTTCTTAAAGCTGGTAGCCCCTTCTTTTCATTGATATATGTCTGCCACCTGGCCATAGACTTTAACATGTATCAACCTGGGACTGACTATTGTAACTTAACATTGAGCTAAAGAACAAATTTATTTAGTGGTTTGTGACCTAGAAGACAGATATATGGTTTTGGAACAGTTCTGTATCATTGTTGATAAGTATGCAGATCCATTTGAGTTATAACACTAACTGTAGTTGTTAAATAATTTAAATTTGGACATAAGTTCAAGAGATTTGCCAGGCCTCGACAAATTTTTCCAGAGCCACTCGTCCTACTGGACGAGCGGTCCCAAAAAATCGTTCTGCAGCAAAATCAACTCGCCCGTATTTTTCAGTCAAAGAAAAATGTGGAAATTTGTTCTTGAACGATGTGATTCTCGTCTTAAACTGTCAATAAAATTGTGAAAATATAGAAATGTGTTCCGCATTTCCGTTCCTTTCTGAAGCAGACAACTCTTGATCAGCTTGATTGGTAAATACACTGTGTCTATACAAACTTTATTATTCACGTGATAACCACTATGTTGGCATTAAATTTTGTCCTTAATTACGCAAACCAATGGAAGGAGTTTGTTTGTCCATACATTCATACATTACATTCATTTTGCGCACTGTGACGAACCGAAAACTTCGCTTTAACGCTAAATATTATGTTGCGATCGATTAAAATACAAACAGCGTCATTCATTAATCGAGCATAACCTGGGAATTCCAGTAACGTCACAGCGCACCCATGTTTTGATTCTCCCAACTTTCATTTTTGACGACATATGATCTGTTGATTGTATCGAATATGAGATGTTTTTTTTTATCGAATTATGTTGTTTAATGCGCGTTTAATTATTGAAATTGATTGTTTTCTGCCAGAAATTGCACTAGTCCTGCAGGACGAGCTTTGCTGGATGTTAACCTCGTCCGATGTGAATTTCTACTTGTAAAATTTTACGAGTGGACGAGTGGATTTGTCGAGCCCTGTTTGTTATAACAAGAGGGCCATGATGGCCCAATATCGCTCACCTGGTTATAAACCCTGCACAATTTTCACGCAAAGGAATAATTTGAACATCTTGGTAGAAAACCACAAGATGATGCTACATACCAATTATCAAAACTCTAGGCAGTGTAGTTTTAGGCAAGAAGATATTAATATGTTTTCCCTATATAAGTCTATGTAAAACGGTGACCCCCGAGTGGGGCCAATATTGACCCCAGGGGCATAATTTGAAAAATCTTGGTAGAGGACCACTAGATGATGCTACATACCAAATATCAAAGCTCTATGCAGTGTAGTTTTAGACAAGAAGATTTTTATATGTTTTCCCTATATAAGTCTATGTAAAACGGTGACCCCCGGGGCTGGGCCAATTTTGACCCCAGGGGCATAATTTGCACAATCTTGGTAGGGGACCACTAGATGATGCTACATACCTAATATCAAAGCTCTTAGGCATTATAGTTTTAGACAAGAAGATTTTTATATGTTTTCCCTATATAAGTCTAAGTAAAATGATGACCCCCAGGGCGGGGCCAATTTTGACCCGAGGGTAATAATTTGAACAATCTTTGTAGAGGACCTCTAGCTGAGTCTACATACCAAATATCAAAGCCCTGGGCCAAGCGGTTTCAGAGAAGAAGATTTTTTAAGGTTTCCCCTATATAACTCTATGTAAAAGTAAGGGCCCCTGGGGCGGGGCCAATTTTGACCCCAGGGACATAATTTGAACAATCTTTGTAGAGGACCTCTAGCTGAGTCTACATACCAAATATGAAAGCCCTGGGTCAAGTGGTTTCGGAGAAGAAGATTTTTTAAGGTTTCCCCTATATAACTCTATGTAAAACTAAGGGCCCCCGGGGGCGGGGCCAATTTTGACCCCAGGGACATAATTTGAACAATCTTTGTAGAGGACCTCTAGCTGAGTCTAAATACCTAATATGAAAGCCTTGGGCCAAGCGGTTTCGGAGAAGAAGATTTTATAAGGTTTCCCCTATATAACTCTATGTAAAACTAAGGGCCCCCGGGGCGGGGCCAATTTTGACCCCAGGGACATAATTTGTACAATCTTTGTAGAGGACCTCTAGCTGAGTATACATACCAAACATGAAAGCCCTGGGTCAAGCGGTTTCGGAGAAGAAGATTTTTTAAGGTTTCCCCTATATAACTCTATGTAAAACTAAGGGCCCCCGGGGCGGGGCCAATTTTGACCACAGGGACATAATTTAAACAAACTTTGTAGAGGACCTCTCGCTGAGTCTAAATACTAAATATGAAAGCCTTGGGCCAAGCGGTTTCCGAGAAGAAGATTTTTTAAGGTTTCCCCTATATAACTCTATTTAAAACTAAGGCCCACCGGGCGGGGCCAATTTTGACCACAGGGACATAATTTGAACAATCTTTGTAGAGGACCTCTAGCTGAGTCTACATACCAAACATGAAAGCCCTGGGTCAAGCGGTTTCGGAGAAGAAGATTTTTTAAGGTTTCCCCTATATAACTCAGTGCTACAGCTAGGCCGTTTTAGAAGGGCGGGGCGCCCCGCTAAAATCTGACCAATCACTGAGCGCCCTTCTGAAGAAATTAAATTGCTTTTACTGTTATGACCCCCTGATTACGTAATCAAGGTCTCAATAAAGATCGGAGGTGTGATAAATCTTAACTAACAATCTAACTGGGTGATTAACACCTATCGTCTGCACACAGCGCTGACAGCGGTCATAAATCAATAATTGCCCAAAGCTACAAACCTAGAAGGTAAACAGACCTTTAATCCAATTAAATCCAAGCTCATTATGCAACACGTGTTAAAAACATCTTAATTGTACCAATTAACATCGTTGTTTTAGTAACAAAATCTCGGCACGGCCGTACAGTAGAATACCATTGCCTATTGCAAATCAGATTTTTTTCATTCACCAATAAAAAGATCGTCAATAGACACTTTTTTGGCTTAAATCAGTTGAATTTCTTGTTTAAAATGGATAAAACTCACAAAAAATATGTTACAAGTCGTAATTTAATGAAATTTAGGGAAATAAACATTGGCGGGCACCTGTCATTTTTTGCTGACGAACGTAGATTGTCTGGTGAAAAATCGTCTCTAAAAAGCAATTGATCAACTCTTGAATGATTTATCTTACTTAATTATATCAATGAACACCAAAATTTAGCTTCACTGTGATTAATATATGATAATATAATGGCATATATTGCTAGAATTAAAATCACCACCCCCACCCACCATGGTTATAGGCAGGGGAGGAGTGATGGATTTTTTTTTGGCAATATTGCATCAACTTTATGAGAGTCTCTATCATATTCATGCTACTTTTTAAGATCCTCACTTGGTAGCAAATTTCACTGATCCTTATTAATAAGTTTCAGGTGGATGCATGTGGAGACTGACTTGCAGCAGGCTTCACTTATAAGTTTACTAAGTTGTCATAAATAGCCTGAGAATGATGCCTTGGCCAAGTTGGGGCTCGGTGAGGTTGTCAATAGTGGCTTGACATAAGGTCCCAGCCAATAAATAAAGGGGGAAGAATTGTAGTGACTGACTCCCAACCCAGCCACCAGCTAGTTAAGTTGGCTGAGCTTCAGTAGTAGGGACAAATAACACCGAAGTCCTGGTTTTTTGGCTCAATGTCGGGTGCATTTGTACTCCTTGTTGTACATACTTAAATATGGAGGTAAAACTCCAAAATTTAATGGATAGATCTATTAGATTTCTAGTAGACTACAGCAAGTCATGGAACTGAAAACAGTTATCAAGGGAAAAGTGAAATGCCTATCATTCTGAGACATTTGTTGTATGTCTACCCATCATCTGACATGCTGAAAACTTGTTCATGTTATATCTATTTCTGAATAGTCAATTTCAAGTTAGCATTGATCATGTGACACCAGTATATTGTGGCCTGAATGGACAGGTGTTTTTAATTTGCAAGGATATTCCATTAATTTATACGCCACTGCCATGGCACAGTATACAAAGCCTAAATGGATTAAACTGAAATGCTTGAAGCATGCAAAAAAGAACCTGTGTGGGAGGAAACACGCGCGCACACAAAAACGCCCCTGTAAGAAGCGACCGCGCGCAAAAAGTGCCCTTTTCAATAGGAGCTCCCCTCTATTTTTTAATCCTAGCTGTAGCACTGTAACTCTATGTAAAACTAAGGGCCCCTGGGGCGGGGCCAATTTTGACCCCAGGGACATAATTTGTACAATCTTTGTAGAGGACCTCTAGCTGAGTATACATACCAAACATGAAAGCCCTGGGTCAAGCGGTTTCGGAGAAGAAGATTTTTTAAGGTTTCCCCTATATAACTCTATGTAAAACTAAGGGCCCCCGGGGCGGGGCCAATTTTGACCACAGGGACATAATTTAAACAAACTTTGTAGAGGACCTCTCGCTGAGTCTAAATACTAAATATGAAAGCCTTGGGCCAAGCGGTTTCCGAGAAGAAGATTTTTTAAGGTTTCCCCTATATAACTCTATTTAAAACTAAGGCCCCCGGGGCGGGGCCAATTTTGACCACAGGGACATAATTTGAACAATCTTTGTAGAGGACCTCTAGCTGAGTCTACATACCAAACATGAAAGCCCTGGGTCAAGCGGTTTCGGAGAAGAAGATTTTTTAAGGTTTCCCCTATATAACTCAGTGCTACAGCTAGGCCGTTTTAGAAGGGCGGGGCGCCCCGCTAAAATCTGACCAATCACTGAGCGCCCTTCTGAAATTAGGGGCGCCCTTCTGTGCCCCTCATCAAAGAAATTAAATTGCTTTTACTGTTATGACCCCCTGATTACGTAATCAAGGTCTCAATAAAGATCGGAGGTGTGATAAATCTTAACTAACAATCTAACTGGGTGATTAACACCTATCGTCTGCACACAGCGCTGACAGCGGTCATAAATCAATAATTGCCCAAAGCTACAAACCTAGAAGGTAAACAGACCTTTAATCCAATTAAATCCAAGCTCATTATGCAACACGTGTTAAAAACATCTTAATTGTACCAATTAACATCGTTGTTTTAGTAACAAAATCTCGGCACGGCCGTACAGTAGAATACCATTGCCTATCGCAAATCAGATTTTTTTCATTCACCAATAAAAAGATCGTCAATAGACACTTTTTTGGCTTAAATCAGTTGAATTTCTTGTTTAAAATGGATAAAACTCACAAAAAATATGTTACAAGTCGTAATTTAATGAAATTTAGGGAAATAAACATTGGCGGGCACCTGTCATTTTTTGCTGACGAACGGAGATTGTCTGGTGAAAAATCGTCTCTAAAAAGCAATTGATCAACTCTTGAATGATTTATCTTACTTAATTATATCAATGAACACCAAAATTTAGCTTCACTGTGATTAATATATGATAATATAATGGCATATATTGCTAGAATTAAAATCACCACCCCCACCCACCATGGTTATAGGCAGGGGAGGAGTGATGGATTTTTTTTTTGGCAATATTGCATCAACTTTATGAGAGTCTCTATCATATTCATGCTACTTTTTAAGATCCTCACTTGGTAGCAAATTTCACTGATCCTTATTAATAAGTTTCAGGTGGATGCATGTGGAGACTGACTTGCAGCAGGCTTCACTTATAAGTTTACTAAGTTGTCATAAATAGCCTGAGAATGATGCCTTGGCCAAGTTGGGGCTCGGTGAGGTTGTCAATAGTGGCTTGACATAAGGTCCCAGCCAATAAATAAAGGGGGAAGAATTGTAGTGACTGACTCCCAACCCAGCCACCAGCTAGTTAAGTTGGCTGAGCTTCAGTAGTAGGGACAAATAACACCGAAGTCCTGGTTTTTTGGCTCAATGTCGGGTGCATTTGTACTCCTTGTTGTACATACTTAAATATGGAGGTAAAACTCCAAAATTTAATGGATAGATCTATTAGATTTCTAGTAGACTACAGCAAGTCATGGAACTGAAAACAGTTATCAAGGGAAAAGTGAAATGCCTATCATTCTGAGACATTTGTTGTATGTCTACCCATCATCTGACATGCTGAAAACTTGTTCATGTTATATCTATTTCTGAATAGTCAATTTCAAGTTAGCATTGATCATGTGACACCAGTATATTGTGGCCTGAATGGACAGGTGTTTTTAATTTGCAAGGATATTCCATTAATTTATACGCCACTGCCATGGCACAGTATACAAAGCCTAAATGGATTAAACTGAAATGCTTGCAGCATGCAAAAAAGAACCTGTGTGGGAGGAAACACGCGCGCACACAAAAACGCCCCTGTAAGAAGCGACCGCGCGCAAAAAGTGCCCTTTTCAATAGGAGCTCCCCTCTATTTTTTAATCCTAGCTGTAGCACTGTAACTCTATGTAAAACTAAGGGCCCCTGGGGCGGGGCCAATTTTGACCCCAGGGACATAATTTGAACAATCTTTGTAGAGGACCTCTAGCTGAGTCTACATACCAAATACGAAAGCCCTGGGTCAAGCGGTTTCGGAGAAGAAGATTTTTTAAGGTTTCCCCTATATAACTCTATGTAAAACTAAGGGCCCCTGCGGCGGGGCGAATTTTGACCCCAGGGACATAATTTGAACAATCTTTATAGAGGACCCCAAGGTGATGCTACATACCAAATATGAAAGCTCTAGGCCTTACGGTTTCAGAGAAGAAGATTTTTAAAGTTTCCTTTTTGAAAATCTATTTTTAGCCTGTGTGACCTAGTTATGCGACAGACCGGACATGTTTTAACAACTTTGGTAGAGGTCCACCCAAGGAACATTCCTATTAAATTTTATCAAATTTGGCCAAGCGGTTTAGGAGAAGAAGTCGTTTGAAGAAATTGTTGACGGACGCACGACGCACGCCGCACGACGGACATCTCGGTATGACAAAACCTCACCATGACCACTTTGTGGTCAGGTGAGCTAATAAAACAGTATATAGTTTTCAAGGGTCCAAAGGGTGACCTAATTATTGAATTGTTATTGTACTTACGTATATTTGAGAATGCCTTCTAGCTTACTTGTCCACACAATGACACTTTTATCAGCAGATCCTGATGCAAATCGTTTACCATCTTTGGCATAACATACACAGTGTACGGCTTCTTTGTGACCCTGCAAATTATGAAAAGGCCCCATAGATTGAAACTATATTCATTTAACAAACATCAATTGCTAAACAAAGTAATGTAAAAATACTTAAGTGTTTTTTTTTGTCATGGTTGGTTTAATCTAATCTATTTTGATTGAGAAAATAATGTCACGTGACTATGTATCTCCATTCACAATACTTAGGGAAGCAGTTTTGGAGTATTTTTTTTTTCATTATTATGTATTTACCTTGATGATTGATGGCTTATGTGTAAAGCTAAAATGTTGGTGAAAATAATGGAGAAACACATCTGTTGCTATAGTTGTTAGTTTCGCCAAAGACCTAATTTAGGTCTTTGGTTTCGCATAGTCAGGTTTGTCATTAGAAGTCAAATTTACCCCAAGCTGCCTTCCATCATCAGTACTCACGGAATCTTGGCCTCCTCAAAATAAAAGTCACCTACATGAAATCCAAGTGAAAACCCTGATATCTATCATTCTGAACTCAACATGACATTACCTTAAGAGGTTGTATCAACGTTCCATCATTGGTATCATAAACTAGCACTCTGTTTCCTGCAGCTACAATCAGCTGACTGCCATCTGGCTTGAAGCACAAGTCCCAAATGCTAAAAACAAACAAGACAATCAATGATTCAATATTGATTAAACAGAAGTAAATTATAAAAAAGTTGAACCTATTGTAATTCAAAAAATTGTTGGTATGTCAAACTGAATATATACGAGGATGTAGGGCCTTTTCATCAAGTACACTTCAAGGAGAGAGTGCCAAATAATTGGCAGTGGGATAAAGTTGTTTTGTAGCTCTCTTTCAATTAATCAGCATGCATTGTTGTTGAAAACAGTTTCAGTGCAGTGCACATGTGATGTACGCGTAACTAGTCTAAAGACTGTTCTCCATACCTTCCTGGAATTCACTGGTTAATATAATTTGAAGCTGTAAAATTCATAACTCTTCGTATGTTGTTTGTTCATGTCATTTACTGGCAGTTTATTTATACGATAACATTCAATTTATCTTTAAATGCTCTTTAATTTTCCGTTTGTAAGTTACAAACGAGCTCATTCTATAGTTTTATGTGTGTAGGGTTCTGATAGTGTAAAAATCAAGAGCACCAATACACAAGTTGAAGTTGTTGTGAATGTTGTATTGAGTAAATTCCAGGTTTTACGGGCGTATTACAGGGGATCCTGGGGTACGGTCTTTAAACCATCTGTTTAAAACACAAGTCCAGATTATAACGTCAGAGTGCGTTTGGAAGCTCAATGGCAGAAAATCACCAGCAGTTGCTTAGACAGGCGTTCCTACGAGAGTTCCAGGACAAATAAAAGATCTGTGCACGGTGAACTGACCACAGAATATCGGAGTATATAATCCTTGTATATTGCACTTATATGTCTTCGTCTTGCGTAAATAGGTCAGGAGTCGATTCCGACTGAAAATGTGTTTATTATTATACCACAGGCAGATGTCGCAGTGTTCTGATTGGACGATAGTTTGTCTACCCAACAACACTTATATTGACTATACACAGAAATGTTGGTTGTGAAATCAGGTGACGGCTTCAAAAGTTGAGTGTATTTACTGTATTTTTATAATAGTATTCCATGAAAAAGTGAATATAATGGTTGAATTTAAACTGTGTTCATTCCCCACCCACTTTCTGAACAGGCACCATGAAATTATGCCGCCGGCATTTGGGACAATCAAATGGTACACAAGCGGTTACTATCGATTTAATTGATTTATATGAGAATATATATGAAATTACCATTGTTCTTGCTTGTCCCTGTCGTGGACTTTATCAACCCAAGTCGGTACAGCTCTCATCTCCAATGAAGCTTTGGAATGCGTTAATGCGCCTGCGCGAAATAAACAAGAGTGCAATAAAACCCAACATCGACCGGACTCCGGTATTTGGATTATCTCCCTTGCCAATTTAGGTCGGTTACCTCTTATGTAACTAAAAATATTAATAATATTAATCACATACACACCGATTTATCGAATATATACTTGTCCAACAAATATAAGCTAAGGAATAAGATGACTCGATAATGAAATGCACGTTTCCGTATAACACGAATTGCCTAATTCTGATATTCATTGCTGTAAGCGACTTTTTGTTAAATGACCGAAAGTGAATGAATTATAAATTAATTAATTAGTGGTTATTGAGGTAATTACTTATTTGTCTTTGTTGTCTGTGTAGTATATATGTGTAACTGGTAATGTTTGACATAATTCGCATAAATCAAGTCAGATTACTTGGCTGTTTGGGTTAATATAAACCTCTGAATTGTCAGTACAAATGTAACTTGTCTTGGACAAAGCATTGGTATAAATTTCTATGCTCCATACCAATTACATGTAAGTTTGATTCAACTATTGTTATGTAAGTATGTTATTTCCTATGTAAAAACTAAGGTTATTTCATTTGGATTAGGCATGCGGTCAATTTTGTTCTTGTAATTATCAGTTTTTATTTCATATCTAGAACATTCACCAAAATTAGAGTTTTGGAATGTCCTTGTTCTTTATCCAGTACATATAATAACTCCCTATCACTCTAGACATCTAAATATCTACATTAAACACCCAACCGTTGATTGCCGACTATTATTGGGTGACAGATTTTTAATTGGAGACGCAGTCAGGAGCAGTGAATTAAAGGTTAAAATAGAGAAAATCTCAATAGGTGCAAAGAGTGGAAGAATATATTTTTCAGTGCAAAGTTAAAAATATGCTATATATTGTTAATGAAGAGAAGGTTAATTGACCAGATTCTCAGATTTACAACCTACGATCATTACATAAACTAATACTAGGAATGTCTATATTTATGTGACTTTTTGTTACCGGTACTTAAAAATTAGATTTACTGATATTATGCTATAAATTTATTCTCCATATTATTTTTCAGATTGAATAATCGGCAAGGATGGAGACAGAGCCTGGAATAGTGGCTCCATCGTTTAGCCAGGGACAGGAAGCAGGCTTTGATGCCAGTGATTTTGGCATGGAGAACTTTCCAGATGATGATGATTTTCCTATGGATGATGGATATGATGAACCTCAAAATACAGACACTGGTGACAGCAATGTCGCTGCTGCTGCTGGTGCTGGTGATATTAATAATATTGGACAAAATGTTGGGAGTAACTTAGGGAATGCTCCAAGTATGCCCGGTGATATGAGTAATATTGGTCAAAATGTCGTAGGCAACTTCAGGAATGCTCCAAGTATGCCCGGCGATATGAGTAATATTGGTCAAAATGTCGGGAGTAACTTTGGGAATGCTCCAAATATGCCGAGTGGTATGAGTGATATTGGTCAAAATGTCGGGAGTAACTTTGGGACTGTTCCAAGTGCTCAAAATGTTAACAACAACTTTGGTAGTGTTCAAAGTACAAGTAATAACATAAGACCTTATGCTGACAACAATGTTGCTGGCCCTGTACAAGGATATAGTAATGTGGACACTTCTGATAATTCTAATGTATTTAAAAAGGAAGGAATTCGAAATGTCGAGACTGGAGGTAGGCGGGACTTTCCCATGGTTGATGATTATAATCAATATGATCAGTCAGGTGTAGGGTTTGATGATCAAAACTATGACACTGGTCAAGCCTGTGGTGAGAATAAAGCATATAATGCATTTGAAAGTGGTAATAGTGCTGCCAACATTGAGAATCCAGATAATATGGATGCTGATGAAACTGGTGAAGACCTATTTACACCGGATGATGATGAGTTTTTGAACCAGCTTGAAGGTGACAATGAAGGCGAGGAGACAAATAATGCTGAAGGTATAATCTTTACCAATTAATTTATATAGGGTGTCCAAAGAGAAAGTATGCAGTTTCTGTTTCATAGCTCAGATAATTTTTTGGGTGATGTTATAGCCGAATATGGGCTATGTTCCCAATTGAAAATCATATCTTTTTTCCCAGTTTCAAGCCAAAAATTCCCTGTATTCAGAGAAAAAAAAATTCTTCAAAACAGCCTACACAACTAAACTACAGCATGCAAAACACTAAATTACTGCAAATTAAACATAAATTTGACTTTAACAGGTTGGGGTATTGAATTTGTACTGACGTCTTTTCCCAATTTGGACAAAATTTTGCTGAAATTCCCAATCCCAAAAACATGGGTTATGTTCCCAAAATGGGGAGAAAAAAACACTGTCTAAGCTATCTATCAAATTTCATTGTTCTGCTTAGCAGCTATCGCCATAAAATGTGATAAATCTGATCAAAGTATAAAAATCCGTTTCTGTCAGTCACATTACCGTGAGCTAAAAATAGAATGGCCGATATATTTTATGTACCTATATATATATAATATATCAGGTGATGAGGAGTATGCACCAGAGGATGCAGAGGAGGAGGAGGAGGAAGAGGAGGACGGTGACGACGCAGAGGAGAGTGATGTCGACGACTCCGAGGAAGAAAGTGAAGATGAAGATATTGCTGAAGCTCTCAATGCAGCTAATTTTGGTAACAAATTTAGTAAAACCTCATAAATATATAAAGTTCAGGCCCTTCCCCACCTCAAAATGAAAACCATAATTTCCTGTTCCTTTTCACTGTTGGTCCTTTCAACTTTGATATGAAAAAAAGAAAAAAGACATGAAGATAATTAAGATTATATGACGACATGGGTAATATAGCGTGGACGATTGTGGGGTGGGATACGGGAGGGGTGTCCCCTCCCGAATTCGATTTTTTTTAAAAACTCAAGCCGCAATGGTGCATTTTTAAGCAGTATGATATGCAATACAACAACAATTTTTGTTACATAAATTTCTTTACTTTTTCTTAATATGCCGAGCATAGCCTTTATTTGCTTTATTTCTACTGAAACATGGCAGGCATAATATATATAATCATAATAAATCATTTTAAACAACATAATCTAAATCATGGGTCTTTGACAACAGCAACATTGGTCTTGAACGGTTAAGGTCTTCCAGTAAAAGCCGCAGGGTTCAGCAGATATCTACTTTAGTAGTTGTCTTATTCTTTACCTGAAATTACAAAAGATAAAAAATTATTTAGTAATTGACAACATCATGGTTAAATAATGCTTCTCAACATTCTTTCACTAACAGTTTGAGGTTACCAGCTTTGTCATTGTAACAAAGACTTGATCTAAGACTAAGTATCAATGTAGCTGTGACAGAGCTTTGATTTCAAACCTGTCTGATATAATGATTATGGGTTTGATTCCCAGTCACTGAAAATGTGTCAACTATTTTTGTTGAGGTTGATTTTTGGGTTGCAAAAACCCCTGCCATTCCCCGGCCTGCGAGAGACAGCTAATGGTAAAATCTCAGGTATTTCACCAGCCCCTGACGACTTAATATAGTCCCCGGGTTTTGGTTTGGAGAAATTCCACCGCACCGGTGAAAGCTCGAAAGTAAAAACCAGGCTGTTTTCCCAGCAACTGATCGGTGCATTATGCAGTCAATTCCTTGTGGAAAGTTATGTTAACAAGGAAACTGCTTAGTTGCTTCTCTGCATATAACTGAAAATTTGGTAAGGACTAAAAGAACTGCTTAAATCTGAATAAACTCATAAAAATTAAGTAATAATGACTATTTATTGACTATGTAAACTTATTCATGAATATTTATAACAAGGTTACTGTAGGTGTCTGGGAAGTTCAGTCTTCATCTGCCAATATAGACACAGGTTGCAAGTTCATGGTTTTGTTCCAGTTTGCTTCAAATGTCATGGTTCCAAGTGACTTTCACCCCTGTTGTATCTTCTTAAAGAATCTCTATTTGTTACCTTATTAGTCACATATAAACCATGACAACCCAACTTGTCAAAACACCGACAATTAAATCTTTAAACCCCCCTCTATGCAGGCGTCGTGAGTTAACACAGTGTACTGCAGTGTAGATAAACTCTCACTGAGAGGCACCATACGGGGATAAAATAATTCATTGACTCAAAATGCTGGACTTTTAATTGAGGCACCGCGCGGGATATTTAGGTGCAGCGGTGTGCTATATTTGCTTTTTTAAGCACTGCGGAACCGCGGCGGCTTATTGGGCTGGGGAAGGGCCTGTGCCTATTCTCAGGAAATTAGGTAGGATGATTTTAACTGGCATAATGACCATTTATAGTATGTTTTTGTACTGAAAACCCTTTTAGTTCATGAATGATATAATTGGCATTTACTGTATGAATGAATGATGTAACATTGTAGGTGACATGGCAGGTTTCGATGAAGAACGAGAATCATTACATACACCAGATCTTCCTGTACCAGATGAGACGCCGGGCACCAGTGAACAAACTACAGAAGGTGAGCAACACAGTAACTTTAATACAATTGGATAGCTTTAAAGTCAAGATCAATATGACCTTTAAAAGTGTAGATTTGAGTTCAAAGGTCAAAATCTTCATGTCCTTTATTAGTGTAGGTTTTAGGTCAACATGATATTTAATATTTCAAACTTGTGGGTTAATTCTTTGGGACATGAGTAATATAAACATTTTGTAATTTCTATGAATAATGGTTTGATGAACTGTCTATTTGTGCAATATAAAACTACATTGAGTATTGAAGTTTGGCTTATGCACTCTACGGCCCTGTCAGGGACAGCTGATGGTAAAATCTCCAGTATTTCCCAGTACCCCTGACAACTGAATATTGTCCCCGGGGTATTTGTTAGGAGAAATACTATGCAACATTTCCCCAGCAGTGCAGGGAAGGTAAAATCACAGCCATTTTCCCGGCGATCCCCCGTGGTTCCCGGGGAGGGGGGCTGTGGGTGCAACAGTCTGGTGCATTACGTCCTTCCATTCTTTGTTGTTATATATTTTTTTACATTTTTATTTTATGATACCTTAAATGTATAATAACCATTATCAGAAAATGTTGAGAAGCCGGAAAAGAAGAAGAGAAAAAGGAAAAAGAAGGGAGATAATACTGGGGAAGATGGAGAGAAACCAAAGAGGAAAAGAAAGAAGAAAGGAGAAAAAAGTGAGGATGGTGATGGAGAGAAGAAGGATAAAAATGCAAGAAAGAATATCAGGTTTGTAATGCAGTAATTAGGGGTGGTATAATTCGACAATAATCCAAAATTCAGATTTGCTGCTCTAGAATGAATGCACTTTTCAGCAGATAATAATACTTATTTGATGTTGACAGAATATCCAGTTTGTAATGCAATAAAGGCCATACCAAATTGTATTTTCATTAAGCGTCCACCAAAAGTTCGAAAACCTTTCTAGCTAACCTGAGAAAAAAAAATAAAACACTCGAAAAAAAACCCAATTCATTGCAATTTCTTTCCTCCTCATTATACTGTTATAATTATATGAGTAACAAATATAGCTTCCAAGCATTGCCAATCATCATAAATCACTAAAATTTCTTAAAACTACTATTGTTTAGGGGTTGTGGACACTTACTCCATTAATTATTGTTCTCAATAAGTAAGATAAGATAAACTTTATTTAACATTGATTATGGTTAACATAAGCTACAAGCTTGTATGCGATTAAGTAGTTAATAGTTTGAGTGACATGTTTATAGGAAGATATTATCAGAGAATAAGTTGGAGAAGGAGACATTAGATGCCCAGAATGCTGAGTTAGAGAGACAACGTCGTCTACAGGAACTCAAGAAACAACAACTAGCGTCACTATTACATGTCTCACCGGAGAAAGAAGTGAAGAAAGAAAAAGATAGTCAACTCAAATCTTTGTTACAAGGTACAGTAATCATACTCATAATTTACTTGACCACGCTATGTAAAGCGTAGGTTCCATTGAGCATTTCTTGCCCTGGCGATGTACTCCTAAATTTGAAAAAAATGAGCGTCGGGTGGCATCAGGATAAAAGATTTCACAAATTTTCTGATGAACTCGAAGCTTCCCCTAGTGGATCACCAAGACCATTTTCCTGTTGCTTTTCAGATGTCCATTCATAAATTGGGAGTACAGTACATGCTCAGTGGGACCTAGGCTTAAACTTTATTTAGTTTTGTAGGTTCTTCACAGATTATAACCATGTGCATACCCATTCTTCAATTCTCACAGTTTCGGGTTTGCTTTATGTGAGACACGTCTTGGGTTTGATCTCGTGTTGTGACAGGCATTAAAATGTAAATTGTATATCTTCCTTCCTTAAGGCATAGATAACTTGACTAACCATTGATGTATCTTGAGCCTTCGTTCACTCACAACTTTTGAAATCAAGATTGCTTTGAAAAAGTGAATTATCAATTCATGTTTACTGTTCACTTATAAATCTCAATATATCACTGACTTAGAATGAGAAGGTTGTAAGTAAACATTTCTGAATTACTGAATAACATATGATGTGTTGTTTACATCTAGCTGCTGAGGAAGAGGCAGAAAAAGAAGACCAGAAAAAACCTGAAGTGAAAGAAGAGAAAAAGGAAGTGAAAACAAAGAAAGGTAAACAAAGATGATGATAAGTTTCTCTCATACTGTAAAATTTCATTAATTTTCGTGGGGATTAAATTTCTTGGATTTCGTGGTTCACCTTCATCCACGAAATCATATCCCATCGAACAATAATTTTGACTGTCATAATTATTTACTGGAAGGCAAAAACCACAATTTAACATCCAATCAAAATGCTATTTTTTCCCAAAAACCACGAAATTTCGTCCTGACAAAATTAAACGATTTTACAGTTTGAAAAAAGTTATGTCATATATTAAAACTCATTATTACTGATACATGTAGTAGTTTGGCTATTGAGTTGTAATCAATTTGTACATATTGAATAAAAAAAGGATTGTCTGCTTTTGATGGTACCATATTTTGACAACAAAAACAGTAATGTACCTTTAACAATACCATTTCGACATAAATAAGGGTAATGTACCTTTAATAATACTATTTTGACACCAATAAGCATTATGCACCTTTAATGATACTATTTGGACAACAGTAAGGGTTGTGCATCTTTAATTATACCATTTTGACACCAATAGGGTTATGCACCTTTAATGATACCATTTAGACACCAATAGGGTTATGCACCTTTGCTTATACCATTTTGACACCAATAGGGTTATGCACCTTTAATGATACCATTTTGACACCAATAGGGTTATGTACCTTTAATGATCCCAATTTGACAGCAATAAGGGTTATGCACCTTTAATGATACCAATTTGACAGCAATATCCTTTAATAACCAATTTTGAGGATTTTAGTCATTTAATGCTGGTTATGCACCTTTAATAATAATGCGTTGACACCAATAAGGGTTATGTACCTTTAATCATGCTGTATTGACACCAATAAGGGTTATGTACCTTTAATGATACAGATGGTGCTGTAACAATAGATATAAGTAGCGGAGAAGATGATGAAGACGTTGTCATGGTGAACAATAGCGAGGAAGATGAAGAGGACGAAGGATCGGACGAAGAGTTTGCGGAAGCTGAAGATGTGAATAATAGCGGAAGTCATATAAACGATATATATAACGTTGCTGATGATAAGGGTCGAGTGTTGGTCAATGTTGGACATCCTACAGCCGATCCTGACATCTACTTGTCACCCTTAGTTGCTAGATGCATTAAGCCTCATCAGGTATGTGCCAGTATATTTTACCTTGATGATCAGAATGATGGTTCATTCGACCATTGGTTTAACCATTTGACCACTGAAACATGTTTCTTTAAAAATGGGATTATTTTGGTCTGACAGGTTTCTGGAAATGTGGAATATAAGAAACTATATGTAAGTTTATGGTCTAATATTTGCAAAGTTTGGAACCATTATTATTTTGCATATCTCAGACGTTGCATTCAAAGTTTCCATAATGAGTTTCCATAATAAATCTCCTTGGATTTTTGAATTTGTAAATAATATTGAAATTAAAACCATCACAATCAATAATTATTATGTAGTTCAGTATGATAGCATTAAGTTTTGTTACATATTGATGACACAAATATTAGCGATAATATTGATATTGATGTACGGTGTTATACATATTCATGACTTCACGAATACTAGCGATAATTTCAATATTCGGTGTAGGTATTATACATATTCATGACTTCAAGAATACTAGCGATAATATCAATATATGTTGTACAGTATTTTAATAAATACATGTAAAACAATGTTTGTTTTGATTACAGATCGGTGGTGTAAGATTCTTGTATGACAATTTGGTGGAATGTTTGAACAGATTTAAGACTAGTGCCGGATTTGGCTGTATATTAGCCCATAGTATGGGTCTTGGTAAAACCATACAGATGATCGGCTTCATAGATATCTTCCTTCGTCAATCTGGTGCTAGAACTGTGATGGTCATCGTACCAATTAACACATTAGCTAATTGGATGGCGGAGTTCAACATGTGGGTACCAGATAAAGAGACGTGTGAGAAATATAACATACCGGATGATGTCGCTCCTCGACCTTATGATGTCTACATGTTGAATGATATATATAAGAACACTCCTGCCAGAGCTAAAGTTGTTGGTGAGTTACTTTCTCTTTGTCTAGTTCTATAGGATACTGTTAAAGTTTCAACTTAGAATGCAAGAAGTCCTCTATCTCAGGCCACGACTTTGTAAAGCCGTTAAAAATGGTACTGGCATGCTTGACATAAGTTTGAATTTTAAGTTGGATGATTTCTGTGAGAGTTATACCTTTTTTGTGAGGTTCATACATTTTTCTAAATGTTATTTAATCTTGTTTTAATGCAACCTGTTTATAACTTCAGAAACTTGGTACAGGACGGGTGGTGTATTACTTCTAGGATATGAAATGTACAGGTTATTATCTAGTAAGAAGGTACATCTGCAGAAGGCAAAGGGACGTAAGAAAGCCACAGGATCAGATGTGATAGACGTTGAAGAGGAAGATAGAGATAAAAAACTTCTTCTGAGTAAGTCTACCATGTTTTATGTATGCTTGCCAACACACCCATTTCTAACGGGATTCTCACAGGTTGAAAGAGTAATCCCGCTTGTCACAGTCAGGAGTCCTGATAACTCAATTTAAAAATTGTCCATGTTGTTTGAACAGGTGAATGTAAAACCAATAAGTCTGCTCAGTGTCTCTATTTTCTCTGTAGCTTATCAATTTATGGTTTTCCAGAATTTCATGAAGATAAAACTTTGTGCTCTGCGATGATTTTTGTCAAAATTATGGTTTGCCTGTTTGTGGGGGTATTTTAGTCTGCTGAATGACGACAACTCTAGTTGTTAACTGTAGTGTAAATATGTGCAATATGTGAAAACATTGCTTGTATGATAGAGTATTGTACCATCAAATTTCATGTGTAGTCCACATTTTCATCAAGCCAAAATCATAACAAAAAAATGAGATGCCTGCTTTCTGCACAATTTTTTGGTCTCAGAATTTTCTTTCATTTTTTTACCTCATTGCAAAAAAGTTGATTTTTAAGTTTTGTATGTCTTATGATGACAAAGTTATGAGGGGTTATAAGTGTTTCATGTGTATATTTTATACCTGTGCAGATATAAGTGAAGCGTTAGTAAATCCTGGACCAGATCTAGTGGTATGTGATGAAGGACACAGAATCAAGAATTCTCATGCTGGAATATCTGTGTCACTTAAACAAATCAAAACCAAGTAAGTTATTATATCTTGGTCTCATTGAGCATTTGTTTGCCTCGGTGATGTACTCCTTTTTTGCGAGGCATTGCAAACAGGGATTTTGCTAATTTTTTAATGAACATCCGAAGCTTCACTTGTGCCACTAGGACCCTTTTTCCGATGCTTTCCAATGCCCATTTATCAAATCAGAAGTACATTCAGAAGTCAAAAAATGCTACGTGTGACCAAGGCATTACACAAATCATGAAGTTAGGCTGACAAACAAATAATTCTAGATTTTAATCCCCTTTGTTCCATAGATTTTGTATAACCTGGACCATTCATCCATAGATTTTGTAAAACCTGGACCATTCATCCATAGATTTTGTATAACCTGGACCATTCATCCATAGATTTTGTATAACCTGGACCATTCATCCATAGATTTTGTATACCTGGACCATTCATCCATAGATTTTGTATAACCTGGACCATTCATCCATAGATTTCGTATAACCTGGACCATTCATAAATTTATTTTCCCTAAAATGATAGTGTAGAATTGTAACTATAAACGTAATGTTTATGCAAATAAAAATTAGCTTTAAAATTTATTTTTTTTAATGAAAAGTAGGTTTTTAAATTGTTTATGTAATAGTCCTACTCCGGATCTCCACTTATCTGTAGGTACAAATAGATTTTTACCGTTATAATCCTTGTGACACTTGAATATTCATATCTGGACAATAGAGTGGGGGTCAGTTGTATTTGCACATGAATACAAAACCAGTCTAACTAGGCCAGATTTGTTTGTACTTACATCTAAAATAAGGGGAAACTGACATTGTACAAAGTTCCGGATATCAACTATTTCATGGAAATGTAATTTTTTATGATTTTAACTAATACTGTATTCATAGCTATTTGGCATTGATGTTTATGTTTATTTGATTACAGACGAAGAATTGTGTTAACTGGCTACCCTCTGCAGAACAATTTGATTGAGTATTGGTGTATGGTAGATTTTGTCCGTCCAAACTTTCTGGGTACAAAGACAGAGTTCTGTAACATGTTTGAGCGGCCCATAATGAATGGACAGTGTGCAGACAGTACTCCACAGGATGTCCGTCTGATGAGATATCGTGCACACGTTTTACACAGTCTTCTAGAAGGGTTTGTCCAAAGGTTAGTATGCTTTGTCAAATAAATTGTCCAAATGTTTACCCGGTATGTGCTTAGTCAAATTAATTGTCATAATGTTAGTATGTCTCGTCAAATTAATTGCCCAAATGTTAGTATGCCTCGTCAAATTAATTATCCAAATGTTTATGTGCTTAGTCAAATTAATTGTCAAAATGTTAGTATGCCTCGTCAAATTAATTGTCCAACTGTTTATGTGCTTAGTCAAATTAATTGTCAAAGTGTTAGTATGCCTCGTCAAATTAATTGTCCAAATGTTTATGTGCTTTATTAAAGCCATAGCCCAAGTGTGCAAAGTTTTTGGCACTTTGTAAAATTAATTTGGTATGTTTTGTGCCATTGACAAGGAAATTTCACTTATGTCTAATTATATCTCACAAAGTTACTGTAAAGCGCGTTAATTCTACAGATTTCAATTTGGGCCTAAAAATAGAAGGTTTTAATTCTGCGCTTTTTATATCTGTGGCCTTCAAAAGACTTGGGTAATAATGTGTGGTGTTTCAGCAACAGGAATTTTGGTACGAGATTTCTATATGAAGCATGTATAATGATGATGTATATGTTGTAGGAGAGGACATACAGTACTACAAGCAGCTCTACCTCCTAAAGAAGAGTATATATTCCTGGTGAGAATGTCACCTGTACAACAGAAACTGTATGAGAAGTTTATAGAATCCATTACAGATCAGGCAGCTAATGGTTGGGTCAACAATAACCCACTGAAAGCATTCTCAGTGTGTTGTAAGGTAACCAACTCTCTCAGCATCTCTCTTTTATGAGGCCCCTACCGATTTTCTACCCTTTTTCAACCGAAGGGGACTAAAAAAAATCTGGGTCCTGCCATAACTCAAACAGTTTTGAAGGTAGGTTTATGTAACTTTGTATGTGGGTAGGGACCAATAAGGAGATCATGCACATCTACTTTTATTTGAACAAAAATTGTGGTTGCCGTAGTAAAAGAAACATTTGACAACCTGAAAAGCAGGCATAAGGGGGGCTACTGATTTGTTCGCAATTCCTAATTACTTGTTGTTATAGGCATAAACAAATCATTTTTGGTAACAGGCCCATAAATGATTGGGCAGGGAGGTTGGAAAATGTTGCTGCCAAGAGAAAGTCCCAACATTTATGCATGGTTATTCTTGCCCAACAAAAGTGCATATGAGTTCCACAAATTGTTCTGCTCTGCTTATGTCATTCTTTCTACCCTTTGTAAAGTTTAGAAAATAGAGAATGAATTTCTTCAAACCACAAGAAAACATTTAATATCACAGCAAATATTTATGTTATACTTGAAGATGGTAGTAGTAATGGCTTTATATTGTGTTTGATGTTATATTGCAGATCTGGAATCACCCGGATATATTGTATACATGTATGAAGAAGAGTCTCGATGACAATGATTTAGATATTGAAACTGGTGAACCCAAAAAGAAAGGGCGGGGTCGAGCCAAGAAGGAACCACCACCACCCCCATCTGTAGCAATACCTACTCCTTCTATACCAGAAGGGGCGGCCCCAGTACCTCCACCCCCGGGAGCATTTCCTGGAGTAGGACCAACATTAAATATTGGTCGACAGAACGAGCCTAGCATCACCTACGATTGGGTAAATGTCTGTCGATTTCCCTTATTAAGCATGATTACTTGGTTTTGTACATATTGTAACTCAGGAGTGTCAACTTTCCTGATTAATCCGGATATAAAAATATCTCAAGAAATGGCAGAGTTATGGTAAATTTAATTCTGCTCTGAAGGATTTTCTTTAATACAAATTGTCCAGATTGGATGCCATCTTGGATTCTGAAGAGTTGTGAAAGCAGAATTTTGTAAGAAACTGAATTTCTTAAATTTCGGTCATATGACTTAACTTTAATGAAAGTTTTAGATTTGCCCAAATTTTTTGAATAAATCGCCCTCTGCTCTTAGGCTTTGTGTTAAAAATGGAAATAATGTCATTGAAGACCTTTGGTTTTGCAAAAAAATTTGGCCGCATGTGATTTTCCTGATTTTAAATTTAGCCCTGTTGACACCCATGAAATTGATGAATTTGTTCCGGACATGTTTTAGGTCATTGGTTACTGAAATTGCAAGGACACTTTCCTGTCAAATATGAATCTTTTTGAAGAGTTATGCCTTGGTTATTCAATGTTTACATGTTATATTGCAGGCTAACGATATATTGAAGGATTATATACCGGGTATGTTAGACAATGGTGGTAAGATGGTCATACTGTTTACATTGATACAGCAATCATTACAAGCGGGGGATAAAATACTGGTCTTCAGGTTTGTATAATATTAACTATGATCCATTATACTGTAAAATCATTTAATTTCAATTGGACGAAATTTCGTAGAAAATCATAAATTTTCATGGTGGATTAAATTTCGTGGATTTCGTGGCTCACCTTCAACCATGAAAATAAAACCCATCAAACAATAATTTTTACCCTTTTATTTATTACCTGAAATGCAAAATCCAAAAATTCAAATCAGGTACAAACAAATTTTTACCGCTATAATCTTGTGTCACTTGAATATCCACTTATGGACAATAGAGTTGCGGTCAGTTGTGTTTGCATATGAATACAAAACCAATCTTAACTAGGCCAGATTGATTTGTACCCACATGTAAAATAAGCGAAAAACCACCTTGCACAAAGTTCCGGATATCATCTATTGGTGCCATCACCCAATATAAATGTTGTTCTTTCATTATCATTTTCAGTCAGAGTTTATTTACCCTCAATTTGATAGAAGAGTTTCTATCCAAATATAAAGTTCCACGACCAGAATTAGATGAATATTGGTGCAGAAATAAGAACTACTTCCGTGAGTAAAATTACTATTTACTTAATGCCTAGGTCACACTGAGCTGTTTAGCCTGGGCAATCTACTCCCATTTTTAATAAATCGGCATCTGAAGGCATCGGGAAAAGGTTCCATGGGTCTAGTGGAGCTTTCGGGGAAGTGGTTAGAAAATTTGTGAAATCCCTGTTCCTGAAGCTAATTTATTTAAATGGAAAGTACATCGCAGAGACAAAAAATGCTCAGTGGGACCTAGGCATTAACAATGTAGAGCTACTGATGATGATAATAATCCAACTCTTTAAAACTTTTAAAATACAGACAATGCAATCGTAACAGTAAATTATTCATACTTTTATTGCAAATATTTTAGTGGACAGCCCATTAAATCATTAATTAAGCACATACTGGGGTTGCCAGGTTATCTGTTGGCTCAACATAACATTTTCTTGTGTGAATTTTACGCCACAGCTTTGGGAAAACTGAGTTCTTATAATATTATTATTTACTATCGCAATGTAATAACATCTGCATAATTATGTCCTAATACTGGTGTGAAGGGAAAAATGATGAACGTCAGATTAACATCAAGCAAATATTTGAATCCTTATTCAGTTAATCGGTTTACTGTTTGGTAGATTCAACAGTTAACCCATACATGCCATATTTTCCTGAAGCCTATGCAGGAGAATCCGAGATGGTGATGGAAATGGAGGAGATTTTTCTTGCTCAAACTTTAAACTTAAATAAATGAAGTTAATATGCAGTTTTCACCTAATTTACTTGTAGGACATTACCATGCATGCTTCATAAAGCTATTTAAATTAATATTTGTTATCATTTTAATCATGCAACCCAAAATGTCAAGGTTCCAGTATTCTATAAAATGCAGGAGATTTGATCAATTTGCCGAAAAATCATGTAGGATTTGAGTCTCAAGAGATCTGGCCCGGTGATTATAAACATTGGAGTACGTACTCCATGCTCCAACTCATACTCCGTACTCCAATTGGAGCATTTCTTAGTTACAAAAACTACCGTAACGTCTTTATTACTGAAGGGAAACATATGATATGGGGGTTCATTTTCTTAATTGGATCATTCGCTACAAGTTGGTGTTGGTTTTGATGCAAAATTCTAAAAAAGGCTGTTTTTCAAGTTGGAGCATGGGGTTTGGAGTTTGAGTATGAGAATGAGAAATGTTTATAATCACCGGGCCTGGCATGTATGTATGTTGATGGTTTCAGGATTAGATGGAAGTACATCAGCCTCCGAGAGAGAGAAACTCATCAATCAGTTTAACAGTGAACCCAACAAATGGGTATTTCTTCTCTCTACAAGGTATAGTAGTATACTGTGTAGCTTGTTTTCTGCTCACTTCTTGTTTTAATGTAAAATTACCTGCTTATGTTAATAAGACCTTTGTTTGTCATATTAAATACCAGTAATTGTGCCCCGCACTTATTTATAAGTGTGTTGAACTCCTCATTAATTGTTGGGTGTAATTTCTTCAAACTTTCATAGATTAACAATCTCAATGTAAAGATGACCGTAAAGGAAGGAAGTTTTGCTGCATCAAGTTTTACTAGAGTTATGGCCCTTTTACTATACACCCAATAATGCAATCAGAACTCCTCAGAATTTATCTAACGAAAGTGCCTCGGACATAATAGGAAAGCCTCCATTTTCGTTGACTACTTTACAACATGGCTCATGAAAATCAAACGATGGAATCAAAGAGAACTAACCGGGGAAGGTAATGACTCCTAAAAGGAGGCTGGTAATTGAAGGGCTTCTTGGTAGCATTGAAAAACTGATGGTTGGCCGTTACCGGAAACAGAATAACCAAAATGTGTAACCCTACACTTATGTACGAGGCGTATTTCTCAGTCACGGAAATGCCCGAGTAGTTACGATTGCCCATAATGGAGAAATCACTTCTCTTTCCCCATTTCAATGATATGTGTTATAATTGGGGGCACCTGTGTCCTATGGACATATTTCTATAACTCTGACTTGTATAATTATGAACCTGACACAATCATGTTATGTTGTAGAGCTGGATCTCTGGGTATAAATTTGGTGGGTGCAAACAGAGTGGTGGTTGTAGATGCTTCCTGGAACCCGTGTCACGATTGTCAGGCCATTTGTAGAGTGTACAGATTTGGACAAACCAAACCCAGCTTTATATACAGGTAAGTCCAGACTTATATAAAGTTTGATATAACACCAGGGGCCTTATTCACCAACGTTGTAAGTCTTAAACTCAGACTTAGACTTTATATTGCCAAATGTTCTATTTGCTCTCATGTTGTTATAAATGTACCGATTTTGATATAAATTGGTATACACATGTAGTGGATAACAACACATATTCAGATAAAATTTCACATGGCTAAATCGAATTTCAAAGAAATGCCAGTAATTATGAATAATGACATTTTTAAGTCTAAGTCTGATTTTTAGACTTACAACGTTGGTGAATAAGGTCCCAGCACATATGTTGCAGAACTCTTTGTGAAATAAGTGTTGGAAATGCAGGAGATCTCATTAAAATGCAGGAGATTTTCTTGCTCAAATTTTAAACTTAAATAAATGAAGTTTATATCATATATGCAGTTTTCACTAATTTAACATTAAGGCAGGCAATACCATTCAAGCTCCAAACTAATATATGTCATCATTTTCATAATTATAAATATCAGGTATCCAGTATTCCGAGAAATGCATGAGATTTGATCAATTTGCCTCAGATCATGCAGGAGTAGCGTCTCAAATGCAGGAGACTCACACATGATACAGGAGATCTGGCATGTATGCCAGCATAAGAATTTACTAAGACAAACAAATAAAGTGGTTTATCTACACACATCATTGTGATTCCTGTTGGAGATATTTTATTACAAGATTTTACAAACACAAGGCTGCTTATAGTTTAGGTATTTTTAATGTGTTAATGCTTGATGTCTTTTCTTCAAATAAGTATTGAGGCACTTGTTTGACTGCCATTTTCCAGCCAAAAGCTGACTGTCTAACAAGTGCTATGCTCGGCATAAAAATGTGTTTTAAACAAAGTGCACTGATTAATATAATTGTTTTTTTTTAACATTTACCAACACTGGACAAGTACAACATCTTGAAAAAAACTCAAAATAATTATAATGATTTAAGCAAAGTAAAAAAATGTCAGGATCATGTTAAATTCTCAGGACTATATTTTAGGTTGGTGACAGTTAAGGTCAGGATTGTATTAAATTCTCTGTACTATATTTCAGGTTGGTGACTGAGAATACGATGGAGAAGAAGATCTATGATAGACAGGTGAACAAACAAGGAATGTCTGATAGAGTCGTAGATGAACTCAACCCACAGAATCAGTTCAGACGCGAACAAGTCGATAAACTCATGCATCATGAGGTATGTTCTTCGTTTGTAAAATTTATGCCTCCCCATCTTTGATGCAGAAAGCTGACTGGCAAATAAACGCTGGTTATGCTCTAACCTCTAAAGCAACAACCTATAAACAACAGTCATTATTGTAGCTCTCAAAAGGATGTTACTCTTACTGGGTTGTTCTGTACTCACAATGTCAATTGACTCTGCTGAACTGACTGACTGGCTCTTTAAATAATTGTGACATGTATGATATTGTCATGTATTTATGTTGCAGAATAAGGAATATTCACTCGTAGATTTCTCCACATGTGAGGAGGACCACAATGATGCTTGTTTGATAACAATGCTGAAAAACCAAGGTCACTGGCTTACTGCTGTAAGTACCTTATACAAAATTTAATAAAAAATTATTTTTGCCTCGGTAGCTCAGTAGTTAGAGGCACTTATATGCCTGTCATATTTTAGCAGAAAGCTGACAGGCAAATAAAGGCTTTGCTCGATATTTGCTTGAATATTGTGTAAATTTGAGAATTTTGCTAATATTTCGACTTCACTAAATTGACCACTTTTATAGTATTGTACAATGAATTTTAAAAATTGTGATGGCATGATAACCAATAAGGAGATTATGTATGTCTATTTTTTATTTGGACAAAAATTGTGGATGCCATGGCAACAGAAACATTGTAGACCAGGTAGGGGACGTAAGTATTGCTTGCACTTCCTACTTGTTTAGATTTTGCTTTTGGATATACATCATATATAATTATGTATCACGTTATTGTAAATATATAAAATTATTACGAGTGTTTGATGTTTACAGAAACCTTTCACACATGAGTCCTTACTCATTGATCGCAAGGAGTTGAAGCTGACCATGAGAGAAAAACGAGCCGCTAAACAGAGTTATGTGATGGAGAAACGCTTAAATGTTTCCTATAGTCGTCCATCGTATGCTGCATATTATCCTCGAGGGGCACAGCCATATCAAGGTTCTATCAGGTATGAGGGCTGTCAACAAGTAATTCAACATGTATCTTGCTCATTACTTAAAATTTATGTTTCGTTTTAGTTTGAAACTTAAGCTAACATTTATTGGATATCTTAATAGCACATACCCCGGTACATAAATGTTTTTGGGCACACCACACACGTGTGAAAACATGATTTAGAAGGTTTTTTTCTGTTAGCCATTGATTTCCTGTTATTTGATCTGAAATTGCCAATAGTTCCCTTTTCTAACTGAAACACTACAGAGTAGTTGTTTGACAAACACAGGGGCCATATTCACCAACACAAGACTTAAACTCTGACTTTACGTTGCCTAATTTTCAATTCGCTTTCATGTTGATATAAATGTACCAATTTGAATTTAAATGGGTATACATGGTCAGTGGGTAACAACAAATACTCAGACTAAATTTAAAATTGTTAAAACTAATGGCAAAGAAATGACAGTAATTATTAATTTTATCAACTTTAAGTCTAAGTCTAATTGCAGGCCCCTTGTTGGACTTGTTTGAATATCAACTATACAGAATTGTGTATTTTGTAGGGGGCGAGGGGGTACTATACAGAGACCTATAGCTAGTGTTAAACCTATGGTGTCTACACCTGTACCAATGAGACCAAAGATTGTAGCAGCCCCACAAGTACTTAAACCAGGGGTATCTGTTCATCAAGTCCTCACTACAACAGGTAAGATTGTTCATCCAATGACCAGGGCCCGAAATTACAACCAATACTTACACTCTGCACTTAGCACTCAAATATAGAAATTTCTTCTTTAAAGGGTCAAAGCGACATTTTTTGAGGATGAGAAGTTCGAGTTATGATGAATAGGTGCTAAATATTATCATTTGCTTGTTTCCAATTGGAATTTTGTGTATTTGTAAGCTACAAGTGTGATTTACCAGTCTGAGTGCACTCAGATACAATACTTACGTTTTTACCTCATAAATAGTACAAAATAGCAAAAATAATATTTCAAATGCTATTTTCAACATTCAAACAATAATTCTATACATTTCCCCACCTATATTAGCAATCTAGAACAAATAATAGCTCATTATATAACATTTTCAATATTTGAGTGCTGAGTGCAGAGTGTAAGTTTTGGTTGTAATTTCGGGCCCAGACTTCTCTGTGTCAGCATCTGCGTGAGCATCTGCGTTGGTCAAGTTTATTTTCAGAGTCATTTTCTCGAAGACTGTCAAAGGTATACACTTGATTGAAACTTGGCAAAGTTATTCACCATCACAAGATGAGTCCATACTGACAAGGTTGATAACCCTGTGATCTATATTGATGGAGTTATCTGCCTTTGTTTTGACTAAGTAAATAGAAATAGTGGCAATTTTACATATAAACTGAATTTCCTCAAACACTATCAAATCTTTCAACTTGAAAGTCAACACACTTGTTAAATGTGATGACCTACATCTACTGTCAAGAGCAAATAATTCTATCCATCATTTTATTAGACTTTATTTCTTTTTCTGACTTAAGATCTTTTACACAAATATGACAATTTGTATTAGACTATCAAAGGTATTGACTTGAAACTCAACATAGTTATTCACCACGACAAGAGGAGTCCATACTGACAAGACTTGTTACCCTGTGACCTTTATTTTGAGTTATCTGCCCTTGTTATTCTGAGGGTTTTCACTCATAGATGAGCAAGGGTACTATCCAGTACAAGAAAGAAGTAGGCGTTGCTCTTGTTTTGTTATGTTTTTATGGTAAACTTGACCATGTTGTAATTTTCTACAGAGATAGTATTACCTGGAACCAACACGACCACAGAGGCTGGTACATCAGAACCAAAGAAAATCCCAGCTGGTCAACAAGTCCTGGTCATTCGTACACCAAAAGGTGTATATATTCGCACACCTGATGGAAAAATATTCGCAGTACGATCAAAACCACAACCCGACTCAACATCACCACTTGATACGCTGGCTAACACTGGTAGTACATTAACTACCGGGGGTGTCACTATAGTACATCCAACCACAACATCCTCTGTCAGTACAGGGGCCACTGTATCCAAGCTCCCTTCAGGGGTCACAGTCATCAGACCAAAACCTAGCATTATCTCAACCACAAGTAAGTTATTATATCACTATATATTGATTAATCAGGGGTCCTACAATTCTGGAATACTGTAAACCTAGAAATTATTTCGCGCGAACATGTCTAGGACAAGAAAAACGCGAAAGTTTCTCGATTTTGAAGGAAATTCATCATTTTGGTACGACGTTTATAAGACCGTATTATAAGTGCTATTTTGTCAAAATATGGAATGATAAGTGTATGTACTTTTTCTGAATAAAGCCTTTTATGACCACGGTACAATAATGAAAACACTTTAAAAAACATTCTTGAAAACGTGTTTAACAATACACTCAATCTATGAACATGCGTGTAAATAGTGCTGTTTATATTACCGGGTATGTCATAATACAAAATGACTGACAGTGTCAATAAAACTGTGAAAACATTATAACTATCTACATCAAAAAGAGTTTGAGAAGGTTTAACGAAGGTGAGAAGTATAATTAAGAAGCAATTATATACGAACCGAGCTATGTATGAGACAGGTTATAATATCAATATATTTGTCACTATGCGACTTAGTGTTCGCGGAGTTCGCGGGAGACTAAAAAACGCGAAAGTTTGTAGCCGCGAATATGCCGACAATCGGCAAAACATGAAAATTTGTAGCCGCGAAAGTTTCTAGGTTTACAGTAATCCGGAAACCAGGATTTGCTGCATTAGAAAGAATGATCTTTTCTGCACAAAATAAAAGTTATTTGAAGAAAATATTTAAAGAATTGACAAAGTTGGAAGCCTTGTTATGGTGTTGGTATGTGTTCTTATGGCATCCAAAAGCAATTTGCGACTCGTTGTCAGGATTTGAATTATGCTTCAGTAGAACCCCTGTTTATTGGTTAATGTCTCATACATACACTGTGTAGGTAATAACGTAAAGTCTTCATTGTTATAGTTTTACCCCTATTGAAATGGCTTGACTTGAGTCTATCTATATCTATAAATACTGCATCACCTCCTTGTGGGTATTATATACTGGGTCCTTATTCACCAACGTTATAAGTCTAAAACTCAGACTTAGACTTAAAATTGACAACATTTAAAATCAATGCCATTTCTTTGTTATTAGATTATTTGCTGTTACTCACTGAACATGTTTACTCATTTAAATCAAAATCGGTACATTTGTAACATCATGAGAGTGAATAGAACATTTGGCAATTTAAAGTCTAAGTCTGAATTTTAGACTTACAACGTTGGTGAATAAGGCCCCAGGAGTGGGTCTGCAAAGTCTAAGTAATGATAAAGTAGTGAAAAAGTAGATTAAAGCAAGTGAGTGAAGTAAGAATAATGTTAAACTATTAAAGAAGGTCAAAGATTTATTGAAAGAAGAAAAAGCATGATGCAAACATTTAGTGTCACCTGTATTTTGTGGGCACATTATGTCCCTATCACTTCTCTTTTATATTGATTAATGTTGCATTTTGGTTTGCTAACAATTGAGGTTCACACAGGTCTTGAACATAAGTACCTGAATTTGAAATTCTCTAATTTAGAAAAAAGTAAATTTTGATAAAATGTCCTTCAATTAATTTTCTGCCATTAGAAAATGTAGGAAAAACTCAGATAAGACCAAAATGCTGTAAAGTTATTAACATTTGAGGGGGTGCGTAATTTTGAGGATTTCGTGGATGATCTCAACCACGAAATTAAATCTCCATGAATATTTATATGTTTTATAGTATATGACTAAGTGGATAAGATATCCTTAAAATAACATCCTCACGAAATGGTCTTTTTCAATAACCATGAAGTTCAATAACATTGAAATTAAATGATTTTACTGTTTTTCCGTGCGGCTGAACTGATGCTATTTTACCCGTTTCTATTTACAGAGCCACTTACCATAATACGGCAAGGTCCAGGACAAGTAAGAACCATTATACCAGTTACCATAGGAACCAAGGTTAGCAGTGCTGGTAGCACAACGGTTGGACAGATTGCTACGATATCAGCACAGTCACAGAAAGTCACTGCAGCTCTCAGTGGTTCAAAGATTAAAATTGTTACACCTAACACGTCCACAAGTGGTAGTCTCGGTACCAAAGTAAGCACGCTGGCAGCTCTGCAGAATCTCAGTGAAGGTAAAAAGTTACCCGTTAACAGTCCTGTGCTTGGAAGTGCGGTGGTTAAAAAAGTTATGGACGCTCCAACATCTTTGATTCCAACATTAAAAACAATCCCTACTCCGGTGTCTTTGGCAGCGCCACCATCAGTTACGGAAAGTGTTGAGAAAAGTGTTGAACAAAAGAATGACATTAAAATGGACACTAGTGCAGCACCTAGTGATGTGCCTACTAGTGTACCCACCAGTGAACATAAAGACGCTTCGTGGAATTTACCTCCTATAGATATAAAGGCATTACAGTTGCCGCAACAATTAAGTGGTGTTCAGAAAAAAGAGAAGAAAGTGTCTGAGAAAACGAAATCCGGTAAGGGCAGTAGGTCGTCAAAGACTAAAGCATCTGTTGCTAGCCAGCTGTCTAACATGTTATCCAATCAGCCGTCAGAGAAACAAATTAAGAACAAAATCAAACCAAAGTTTTCGTTATCCAGCAGTCCGTCTGATTCCAACCAATCCAGCTCTCAGTCCCCGGTTAGTGATATGATGAATCATCCACAGACTGTGTCCCAAATGCCGTTCCAGACCGGTAATTTGTCGACACGACCATCGGATATCGATCTGCATGAAATGAAATTGACAAGTAATCCAAATTCTACAACTGACTTTGGACAGATGATGCACCCTGGTGGTCAGAACCAGTCTCTCTGGCCAGGTAACCAGTCCATGCCAATGGCTAACAACCAACAGTTAAACCAGTCTGAATTTCAAAATAAACAATCAACTGTTCAACCGAACCAGTCTAGTAACCAGCATAACAGTGGATTCCGACAGCAAATGCAGCCATCTCAGAAAGTGCAACCAGCAGCCGTATCTCGACCTAACACGGGTATATTCAACCCAGGTTTACCGGACAATAACACAATGCCTAGTGCTAGTATAACAAAGTCCAATCCTAGTTCCATTGGTCAAGGTCAGAATACAAGACAACAAGGTCAGATGTTCTCAGCCAATCAGGGAATGTTTGGCAATGATTTCGGTAGCAATAACTTTATGAACATGCCGGGTAACATGCCTGGCAATGTGTCGGGTAACATGCCTGGCAATGTGGCGGGTAACTTGCCAGGTAATGTGTTGGGCAATGTCCTGGGTAATGTGACGGGTAGCATTCCAGGCAGTGTGTCGGGCAGTGTGTCGGGTAACATGCCAGGTAATGTGTCGGGTAGTATGCCTGGTAGTGTGTCGGGAAATGTGCCCAGTAGCATGTCACAAACTCCAAACTATGCCAGTCAGAACCAAGTTTTCCAAAACCAAAATTCGAACTTTGGAAATTCAAATACCATGGCACCAACTGGATTTAATATGACCTCACAGCCTCGCCAGCCAGCACAGACACAAGCCAGTGATTCAATGGCAGACTTTACTATGAGTGGTATTCACAATAATTCAAGTTTCTTGTCAGAACTTACGGATGCTGACGACAATTTCCTGTCTCAGTTGGACGGTGGATCAGAACAGAACAGTCAGTCATCTATGGACAGTGGTCAGATGACTCAGGCTGATACTGTGCCAGGCTTACAGTCGGAATCTACTGGATCTCAAGCTAGTGCTAATATGGGCATGTCAAACTTTCAACATGGTGGCAGTAGCATGAACTTTGATGTGTTTTCTAATCAGCAACAACAACAACAACAACAAAATCCTAATTTCTTTCCTAATTTTGGCGGAAATAATCAATTTAATAATAGAAACAGTAACTTTGGTAACCAACAGAATGTAAACATGTCTCATCAAGGAGGTTTCCCGGGAGGTTCCATGTATCCTATGGGAGGGATGATGCAGCCCAGTATGTTTCCATACCCGGCCTTTGCGCCCTACCCCTACCCACCATACCCTATGCCATACTATCCAATGCCATTTCAACCACAGTATGGTGGTCAGGGAACAGGCAACATGAGCCAGCCTACACCAAACATTGGTCAAGCTGGGACCATGGGTCAAGGTGGGGCCAATATGGGACAGATGGTGTCAGGTGTAAACCAACCAGGGAACATGATGGGTTTGCCAGTAGGACAAACTGGGGATAATAACTTCCCGTCTGGGTTGGGAAACTAGGACTATCTATCTATCAACTTACTACTCTGGCACTGTCCCGAAACCTTGGAATGTGTTCAGTTAAATGTGCTGGTTAACATAGTGTGTAACAGGATTTATTCACAAACACCCAACTTACCTCGAAAGTAATATTTTGTTATATATTTTTGAGAATTTACCCTGTGACTAAAAGAGCATTAAGAAGATGATAAAAACATGAATTTATTTAGCACATTTTGGTGATTTGTTAAACTTGAACTTACTAATTCTTACCCTTTTGAAAATAGCAAATATATATTGACCACCAAAATGCCTGTTAGATGGTATGTATAATCAGTTGTTTGTGGAGTTTTTACTGTTTCCTGTGTAAATGTGTGGAGGTTATTCGATCTTGTGCAATATGTTACCTCTCCATTTTGGACACTATTTTCATTATAAACTGTTGATCCGTCATTTAATGAGAAGTCAGAAATTTTTACGGTGTATTAATTTTCTCTTTATTTGCAAATTCGATCAGTTCACCTAATTTTTATGACAGTGACTTTAAACAAAGTCTGCAAAGCATACAATTTTTTTAAATGTTTGATAATGGCAAACTCTATTAATCCTACAAACTGCATCAGAACACCAAATTTTTTGCAAACTTTTTACCTCGCAAAAATATTTGACTTTAAAGTACATGTATAACGCTATGTTGTGTCATAAAACTGTTAAGTGAAAATTGTTGTTTTTAATAAGTGTACAAATTGTCCTTATAAGAGGTCTTTGTATTCCATTATAGTAACATAGTAATAATAATGAATTTATTTATTATAGATGACATATTTGGTCATAGACATATTTTCAACTTGGTCCCTCATTATTTCTGATCAGAATAATCATCACATGAGTCGATCTCAGAAATGCATATAAATTAATGTTGTACCGGGTGAAATTTGAAATTTAAATGTACAGACTTATTGATAATGTATGTGTAGCCGAGATCTATTGTTGTCTCATTGATATTAACACAAAGTTTGTTTATGATTTAACTGTTGTATGATCAGGTTCAAAGTTGATCTTAGCACATTTTGAATTGTATTGTATAGATGATCAGTATTATTATTCCATGCCATAGATTACTTCTACCTTGTTCCACTCATAGGTGGCAGTATCAGTGTTTGGGAAAAAAATGAAAAAATCTGTCACTTAGCTAATACACTACATGGACCGTATATATATATTTAGATTGTCTATCTAACTCCATGTACACTATCAAGGTATAAAGCGTAGTATATGTCTATGTCCAAAGATTGTGGAACATCGCATCTTACAATAGGCTTGGTTCCCAACAACAATTACAATACTGTGAGCGCAGCGGGTAACCAGTGCATACATAAAATGACCTTGAGCGAAGTTAAATAACGAAAGTTACACTGTTTTGCTGTTTCGCAGTTATAAGATACAATTGAACGAGATTTTCGGTAAGAATGAATATCTTATAGTTTATTTGAATGACTTGTTTAGCGATTTTTCTTCAGCGCCCGTATTTTATGCTTAAACAACGAGATGCAATGTTCCACAATCTTTGGCATACAGACATAAAGTACGCTTTATACCTTGATAGTTACGTATATTAGCTCAGTGACAGAATTTTTTTTATATTTTATTTTTTTTAATCGTTTGCGGACCAAACACTGATACTGCCACCTGTGGTTCTACTTAGCTGAGTTTAAACTATGATGCTTATAAATTTAAATGACAAGTATAATTGTGATGTATTCTAAAAGAATTTCTAGAATCATATAGCTTCATAGTTTTAGCACAGTTTGGTCTATCTTAAAATGCTCTGCAATACAGGTATGCACTAACTCAACTGTTTTACATATTTTTGGCTGAATGTATGACTTTTCACTCCAGGATTTTTGACAATTTATGACATAACAGAGATTCAGATATACTGAGCCTATCATCAGCCAGATTGATTGATAAATCTATCAAAGGGTTGTGTTTCAAAATTATGACCCATTCTATCTCATTAGAGTCAGATCCTAACATTTGCTCCATTCCTTTGTGCTGTTAGTTAGATCTGACAACACTTCATAAGAGGTCACGTTCAAATGACCTCTCTAGTGTGTGTTGTTGTATTGTTATTCACCGGTATGTATAGAGAGTTTAACTCTCTATGTACAAGATGTATAAAGTTCAAAATATTTTCTCACTGTAAACTACTAGCAGAGATTCTCTGCACTTTCAATTTTGTGAAAGTAGCGATTTGATTGAATGATGTAAAGTTCACATCAACATGACCCCATACAGAGTGTGGTCAGATCTAATATCGGTGTAAAGTAATGGAGCTAACATGGGTCTGATTTAAATGAGATAGTGACCCATTCTATCATTCATTCATTACAAACATACATTACCTTACAAACATGACGTACGATGAAAAAGGCTGTAATGTGTTTTCAATCAATGTAGGTCCTGTGTGATGTTTATGTATCAACATGTTTATGGTATTCAAGTTAATGTCACAAAGTCTGGCCAAGTTGTACAGTGTAATACAGCACAACCAATTACCAGTAACTTTTCTGATTTATTATAGCATAAAAATGGGGATTTTGCTCATACGTAAACGGGGAATAAAAGGTACGTTATTGTAAAGATTCTCGCGCGCAGGCGCTGTTGGTGTTCAGTTTTAAGTATGCTCATTTCAGGACCCAGTCGACGAAAATAAATGATTTGCAGCGTTATATGAACTGTAAATCACATTCTAATAGTAACTACTAATCTATTTTCTATAATAGTAAAATAATAAACGTAAACAAACCCCCAATGTCACTTATTTCTTGATATTTGACGATACCGGAAGTCGACGCTCATAACAAAAACTTGTATGTGACGTAACGTTTGCTAAGCGACGTTGCGTTTGTTTTCCCGACGTCGCCCAAAATGTCGCGCCAAAATGTCATAATTTTGAAAAACATACTAATAAAGTGTTGTTTTTATGCTATAATTGCGTTTACGCATGCTTTTTCGTGCTATTACATCTGCAGAGTCCCTCGGGAGTGTTGGTGCCCTCGCCCTGACGGGCTTGGGCACCAACCGTCCCTCGGGACTCTGCAGATGTAATAGCACAAAAAAGCATACGTTAACCCTACATTGTAATTCATTGTTTTTAGAATTCAGAAATTTTACCTTCTAGCAAAAATCAAACATGTCCTTAAAGAACCAATACTCTCTTAACTATTCCTGGTATAGTAATCACTAGAGGTGTAGTGGTACACTCACCTCACAATATGATATGTACTGTCAATTTTTCTAACGATTCGGTATATTTCAGTATGATACAATATTTTCTAACAGCAGATCAAATACTTCAATGTTTAAGTGACAATGAATCTGTTGCTTTATAACAGCAATTATGATGTGCCTATCAACGATCTTAAATGAATTTCGACAATATGAAGCATATTTGAATATGATATCTGAAATGAGTGATCCATGGTAATTGTACATAATCAGTTGGCTGACATATATTTTCGTTGTCTGAATATTATTTTGCTCATAGAAAAAACTTATACCGAACCGTACCGAAATTTAGAAGTATTGTACCATGAACCGTGTGGGACTAAAGTCCCCTGTGTTTCGCGTATAGTGGTATACCGTTACAGCCCTAGTAAAGACGATCTACACTGCTTGTAAACACATTGTAGCATATCACACAACATTTCATACAGCATGTCATATATATAACATTATTTATTTGATTCATACAGTGAGGTTGTGATGTTCTATTGTGTCCAGTATTTGTGAATGTATTGTAGTGTAGGATGATTATACCATGCCTTTAATTCACTCGTACATTTACCTCAATACATCCCGATCAATACATTTAGATCTAGCATTGAATTTATCACTATTCTAATTGTAATGCTGTATCTCGGTGTCATTTAATTCTCCCTTTGATGCGACAAGGTTGTATCGCACTTTATGCTATATAGGAAGATGCAAGCTTTTTGCACGGAAGGGATGAAATCTAGTATATTTAATTGTTAAAATGTTGTGTTGTATTGTATTGATGTGAATTTTTCTGGCCATGTATAGCTGGGTCACTTTATGCATAATACAACAATAGTTGGAGATCTGTATTTGTGGTCACCTAAATTAAATAGTTGTTGGTCATTTTGAATACCAAATTATGTCCGGAATATACTGGTACCTGAGAGCCGACCTGCTAGCACATTTGACATAGTGATACAAGTCTCCTCTTTAGGTTACATAAATGATTGGAACATTTAATTGATTGAGTCATAAAACTGCAGGAAATTTCCCTAATTGCCATATTAGGAGTTACCTATATCCGTAGTTTAATATGCATGTTGTAAATCCATGTTTGTAATATTAAGATATTAAATATTAGTGAACAAATTTATGTATGAAATTATATATATGAGGTGATTATTTAACGCTGACTTGAAAACTTACTGTGCGAATGGTATTGAGGTGCGATATCGTGCCCTACCGTCTCTGGGCCAGCATTGAGTTGCTATGTCTGGTAGACATGTAACAAATTCATGATTTGTTGTTCATGTAATTCTGTTGTTTTCTGTGTGTTGTTTGTCATAAATATGTATCCAAAGTTCATTTATTGCATACAGAAGATGCTAGTCATGTTTTTTATTACCAAGATTTATCATGAAATGTGTTTTTATCTTCATTATTATAGCCATGTACATGTATGTTGTTTTCCCATTTTACGTAAAAATTATCAATTTATGAGGTACTTTTTGTACATTTTTGCAGAACGTCTGAGAGTATTGTCTCATTAAGGCAATTTAAGGCAACAAGTACACTTAACAACAGGCCTGGTATTTTTCAGGCTTGTGTCTGATTTCAGGTTATAGAATCCTGAAATTTACTTTTTTGTCTATATTGAGCAGTGGAATTTCAGGCTTTGAAACCAGGATTTTCAGGCTAGGGAATTATTACTTATTCCCAGACCTGAAGAAGGGATATTATGTAAATGTAAGGCTAGAGTATCTTAGTTCCTAGATTATCATACCTCTCTCGTTGTTATTGCCGACTCAATTTCATTTGATTTATTATAAATATTTTAGCACAGACAGAGTCGATAGTCACACAGAAACATGCGGTCTAACCACCTATACAAGAGTCTGACATAGAATCAACCACCCATGTCGCCCCCACCCATGTCATGTCGTACCCACCCATGTCGCCCCCACCCCTGACAATGGATATTTCAAGCAAGTCTTTATAATCACCTTGCAATGAATCACATACTTTTAGTATAAATTTTGTGCATTATTAAACATGAAGGGAGACTATTTTGTACATTATAAACATAAAGGGAGACAATTAAGCACATTATTAAATATAAAGGGAGACAATTTTGTGCATTATTAAACATAAAGGGGGACAATTTTGTGCATTATAAAAATAAAGGGAGACAATTTTGTGCATTATAAAAATAAAGGGAGACAATTTTGTGCATTATTAAACACTATTTAGGAGGTAATTGTTATGATGAACACACTGGTAATTGCAAAAACTAGTCAAGGTTAACTATTTTAAAGAACATTTTATTGAAGTGTGAGGCATGCTAAGACATACAAGTCAAAGAGCGATGGTAATCTAAGAATTAGTTTATTTGGGCCTTACTGGATTTTTGTCTTAATAATATAAACTCCACTTGTGTTATTATCTACAGAATTTCAATGAGATGATTTATTTCTACAGCTGATTTTAGTATTTCATGAACACTATCATTATAAGCCTCATTTTGGTCACATTAAACCTGTATATTTTGTATCAAATATTATAAATGATTGAACTCAATATTGTTTTCTTGTTTCTTGAGAGTCATTGTGTGATAATATGCAGCTCATGTAGTACCTGAGATAGAGCACTCTATGATTTTACTGTGTGATAATACACAGCACTGTTAGGGTACTGGATAGAGCACTGTATGATTTTACTGTGTGATAATACACAGCACTGTTAGGGTACTGGATAGAGCACTCTATGATGTTACTGTGTGATAATACACAGCACAGACAGGCTACTGGATAGAGCACTCTATGATTTTACTGTGTGATAATACACAGCACTGTTAGGGTACTGGATAGAGTACTATGATTTTACTGTGTGATAATACACATCACAGCTAGTGTACCGGATAGAGCACTCTATGATTTTGCTGTTTGGTAATATTCAGCTCTGATAGTCTTCTGGATAGAGCACTCTATGATTTTACTGTGTGATAATACACATCACAGATAGGGTACTGGATAGAGCACTCTATGATTTTACTGTGTGATAATACACATCACATATAGGGTACTGGATAGAGCACTCTATGATTTTACTGTGTGATAATACACATCACAGATAGGGTACTGGATAGAGCACTCTATGATTTTACTGTGTGATAATACACATCACAGATAGGGTACTGGATAGAGCACTCTATGATTTTATTGTGTGATAATACACATCACAGATAGGGTTCTGGATAGAGCACTCTATGATTTTACTGTGTGATAATACGCAGCACTGTTAGGGTACTGGATAGAGCACTCTATGATTTTACTGTGTGATAATACGCAGCACTGTTAGGGTACTGGATAGAGCACTCTATGGTTTTACTGTGTGATAATACGCAGCACTGATAGTGAACTGGATAGAGCACTCTATGATTTTACTGTGTGATAATACACAGCACTGATAGTGTACTGGATAGAGCACTCTATGATTTTACTGTGTGATAATACGCAGCACTGTTAGGGTACTGGATAGAGCACTCTATGATTTTACTGTGTGATAATATGCAGCACTGTTAGGGTACTGGATAGAGCACTATGATTTAACTGTGTGATTAAACGCAGCACAGAAAGTGTACTGGATAGAGCACTCTATGATTTTACTGTGTGATAATACACATCACAGATAGGGTACTGGATAGAGCACTCTATGATTTTACTGTGTGATAATACGCAGCACTGATAGTGTACTGGATAGAGCACTCTATGATTTTACTGTGTGATAATACGCAGCACTGATAGTGTACTGGATAGAGCACTCTATGATTTTACTGTGTGATAATACGCAGCTCTGTTAGGGTACTGGATAGAGCAATCTATGATTTACTGTGTGATAATACGCAGCACTGTTAGGGTACTGGATAGAGCACTCTATGATTTAACTGTGTGATAATACGCAGCACTGTTAGGGTACTGGATAGAGCACTCTATGATTTTACTGTGTGATAATACGCAGCACTGTTAGGGTACTGGATAGAGCACTCTATGATTTTACTGTGTGATAATACGCAGCACTGATAGTGTACTGGATAGAGCACTCTATGATTTAACTGTGTGATAATACGCAGCACTGTTAGGGTACTGGATAGAGCAATCTATGGTTTTACTGTGTGATAATACGCAGCACTGATAGTGAACTGGATAGAGCACTCTATGATTTTACTGTGTGATAATACACAGCACTGATAGTGTACTGGATAGAGCACTCTATGATTTTACTGTGTGATAATACGCAGCACTGTTAGGGTACTGGATAGAGCACTCTATGATTTTACTGTGTGATAATATGCAGCACTGTTAGGGTACTGGATAGAGCACTATGATTTAACTGTGTGATTAAACGCAGCACAGAAAGTGTACTGGATAGAGCACTCTATGATTTTACTGTGTGATAATACACATCACAGATAGGGTACTGGATAGAGCACTCTATGATTTTACTGTGTGATAATACGCAGCACTGATAGTGTACTGGATAGAGCACTCTATGATTTTACTGTGTGATAATACGCAGCACTGATAGTGTACTGGATAGAGCACTCTATGATTTTACTGTGTGATAATACGCAGCTCTGTTAGGGTACTGGATAGAGCAATCTATGATTTACTGTGTGATAATACGCAGCACTGTTAGGGTACTGGATAGAGCACTCTATGATTTAACTGTGTGATAATACGCAGCACTGTTAGGGTACTGGATAGAGCACTCTATGATTTTACTGTGTGATAATACGCAGCACTGTTAGGGTACTGGATAGAGCACTCTATGATTTTACTGTGTGATAATACGCAGCACTGATAGTGTACTGGATAGAGCACTCTATGATTTAACTGTGTGATAATACGCAGCACTGTTAGGGTACTGGATAGAGCAATCTATGATTTTACTGTGTGATAATATGCAGCACTGTTAGGGTACTGGATAGAGCACTCTATGATTTTACTGTGTGATAATACACATCACTGTTAGGGTACTGGATAGAGCACTCTATGATTTTACTGTGTGATAATACGCAGCACTGATAGGGTACTGGATAGAGCACTCTATGATTTTACTGTGTGATAATACACAGCACAGATAGGGTACTGGATAGAGCACTCTATGATTTTACTGTGTAATAATACACAGAACTGAGATAGAGCACTTATGGTGTCTAATGTACTTGGTCTAGTAATTAACATGGTTTGTAATCACTTGACTGGTCCTTATGTTTTAAACACACTACTGTATGTAAGGCTATTATGTCGGTAAGTACTTTTTTCTTGAATTTGTAATTATGTCTAACATCCTTGAGATCTAGGGGTTGCACGGTCTATTATATGGGCATTGCTGTATTCCAACGTTAGCAATAAGCCTGTCTCATACTTTGTACAGTGTGCAAACTCGCTTGTTGAATTAAATCCAGAATTTCAACTCGAGGTAAAAATGCCCCACAAATCTTAACCAATGTCACTAAAACAGTATGTCCATTGAAAGTTTCCCTTACTTTTATGAAAAAGGTAGCAATCTACAAACTTAAGTGCATACACATAATCTACAATTTTCTATAGAAGAATGATACTTTTTTTATTTGATATCATTCTCCTTTGTCTATGTATGTATGTACTCATCATTGTAAATATGACATAAATTCAGTTTGTGACATTTCTACTTCATAATTTGCAATTGTGTAAAAGTAAACCCCAAAATCATATGTATTTATGCTACATCACAGAAAAGTTATAATAAAGAGTATATTTATATGAACTGTAGAGCAGGGAAAAGTAGAAAATAACATAAATATTTTAACTCCGCATGCAGTGATGTTAAGGGAGAGTACTGTGTCGGGCGTGTTAAAATTAGTAACGGGTAGTACGGATTTTATCCAATCCGACCGGATCCGGAAGTTCTAGATTTTCAGGTAAAAGTTGTTTACATTGTTGCTGTGAGGCAATTAATCGTGTTAACACTTGATAATTGGACTGACAGTTGGTAATTTTTTATAATTAGTACTTTAATTGTTGTAGCAAAATAAGCAATAGTATTTTAACGTAAATAACTCGTTAAAATAATTTTAAGATGCTGTTTACCTGTTTACCAATCATTTACACTCAAGTAGTCAAGAGTCAAGACTCAGGTATAATCAGATAATGCACCAGTCAGTTGCATCCATGCTGCTTCACCCCCGGGGATGGGCGGTACAAGCCGAGGAAACGGCCGTGGTTTTACTTCCAGCTAGTTCCCTCACAGCCTAGGAAATGTTTGGTATTTTTTGTCCGAGCCAATACCCAGGGACGAAATTTAGTTGTCAGGGGCCCGGAGACCGGAGATTTTACCATCTGCTGTCCGTCAAGGGCAGGGTTTCGACAACCCAAAAGTAAAAATTCCCAGCCCATCCCAGAGAATGGGAATCAAGTCATGGATGCAACTGACAGGTGCATAACAGGTCTAATAATTCTACAGAAAAGCTTCATAAATTACGGAATTAATTACAGAGTAACCTTTAAATTAGATATTGCGTACATGTATGAACTATCATAATGAGCTATGTAAAAACTTTTTTAAAGCTCTTCTATCATATAGTGGATTCTCATTCTATTGGGGTAATCAATATCTTGCGTGATTTCAGTCCAAAATGTATTAAAATTCACAGATTAGTACCCCGGATGTAATTCATCTGTCGACCCATGGATATTTTTTACTAAAAAATCATGTCTAGTGGCAAAGTATTTGAAATTTTGTTTCATCATACTGAATAATAAATATCTTATTTAAAATTTTAGTATGTGTATTAATAATTAGCAATACTGTCGTGAGAGTATTTCAACTGTGGAAAAAATAATTCATAATTATGACTATGTGCAGGGGTAAAAGTTTTCGGTCCAAATACTGATTTCAGTATTTTCAGAAAACAATGCACTTTGTTATCTATATGAACATCATCTAGTTCAGTATATTGACAAGCAGTTTTCAGTATTTTGAACAAATTGAACTTTTACCCATGCATGTGTTGTCTTTGTTTTCAGCCATTCTATCCATTTCTGACTGATGCACCTGTATGGGTTCCGGAATATCATGTTCATCTAAAGCTCAGACAAGAGTTTCGGATTCTATCGACACCAAAAAAGACATCAAGGTAGACACCATGAGTAGTTCAAACGATAAACCCCAACTGATTAAGGCTGCTAGGGAAATAGTAGAGGAATATCATGGGGAAACCATCATGCTCGGCAGTGTTTCAAATCAGGTACATGTCAGTGGTGGTATTGATGATAAAATTAAAGATGTTGAGCAGGAAAAATCCAGTAAACGCACAGCAGTAGCTGAACAGGAACAGTCTGGTGAAAGTTTGGAAGAGTCAAAAGAGAAACAAGAGAAAGAAAAAGAGGCTCCCGTAAACACAGAACCCTTCACTGCCGAAGAACTTTCAACTTTTAAGTCAGAAATGTTTACAACTTTAAAAGAAAAATGTGAAAAGGCATTAGCTTGTGATCCTCGTAAAAATGAAAATGGTGAATTTGATGTAAAAATACGGAATGCAACTTTGAATTTAGGCAAAAGTTATTTTGGATTAAAGAGGGCATCTCGTGATGAAATATCTAAGTACAGAAAGGAAGTTGCTAGCCTGATTCTAGAAACTAAATTTCTGGACTTGCTATATGAAGTTATTGAATGGACTTACAAAAATGGTTGGTTTGGGGGTGACATGGTAAAACAGACTACCAAATATTTACCGCTTTCAAACAGTTTGTTAGTATTTTTAAACTACAGTGATGCCTCTGCGGCTTTTGCAACAGAACTGGCCAGTCGGTCTAATCTCCTGCAGCTGTTGAAGACTATCATTGTTGCTTACACAGGCGGACATTTAGGCACAGTTGAGCCGAAATTAAAGGTAAATTAATTTTGATAACTCTCTGAGAAGTTCTAGAACTTGCATGTTTTGAAGACATACGAGTACATCAATGCTGCTTTTGCACTTAAAGTGTATACATGTATGAAGGACTGTGACAGAAGCTATCCATTAAATAACAAAAATCCTCCATGAATTAGCCCTTGCACCATTGGTAAATTGGATGGTTATTATCATGGAATTAATTTTCAATCGTCTTAATTTTTCAGCTGGTTGACTTAAACCCCTTTCTTTAGGAATGGACTCGGGATTTTGTTGGGGGGGATAAGTATTGTTAAGTGTACAATATTTTATTTACATTATCATTTGGTTATTTATGTTACTGTAAAATCATTAAGATTCGATAGGGATTTAATTTTGCGAATTTTGTGCATGATCTCAACCACGGAATGAAATTTCCAGCTAATATTAATTATTCTGTAGCATCTGACTTTGTTTATATTGTAGCCCTGAAATGACATCCCCCACGAAATAGTCTATTTCACACAAAAAAACCCATAATAATAATAATTTACAGTATCTAATGTACTAGTAGTACTTTTTCATTTATTTTCACCATGTACTAGTACCAGTTTGATTGTAAAGCCCTTTTGAAAAGGGATTAATATTTGCATGAAAAAAGGGTTATATAAATTGTGTATTCATTATATTATTTTATGTTGTCACTAGTCGACAGAGGAAAGTGTATTTAAGTGGTGTATGTCCATTGTACATAATATGTCGATGGTGGAATCCAATGTGAATGCTCTACGTAATGTTGGAATGATAGAAACGTTACTACCGTTACTTCAATCTCAGACAGAGGTCATCTCCATCTCAGCTCTCGGTTCATTAGCAGGTATGGCCAGAGGTTTTTTTATTGTTTGTTTTACATTTGATTTGGTCACATATTCCACATGTTGAAAAGTTTCCCAAAAAAAGTCATTTTTGTGTGGAAGTCCAAAGGTCCTATAGTTTCAAAAATGTCAGATGCAAATGATGTGTAGTCCAATGCCTAATGGTCTAGCGACAATTTGGCCATTATTAATAATAATTAATAATTTGGCCATTAATTAAGACTTATAAGAAACTGTTGCTTGCGTAAGAGCAAGTATGTACTGGTTGCTAATTAAAACTCCTGGAAAACAGTTGAAGTCAACTTAAACCGCAATATAAAACTAAAAAATTGTAGACAGCTGATACTTACACAATAAAAACAAATCAAGGGTTCGGTGCTAAACTATGGTAACTATATTGTAAAAATATTCCGGAGAGTGAAAAAACTGTGCTTCTTTCTTCAAACATGTTTTATTCGGCTTTTCTTTTGTAAGTTGACATTTTATCACGTTTGAAATACATTTTAATGTTTTTGCTACAATTAAATGGCATACTTCCTGCACTTTTATTGGCATTTGTGGACTTACAATCGTTTTGCACTGAAAATTCACATATTTTTGCATCTAAATTATGAGTAACATTTAAACCTTTCAGGAATTATCAACGAGAAGGAATGTGAGATAATTAATGGAAATAAATACATTGTCATGAATTTGTTGGACATGCTGAAAAAGGGACAGACGAAAAAAGATCGCCGACATTTAGGATGGTCCTGCAAAGAATGTACCTACAGTAAGTTGGTAACAACATACATCTATGTACGTGTAGTTTGTTATACATGTAGTTTGCCATTTTACCAAAATATTTGAATTAATGATCGCATTATGTGTTAGTATAATGTAGATTTAATAAGTTATAGCCGCAGTGTTTGTCATATACATATGTTTTGACCTAACCAAGAGTGACGCCCCTTTTTATTATTTACTTTCAATGGATTACGGTGATTTACAGTGAAAATAACAATGACAAATAACAATGAAATTATCGTTTTGTTATTTTCACTGTTTTGGAGCTGGTTCCAGTATCGTGCAGAAAAAGAAATGCAACGTCAACAGCGCCGGGCTTCAAAATATGCGTTACGTCATTGTGACGTCATAGCTGTCACGTCGTGACGTTCTAATTTCAACATATTTTTTCCAATTTAGCCAATTACTGTACCGTTTTTCGAGAAAATGAAGCAAATAATAAACAGAAAATTTGTTGATTTTTGGTGAAAGATCTTATTTTATTTCACTCGTGATCACAGAAAATTATATTTTCACTCGTGGCTACGCCACTCGTGAAAATACTGATTTCTGTGATCACTCGGTGAAATAAAATTCGATCTTACACCAAAATCAACAAATATCCTCTATATATTTCTACGTTATTGACGTCGTTACTATGTTTACAACATATTTAACCTTCTGATGATATAATGAAACCGGTAAAGGTGAAATAAATCAAATATCTTTTACAAGGCTTGTCGTAAGTAATCATAAATGTTATATTTTAATTTCCCCTAGTGTTGGATTTTTATCCACACTATCTTCTATATATTTATAAATGTATATTAACATGATACTCTTCAGCGATCAGAAAACTGGCTAGGAATGATGCCAACAAGAAATTATTGGTGGATCTTGGAGCTTTAGAACTCTTGGTTGCTATGGGAAAGAAAGGCAACTTTGAGGAGCAACTTGGTTTGTATAGTTATACTTGTTTCAGCAAGAAACTAGCCTGAGTACCTTGTCCCTTTCTCTGAAATAATTTCAAGTTCAAAATTGAGATTTTGCTCATTCGGTAAAATCATTAATATTTGTGGGGGATTTAATTTCGTGGATTTTGTGGATGACCTTAACCACGAAATTAAATCCCCACAAAAAATCATTCTTTAGTATTTATTGAGTGGATAGAGTATCCTTGAAATAAAGTCCCACGAAATTGTCTTTTTCCCCAAAACCACAAAATTTCGTCCCATTTAAATTAAATGATTTTAATGTATTCTTATATATTTGACCCAAAAAATTCTGATGAAGGTGTATGTCGATATGTAAATAATAATGCCGATATGTAAATAATAAATTAAATACATTTTATAAATATGTGTTGTTATCATAATCAAGTTAATCTCCTTTATATACTGTAAAATCATTAATTTTCGTGGGGGATTAAATTTCGTGGATTTCGTGGTTCACTTCAACCACGAACTTTAGTCCCAACGAACATTGATTTTGACCCTTGTGTTGTTACCTAAAATGCAAAATCCACGAATTCAAGTACCAACAAAATTGTCTTTTTTACCAAAACCACGAAATTTCGTCCCAACGAAATTAAGTGATTTTACAGTATACATTGTTTTCAGAAAGTGTTGAAGCGATATGGGCTTTAAGTTTTGATGAGGACAATCAGGCATTGATCACAGGTAACCAGGAACTTGGTGTGATTGAACTATTGATGGATCTGAAGAAGTCAGAACATATTGAGATTAAGAGGGCTTGCAGCGGTGCTTTATGGACGTTGAAAGATGCACTTAAGACAACTGTTGTTGAGAAATATAAACTTATTGGTAAGTATCCAGTATACTAAAATTGACTGTTTTTTCACGGTTTCAAATTGCAATACCTTTTGATCCAGATGACATACTTACATAATTCAAACTGTCCTGCAGAGCATTTAACGTGAAACCTTTAGTATGATGTACAAAAATATATATTCTAGGTGAGGAGTTAGCTGGTAAACGTGAAGTATCTATCATGGAGAAGAACAAGAAAAAGCCGGTACCACTTTATGAGCAACAACAACAGCAGGTGTCTGGTGGACATATCATGATCTCGTACCAATGGTCAGATCAAGCCATACTCAAGGATATCAGAGATAATATCAAAGCTTGTGGACATAAGGTTTCACTATTTACTATTTTTATTCCCCCCCCTTACTTAATCGTCTGTCTGTTAATCAATTTTTAGCAGTATATCTAAATACTGTAAAATAATTAATTTTCATGGGGGATCAAATTTCATGGATTTTGTGGTTCACCTTCATTAAGAAATCAAATCCCATTGAACTTGTTTGTCCCATTGAACAATAATTTTGACCCATGTACGGTATTTATTACCTAAAAAGCAAAATCCACGAATTAACAACCCACCGAAATGGTCTTTTTTATCAAAACCACAAAACTCTGATCCATCAAAATTAAATGATTTACGGTAGTCAAGAGCTAAATATCCACCCTAGAAACTTAGTGACGTTATGCGCCGCTTGGTCATTATGCAGGGTAAAGTTTGAAGTGATATTTTAGGATGATTTTAAAGTGAGCTAATTGTGTATTTATTATACAGGTATGGATGGATATCGATCAGATGGGAGGGTCAACACTTCAAGCAATGGCTGAAGCAGTGGAGGGAGCAGATATATTCTTAATGTGTATGTCTAGTAAATACAAGAATAGTCTTCCTTGTAGAGCAGGTTGGTACAGTTAGACCAGGCCCGATCTCCCGAAGCATCTCAAGCAGAAATCTCATCTCAAATTGAGATTTTTTTCCAAATCAGGGTCTGAATTTCAAATCAATCTGAAGTTAGAACGCATTAAAAATTACAAAAATAAACAAATGATATCATTTGCTGTCTTTAATGCTCACTTTGAGTCAATCCTCCCTATCCAAACGACACATGGCAATATTTGAGATGAGATTTATCTCAAAAGTGAGATGTTTCGGGAGATTGGGGCCTTGTTATGTTCATAACATTTAAATACCACTGAAAACACATTGACATTAATTGGTACTCTTTGTACCAAATAGCAGGTTAATTCTGAGGCAAAATAGTTGCGATTTTCACCTGAAAAGCAGGTGATGTCACACATTTTGAAAATTTGTTATCACATGTGTTAGAAAACATTGTTCAGTCAATTGTTCTTGAATGGAATATCACAGTGTTTATGTGATAAAATGAAGTTTTATTCCTTCTTGCAGAGGCTGAGTATGCTTACCAAAAGAAAAAGCTTATCATTCCATTGAAAATGGAGAAAGGGTATAGTGCAGACGGCTGGCTCGGCTTCATACTGGGTTCCAAGTTATTCTACGAGTTTAGCGGGAAATATCCGTTTGAAAAGAAAATGGAAGAACTATTAAAAGAGCTCCAGGTTGCTAAGAGCCGGCTTGATTCTGTTGATGCAGGGGAGATAATAAAACCTTCAGCAATTACAGTATGTATAGAGTTGCCTCCCTTTAAAAAAAATGTAAGAGAAAAATCAATTGTCTCCCTTTTCAAATAATGTATGAGATAAACTAGTTCCCTCTATTTTCAAAAAATGTATGAGATAAATGAGTTGCCTCCCTTTTCAAAAAATGTATGAGAAAAATAAGTTGCCTCCCTTTCCAAAAAATTAGTTGTCTACCTTGTCAAAGAAGAATAAGAAGAGTTGCCTTCCTTTTAAAAAATTGTATGAGAAAAATCAATTGTCTCCCTTTTGATAAGAAAACGCATTTGTAGATCGTCCTTTGTCTTGTTTTTTTGGTGTTTTGGAAAAAAATGGACCTAATACATGGCTAAAGCACAAGTTTGTATTTACTATTTTAGTAATTTCATGCTCAGTAATATATCTTATGTGTGGAAATTTCAGTAAATAAACCACTGATACAGTCTAACTCTTCTCTTTGTTTGTAGGTTACACATTCTGTTCCTCCTGTCGTACAAACAAGGTCTCCTGTCTCTTCAATGCCAAGTAAAACATTCCATAGTATATCTGTTTCTATGGAAACCATTGATGCTATACGGAAATGGACGTCTAAAGAAGTCACTGAATGGATAACGAAAAATAACCTTTCAGGGTATGCTTGCTATTTGCAGAGTTTGTTTTGTTTTGTATTCTTTTGTAAGTCTTGTTGTTATGTATTCTTTTGTAAGTCTTGTTTGAATAGGCAAAATGGTTTCCTAACTATAAATCAAGAACAGTAGCTATTGAGCCTAGCATCTTCTGACTTTATAGGGTCAGTATATGACCTCTAACAATTTTGAGGTCAGTAAGTCAAATATCAAGGTTGCCATGACATTTAACCTGAATGACTGTTTGGCTGCCATTTGGCATGCATATTTTGCAACCCTTTCTTTTTAGGTCCCCACTGGTTTTCAACCGGAGGGGACTATAGGTTTGCTCTCAGTCTGTCAACAAAATCTGGATCCTGCCATAACTCAGTTTTCAAGCTAGGTGTTAAAAGGAGATTATGCACATCTGTTTTTTTATTCAGACAAAACTTTTGGTTGCTATGGCATCAGAAATATTGACAACCTGAACAACAGGTAGGGGACTTCTGTATTGCTTGCAATTTCTACTTATTTGTTAAATTATATTCCATTCTATGTTTCAGATGTGGACTGGACAAACTGACAGGCGGAGAGATTGCACTTCTTGCTCACATGCGGGTTGAATGTCCAGAGTATTTCTACAAGTGCCTTCAGGATATGCTTCGAGTCAAGGATCTTCTTTCCATGTCCAAGATTGTGTGGGCCCTAAATGATCTCTCCATGTCAGAGCATAAGTAAAACATTGTTCAAGTAGTTCCTGTCAGAGCATAAGTAAAACATTGTTCAAGTTGTTCCTGTCAGAGCATAAGTAAAACATTGTTCAAGTTGTTCCTGTCAGAGCATAAGTAAAACATTGTTCAACTTGTTCCTGTTGGTGCATAAGTAAAACATTGTACAAGTTGTTCCTGTCAGAGCATAAGTAAAACATTGTTCAAGTTGTTGCTATCTGAGCATAAGTAATTGTTGATGTTGCTCCATCAGAGCATTTAGTTGTCCACTTAGAAGAAGCCATCCATGACATCAGGGCACACGAATCTGCGATGTGTATTTCTACTAGCACCAATCCAACTGTTTAGAAGTGTTGCTTGTAAGTTGTAACATCACCTTTATTACATAATGAAGTCATCAGTCCATCCATCCAATGGTACATTCAATGTTTTCTGTGAATGGTCAATACAGTCAGAATGAGTGTAAATGGTGTCTTTAGTGTTTTATGTATGAACTAGACACCTATAATTATGTTCTACGCTTTTCTACCTAGTCTACAAAATCCTGTGATATTTTCTACTATTTTCAAGTTTGTCATTTTTATACGCCCGTTGAAAAACGGGACGTATTATGTGAACACCCTTGGCGGGCGTGCGTGCGGGCGGGCGGGCGGCGGCGGCCAATATTTGTCTGTACTCTAACTCAAACAGTTTTCATCCGATCATCTTCAAACTTGCTGACAATGCTTATGGGTGTAATATCTAGGCCAAGTTCGATTATAGGCCAAATCGGTGCAGGCCCTCTTGGGTTAAGGTCCTTCTTTTACCAAAAAAAAGTGAAATTGGCCTTGTCTGTACTCTAGCTCATTCAGTTTTCATCCGATCATCTTCAAACTGGCTGACAATGCTTATGGGTGTAATATCTAGGCCAAGTTCGATTATAGGCCAAATCGGTGCAGGCCTTCTTGGGTTATGGTCCTTCTTTTACCAAAAAAAGGTGAAATTGGCCTTGTCTGTACTCTAGCTCCTTCAGTTTTCATCCGATCATCTTCAAACTTGCTGACAATGCTTATGGGTGTAATATCTAGGCCAAGTTTGATTATAGGCCAAATCGGTGCAGGCCTTCTTGGGTTATGGTCCTTCTTTTACCAAAAAAAGGTGAAATTGGCCTTGTCTGTACTCTAGCTCATTCAGTTTTCATCAGATCGTCTTCAAACTTGCTGACAATGCTTATGGGTGTAATATCTAGGCCAAGTTTGATTATAGGCCAAATCGGTGCAGACCTTCTTTGGTTATGGTCCCTCTTTTACCAAAAAAATGTGAAATTGGCCTTTTCTGTACTCTAGCTCAAACAGTTTTCATCCGATCATCTTCAAACTTTCTGACAATGATTATGGGTGTAATATCTAGGCCAAGTTCGATTATAGGCCAAATCGGTGCAGGCCTTTTTTGGTTATGGTCCTTCTTTTACCAAAAAAATGTGAAATTGGCCTTGTCTGTACTCTAGCTCAAACAGTTTTCATCCGATCATCTTCAAACTTGCTGGCAATGCTTATGGGTGTAATATCTAGGCCAAGTTCGATTATAGGCCAAATCGGTGCAGACTTTCTTGGGTTATGGTCCTTCTTTTACCAAAAAAATGTGAAATTGGCCTTGTCTGTACTCTAGCTCATTCTGTTTTCATCCGATTGTCTTCAAACTTGCTGACAATGCTTATGGGTGTAATATCTAGGCCAAGTTTGATTATAGGCCAAATCGGTGCAGGCCTTCTTGGGTTATGGTCCTTCTTTTACCAAAATAAATGTGAAATTGGCCTTGTCTGTACTCTAGCTCAAACAATTTTCATCCGATTGTCTTCAAACTTGCTGACAATGCTTATGGGTGTAATATCTAGGGCAAGTTCTATTATAGGCTAAATCGGTGCAGGCCTTCTTGGGTTATGGTCCTTCTTTTACCAAAATAAATGTGAAATTGGCCTTGTCTGTACTCTAGCTCAAACAATTTTCATCCGATCGTCTTCAAACTTGCTGACGATGCTCATGGGTGTAATATCTAGGCCAAGATAAGTTTCAAGATGATTGTTCAAAAATGTTTTGACATAATATGGGCTTTTATTTCATAATCAATATTTTTTTCACTAGCACAATCAAGACGGGCGTATTTTGTGACATTTTGGCATCTTGTTTTTATAATCATTGTCCTCATTTTGATACCCCATATTAATATATGTATATTGCTTTGCACTTGTTAGTCTGTGTGTTATCATTCAACAATAATAATAATAATAAAGACTTTATTTATAGAGGCAACGTAGTTAGGCATTTGCCCAATCTTCCCTACGAGCCTCTAACAATAACTTGAGATCCTTTGACACAAGGATCCTCAAACTTTACATGTAGGTATGTCAGCATCAGTAGATGACCCCTGTTGATTTTGAGGGCAGTAGGTCAAAGTCAAGATCGCCACCACTTAACATTTCTATTGGGCTGTCATGGGGGCCATAAATGTTTTACAAACATTTCTTGATCTTTGTTATTATGTAATAGTGCTTCTTTTTTGTGATACTCAACATTATAATGGCATTTATTAACATTCTTACATATCTGTCTTTATACATTTGTATTTTCATTTTACAGAATGAGTTTTTGTTTTACCCATTACTAATGTAATAAAAGTACTTATATATTGTTCAGGGTTGTTCTTGTTATTAATAGTCATGACATGTGTGCTCATCCAGCATATAACTGGCTTAGAATGAGAAGGTCTTAAGTAAAAAATCAATATTATGAGAAAACGAGAAAAAATGTCAGAAATTACTCTTTATTTAGGGTAAAAAAGCTACTTCAACTTCAGTTTGGTCAACATCAGTGTGGGAAATCACGTGACTAAAATGGTACTCAGCACTATGAAATAGATCGCGCAAATATTGATATTTGGATAGTTATTCGATTCTTGGCAAGTACTCCTTGATTATTCTTACTAGTTATATAGTGCAGACTATGCGAAATTTCACACGCTTTCTAATGGTACATGTGTCATTCCTGGACTCTCTCTGGTTTCTGAGATACCTTCGAGGTTTAAAGGCGAACCAGGGACATATTTTGCGGATATTCCTAGATAAATTACACAAAAATGGTGTTTAATGATAATATATTAGACCATGTTCAGGTGTCAGTACTTTATTGTATTTGGGAAAGAGTTTTTGTTTAAAAATAGTTACTCTTTCATACTTAATTGGTATTTAAATACGTTTTTCCTGCAAAAAATGACAATTTATTGAAATGATACTTTCCACGAAAGAACAATGTCGTGATACAAAACACTGATCGTTTTTAACTTGTATGTATGTAACATGTAACATTTTTTTCGGCATCGTCTTTTTTGTTTAATATGTTTTTATTTTGCTTACTATATTGCCTAATAATTGTTTTCGTCAACTCTTTTACAGAAAAACAACATCAAAGAAACATGGTGCCGAGATAATTGGAATCGAAACTGCTCTGAATTAATTGAATTGAATGAACAAGAATGATTCGTGTTATAGTACAAAAAATACTTATCCATGGGTTCTTCCATGTACATGTTAAGTTGGGACTGACAATCTGACAGAATGTTTCAGAGGGATTACATTGATTCATCGTTGTCATTAAATAAAAAAGAAATAAATGAAAGATACAGTAGTCTCGTGTATATGTGATCAAATTAAAGGATTTTTCAAAATTTAAACTTTAATGTCATTTCGATTTAAACTCTGTATTATAGCATAAAAACGGTGATTTTGCTCATACTTAAACAGGGAGAAAAGGTACGTTATTGTAAAGATTCTCGCGCGCATGCGCTGTTGGTGTTCAGTTTTAAGCATGCTCCTTTCAGGACCAATAAATGATTTACAGCGTTATATGAACTGTAATTCACATTCTAAGTGTAACTTACTTATCAATTTTTTATAATAGTAAAATAATAAACGTAAACAATTAACCCCCCAATGTCACTGTTTTCTTGGTATTTGCCAATACGGGAAGTCGACGCTCACAACAAAAACTTGTATGTGACGTAACGTTTGCTAAGCGACGTCTCGTTTGTTTTCCCGACGTCGCCCAAAATGTCCCGCCAAAACGTCATACTTTTGAAAAGCATACTAATAAAGTTTGATTATATGCTATAATAGCGTTTACGCATGCTTTTTCGTGCTGTTACATCTGCGGAGTCCCTCGGGATTGTTGAAGCCCTCGCCCTGACGGGCTTGGGCACCAATCGACCCTCGGGACTCTGCAGATGTAATAGCCCGAAAAAGCATGCGTTAACCCTACAAAAAAACCTGATCAGAACATATAAACCCAATTAATTAACTATTTAATGAAAATATAACGATAGTATGTCATTAATGCTTTAAATAAATTCCACAGGGTTTGTCGGTAAATTGAAACATATTATGGAATTTCACTTCTAAATTATGTAAAATAGGCGGCATATCGAGTTTCTCCAACACCAAGCCAACAAAACAAGGCAATGCGACTGCTTCAATTTTAACAAAGTTCGCATTATTCTGTTTCATGCTAATAAAGTTGTGACTTTCATTTTCTGGAGTTATGTCTTTGTTGCGCATTATTTTATTTAACGCGTACTTGTCGATTTATTTTTTCTTTCTTTTCCCTCTCCAGTAGCTCAGCGGATGCGTTTTCCGGCTCAAATCCGAGTGGAGGCACTCATATGTCTGTCATATTTCAGCAGAAAGGTGACTGGCAAATAAAGGCTATGTTTTGCATTTTTGCTACCAAAATGAAGACAATAAGTTCATTATTATCTGTTTCATATGCATTTAAAAACTAATTTTGGTTGCCTTTTAAAAATCAACACCACTCCCACTGTCGAGTTTTTAAATCCGTAAGGCCAAAGACCCGTGATTTATACATTGCTTCTGATACCATTTGCTCTGTCATACATTGATGGGCTGTTCATAATGATCTACTTCAGTATCTAAAAAATCGACTAGATTTATTTCTGATGGTACATAATACACTGTTTTATACTAATATAATAAATGCTATTGAAGAACCATTTTGATTTTATCTGATATATAAATGCTTTCTGGTTGATATCTTTGTGAGTATTTCGACATTCAAAATATAATTTCAGCTGCAATTTTAATACAATACAATATTTCGAATCACAAATGAAAAGAAAAAATACATTATATCGCCATTTTTTCTTTTTTGTTATTATCGAATTAGATTATGCCTCTGATCAAATATCTAATAATGAAGAGCGATGACCTATTATTAAAGTATGAAATGCCAATAAAGTAAATGGACAACAACCTATTATATATGGGTGTTGCATTTAATCATAAAAAGACAAAACAGCATTTACAATGATTGTGAAAAAACATCATCACAATTGCAATGAAATAGCACTCAAATCAGCTGTAAATTACCGTCCTACATGGATTGGTGTAACATGATATTTGGATTACATTCCCGTCCAACTATATAAGCTCCAAACTACACGAATAAAAACTATGTCTCTGTTTGATTAAATAGTACATGTACATTGCACTGTTTTAAGATTCATTCCGCATTCGCTATGGTGATAGTGTGTCTAAATTTTATTTTATTTTGGTGACGTGTTCTCTTCATTCGTCTGAGCCTAGCTTCTTGACAACGTATTGCTGTAACTTCTGTATAAGATTAAAGGAAACGTAATAAAATAACTGAAAGCAAGCTTAATCAAACAGTATTCTGAACCAAGGTTCCAAAATGAGGACAAAATTTTGTTCTAGAATGTACAGGTCTGGTTGAAAACTGATCCGTGGTTAGTATCACAAATGTGTTATTCCGTGGAGAGTACCATTTCGATAATTTGCCATTTTTACAAGAAATCCCTTAAAATCACCAATAAAGGACGTTTTTAGTCACTATATTTCAACGAGAAGTCTTTTCCGAATACAATAAAGCACAAGCACATGAGCATGGCATAATAAATTGCCTTTAAAATACAGTTTTTTGTGTAGTTTATATACAGTAATGCAGATTTATTGACAAAATATTCCTCTAGTTCGCTTAAAACCTCAAAGGTATCTCAGAAACCAGAGAGAGTACAGGAATGACACATGTACCATTTGAAAGCTCGTTATATTTCGCATAGCCTGCACTATATAACTAGTAAGAATGGTCAAGGAGTACATACCAAGAATTGAAAAACTATCCATATATCCATATTTTCGCGTTCTATTTCATAGTGCCGAGTACCATTATCGCCACGTGATTCCCCACACTGAACATGACAATTTCCGATTTTCATGAAAATGGACTCATAAGAAACGCCATGTGGTGCTGATTTAATTATGTATCAGTCATATAAGGTTGTAGGTAGTAATTACCTTCTCATTCTAAGCCAGTGATATATCTGGGTCACAAATCACCCAGACGTCCGACAATGTCAGTGTATCCTATTTGTGTCTCTGTGTCCCCCCTGTCCATGACGCTGACTGATTTCGACATTAAATCCAGGACAAATGGTGCCAGATGGTACCAAGTCTGTCAGACAGTCACTGACTTATCTCTGTATTGGTGAGCCACGCCTGGATTGCTCCCGACAATGCCTCAATGGATGTCTGTCTGACCTACGGACCAATAAGCTAAACAGTATGCCAACAGATCATGGGATGGTGACAAGATTTGTAACCTCAAGAAAAATATTTATCCTAGAAGAGTTGAGGACAATGCTAGGTTAGGGACAGTGATTGTCCTTCAATGAATTACTGTAACATCATTTATTTTCGTGGGGGATTAAATTTTGTGGATTGCACCTACAACCATGAAAATTACATACCATCAAACAATAATTTTTAACTGAAATGCAAAATCCACAAATGTATTGTTATAATTACATGCTTTTACAGTAATTAAATTAGAGGAGAAACATTAAGATAAAATTTGATCAGAAAGTGTATATACTATATGAGCAGCTGTAATATACAAGTGTAGCAAATGTCAAAGCAGAACAAAGATAGACAATATGGGAGGGTATCAAACCACAATTCTACAAACTAAGTTTGCTACTTGAGTCCCTCAATATGAGCTATAAACAACAAACTTAAAGTATGTAATAAGAATTTAATAGGTAAATAACAAACATAAATATACAAAGTATGAGGGGTGTCCCCGGTGATAACTTTTTTTTATTGAGGCATGTACCTTTATAGGTTCACCAAATTTGCCATAGAAAAACTTCAAATCTTTTTTAAGAGGATCAGCAAATCAACTTTCTAACCGAATGTAAGGAAGCTTTTTATTTTGTCGCCATAGTAACAAATAATAGGATAGGTGTGGCGGTGGATTTTTTAATAATTTTTTACATAATTCAATGGCTTGTATCTCACATATGCCTAGTCTAATTTTAAAGCACTTTTGTCAAATAGAATATATTATTTATTATTATGTCCTAGGAATGTGCACAGTAAATTTCAAATGCATAAATACTATATAGCATACGTGGGTCTTATAGCACTTAGTGACATTATTCTTACAAGCAAGCAAAGTGTTAGTGACCTGATTATAAGATAGTTACTATCCATATACAGTGTAAGTGTAAGCTAATTTCAATGGTATAAAAATTTGAATAAATAAACACAGAACAAACATACAATTCAATGAAATAAATACATAAACGAAAACATGTACACATAAGTATTAGATACAGTACTAGTTTTCGTTCAAAAGTGTCTTCTTACAAGCGTTATTGTACAGTTTTGGAAGGACAAACAACATAATTGTCCGAGGCGAAGCCGAGGATAATTTGTTGTTCGTCCTTCCGAAACTGTACAATAACACTTGTAAGAAGACACTTTTGAGCGATAACAAGTTCTGTATCTGACTTATACTCCGACAAAAAGCAAAATTATCCCCAGAGAGACCATGGTTATCCAAAAGTTCCTTGCACAATCCATGAACAGAGCATCATTCGCAGCATAGAAAATATAGTTCTACTGTAAAAATGTGCTTGGCCTATAATGTACCAAAGGGATTAAGTTAACTGTCCAAAAATGTCCATTCATAGGTTTAACTAGCTTGTGATTAAAATTCACACAAGTGTCAATGTGTTTATACACCTTATAAGTGCTTATAATACACTTGCATCTAGTTTTCTTCATTCATTGATAAAGGACTTAGTGCACAAAGGTAGAAATTTATGCATCTTATTTTCGTAATTGTCATATTTCTATGAAAATATTGGTATTGTTTTATTTCTAATACACATAACAAGGTTATATTCGTACTGCCCATGTTGACGCTCACAGTCATAATAATATATAGAATAAAGTTCACCTGATAGACAATTATAGTAACTATTTGTATTCTGTATATATTCAGATTTCTTGTACATGTAATTAATTGCACAATGAATTTTTACAGCTAAATCTTAAATTCGCTTAAATTGTTACAAATACTGTAAAAGCACTGCTTTTCTTGGGAATAATAAGAAAATAAATTTTGCTTGGTATGAATATTCTGTAACTTAATTTGCTTCAATTGCTATAATTAATTTCTACTTTTCTTGGTCATTACAATGATATAAATTTTGCTCCCCATTTTGCGGTTTACAAAACAATAAACAATTTCTCTAAAATTTGTTCTTGCCTAAATAAATCAAGAATATTGGAATTCATGATTTAGTTATCTACACTATTGATTTGAGTAAAAGCCACAAATAAGATGGTTTTACAGTAGTACAGTTTAATATTGCACTACCTTTGGGTGGACTTACAATTTTCTAGCTACACGTTTTTGACGAGTAAAAATAATTAAATTTCAATGTGACAAAATTTGTGGATTTGGTGAAAAAGACCATTTCGTGGAAAGTTCAATGTAATTTAAAGGAATTTCGTAGTTGAAATCATCCACAAAATTAACGAAATTAAATGGCCCTCTAATATTATTGATTTTACAGTATGTCATTTATTAACTGTTCATGTAGTTATAAGCGGATTTGTCATGATTGACCAATTATTTTCTGAGTAAATGTATTGTACAAACAACTTTCTTACAAATCAAAAAGTGTACACTTACGAAAATAATGTACACTTTATCAATGGAGTCACAGGGCGTATCGGAGTATAAGTAGGTAAAAATTAATAAAGCTGCACTTCAAAACACAAGAAAATAAAAATATGAAAACTTAATTTCACAAATTTTCACTAAATTATCTTTCATTTCAATTGTTCGTGAAAGAATATTAACAATCTCAATATTTAATTTAATCAATTTCTGTTGCTGATTCACTAACAGAATATTATGGGTGGTATTTCTGTTGCTGATTCACTAACAGAATATTATGGGTGGTATTAGCAAAGCATCGTAATTGAAAACTTAAGAGTTTTCTAAAAATCTATCAGCTAAACATGAAAATCGTGATTAACAATTATTTACATTGCAATATACCCCCATATTAAAGAGGGTTTGTCCATCAGTCATCGTCACTCTCCATACCTGTTACTAGGAATGTAAGCTCATGTGGCCAGGCTCAAGGAACGTAAGCTCATGTGCTAGGAAGTTCATGTGCTAGGGTAAAGGAAGCAGTTCATGTGCTAGACTAAAGGAAGCTCATGTGGTAGACTAAAGGAAGCTTATGTGCTAGACTAAAGGAAGCAGTTCATGTGCTAGACTAAAGGAAGCAGTTCATGTGCTAGACTAAAGGAAGCAGTTCATGTGCTAGACTAAAGGAAGGAGTTCATGTGCTAGACTAAAGGAAGCTTATGTGCTAGACTAAAGGAAGCAGTACATGTGCTAGACTAAAGGAAGCAGTTCATGTGCTAGACTAAAGGAAGCAGTTCATGTGCTAGACTAAAGGAAGGAGTTCATGTGCTAGACTAAAGGAAGGAGTTCATGTGCTAGACAAAAGGAAGCAGCTCATGTGCTAGACTAAAGGAAGCAGTTCATGTGCAAACTAAAGGAAGCAGCTCATGTGCTAGACTAAAGGAAGCAGCTCATGTGCTAGATAAAAGGAAGCAGTTAATGTGCTAGACTAAAGGAAGCAGTTCATGTGCTAGTCTAAAGGAAGCAGCTCATGTGCTAGACTAAAGGAGCAGCTCATGTGCTAGGCTAAAGGAAGCAGTTCATGTGCTAGACTAAAGGAAGCAGTTCATGTGCTAGACTAAAGGAAGCAGCCTATGTGCTAGGTTCAAGGAATGTAGACAAAATTGGAGGAATAAAGGGACAATGTAGATGTCAACTAGAGATGGTTCGCTCCCTCTAGTGGAACTTAACTGTAATACAAGTAGAAACAAAACTATATTAATCATGGATAAATTATCACATAAACAGAAGCTATAACATGAATATATTAGAACACAAACATTGCAGTACTATAGTTCGATTTCGAGCATTGAGCCGTGACTGCACTTTTAAAGTTTAATCAATTCGCCGATAAAGCTTGTTACGGCATTGACTAACTGTGTTAAATTGCCAATTGATAAATTACACATATTAGTAAGTATCATATCTTTAAACCATGACTATTGAAATCAATAAATCACAGGATACCCGCCCAAATAGAATCGTCTTTAGAAAAGGTCATGGCTCAGGGTTCAAAATTGAACTATATACTAGAACATATATATATATATAATGGTCATACCTGCCAAGATAGTTAAATAGGACTGATAAAAAGAAATATGTCGCAAGATGCACTTAAATTTAATTTAAAAGGGATTTAGATGCATGAACAAGGAATGTATTAATTCTAGTGGTTATAAATATTGGACACAAGATCATAAAACGAACCAAATGTACTTTCGTGCAAGTTAGGTGAACTTAGAAACCAGAAATTTATCAATGAAAATAGGAGTAACTCCACTTTATTAGGAGTACTTGGCAGGTATGTTATGGTGCTGGAACATTACATACATATAATGGTACTAAAACAAGTTTATCACAGGAGATACAAAAATGTGGTTAAGTACAAACAATCAATCGTAAGCAGTTTAACAGGTAACATATCAACGGTGCATTTCCAAAATACCGTATGACGAAAACCCACTTTTCAGCAGAGGCAAAAAACAGCTTTTTATGAAAACTAAAATTCCTTCAGAAATCATTGAATATTGAACTAAGCTTTATATTTCATATGCAAGACATCTTATTGAATAGGTATCGGACAATACATAAAATGGAATTGCTGATATTTGTTCTTTTCTTCGCCCCAAATAAAAACTGACAGAAATTCAGCATTTTCTTTTTGTGATGATTTGAGGGTCTCCAATTAGTTTTTTACCCCTAAGGCATAATTAAGGGCAGGAAAACGATAAACAGGAATTACTAATGATATAAAACAGCAATTTGATTATTTGGCATTTTCAAATGGCACCGTCGATATAGTATATCATGCTTTCTCAAAACATTAAAATAGCATCCGTTTGCATTCAAAACACTTGACTTATTTGTTTTGCACGTTAAACAAAATACACAGACCAATTATAAGTTTAGGTAGTTTAAAAATATCCAGACATCTTAGAGTACCGCATATTTAACGATATGGGTACTAAAAAAACCTGATATCTATTTATAGATTTTGGATAGTTCAACAAAATCCTGGTATTTACGAGTATTTATAGATTTTGGCAGTTAAACAAAATGTAGGTATGACGCTTGCTAAAAGAATAAAAAAGACATGATGTAGCCTGAAAGACATGGAAAATAACGTAACAAAAATCTAATAAAGCACAAAAACAAACATTTCTTAGTACAAAAATGTATAAGGAAATTCAGTACTGTAAAATCATTATTTTTTGTGGGTATTTCATTTCGTGGATTTCGTGGTTCACCTTTAACCACCAAATCAAATCCCATTGAACATTGATTTAGTCCCTTGTATTTATTACCTGAAATACAAAATCCACGATTCAACGTCCCATCGAAATGGCCTTTTTTACCAAAACCTCGAAATTTTGTCTCATCGAAGATAAATGATTTTACAGTAGCTAGTATTGTGAGATTCCAACTGAGATTATTTGATTCAGAAAACCAACAAAAAGTATATTATTACCTCTACAATATTCCATACAAATATCTTAGCTATAACATTTAGTTATACAATGTATACTACAAGCATGTAATTTATGACACATTCTACAATAAGCATAAAAATCCAGATAACCTTCAGAAACTTATTTGCATAAGCAAGTTGCTATTGAGCGCTCGGTAGTGATACGTTAAGAAACGTTTTTATTTTAAAAAAAGCGCTATGTACAGGACGAAGCGAAAAATCCAGTCGGTAAGTGCTCGGTGCTATCAGACAGCGTTACTGAGTGAAACCAAAGTGGTCCGTTGAAGAAAGCACTTAATAGCACTCGCCTAGCCAAGTATTTAGAAACGGTTTGCTTTCGGCGAACCTGTTTGCTGGAGGCATGTCATTGCATAGACAAAGTAAAGCGCTACCATAAAGTGCTCGATAGCCCCTTGGTCATGCAACTGGCTCCAGGTTAACATGAAACAGATTTAGAATAATTAAGATATGTCTTTAAATCACCAATAAAACAATCAATTGAAATACAAAATCACAAATTTCAAAAATAGCATAAAATATCTTCAACCAGAGCACTGCCTATGACTTTCTCGTTCTTGATATTACCCTTGCTCATCTGTGAGTGAAAATTCTAAGTGGTGACATGGTTATCCGTCTTGTCAATATGGACTCCCTTTGAGATTGTGACTAACTATGTTGGGTTTCAACTTTGATAGTATTTGAGATGGCTCGGACAATAAACCTAACCAACGCACACGATCCCGTCACAATAGTCTCGGTAATTTTTTTTAGATAAAATAATTGAAAATGAGCAGGTTTGACAAAATCTTTGCTCTATGAAAGTTTGCCCCATGAAAATGTTCAAATTTGACAAATCTTTGCCCAGTGCACAAAATTGTCAAAATCATTGCCCTATGAAAATGTGCAAATTTATCAAAATTTTTGCCCTATGAAAATGTAGAAATTTGACAAATCTTTGCCCTATGAAAATATGCAAATTTGACAAAATCTTTGCCCAATCAAACTGTGCGTTTTGTTAATATGAATATAAAAATGCTATCTGTACCATTTATCAGTAGCTAACCCTTCAGGTAAGCAACCACTAAATACATAAGTGACCAAGATGGTGATACATTCAAAAAGTCCTGAAAAAACATTGGATTGGCTGGAAATGGTGGTATGCATTGAATGGCTGCTTTGAAATCATGAAATTGGATTTAATGTCATTGTGCACATGTAAGACAACACATTTATACTAAATGAATCGAAGACTCAAAGTCAGATTGGACAACAACAATGTTGATAGTGTTGTTACTGGAGAGAGTGATACTCTGCAACAATCAACACTCATTCCCTCAGAAAATAATTGGTATGTCTCAGAAACTTCCCATTATTTTGGCACTTATATTGCATACCAAAGTAGATGGCTCCCGGGCAACTTCAGCAGACCACATGGTATCCCGCTCATACCAACTGACCACCAGCAAAGCTCCATTTCTCTTTCCAAAAATCTTTGCCTTCGTGCCAACCACTGTTGATAAGTTCATTTATAATATTGCGAGTACGATGTGGATGTTGCGGGTGATTTTCCAGGCTTAACTGTTCGCCAAGTATATACGCGGCCTTCTCGGGGTGGATGTTGCGTTCTTCAGCCATTTTGAGAATTCTCAATGTGGTCTGATAAATCTGTAAGTATATTATGATCAGTCAATAATAGCTTAATACTAGAAATGTGTCCATGGGGCACGGGTGTCCCCAGGCCCATTGGGGGTATATAGCGAAAGTAATAAAGGCCCATAACTCTCGTTAAATTTGACCCAGCAAAACAATCCATCTTTAACGGTCAACTATACATAAAGGTTGTTGATCTGTGAAAAGTTTGAAGAAATTCCGCCCGACGGTTTGTGAGGAGTTCAACACACAAGATTTATGTTACAGACATACGTACATACAGACGGACAGCACCAATGCTACATGCCCCCCACTTATAAATGCCCCCCACAATCAATCATTATCAATCCATAACAGAGGAAAGTTGACCTAAATGATTTGATTCAAAGCCATTTTTCCATAATTTTTCTGTTATTTGTGGTGGCCGAATCACCTAAACAGATTTCCTGGATTGTGTCTGATTCAGTACTAGCTTACCCTTCCACCCAGAACCAGTAGTCTCTCCACATGTGGAGGAAAATCAACAGTCAAATTTTCATACAAAGGAATTACCTTCCGCACCTAAAAATAGAACCTAATACAGTGTACCACCTCTCTAAAGCAACACAGGTTGGGACACCTCTCTAAAGCAACACAGGTACCTCTCTAAAGCAACACCGTTTGGGACACCTTCCTAAAGCAACACCGGTTGGGACACCTCCCTAAAGCAACACTGGTTGGTACACCTCTCTAAAGCAACATCGGTTGGGACACCTCTCTAAAGCAACATCGGTTGGGACACCTCTCTAAAGCAACACCAGTTGGGACACCTCTCTAAAGTAACACTGGTTGGGACATCTCTCTAAAGCAACACCGGTTGGGACACCTCTCTAAAGCCACACAGGTTGGGACCACCTGTCTAAAGCAAAACCGGTTTGAACCACTTCTCTAAAGCAACACCGGTTAGAACAACCTCCCAAAAGCAACTTCAGTAGGGTCCGCCTCATTAAAGCAATGACGGTTGGGACCGCCTCTCTAGAGCAACACCGGTTTGGACACCCACTTGTTACGATGGAAAGGTTGATCTAATAGTAAATCCATGATTAATTCTGAATCAAAATGATAATATTGCTTAACAGAGGTTGTTTCACAAGGGATGGCTACTCCAGAGAGGTTGTACAGTACTTACAGAATGTGGCCAATCATAGGAGAGATGTTTGAGTAGATCCGGATCTTCGTTCATTCTACCGTACGGTTCTAACAACTTGTTCACAATACCCTACAAATATAAACAGTCAAACTCTCAATAATAAGACCACCTTAACATCACTTGAAAGTTGTTCATTTTAGTAAGTGGTCTTAATATCAAGGCTGAATACAGAGTTACACAATGAAAATGAACTAGAAAATTGTTCTTCTGGAGGAATTTGAATAAAGTTTCCAGTTAAATATGTGTAAGTGGTCACCTAAGTTGTGTCAGTTATTACACTTTATTATTTGCTTTCAATGGGTTACGGTGATTTTCAGTGAAAATAACAGTGAAATTATCATTTTGTTATTTTCACTGTTTTGGAGCTGGTGAACAGCGCGGGGCTTCAAAATATAATCACGTCATAATTGTTACGCCATGACGTTCTAATTTCAACGTAATTTCTCCAATTAAGCCAATTACTGTACCGTTTTAGAAATAATGAACTCAATGTAGAGTTTGTTCATACTTGCCAAGAACTCCTATTAAAGTGGAGTTACTCCTAGTTTACTTGTTAATTTTTGGTTTTCCAAGCTCACCTAACTTCAAACAAAGATACATTTGATTCATTTTATGATCTTCTGTCCCATATTTAATTATTTATACCCACTAAAACCCTTTTAAGTTACATTTAAGTGCATCTTGTAACATGTTTTGCTTCATCACTCCTATTTTGGATTTCTGATGAAATATAATAACGTACCATTCTATTAGGTACCACGTCAGTAACGTAGGTAATCTTTCTCTCCATCAATGCTAAATGATCCTCCTCTGTACATACAGGTATGTTAGATGCTCCACAGATTATCTTCGTATCCAACAATGGAATAGTTGTCTCATTTATCACCTGTTCATAGACAAGTTAAATGTTTATAATATTTAAACATACCATTATTAACCACAGGTAACTGTATCATTGATAAAGACTAAAACGAAAAAAAAAACGAAAAAAAGAATCTTTTTGTAAAATTTAATTTTTTTGTATTAAAGAAAAATAGTATGATGATGAAAAATCGATAGTATGATGGTGAAAACTCAAAAATACGATGGTGAAAAGTGGATAGTATGATAGTGAAAAGTTGACAGTACAAAAAAACGATAATATAATGGTGAAAGTTGATAGTATGATAGTGATAACATGATGATGTAAACTCGAAATACCGAAACTATGATAGTGAAAAGGCGATATTATATCAAGTTTTTACTATCCTACTATCTTCTTTTCACCATCGTATTATCGAGTTTTAATTATCATACTATAATATAAAATGCCAAAAAAGGCTGAAATATAACAAGGGGCAATACCTCAATAAAGAATCATACAGTTGCAGTTACAATAGACATACCTTTCCACGAGCACATGGGGCAAATATATCACATGTTCTGCGGAATATACTTGTGTCTTCAAACGATACCTTGGAGACTGTCAATCCACCATCAGCCTGTGAAATATATTACAACGAAGCTATAAATCTACTGTATATCTACAGCCATAAGTCTACCGGTATTTTGCATTGACCCTTTCATAAGTTGAGTGTACAAAGTTGGTATATAACAAATTCCATATTTCATCAGAGCACATTATTTGATGATTTGCTTCTAAAAGTCAGTTGGAACTGTTTTGAAATGGTGACTTACTAGTTTACTTTTACTGATCAAGCTCTATTATTTACAGATAATCATACAATAAACAAAGATATACTGTAAAATAATAAATTTTTGAAGGTGATTAATTTTTATGTTTTTCATGGTTCTCCTAAAGCCACTAAATCAAATCCCATTGAACAGTTCAACACTAATTTTGGTCCTTGTATTTATTACCTGAAATGCAAAATCCACAAATTAAGGTCCCATCAAATTGGTCTTTTTTACCCAAACCACAAATTGTGCCCCATTGAAATTAAATGATTTTACCGAATATACAAGATATAGATACATACCCTTTTAGCAAACATATCAAATACATCATCTGCTCTCAAACCATTACATTCACTCACATAGATATGTTTTACATCTTTCTGTAGTAACTCATCAATAACAGCTTGACCTAAAATACAACAATATCGACGATGCCATTCGAATGAAAAACCATTTTTCAGGACAGGCGAAAAACAGTTTTTTATTAAAACCAAAATTCCTTTATACAACATTGAAAATAGAACTAAGAAGTACATTTCATACGAAAAACATCGTCTTCAGTGCAGATGGAATAATACATACAATAGAATTGATGATATTCGTTTTCTGATTTACATCAAATGAAAAAATAGAAATTCGGCATTTTCGTTTGGTGATGATTTGAGGGTTTCCCATTCACTAATTAACCCCAGATAAGCACATATTAAGGGTGGGAAAACGATAAACCAGAATAACGAATGATAAAAAACGGCGTTTTGATTATTCAGCATTTTCGAATGGCACCGTCGATATTTACTGTAAAATACTGTCAGTTGTGCATTACTAAAAACACGGTTGAAATAAAGCTTAAGCTAACAGGGTATAATCCATAGTGGGGGAATTTTCCATAGAATTTTTTGTCGTTAAAGTTGTGCATGATACTTTAATCATATTACAAACATTAAATGTACATACCCACTCCACCGGCTCCTTGTAACACCACAGTCTTTCCCTTCATTGATCCTAGACCTAGATACTCTAAAGCAGCTTCCATAGCCTTCACAACACCTAGGGTAATAGTCAGATGTAAGTATTCAGTACACTACAGCAAACCTGAATGAGACCTGACACAATATTACAACTGAGATATTGGTATTCAGCAGCTAGAAGCTCAGATAGTGTATGTATCCAAAGCCAAATGAAACCTAACACACAGTATAACAAAAAGGGTATTTCTCAAAAGCTATATTATACTAATAACACACCGACAGTTTTAAAATTTTGCCTTCATTTCATGATATTTTCATAATCAATTCATGTTCACAATACTCACATTCAAGGGGAACTATTACATTCAAGGAAACCTAACAATACATCACATTTAAGGATAATACATTCATTGCACACTATCAGATTCAATGATAATTATCTGATTGATTCAAGGATAATTATCTGATTGATTCAAGGATAATTATCTGATTGATTCAAGGATAATTTTCTGATTGATTCAAGGATAATTATCTGATTGATTCAAGGATAGCTATCTGATTGATTCAAGGACAACAATCTGATTGATTCAAGGATAACTATCTGATTGATTCAAGGATATCTATCTGATTGATTCAAGGATAACTATCTGATTGATTCAAGGATAACTATCTGATTGATTCAAGGATTACTGTCAGATTGATTCAAGGATTACTGTCGGATTGATTCAAGGATTACTGTCAGATTGATTCAAGGATTACTGTCAGATTGATTCAAGGTAATCTATGTGATTGATTCAAGCAGATCTACTGTAAAATCATTAATTTTCGTGGGGGATTTAATTTCATGGATTTCGTGATTGGCCTGAACCACGAAATCAAATCCCAACAAACAATTATACCATTCAACAGGTAAGTCAATTTGCGCTTGGCCGCCATTTTGTTTCTTTGTTTGGTCATTTCTAAAACAATTACGACATATGCAATCTGGCAAATTATTGTAATTTTACTTCTAAACTGTTATTTGAATATGTGTATCATTAGAGACAACTTTCTTTCCAATTATCAAACAAATAACGAATGCGGTCTATCATTTTATTTAATTGGCGTATCGTATGTTACGATGACATCCGCTTTCACAAACAAATAATTATATGACATTTTGTCCTATCTTTTCTGACCAAAAAATACGCGCAACCAAGCGATTTATCGCGTATCGGCATTTAATAATACTGTTTCCGTATTTGCGCGCACTTTAACCTTGTCTTTTAAATCTGTATCACGTGACACGTAGTAGACCCTTGGAAATAAATAATAAAGCGCTTAGACCAGTCCGATAATACAATCATGTTTTGTTGACACTTGCGCATGTATACAAGTTACGTAACATTTAATTGGGCAATAAAACGTAAATTAGCTGTTATCAGCTGGAATGACATCCTGTATATCTATATCGCATCATTATAAGCGACGCGGTAAATTTGATGGCTGATTATTTTCGCTGTTTTTTTCTACAATTGCGTGAAATTTGACCCGATAGTATTTGTTTCTGAAATGCAAAATCCACGAATTTACGTCCCAATGAAATGGTCTTTTTTGCCAAAACCACGAAATTTTGTCCCAACGAAATTAAATGATTTTACAGTATCTGATGAATTCAATGATATATATTTGATTAATTCACGGATATCTATCAGATTTATTCACGGATATCTATCTGATTAATTAAAGAATACCCATCTCATTGATTCAAGTATAACAATCATTTGATTTCAATGGGACAAAATTTTGTGGTTTTGTTGAAACATCACAAAAATAAATCAGATTTTTCCCTTATAAATCAATGATTTAACATACTCACCTAGACCGGTGTAAACATATGTATTCACAGCTCCTCCATGTTCAGGTGGTATATTTGATATATATCTTGTCTCAGTGAACATAGTATCCATGTCTTGTACATAACTACCCACACCAGCCCCAGCCACTGCAAATAACACAAAATAACCAGTCTTAAAGACCGCCAGTTTTACAGGGGAAGAAAATATGCAAACACACCAGGGACCTTTACTTACAGTGTGAATGCTCTACCGACATAGCTAGCCGGCTGCTTACACAAATTTCTCCCCTATTAGTAATTATATCTCATACATCCCGACTACACCAGCCCTGTGAACAATGACTACTAACTATTACAAAACATGTTTTGCTTGGAGAATTTGACCTGCTCCTGACCTTTATGCATGAATATATAACAAGGTTCTTGCTTTGAATATATTCATTTCAACAAAAATTGTGCATTATAGGTCCTTTAGAGTTGTGTTTGTTTTAGGCCCTACACTTACTTTGAGTTACTTCGTGACTGTTTGAATCAAATAAAAGTAGAGAATGGCTAATATTATGTTGTAGTTACTGTAAAAATAGTAAGTTGGAATAAACTCATGTTAACAACTTACAGTAACTCACATAGAGAAATTTTTTTTAACTAAACTAACGTGCCTGGCAGTAAGATAACTTTTAGCAGAGAAGTTTAGGTACAGGTTTTAACAATATAAGTAAAAATATTCACCCATACAACCATTGAGTGACGTAAGAAAATCTCCAAAATCCTTGAATACATCCCTTCTAAAGCCTAGATCAAATTGTCTGTTGTCAGGTGATGCAATGATCCCCTTACCTCCACCTGCCCTGAAATAAGAAAAAAATACTGTAGCCCTCCAGACATTGCGAAACATCGCCAGACCAACTGGTCTTACCAGACATTTTGAGTTCAGTCTAATGGACATAAACATTCAGCTTGACCAAATGATGGCAGAAAATATGTCCTTTTTAGGAAACTGGACCATTTCTGGCATTTCATGTAATATTTTTGCACTAACTTCAAAAAGTGTGTTTGTCTTTTGGAGTGATGTTTGCTTGAATTGAATGATTTTACAATGAATAAGACATATTATATTAGTTTGAAGCTTGGAAATAAGGCTCTGTGAACATCTATTAAATGTTTGGTCCAATCATATTTTTTTTGGTCCAGTTCTTTTCCAATCAGTGCTGGACCAAATGTTTGTGATGTCTGCATGCATAGTCTTCAAATATTACCCACACTATCATCAACACATACTCCTAACCAAAATATGGATACTTCCATTTAATATGCAGCATTTTTAAGTTTGATGACTTTCGTACAATAACTTTTAAAGCTAAATGCAACACAACCATTTTGGAAGGTCTGACTGACAAGTGGACAAGGGAAAACATAACCACCCTCAAATATTTGAAGGGGGATTACCGGATAAATGAACATCGCTCGAATATTTGACGGGGATTAAAGATCACCAGATAAGACTATCTTACCACAATCCTGCCAGCGCAGACTTGATACCCAAACCCTTGGAGAACCTGTTTCCATCCAGTATCATCTCACCAATTGTATTGAACGGTGTATAATGTACACCACCAACCTATCAATGTAACAATATACATGTACAGTGTTAGTTAGCAAGGTGTTCTAGTTGGGTATTGGAGTACCTACCTACCTACCTAGTCCTTAATTGCTGCGCACTGAGACACATAGGGCAAGGACTAGAGCTTTCAACTCTTCTCATATTTTGCTTTCTTTTCTAATTCTCCCAGGTCAAGCCAATCTCATACATTTCTGATTCAATGGTTCTTCTTCACATAATTTTTGTTGTGAGGGTAAAGTCCCACACATGTAATAGCATGGGGCCTGACTATTGCAACTAGCCAGCAGTATCGTATGGTTTATCATAATGATTGCTCATTATATGTGCACTGTGCCACAGTTACCTGGCTGCTATGCCTGTATGGCAACTAAACTGTCATATACGAGTAGTTCCTGATTACCCCCATGCAGTCATGTATGTCTTACAGTACCTGACTGACTGACACACCTATATGATAAATGTCAATCATGTAGGCTACAGTAGGGCATACCGTACATGTATCTGATGAACATGCATTTCTTTTTCTTCCAATATTTTTTATCATATTGTACCAATAGACAGTCACACCTACATTTTGCACATGTACTGGTGACAAGCATACAGGCTATTTGCACCGTTTGTCCATATATTCGTCTTCCTGCTTTATTTGTATGGTATTCTAAATGAACTATCTGAAATAAGATTCATAAAGACCATCATACATTTGTAATTAATAAAAGAAATGATGAAGAAACTAAATTAATTTTGAAACATTTGCACTTAATGTAATTATGATACCTAATTAATACGTACCCCTTGTCCTCGGTTTGTCCTCCACAGAAAAGCAGCCATCAAACATTTTGTTCTTGCTCCAACATTGAAAAATATTGCTTCATGCTCAAAATCGAGAGCAATCAATTCCTCCTCTGGAAGGAGAGTCTTCAATACATCATGGGAATATTCGACCTCTCCGTTTAAATTCACAATAAAACATCGCGTCAGTTTATTTTCTTCAAGACACTTCAAGAAGTCACTCGTTTTCTGTTTCAATACATCGTTTGTATGCACTGGTTTTGAGCTGGTAGAGTAATGTCGTCTTAAAATATTTAACCTGTCATTTTCAACTTTCGGTTTCGGCACGGGAAAAGTACGGACCGTACGGTCATCGACCCTGACAGTTCGCTTGATGTTTTCATGTTTAAAATCACAGCATTCGCCAAACGATCGGGAAATAAATCTGATATTAAACAAAATAGTGTGCTTCTTAATGATATTGCATACAAAACGCATAGCTTTTGCCTAAGTTCGTGTATTAGCAAAAAGAAACTGGCAACAACCCAAATGAAGGAAACTAAACAATCATGTTAACTGCCGTAACTGTCCGTACGAAATTCAGGTTAAAGCTAAAACCCAAGCCGGATCTCTTACAAACATGGGAGCGCAATGCTTATAGTTCTGGACACAATAACTTACAGTTTTTATTATTAAATTGTAATAACGACGATCTTTTATGAACGAAATGAAAAAGCATCGTAAAACACGCACGTCTTTGCTCCAATAATTATACGATGCATGGGTCGGCAAATGAAATTCAAATGTTACGCCTCTAGCTACTTCTTCTACTCCATTTCTCGTCAAAATCTGCTTAACATGCATGTTCATATTCACGGAGGGAAGAGCAGTGCAATTCGTGCCTCAGATGCAATGTTAAAATTAAGCAATTTAGTGATCAGAGCAAAACTTACATTTACAATCACACATTCAATTAAAATTGATGTTAGGCCTACCATGCAATATCCGCACTTATATAATGTACTTTATTTCTAAACCAAGCCTTTGTTGAAGAGCTAGATCTAATTTTAATCAGCTGTAATGCATGTTTTAACAAGATGTTACACAGAATCTGTTTTAGTTTTTCTTTCTCAAGTATAAGTTATAATAATTATTCTATGTCTGGTTTCAGTCATTTACAAATACACCAGTGCAGTTGCAACCGCGCCCCCAACCCCGGGGATGGATGGTGGATAGCCGTGGAAATGTGGAGGGTTTTGTCTTCAAGTCAATACTCCGGGACAATATTTAGTAACTGTTGTCAGGGGCCAGATATTTTACCATCCGCTGTCCCACGCAGGGCGGGGAATAGCGTTAGTTATGGCACACCAAAAGTAAAAAATCCCGCCCATCCCCGGGTGGGGGCGTGGATGCAACTGTATCGTGAATTTTGATGAAGATGGGTGACGGAGATTTTTTCACTTCTTGATATCATACTACAAACTACACTTATATACTTTAATAGAAGAACATTATCTCAGTATCCTGGCACGGGAAAATAATTTAAATGACAAGACAGGAAATTATCTAACAGATATCAGCAACATTAGCACAGACGACACGAAGATCAATATTACGAATTCCAGTAACAACGTCGTGAGGAAATGATATTGTATAATATCTAGGCTATGAGGTCTGGTCATTTCTGATCACCAGATGAATGTCCTAATTGTCCTCAGCATATTTTTATAGTCTAGAGAATTTGACACGATTCCGACCATTTAATTAGCCTAATTTAATAAAAATTAAACAAATCATATATTTCCTATATTTATAGTCGTATATTTTAATAAGCTGCTTTAGGGCGCCCAGGATAAGGTGATACATTTGTGTATTTACAAACATTGACTGGATTGACCTACAGATGCAAAATTGGTTACTCAAATACACATATATGGTCATTTTTATGCTAGAATAACGCTGATAAATCGTGCACGCTTGCTTTTTTCACATACAGTGTATGTGGCTAATTACACAAGTTCCCGCCTTTCTCAGTATTCTGGGCGCACTGTAGTATCTAGAAGACGCTCTATGTGTAATACAAACACGAATCTAAAATACCGATATTGCACGATTTGCTTGCAGACATCGGTGTATTAAAAGCAAGAACATTGTATAATTTAAAGGTCAGGATCAGGTCAAATACTCGTAGTTATATTACAGGTCGAGAAGAATGTCAGTTGCTTGAGGAAGTGTACATTAGCACTTGGTTGGTAATACAGGAAAGGTATCATTAAATCTGATCAACTTGTCCCCTTAATTATAGACATCTATAGTCTGGGAGATGCCAAGTCACTACTATACTAGTATCACTGCGGTATAACGTACACCGGATATTGCTAGTAAAGTGAGTAATATTATCAATTTTAAGGACATGAAATGGAGACCAGGGTGAGTTTAGACGCGATCTTTTCCTAATTACTGACTTCTTATGCATTTCCCAATTCAGGTTTAACTTCGTCGGGCATTTTGATAACTTTATAGAACACTATCGTATATCAAATGGTCATAGAAAGGTTAAAATGATCAAGTATTATGCCGTTACTCATTCGCAAATATTGACAGCAGTACTGTACATGCTTCTGGATAGGCTGTATTACCTAATTGTAGATTTTTTGAACTTGCCATTTTGTTTATATTGAACTCCAAAATGTTGTGACCAAATTTCATAAATATTGTTCGAAAAACAACTAAGATACAGCCTAAAACGAATACACGGGTGTGTACAGAGTATTGCTGTTTAGTGTAAAGAGTATTGCTTAATAAAATGAGTAAATAAAGTATGTAAATGGACAGTTTTATCGTATTATTACGTCTGCAAACCAATAAGGTCATGTCTTATGGGTTATATGATATACTTAGAATATTCTTACATGGTTATGTTAAAATAGTTCAATCCGCCAGGCAGATGAATGCGATTAACAATATAGAATGCTGAATTTTATGCATAAAGTGTTCTTGTGAGTAGTACAAATGTGATATTTAGCTTGGAAATATGCAATTCTTTGAGAGTCATGCTTATGGTCAAATGGCAAATAAGGGCTTTCACATCCATATGTACACACCAAGGTTTATTTTTAGTCTCTCAACTATTTCTGATGCTGCATAAGGTTCCTTTGCAATGACTTACATTCAATGTTGCTAATTCAAACTATTGGACATTGTAGTTTTTTGTGTTTGTCTAATGCGATTGCCCGGTTATGACCATTTACTGTATGTAAAACAAAGTTACTAATAGAAGTTTCCCACAAAATTCGCCGGGGGGGGGCTTGGAGCTAGGATTAGCTTGTTGCATTATTTGCTTCATGTAGTCCATGTAATCCAGTCTAAATAGGTACATATCTATTCAGTATAACTTATTTTTACAAAATAACACTGATTATACCTTGTATTTATTCAATTTGAGTGACAAATAGTCGCTGCACTTATAAGCAATACTCCGTACACGATAGAGCAATACTCCGTACACCAGGGAGCAACCATATAGCAATACTCTGTACACTAACACTTGTATTTATTCTCGCAATGCACCCTCATTTTCGATTAGTTTCGGATACTACATTTGCAATATAATCTTTGTAACAGGAATGACAATTCGCTCGATTCAAGTTGAGTATTTTAACGAAAAATATAAACAAAAACATCTAATTTCGACAGATCGAGCTTACTTTCTGCGTGAGTAACGGTGCGAGTTTGGTCTTTTAATCACCCTTTTAAGAAATTCCAGGCAATTTACCGGTTTCACATGCTAGGAAAATTTATCGAGGAGATAGTTTTGTATAAAATGTACATTAAACACACTCAGAAAAACTAAAAAGTGTCTCTCAACTTACCCTTGTCAACACTAGAATGTCGCGAAAATTGATAATATTACTCATATTGCTAGCAATATCCGGTGTACGTTATACCGCAGTGAGTATGTAATTGCGTTCTTATTTTGGTTGATGGAGCTACTTTCTGAGTGACTTTGACATGTATTTTTAAGAGGACACACGCGCTGGACAAAATGCCTGTCTATTCAACAAATTTGACACCAACCGCTATAATAATACCTGCAAACACATTATTTTAGTCTAAACAGTATTTATTCAGCAAATATTTTACTACATGTGGTTATAATTAAAGGATTTGGAAACGAGTTTCGAATAAAAAATCTTATTTGGCAATGTCAAATTGACAATTTTCCCTAAGAACCTCACCAAATCACAGGCAACTGTATCGATGAAAACGAAAAAAAACTTTATTTTTCTTTCAAGGTCCATTTGTACAGAAATTCACGAGCCGGTTCAGGAGGTGCACTTTGTTTTTAATAAAAAAAAATGCTTTATGCAAACCAATCATCTATTAAAGGCTGTGTGTTTACACAAACAATTTTATGTGATGAATGTAAGCCTAAATTTAGCTTCATATTATAAAATCCATTGCTTAAACGTTTACTGTCGCTGGTGTAACACGCTGTGGGGACGGCCATAATAGATTTGTGTTGATTGCACCATATAAATCGGCTGTGAAACAGTATCTACATTTTATAGTATAATATTTTAAGTATTGGATCAATTTTGTTAAGATCTGGCATGTAAGTAGTTTAAGCATTGCTATTTAAATATAATTAGTTTATGGAGATATTGATAGTCAATTGTTGTTTTTGATTGGTTGAAATTCTGGTTACTAAAGAAAAAATATACCTTTACACAGAAAAATATAAACTTTCAATAAAAATGTGTTCGTATTTTTTTTGTTTTCAACGATACAGTTACCTGTGCACCAAGCTAGATGTCAGTTTGGGACAGATGATCATGGACCATTCCATTTGTAACCACAAACCTGCACAAATCTGGAGGAAACATTACATAATGATTTGGTCCATAGGTCGTTGTCTTTGGAGACCAAGTTGTGGGGAGTTATCATCATCATCAAAATACATGTACTAGAAATGTAATTAATACATGTCATAGGTCAAATTATTTCGAGCGTCCGCATACGTTGAAAACTATCAACAAACTTAAATGTGCCAAGTTACATCTAATCCCACCATGCATAAGGAAGAAATACTCCGTACCAACTTCTTTTTGACCTTTGCTCTCCTACTGTGACATTGACCTTTGAGAAAGAAAAATACGCCAGAACTTAAATGTACCAAATTACATCTATTTAATATCACTTGGCATATAAGAAGAAATGATTCGTACAAATTCCAATTTAACCTTTGACCTCCAACTGTGACATTGACCTTTGAGAAAGGAACATGAGGTTGCTCATGACACTCCACGTTAACATCCATGCCAAATTGTCTGTCTTTTGACTCTTTTCCTGAGTTCATTGACCAATTCGGCAGGGAAAACTGGGTGAACAAACTATAAACAAACGCCTGACGACTTGAGTTATTTTTCCACAGCTGTGGCAAATTTGCTATGACGTACAAATATCAATCAGACACTGTTTAATTCCAAGTGCTTATAAAAATATAAATGCTCCTCTACATTAATCAAAATGTGATATGAGAAAAGAAAGGTCGACCCTGTAATCATAGTTACTAGATACGAAATAATCAAATGAACGCAAAAATAATTATGATCCTCAAATGTTGTATAATTTGTATAAGACCTGCTTTTAAAACGAAGAGAACACAATTTCCGGTGGACTATAAACTTACATGTACGAGTATTCAAAATAGCGAACTAATTAGTAGTGTCCATGGGGACTTTATGTTGCCGGACAAAAAATACAACTATTAATTAACAGTTGATCCGGCTATAGACGTAAACAATGTTTAAAATCTCACCACAGCGTTTATATATAAGTACAATTAACCCATCACGCGCCTGCACACCATGTGTTATTGTTGTTGTGTCTTGTGGTGTTTTTACTAAAAAATGCAATTTATTTTAGGGCGATTGTGAAACAAGTTTTTCCAACTTATATAAAATGGTGTTATCCATCCCCACGAAAATATGAGAGAAGACTAGGCAGTTAACTGTTTATGTTGAGCGTCTAGCGAGGGTATCGCTGCACGAGCATGTTTTCCAACTTCAATACAAATTCAATCACCCATGATATCTTATTCCTGATGTTATCCATCGCCAAGAAGGTATGAGGGAAGAGAAGTCATTTTACGTTTTATGCTGAGCGTGTTTAGCAAGGGTATGCCACCATTTTTATTTCGTCTTCTGTGTTACGTGGCATTGTAATTTTAATTTGACTGAGTTTTAATGAAATTTGAGAGTTTAATTAATTAATTGATTGATTAGACGTGTATCAATCTCATTAAAATCAGATCTTAACATTTGCTCCAATCCTTTGCGCTGTTAGTTAGATCTGACAACACAACATACCAGGTCACGTTCAAATGACCTCTCCGAGTAATGCATATTGTAGTATGGGTATTCACCTGTATGTGTCTATGTAAAAAGTTTAAACATCTCTTTGGCAGTATACTCCAGCAGAGATTCTCTTAACTTTCAGATTTGTAAAAGTAGCAAGTTGATTGGATGAAGTAAAGTTCATATCGACATGACCCCATACGGAGTGTTGTCAGATTCCTATATCAGTGAATATCGGTCTGATTTAAATGAGATAAGAATTATAAGTTATACTGTACTAGAATTGAAGAGTAAATGAAACGGATTGTTGGCAAATCATGACATTATACTTACTAATTTAGCAATGGTAACTCAAACTTACACATGTATAGTCTAATCCAATAAGCAGATTACTGAAACATAAATATGGGTGAACTTTTCTAATGGCATGCTGTCTTGCCCTCCGTATGTATGTCAAAATGACGTCCATGCTGAATTTGTTTCCGAAGTTTAATTACATGCATGTGGCTTATATAAAGTACATGTATTAATATATTATATCAGTATGAAGGTTGAATCCATACTTTCGAGTTCTGCTTCGGTTACCAGGGAGCGACGACCTAGAGGTACGGCGCGCGCTTCGGGATCGAGTAGTCACTGTTCTGTTCTGTTCTGTTCTGTTAACTTGTTGTGATGGGATATGTTATATTATGACATGTACTTGATTCAAATCCTTTGAATGGATACTAGTAGATTTTAACGAAGCTCGTGAAAATTTAATATTGTCACCAAGGGTTTTGAACCTCTTTAATACTATCAACTATGGCTTAAAGCATTTGATCAGAACTAATTTCACCATAAGGCATTGTGTCTAGCTTTCCTCTCACGCTTAATTAAGATGCTATCATGATTTAAAATGGAAGTCATTATGAGATTGTCACTCGTAAAGCGAACACACCCGAGATTTATGAGATTTTATCAGGTTATCGCGAGAATTCAATCCATGCTTTACGGTTCTAGTATTAGTTTGATTACATAGAAAATAATCCCTAATTTGATATGTCGATCAACTTTGTCAGGAAAGCTTTTTATGTAGGTGTGTATGTAGAATAGATAAAAGTGCATAATGAAATACTAGTTTGGGGTCTACTGTCAGAAAAATAACAGCGTCAGTTCAGTAGGAAGTACAGTTGCACTCGATCAGAGAATAACAAATATCGACACTTACCCTCAGAATCGATGTCAACGTAAGCAAATATAGTATCGACAATGTATGTATGCTCATTATCGTCCCTAGTAGCAGCTCCATATCCAGCAGTCCCCTCTCTATATTATCACACAGAAAGATAAATATGTGATAGGTCAGTACCCGTTCAAATGTGTCAAATATGATGCTCAATGTGTTAAGTGCTGTTCATTTAATTAAAAAAAACCTGCGAAATAATAGAATAAAGTCCAGTATATTGAGAAAGCGTGGATCAGTGACGTTAAACCGACGTCATTACGCTGTCGATATATTAAAACAAACGGGTCAATTTGCGAACGTTTTGATACCACTCGTATATGCCTGCAGCGACTTTTCAGGGTGGTTTCTCACTCTATGTGTGCTAATTTATGCATACGACGGGGTATTAACGACGAGGGTTGTCTGTACTCCGATGTGTTCTGAAATTTTAATACGTCCGGTATCGATTATCACTATAGGGCTACATTTAATTGGCGTCAGGACGTAACCGTATTGCCGGTCTAAAGCCTTGTGGTCCATTTAGAACATCTAGAGTACGCGTAAACGGTGTGTGCTATCTGGAAATGGTTTTACTACGATCATACTTGTGTCCGACTTTTTTACGCTGGTGTACCGATGACGAAAGCATTGGAGAGCAACGTCAGGGGCCTTATTCACAAACGTTGTAAGTCTAAATCTCAGACTTAAAATTGACAACATTTATACTCACTTCATTTCGGTGCAATTCTATTTAACCATATAGCTCTATTAACTGTGCTTAAAGGACTAATTCCATCCTTACGTGCATAAGTGTTTCCCTTGACAACAACAGTCAGGTTAATAATACACATTTCGATGGCTTAGAATGAGAAGGTCGTAAGTACAAAATCGATATGTTGAGAAAACAAGAAAAAACAAACTGTCTGCAATTTACTCTCTACTTTTGGTAAAACAAGCTTTCATAGCTTCATTTTGGTCAACATGCCTGGTACTGAAGATTTCAAATATGTAAGAGTCTTATAAGGTCGTAAGTAATAGTTACGACCTTCTTATTCTAAGCCGTCGATTTGGTTCTCAAGTTTTCGTGGAATTTATACGGAATTGTACGAGGTGTTCGGAATATTAATACGCTTGCAAACGTAACTACTCAGGCCTTTCCGTGATGAATCCGAGTTCCGATTGGCGTTGATTAAAAAGAGTATAGTTGGCATAAGCGTTATAAAACTGATATGCTAAGTACAATTAATGTTCATTACTCGAAAATCGTTGATTAAATTGAATAACATCTGTAATTAATGACACGCTCATAATGGATAGTTCCCTGCCCTGGCATCAATCAAGTCTGATTGTTTGGGAGGAGGCCTATTTGCACAGAAATACAATATTGACAGTTTTATGCTTCGTGATCAATGTGCACTACATGCTGTTCATTGTTTTAACAGGGTGTTTATGTATTGATTTTCCCCTAGTTTTTGTCTGTAATTGATGTTTACATTTTTTGTACATGTACTTCAATATTTAATCGAATTTTCATATCGTTTTTTTTCATATTTCCATGATGCGATGATGAAGTTGATCTGCGTTGTGGCGTAGTGTCTGAAAGGTACTGGGTGGCTCCATTCGTGAAAGCTCGACCATGTCCGTTTGTCTCCGGTAAATTTTGCAGTACATGATCAGAATGTGAGTGGCTCCTATAACGCTGCTGAAAATACGAAGTACGTGATGAATTGTTGTTTTGACTAAGTGCTATTGTATAATATTTACGTGGACAATGAACGTGTGTTTGATATGTTGTTATTTGAACTTATTTCTACGAATGTCGCATCATGTATCATATACAGTCCAGTAAAGATATGGTGACAGTGACGTCATCATTTATGTGTACTCAAAACATAAAAACCATTGCTTAAATAGGTAGAGTTGAGTTTGGTATTCAACTGTAAGTATAATCCTCTATACTTGTTTTTACACCGTACTAGTGAATTGTTCCACTACGTCACTGGATTTTTATCCTAACTGGACTAGTCCAGCTAGGGTATTCTGACAGTGACGTCATCGTTTATGTGTACCCAAAAGATTAAAACCATTACTTAAATAGGTAGAGTTGAGTTTTGTATTGAACTGTTGTCATAAGCCTTTATACTTGTTTTACACCGTACTAGGGGATTGTTCCACTGCGTCACTGTATTTTCTATCCTAATTGGACTGTAACTGAAGGGTTGGTAATCTATATTTGCTGTAAGTCTTATGTACTTGTAAATTTAGATATGTATGACTGTGCTGTTAATTAATACCCCGATATTTCTACTATTTAATATAATTATATGCTATAAATACATGCAAACGTGTTTGTAATTAATGAAACATTGATGTAGATATCTAGGTAGAATCACAGTGACATCTGAACCATGACCTCAGCTTATTCACTATATTATATTTCACGACTCAGTATTCTGTTTCGATCTATAAATATATAAACCATGTATTATTTATATATTTCTTTCGTTGAATAATGAATATTTCATAAAACAATATCATGAATATGAATAATGACGTCTAACATGTATCAAAGAGGTCATGAGAACAAAACTACATGTACGAGGGGCTTTTCAAAAATGGCAGCGGTGCGATTATGTACGACGCACCCTCATGCGATTGATCCATGGTACAATAATTATGTATCATGAATTGCTCTACGCATTTAAATGCAAAGTTTGAAGTACATTCTGTAATTTGAACATGCGATAAACATGATAGAGCACTTTTCCTGGAACTTTTGAAACGCCCCTCGTATTTCACTAAATTACAAAACTTTGTCTGCCATGATCACCAATCAGACCATTCCCCATTATTGTTATTATTCAGTCTGTTAATAGAGACCATCTGTCCACAAAGACCACTGTCTATCACTCCATGAAGTATTGTACATGATGTGACTACTACACGGTATGAGTCGTGTTACATTAATTTTCAGTTCCGTCAGAGAATTGTTCTGTTTTCATATGTCTCTGACGGAACTGAAAACCGACGTAACGCTCTGACGGAACTCAGGATACATGACATTTGAGTTCCGTCCGAACGTTTACATCAGTTTCAAGTTCCGTCAGAGTCATATGAAAACAGAACAATTCTCTGACGGAACTGAGAAGTAGCGTAACACGATCCATACCGTGTTCTACAGTCATAGTTCTACAGTCATATATACACAGTACTGTTACACCTAGGACATAGTCCTTGGTCTAAATACAATATGTACTCTACTAGTAAGACTTTAGGGTACATATTATGCTTGTCTATCGATGACTAGGAAAAATAATTAATTTACGCACAGTGGAAACCAAATGCACTATGATCAGTATTCGTTGACGTCAGTATAAATTAATCACAATTTGACGAGGCTCTCGGTAAAAGCATGTACATATCGCTGGCCTAAAATGAGAAGGTGGTAAGTACAAAATCGATATTTTGAGAAAACAAGAAAAAACCTTTCTAAAAATGACTCTTTAATAAATATAAACAATCTATCGGCTGTTAAATTATGATAACAAAAAGGTCAGGATCGTGTCCAAAAACCCAAATTATACTTATGGAAAAACAAGCGTTTACAACTTCATTTTGGTCACCATGACAAGTTCCGATTTTCATGACAATATGTTCATATTAAAAAGCGCATCATGATGCACATTGCAAATATGTATCATGCTTATAAGCTACGCCTTAATAAGTAGTTACGCCCGTCTCATTCTAAATCAGCTACCAGTAGATCTAAATTGCAAATTGTAACAAACAATTAGGCATGTAGGGTGTCGAGTAATAATAACGGTAACAATTAGGTTTCGTTGTTAGTGTATTGAAGAAAATAATCAACGAAAATAATCTCCCCGTGAACAATAATGAATCTACATTAATAAGATTAAAATGACGATACATTTGTATTTTCAATTAGGAACATGATGGTTTTATTTGTAGAAGTCTGCTATGAGATGACTTTCAAGTGTTTATTTGATTTGGATTGACCAAGAGACATGGCGTACACATACTTTCTTTCATGTTAACTGCTTCCCTTATCGAGTATTCTATTTTAAAACAGGAGATTGCAAAACAAAGCTATAAATCCTGAAGTCACTGCAACGACCAACTTCTCTTAAACGAGTTCACTGAACGTTTAATGATTGATATAGTAGCCGATCGTAATTGTTTGTTCAGCAATATATTAAGCATTGGATTAACAGCTACCGTCATTGCGCTGATAGATGCTGATATCAACAATGCTTCGATGTCCTTAGAGGATATTTGCTGTCTACTTGATACTAATAAAACAATTAGAGGTAAAGGTAACCATAACAACATAAACGTTCCAATCATAGCTGCGATACGTTTTGCCGCCCGTATTTCTACTTTTCGTCTACCCTCCAACTTATTTGTTTTGTTCATAACACAAACTGCACCAACAACCGAACCTTCTATAACTTCTTTATGCACAGTACCATCAAAATCAACAATATCAACGTGTGATTTACGTTCAACTGTTCTTTCAGACAGTTTATTCCTATCACCATGGTCTCCAGTCGTTGCATTTTTATCGTCGTTGTTTAGCTCTTGTTTTACATGATCTAAATCCTTATCGAAATGTACGGCACTTGTAGTCATTTTATTTACCTCTCTTTTAACCTCAAATGGTCCACCCATTTTCTCAGCATTCGTTGTAGTTTCTTGAACTTTCGATGCGTTTTCATTCGTGATTAGTTTATTTCCATTATCTATGACCCTGAACTCACTATTTGTGTCAATTATTTGTTTCGTTCTCGGATCAGTGGCCAGGTTATCATCAACCATATTGGTATTGTCTGCATCACCAGGATCTGGTATAGTTTCCTTGTTTACTACTTCATTACACGATACTGTTTCACAGGATGCAGTTAGACTCGTGCTTGGTAGCGGTATTAAAAGTCCTGGTTTCGTCAAAGCACCCACACGCGTACCATTTTCATCTTCCATAGAAATGGCAGCAGTCTCGAGCTCCATATCATTTTCTCCATTTAAAGGTCTATGTGAAGTACTTTCTATACCTGAGTTGTCATCATTCGGTGTTGTAACCTTATCTTTCGTGTTGACTTCCAGAGTCGCAAACTCGTTACTCTGGACTTCTGTGACTGGTCTCTTTCTTACGACCGTACCAATTGTATTGATGGTGTCCTTTCCTGCTTGTTCATGTGACTTCGGTGTCTCAATACAGCTTTCATCAGAAATAATATGAATATTTGTGTCAATACTAGGAAATTCTACCGCTGATCTTATGGTGTTCCATCTTTCCAATGATCTCCTCTTGTGCCTTTTGATTGTCATAACATGTTTAACAAACGAAGGCAATCGTGAATTACCATTTGGTGTTAAATAAACTAGGTCTCTAGTCTTCCTGACGGATATATTTCTCGTATAGGCATGTATCTCCGTACTATTAGAGTTGTCGTTGGTTGCCAGGCTTGTCCAGGCAGCTTCTGTAGATGATTGCCGAGTCTCTGGTGTGCAGTTGCTCGCCATCGTTGGGGGCGACATTTGTCTACGGAATGCGGTGATCGCGGTGTTGTCAGTGGTAGTGTTTCCGGTGTTATTTGCAGTGTTGTGTCCGGTCTGGTTATCAGTGTTTGTAGATATTTGTGTTACAACTGAGGCTGTAGTTGGTTGAGTTCGGTGTGTACGACTTCCACTTGGTTTTTGTAACATACTGTCTTGTATAGGTTTTAAAGTTGATGTAGGATGCACCTTATTTTTGAAGTTCTTAGTCCGTTTAGACATTTTGTTACCGTGATGTTTTAACGTTCTAAGCATACAGAAATAAAAACTCCCAACAAGAGTTAAACAGCACACGCCTACAGGAAATGTAACAGCTCCTTCCCGGAAGTGCCACATATTGAGATGCGCGTGTCGGTATTCCATATTGCACGGGTAAAGGGTGGCACCATCTTCAAATAGAACAGCACTAACCACTCCGCACGACATACACGTGCTCCATGTGGCTATGATAACAATAACAATTCGCTTCATTTTTCCTTTGTTTTCAAAAGGGTTGGCAATAGACTTATATCTCTCGAAACTTGTAGCAACTAACATAGATGGCTGGACATAATCACATACGGACTTCAAGAAAATGTCAGCTTTGCAAAGAAAGAACAGATGATGAGGCGCGTGTGCGTTGCTGTATATTACAAGTCTTAAAGGCAACACTAGGACACAGACGACAATATCTGAACACGCCAAACTCACCAAACTTACATTCATGGGTGTTCGTAAATATTTCGTTTTCATTATTGTCGATACGGTCAAAATATTCGCAATGATACCAATTGTTATGGTGAAGCAATATATGACGCCAACCACGTATAGATGTGTTGAAGTTACCGATGCGTATAGTTCCACATGCAAACTGGAGTTGTTCATCCTTTGATGGTTACAGTCAAACAAATAGACACGTATGCGCACGTGTATAGGCTCGAACGCCAAACATCAATGCCCTTTTTTTTATCTTAAATTAATTTCATAGTATGCTTCCAAGGCGTGTGCTTTGTTCTGCGTCAATGACGTCCTAATTTGTAACTGTACTTCTATTATGAGATACTAATAATCGGGTTGCTCTTTGTCACAGCCCATCAAAATGCAACCAAAATAACAACGGATGTTAGTTTAGAATTCAACCTTCAATAATCCAATCGATCCTTGAGTACGCGAGTAAATCCAAGCAATATTGAGCACACCACCAAATTTTCCAAATTTCACCACGAGAAATCCGAAATAGTTAAATCTTTAAATCTTGACTGCCCGTAAATTTACCACGACTAATTCCAATTTGCAAATTCTTTCAATCTTGAGTAGACGGAAATTATTCCCATTATCACCACGAGTAAATCCCAAACAGTAAATTCTTTCAATCTTGAGTACACGTAAATTATTCCAACTATCATCGCGAGTAAATCCCAAATAATAATTTCGTCCGTATCCCGTAAATTATTCCAAATATCTCCACCAGTAACTCTCAAATAGTGAAGTCTTTCAATCTAGAGTACACCGTAAATTATATGATGTATTCCAAATATCAACACGAGTAAATCCCAGGTAATAATTTCTTCCAATTTTGAGTACACCGTATATTTTTGCAAATATCACCACGAGTAAATCCCAAATAATAAAGTCCTTCTATCTTGAGTACACCACAAAATACTCCAACTGAGTATTTTAATTTAATTCATACAATCTTTAAAAGAACGTGCTTGTATATCACTCAATTCTCATGATATCCTTCGTTACGACTTTTCATCAAACTCATGACGAACTTATATACCTGTCATAATCCACATAGTCAGAAAATACAATAAAACACCACATAGAAGTGTAAAATGTTATTTAATTCACCAATGGTTCTATTCGTCATTAAGGCTTCTTACGGGCATTGACAAAGAAGCCAATCAAAACCTCATGTTATCATTAATTTCTATGTTTGCATCTGAGTGATTTCATTGTTTACCCGACAGAACAAAGAGTACACTACGGAATGGATTTTAAGCAAATGATACGTAAACTCTAATTCTGCGAGTCTGTATCAGAGACTAGTCTGACAATCAGAAATCCATTATAACTACAGAGTCGTCGGTGGACTCACAAAATCCCCTGATATTCTTTTATTTCAGTATGTTAATTATCCAATCCCATATACATTAATACAGTCATTACGAGTATGCTTTTATCCTGTTAGCGTTGATAGATTCGATCGAAATTCAGATTTCATAAAAAATCATAAATAATTCATCCAACTCGTTTGTATTTTATGACAGAAGATTTATGTAAAACTCTGAATTTCTGGTATAACATTACGGCGGATCGTCGTATAATTTATTAATGCACCATATATCAAAATAATCCGGGTTTTATATGATTGCCATTCAATGTTCGTTTTAGATATCAACAAAAAACTCACAACGTTTAAAACTGAAAGTTTTGCTTTGAAATCAACGGCAACGTTCTGATTAGATGAAAGCGAACTTTCTGCACTATAATTATGAGCACGCCAGAAACAACCACTTTAAGTCCAATTATGAACCATTAGCAACTTCATACATATAAGATGGTATTTTGCACGCTCAATAATTGCATGTATTTGATAAATAGCTCATTACAATCAGTTATAATATAATTCCCCAGGATAGTTTATCCTTGAACAAAGTAATTTGCGTAAACTAATGACTTCCAAATGTGTCGAATTTCTGGATAATGTGAAACATGTACACGATTACAAATGTACTTTGTTTCTTCAGAGTTGATCACACATACGTCTGAATCGTGAAAGCTCGGCAATTTCCGATTGTCTCAGGTAAATATACTCCAATGCATAAAGTCCGAGGTGATCAGAATGACATGCGCCTAATGTTCAGCACACAATGCTCGTCTTAGCCTGACCAATCAACGCGTCTATATCCATGTTCAATCTTGCCGTATAATGTTACCATTGTTGATCTCCAACACCGCTCGTTGTCTTTCCTAAACGTAAGTGTCCACACCATTGACATAATATACGTCCTTCGTCAATATTCTCAATAATAACGTTATAAATCAAATGTCGTTATTAGATAGGCATTAGTTTGTTGCTACAATAAGTTAGTACAGCTCATCGCGTTCCAGTCATGATAAGCCATAGAAAATGTCCAATAATGTACAGTTTTGTGTATTGTGTATTGTCCAACTATTGGGAACAATTGACAGACAATCAGAACGCGTCTAAATCCCTAGAGAAATACGTGCTACTAGAATTGCCTTTGTACAGAATGAAATTCCAAATATTTGTATACTCGTACAAAATGTACTATTTTATTATATGGCTGGCTAAGGATGATAAGGTCGTAAGTACATAATCAATATTTTTAGAAAACAAGAAAAACCTATATGAAAATTACGCTCTATACTTATGAAAAAGAATATTTTACAATCAGGCACGTAAGCTAGCCCTCTTGGCATGTGGATTCAGGATTGTGCTAGGGGGTCGGGGGCATGCTCCCCCGGAAAATTTTGAAAACAAAGGTGTAATGTGGTTCTTTACTTAGTTGTAAAAACGTCAATTTTAGGATAATGAATTTGCAAATAAATGCTCTAACTCAACAATCATAAACTTTCTATTAAATTAAGCTAAACCCCAAATCAAACGAATGCTCGAAGGCATTTTGATAGTTTTACATCCCGGGAGACATCGGGAACAGGGATTTCACAAATTTTCTATTGACTTCCCCGAAGCATCCCGTAGACCACGAATACCCTGTTCCCGATGCCCATTTATTAAACTGGGAGTACATCGCCGAGGTAAAGATGTTCAGTGGTACCTAGTTATAACCTCTTCTTGGTGCCGCCGCCCATATGGATCTCCCAGTGACGAGGATACAAACAAGAGGGTCCAAAGGGCCCTGGGTCGCTCACCTGTTTGGCCTAGTGACCTAGAGTTTGGCCCAAATGACACAGTATCTAACTTGACCTAGATTTTATAGAGATAAACATTGTGACCAAGTTTCATAAAGATAGAGTCAAAATTGTGACCTCTAGTGTGTTCACAAGATTTTTCAATGATTTGGCCTCGTGACCTAGTTTTTGACCCCAGATGACCCAATATCGAACTTGACCTAAATTTTATAATGATGATCATTGTGATCAAGTTTCATAAAGATAAGGTCAAAATTGTGACCTCTAGTGTGTTCACAAGCTTTTTCAATGATTTGGCCTCGTGACCTAGTTTTTGACTCCGGATGACCCAATATTGAACTTGACGTAGATGTTATAGAGATGATCATTGTGATCAATTTTCATAAAGATTAGTCTCAAATTGTGACCTCTAGTGTGTTCACAAGCTTTTTCAATGATTTGGCCTTGTGACCTAGTTTTTGACCCCAGATGACCCAATATCGAACTTGACCTAGATTTTATAGAGATGATCATTGTGATCAATTTTCATAAAGATTAGGCTCAAATTGTGACCTCTAATGTGTTCACAAGGTTTTCCTTTGATTTGACCTAGTGACCTAGTTTTTGACCCCAGATGACCCAATATCGAACTTGACCTAGATTTTACAGAGATGATCATTGTGATCAAGTTTCATAAAGATTAGGCTCAAATTGTGACCTCTAATGTGTTCACAAGGTTTTCCTTTGATTTGACCTAGTGACCTAGTTTTTGACCCCAGATGACACAATATCGAACTTGACCTAGATTTTACAGAGATGATCATTGTGATCAAGTTTCATAAAGATTAGGCTCAAATTGTGACCTCTAATGTGTTCACAAGGTTTTCCTTTGATTTGACCTAGTGACCTAGTTTTTGACCCCAGATGACCCAATATCGACTTTGTGACAGGTGAGCTAAAAAGCATGCAATTACATTGAACATACTGGCTTAGAATGAGAAGGCCGTAACTACTTTGTCTTACGGCCTTATAAGACTGGTGTATACTTAACATTAGCATCACAAGGCACTTCTTACGAGGCTATTTTCGTGGAAATCGGAACTTGTCCTAGTGACCATACTGAAGTTGAAACAGTTTGTTTTATCATAAGATTAATTTTCGGACAGTTTTTGCTGATTGATTTTGTACTTGCGATCTTCTCATTCTAAGTCAGCTATGTAATGGCACTGTTCAACTTAGACTTAGATGGTTGAAGATGGTATACGTACATCGCTACGAGACTTGCAACCAAACAACCCATGCGCTGCAAATGCGTAGGAGTGTGTCGTCGAGGGAAATATTGGTTCTGATAGCAGAAACATATTCAGTCTTGTGACAGTTATTAATGTCTGCAATAACCAGGTTTATTTATGAGGCAATTCCAAATTTAATCTGTATGAATAAGGCTAAACAGGGGCCTTATTAACCATCATAGTAAGAGTGTTATTGAACGTGGTAGATATGAGTAACGTTAGAGTAAACTCAAGTGTTCTCATAAAATAAATGGTCACCAACCTTTCTTGATGTTCGGAGGTGTAGAAATAACTAAGTTTGGGTAGACATAATTGTTTTATTGACATACAAAAGCGGACAGCAAGTGCATAGAGAAACACAGAGCTACAATTTTATCACAATGGTTCCAATGATAGATGTTTAAGTCAATGCAATCACAAAAGAAATCTGTAGGATTGAAAAGTTTCTGTTGGAACTTGCTTACATGTGTAGAGTATATTTAAGAAATAAAATCTGAAAAACCATAGTATATCAGCTGTTACACAATGGTTAGAGTTCTGACTTGTAGGAATTGACCACGAAGGCTGTAGTGGTTAATACCAAAGAGTCAGAACACAAAACCATTGTACAACAAAATGCATAGTAAGGCTTTTGAATAATTTGTTTCGATTTTAACATGATTTTAGCGAAAGCATAATTATATAAAGCCAGTGTTACTTTGCGAGAGCATTATGATTTTGTTTACTTGTTTATCTGCATGACGTCATAAATGGAACACCTGAACTATGTGATGTCACTTTCATTTGTATATCAAACGTCATATGCTGGTATTTTTCTTTGTCTATAAAGGCAAAAGCATTGGAAAATTCTGTATAAATAGTCCTAAATGGCAAATATGTTTTTTTAAATAAAATACTAATAAATAGAAAAATACAAACAATCATTTATACATTATTGTTATTTCACAAGATTGAGGTGAGGCACAATGGCCGTCATGCTAAATGGTTGACAAAATGATAGAATACATCTGGGATACATGATCAAATAATCAGTTGATTAACAAATTACAAACATGTAAAACCTACACACATATACAATCAAAATAATAGGTGAAGGGTCTTTTGGGAATATTACTATTATTACTTTATACTCTATATAAAATTTCAACTATGACCCCCAAGTGTAAGTGTAGCTATACAATCAAAGCAGGTAATTTAAAAAAAAATCTTTGATTTTATATAAACAGTAAGTTGTCATTTCGGACTGAGGGGCGAGTGTACAGACTCAATCTGTATTGATTTCAAGGAAACACTGTGATGTCTCTTTAAATTTCACATCCTTTGACCTACTGTAATAGTAGGTGAACCACAAAATTTAACCCCCCCATGAAAGTTAATAATCTAACAGTATCTTCTTTTCGTAAATCTCAATCTAGGTTTTTTCTTTCTCACTTATTAAATATTTCAGTCCTTTTGTATATGCACACCACTTGCTTCTGTCACTGATGCATCAGACACAACCTGTACCTCAGATTCAGATTTGCACAGTACATTATTATCACTGAGTTCAGTGTCTGTTTCAGTGGACATTGGTTGTCCAATATCTACTGTATCACATTTAGCCATAAAATCACTGGAAAGCTCTGAGAAGTTTGTTTCTTTTTCTTCAACAGTTTTGTCGGTTTTATTGACTTTTTCATGATGTTCACCGGTTTTACTAGTTTTTTCATCAACTTTGGGTTTGTTATCAATTTTAAGTACATGTATATTTTCCGTAAGTTCTTCAGAGTTATTGACCTTTTCATCAGATTCACTGGTGTTACTTACTAAGTCATCGTTTGATCCTATATTAGTTTGTTTTACTTCACCATCCCTACCATGTGCTTGGTCAGTGACTTGACTAGAACTGTCTACACCAGAGTTTTCAACATTGTCCTCGATTACTTTAGAATTGTTATCCTCATCACTGAGGGAACTACACGATAAATCCTGATCTTCTATACCACTTAGATTATCAGATATAATGTCACGTGAATTGTAGCTTGTGTTACTGGCACTAGCTTCACAGTCGTTCACTTTGTTGATCTTAGATTCATTGGTTTCATCAGAATCACCTACTGAGTGTTCCCAATCCCATTTATCCTCCTGAACATCTGTTAGTTGAACATCTTCATCCCTAATCACGTCTGTGCTTGTTCTTCTAGCAAGCTCGTTTCTATATTTCTGAGATGTCATGGCAGCAAGTCTACGTTTCTTCTCATTGATAAGATTCTTAACATCCACAGAGTTTGTGGGTTTCCAGTCAGAGGGTAGAAATGATTGTATTGATTTCAAGGAAACACTGTGATGTCTCTTTAAATTTCACATCCTCTGACCTACTGTAATAGTAGGTGAACCACAAAATGTAACCCCCCCCCATGAAAGTTAATAATCTAACAGTATCTTCTTTTCGTAAATCTCAATCTAGGTTATTTCTTTCTCACTTATTAAATATTTCAGTCCTTTTGTATATGCTCACCACTTGCTTCTGTCACAGATGCATCAGACACAACCTGTACCTCAGATTCAGATTTGCTCAGTGCATTATTATCACTGAGTTCAGTGTCTGTTTCAGTTGACATTGGTTGTCCAATATCTACTGTATCACATTTAGCCATAAAATCACTGGAAAGGTCTGAGAAGTTTGTTTCTTTTTCTTCAACAGTTTTGTCGGTTTTATTGACTTTTTCATGATGTTCACCGGTTTTACTAGTTTTTTCATCAACTTCGGGTTTGTTATCAATTTTAAGTACATGTATATTTTCCGTAAGTTCTTCAGAGTTATTGACCTTTTCATCAGATTCACTGGTGTTACTTACTAACTCATCGTTTGATCCTATATTAGTTTGTTTTACTTCACCAGCATTACCATGTGCTTGGTCAGTGACTTGACTAGAATTGTCTATGCCAGAGTTTTCAACATTGTCCTCGATTACTTTAGAATTGTTATCCTCATCACTGAGGGAACTACACGATAAATCCTGATCTTCTTTACCACTTATATTATCAGATATAATGTCACGTGAATTGTAACTTGTGGTACTGCCACTAGCTTCACAGTCGTTCACTTTGTTGATCTTAGATTCATTGGTTTCATCAGAATCACCTACTGAGTGTTCCGAATCACGTTTATCCTTCTGAACATCTGTTAGTTGAACATCTTCATCCCTAATCACGTCTGTGCTTGTTCTTCTAGCAAGCTCGTTTCTATATTTCTGAGATGTCATGGCAGCAAGTCTACGTTTCTTCTCATTAATAAGATTCTTAACATCCACAGAGTTTGTGGGTTTCCAGTCAGCGGGAAGAAATGATTGAGACTGCAAAATATAGGAACAAAAAAAAAAAAAGTTAAGTTACCAATTTTCTAGGGCTCTTTTCAGCTGTTAGGCCGCTCAAGCACCCTTTGACATTTTTAACTCCCCTGGTCATTGGGCTACATATAAAACCTACACTCGTGTCTCCCTGGGGAGACTATTTCTCTCCTGTGGTGTGGCAGCCAACATCGATCTGCGGCGCCCAGGAATAGACACTGCCCTCACAGGTACCATTTTACACCATGGTGGAGTGGAGCTGTGGGTCTTGCTCAGAGATTTTAACCAGTGGTCCAGAGGGGGATCGAACCCGGGACCTCTCGATCCCGAAGCGCGCGTCCTACCTCTAGGCCACCGCTCCCCACAAATATATCATGACTATGAACTATCAAGTCAGGGGCTCTACTGACGTGTAATGCCCAATCCTGAAAATGAGTCACAAGTCTGTTCTGGATACCATATTAAAGGACACATCCCTACATATTTACAAGGTATCAAACACTGCCTTTTTATTTAAATTCAGACTTAGGAACTTCAAATGACCCTAACTTTGTCAATTCTTTTATTTTTTTCATCAAGTAACTTTTGTGCAGAAAAGATCATTCTTCCTAATGCAGCAATCCAAATTGCTAAGAAAAGTTGTTGAAACAAAATTAAAACACATTACAAACTACATCTCAATGTTTTGGTATCCTTGGGATTGAAATTTGTACTGAGAAAATAAGTTACCTTGAAGTTAGCATCACATTTGGGTTTGAATGGTTCTACAGGTTTAACAAGTTGTGATGCTGGCTTGATTATTGGATTCTTAATTCTATTCACTTCTTTATGTAGTTCCACAGATGTTGTGAGAACATCCTTTATATCATCAGACTTAGCTCTGTCTGCAGCTGTCTCTCCACGCTGAAATAAACATTTTTCTGAATTGGTAAATCTAGAATTTGCTAAGCTAAGAATGAGAAGGTCAAAGGTACAAAATCAATATTTTGAGAAAACAAGAAAAAAGCTATCTGAAATTACTCTTTACTTATGGCAAAACAAGCTGTTTCAACCTCAGTTTGATCAATATAACAAGTTTCGATTTTCATGAAAAACGGCTCATACGAAACGCCTTGTGATGCTGATTTTTTTAAACATGTATCAGTCTTATAAGGTCATTTTTAAAGTAGCACTTACAAACATATAAGACTGATGCATATGTCTTATTCGAAGCCAGTGAATTGTCAAGTTTGGAAAATAAAATATAATAGAGACAATTATTTAGGTTTTTGGTTTCATTTTAGTGATTGTAATATTTTCAAGTTCAGTGAATTCATTGAAAGAAAGCAACCATAACAAGACTGTGTTAAGTAAACACTTAGGTAGCCTGGCAACCTTATCCATAATAACTAGTCAAGTCAATCAACTTGAAATTTTATAACGAACAGACAGAAAATCACTATATGCCTCAACATCAGCAGATGCCAGGGCCTAAAAACTTCATACACGAGAGATGTTGGTAAAGCATGCATGTCCCTGGCAGCCTAATTGCCGAAAATGATCATGAACACAATGACCTTTGACCAACTGACCTCAAAATCAATAAGGTTACTGTTGCTGGCCAACTCCATGTTTGAAGCTCAAAGGACAATGTGTTCTTGAGTTATTGAAACAAAACCAGTTTGGTCTACCAACAGACAAACCGACATGTGCAAAGCCATAAACCCTCTCATCAAAGATGGGGGGGGGGCATAATAATTGTAACATACCATATCTCTGAGTGTTGGATCTATGCCAGCTTCTAACAGAATATACACTAACTCATCATTACCCCGATCTGCTGCCCAGTGTAGTGCTGACCAAAATGTCTGAAATACATCATCAAAAGATTATAAACAGGGATCTGATTAGTCCCTAAATAAGTAAATTGACCCTTTTAAAACCTCTGTGGAATACATTATATCTTTGAAAAAAATGAATGTCCTGTAAGGTTATAAGATAACTAGAACCTTAAATTTTGCTCATTACATACAAGATTTATCTAACTCATTGACAAAAACAATATAACACTGGGAAAAGCCTTTTGTCATATTATTTTGTTAACACTTGTATATAATGAGCATGCATGCAAAATTAACAGTACAACTAGGGAAAATAATAAATTATTTCAAACTGCTGTAATGAAAATCAGCAAGGGATCAAATTTGTGAAAAAAAATCTGACCCCTTAATATTAAATTGGAGATTTTTAAAGCTGCTGTCCTCTATTTCAAAATTGTAACAACTTAATTGAATAGACGTTACTGTAAAAATTCTCATGGAGGGGTAAATTTCGTGGTTTTTGTGGTTCACCTTCTACCACTAAATTCAATCCCATCGAACAATAATTTTGACACTTGTATTTATTACCTGAATGCAAAATCCACGAATTAACGTTAAAATGGTCTTTTTTAACAAAACCACAAAATTTCGTCCCATCAAAATTAAATGATTTTACAGTAGTTGATTAGACATTATATAATATTATCAGTGGTAACTTACAGTTCCAACAACGTTCAGTTCACATCCTGCATCTATCAGTGCTGAGGCAACATCAGGATGATTGTGAAAAGCTGCATACATCAGCCCTGTTAAATCTGCCTATAAAAAGTGACACAAACTATTACATACACTGGTATGTCTATTAGGTATGTCTATTAAATGGTAAAACAAATTATTCCCAAAAACCACAACCCATACTGAATGATAGGTTTACACATCTATAAATAGTAACACGATTGGTAAATAGTACCCAGATTGGGCTTAAATTGTGACCCCTAATAAGCTTATCTTTTAAATTGGCCAAGTAACATAGTTTTTGACTCAAATGACTCAATTTAAAAAGTTTAATGAACAAGAATTTATAGAGAGGATCAACTAGCCAAATTTCGTAATGATTGGGTCAACATTGTGACCTCTTATATAATATTTTATATCACATCACTTTCCTTGCATACAGGTTAGTACAGCGAGTATTTGTATTCTTATACTACGCATGTGACATATAACATTATACTACATGGGTGTGTTTTTCCAATAGAATGTGGTGTATTTTGCGTTATTTGTGCCATATAATATAACAATCTATCACTCTTTGTTAATTGATATATTTATATTAAACCCATTAAGAAAATATAATAAAGGAGAGCCTTAATTAAATTTCCATAACTTGTTTGATATAAGTAAGTATCACTTTAAAACTTGTGATAGATCTTAATTTGCTATGTACCTCACCCCAGTCGCTACTTTGACTGTTAATACTACACCCAGCCTTGATCAGTGTTCGAGCAATTTCTCCCAGTTTTTGATCTTCACTTTGTTGAGATCTCGCGCACTCATGTAGAGCTGTTCTCTCATCCTGTAGTACAACAAAGAGACGTTTGTTAAACATGTATGCCCCCATGGCAGCCAAATAGTCGAAAATGGTAAACGTGTAAACGTTACAGTGACCTTGACCTTTGCTCTACAGACCTGAAAATAGGTGGGGTCATTTAATGTTGCTGGCTAACCTCCATGTAAAGTTTGAAAATCCTAGGGCCAAGCTTCTTCGGTTATTGAACGGAATCCATTTGGTCTACCGCTCAACAGACAGACAAGTGCAAAGCACTATAACCCTCATCAAAGATGGGGCCATAGTAAGTAACATCCATACGGCACAAAATAAATATGTCTCTTCCAATACATGTGGGAGACATAATTCCCAGGAGTGATTGTTTGCAGCATGTTTTAAACCATTTTCCTACAATATTTTGGTCATTGATCAGCTTTTTTATTAGCACTTCCACAAGAAACTGACAACTTCTCCGATATGTGGAAGTCATGACTTTAACCAAAGTAGATAATCTGCCACCCTAGGAATGACAGTGGAGCAGTTTACCAAAAAGGTATTTATCCAGACTTGTAACTTCTGAAAAATAATATGTTAGAAAGGCACTTAAACAAGTAATTAGGAATTGCAAGCAATACAATAATCCCCTACCTGTTTTTCAATGTTTCTGTTGCCATAGCAACCCAACCATAATTTTTGTCTGAGTAAAAATAAACAATAGACATGCATTATCTACTTATTGGTCCCTATCCACATACCAAGTTTCATAAACCTAGCTTGAAAACTGTTTGAGATATGGAATGATCCAGATTTCTTGACGGAAGGACTGACAAACGGCAAACCTGTAGACCTCTCCAGTCGAAAACCGGTAGAGGACCAACAATGAGAGTATGAGAGCATACCTTGTTATGTATATTGACATCACAGCTAGCTTTAAGTAGAACATGGACCACATCAAGATGACACCAGTAGGCAGCATTATGTAAGGCTGTCCATCCATTCTACAAACATTGTACTAGTATTATTATGGCTGTTATAAAACCAAAAAGTCCAAAGTTCTACAAAAAAATGTCAGTTCAATACCATGCTGTAACCTATTCAAGCTGTTTAAAATTGTTGTGATAAAGCACAGCCCAAAGTATATCTTTAGGGTTACTGGTCATTCTATCAGGTATATTTGAAATACACGTTATTATTTGCTTGCAGCCCTGAGATACACTTAATAAATTGGTATGGTAGCCATCCTCAGAAAGTGAGAGCAATCACAGGACATGTCATGTTACCCCAATACTACCCAGGTACCCCACCAACCCAAAATATACACCCCTAGCACATATTACGTTGATTTTATACATATCACACCAAATAAAATTGTTTTCAACAAAATATATTACACAACATGTGGTATGGTAAAATAAGCAGTACCTGAGTAGTATTGGGTTCTACCAAGGGGGGGGGATAACATGATGATCGCCTGTGAAAGCAATCGACCCATACAACTTGAAGGTCACCAGAAATGATGATATGACAGTGACCCCGACATACAAAAATTCAGGGATGTCAACCGAGCCAAATTTAAATTTAGGAGAATCATAGGGGTTAACCAGTTTTGACAAAAAAGCGGCCTTCAACCACATTGTTTTAATACTTAAATCAGTTTTATTACGAAATGCCTTCAAAACAGATTAAATTTATCATAACTTTGCCTTTCCTCGCTATATTTTCATCAAATAATTGTTTCAGTCAGAAATCATGACTCTTTCACCATATGTAAATCCGAAATTTCAGAGAAATTCCTGATAAATCTGGAAATTGACACCTCTGAAACCTTTGCAGAGTCTTATTGATAATCTTTTATACTAACCAATAGCATTGATATTTAAACATATAAACTAACCTTTTCCTGTGCGTTCACATCTGACCCAGCATCAATTAGAGTTTGTACAATATCAGCATGACCTTTCATAGCAGCATGATGAAGCGGCAAATTACCACGCTGTAAATAATACATTCAATAAACATCTCCATTATTTGCAAAACTATATCATCCACTATATCGAGGATCCTGAAAGAGTGCTCTTTACATACAAGTTTTATAAAAAGAATGGACAAAATAATGTGACACAAGGCTTTGTTGAGTGTCATATTGTTTTTGTCAACAAGTTTATTACAACTCGTATGTAATGAGCATGAATGTAAAATTCTAGTTATCATGTAACTTTAGTGAACTCAATATCTTTGAAAATGATGATGTATGCTGCATAGGTTTCAAGCAAAATTTAGAGGTACTTAGAGCGACCAACGCATGGATTGGCTAATGTTGCTTCAAGATTATTTGCAAATTTATGTCACAAATTTACGTAACAGTCTATTTCTGGCATGGCCTGGGAGTGTCAGGTTATGTGATAAAAACATCTTATATAAGAATTTCAGCAAGTGCTGACTTTGAAGCATACTTTCAGCAGGACACTTGCTCATTTCTGAAATGTTTTTCAGTGTTTCCCATCCAGCAAGTTATTGGTAACCGAATCATTCAGTCCTCGAGTACTTGATAATAGTAATATATCATTTTATAATCAAAGACCCATCGTGAAAATTTCACGTCAGTCAGTTCACAACAGAACATTATGCCAACACGAAATTGTATTTACTATAAAATCATTAATTTTCATGGGAGATTAAATTTCATGGATTTTGTGGTTCACCTTTGACCACAAAATCAAATCCCACAAACAATAATTTTGATCCTTGTATTTTTTTACCAGAAATGCAAAATCCAGGAATTAACATCCCACAAAATGGTCTTTTTACCAAAACCACGTTCTTTTTCCTATCAAAATTAAATAATTTTACAGGGTATGAAATAATTTATTATATAACTTACATTGTCTCTAACATTGACATCACATTTATGGTCGAGTAGAAGTTTCACGATGTCTGGTTTACCTTGTGACGCTACATGTATTGGACAACAATCATTCTGAAAATATATGCATGTATTTAACAATTAAATTGGGGAGTGGTGGCCTAGAGGTAGGGCGCGCGCTTCGGGGTCGAGAGGTCCCGGGTTCGATCCCCCTCTGGACCACTGGTTAAAATCTCTGAGCAAGACCCACAGCTCCACTCCACCATGGTGTAAAATGGTACCTGTGAGAGCAGTGTCTATTCCTGGGCGCCGCAGATCGATGTTGGCTGCCACACCACAGGAGAGAAATAGTCTCCACAGGGAGACACGAGTGTAGGTTTCCATATGTAGCCCAATGACCAGGGGAGTTAAAATGTCAAAGGGTGCTTGAGCGGCCTAACAGCTGAAAAGAGCCCTAGAAAATTGGTAACTTAACTCTTTTTTTTAACATAAGGCTATAAAAATGTGCTCATTTCCGCTACCCCTACCGATCCTATTTTTGCCCGCCACCCTAGTGGATTTTTTTGGGAAAAAATTGAGAAAAAATCAAAATCTTAACTTGAGGTTAACTGAGTATTTTTTCTAAAAACATTATTCCCAACTTACTGGTCCTATTTTTTTCAAAGCTGGTAGCGGAAGCAAGCAATTCTTTTCTTGCCTAATAAGAAAATATTATTATTAAGTAAATCCTTCGAAACAGATTATATTGACATAACTTTGCCATTTCATAAGATATTTTCATCAAATAACTTTAATTTCGGTAAAAAAATTGCTCTTTCAGGATATGTTAATCTGGATTGACACCCTTGATTATTAAATAGCCTCACTGGAAATACTGGCACACAAAAACGTAACACACCAAACTATACTAGTTCAAATTTTAATTAAACACTTACAGCATATGAGACCCAATTTACATCTATATCACCAGCCTCTAATAGATATTTTGCTCTTTCTAGATGTCCGAATCCACATGATTCCCAGAACGCTTCTTGTCGAGACGCAGCAAGACCCATTCTTTAACCTGAAGTTCTTATCAATTACACATTTATTAATCTAAATAATATGTTACATGACTCATGAGTTATGGGTAAGGCATCAGGAGTTCACATATATTTCCTCCATTATTTTATTTCAAAATGCGGTTCAATATCAATAATTTTAAAGGGAGAGCACCAGTGAATTCAATATACCTAACTTGTAAAAAAAAGTGGGTTATCTTGTGGGGAGCGGTGGCCTAGAGGTAGGGCGCGCGCTTCGGGATCGAGAGGTCCCGGGTTCGATCCCCCTCTGGACCACTGGTCAAAATCTCTGAGCAAGACCCACAGCTCCACTCCACCATGGTGTAAAATGGTACCTGTGAGGGCAGTGTCTATTCCTGGGCGCCGCAGATCGATGTTGGCTGCCACACCACAGGAGAGAAATAGTCTCCCCAGGGAGACACGAGTGTAGGTTGGAGTTAAAATGTCAAAGGGTGCTTGAGCGGTCTAACAGCTAAAAAGAGCCCTAGAAAATTGGTAACTTAATTTTTTTTTATTTTTTTTTTATCTCCATTGGAAGTTGAAAAAATCGATATCAACTTTGCCACGGCCAAATAAAAACCTATGCTTTTCGTAGTGGGAATTTTTCATCAATACAAGCTGACGTTGTATGACGTTTTGAATCTTTTGAATATTTAATTTTTTCTTGCTTAATATTTATGTTAGTTTAATTGTTGTAACTTCGTACAGAATCTTGTTACATGTATATAGGATCTCTGCTTCGTAGTAGGAGCTATGTCAAAAACCAAGCATGTTAAATGATTGACCAGTGTTGACAAGGGATGATCAAAGACCTCAAATTAGGTCTTTGGGATGATTAAAATTAATGGCGGCAATAAAGCGTTTTTAACTGTCCACATTTCTAGGACCGTACGGATTAAAGGACACCTGCCAGTAATGATTACTCCACTGTGTAATGAGGGGATGGATTGCTGATGCTGACAGCATCAAAATTGTAATAAGCGTCTACCGACCATGATGAACTATTTATGTCAAATGATTCAGATGACTTAACTTACTGTAATTTTGCAAATTTAAATACAGTATTTAATGCGCATTCATTGGATTTATTAAAATGATCAAATTACATCAAAGCTTCACGAAATTCTTACCCTATAATTACGCCTTTACGAACGTATTTGTCAGAAAATTAGTCAACCAAGCGTCTAGGAGGAAGTGCTTCCGGGTAGTAGTAAGCCGTCAGTAAGGATTTCAGTATAAAGAACGGAAAAGAAAAATATATGCGGTCCGTATAGCAGTGCAGTGGTTATGAACATAATTATAAGGACGTAACAGCCATTTGGCTCATTTCAAACGTCTAATTATCATTTAATTGAGGATTGCATTTTAAGCATTTTTATTCTATTGTATACCAAAGACCTAAATTACACTGATTAGACACTCCACTGAAAATTTAGAGAAAACGCAAAATAACAGACAGTAGATTCAGTTTTGGCACAGATATATATTTAAATATATATCTGTGGTTATGGTACATAAAACTTTTTTTAGTCATCCAATTTTAATGGACAATGTTTCATGTTGAAGAGCTAAGTTTCTTCTACTACATGAAGTAACTAATTTATGTCTACCTTTTATAAAATACAGAATATTATAATTTGAATTTGAATTTGACCGACAGACCGACCGACCGACCGACAGACCGACGGACAAAGTGACTCCTATATAGCCCCCTCTACTATGGTAGTGGGGATATAATAAGAAGGTCGCTCAGACTCCATAATCTCAACCAATGGAAGTGATGCAATCCCAATATCTATTTAGCGGTACCCTGACCAGGATCTACTATATTAATATATAAGATCTCTGCCCTGACTGACTTTGATTTCCAAGGGGAGGTAACTCTGAACTGCCTAATTTTATGTCAACAGGAGTTCGCTTCATTTGATTTCCAAAGGGAGCAACTCTGTACAGACGAACTTAAAGCCGGCGAGAGTTTGCTCGCTTTGATTTTAAAGATGGGCAACTCTGTACTGACTTATTTTAAGTCAGCAGGAGTTCGCTCCCTTTGATTCCAAAGGGAGGCAAGTCTGTACCAACTAAATTAAAGTTGGCAGGAGTTTTCTCCCTTAGATTTTCAAAGGCAGACAACTCAGTACCAACTTCTTTGAATTCGGTAGGAGTTTGCTCCCTTTGATTTCTAAAGGGAGACAACTCTGTACTTATTTAAGTCAGGCCAGATTTCGCTGCCTTTAATTTCCAAAGGGAGGCAACTCTGTACCGACTAACTTAAAGCCGGCAAGAGTTTGCTCCCATGATTTTTTAACGGAGGCAACTCTGTACCAACTTATTTTAAGTCAGCAGGAGTTCACTCCCTTGTATTTCCTAAGGGAGGCAACTCCGTACCATCTAAATTAAAGCCAGCAGGAATTCTCTCCCTCAGAATTTTTAAGGGAGGCAACTCCTTTCAGACTTATTTTAAGTCGATCGGAGTTCGGTCCCTTTGATTTTCAAAGAGAGACATCTCGGTACTGACTAAATTTAAGTCAAAAGGAGTTCACTCCCTTTATTTCCCAAGGGAGGCAACTGCATACCGACTTATTCTAAGTCGGCAGAAGTTCGTTCCCTTTGATTTCCAAAGGGAGACAATTCTGCACCGACTAAATTCAAGTTGGAAGGAGTTCTCTCCCTTTATTTTCCAAAGGGACGAAACCGTGTACCGACTCATGTTAAGTTGACAGTAACTGTCGACTAGTTTAGGCCGAACATTATACATCTGATGAAGCATTACTAATACCTCTCGTTCTGACATCTGGGACCTGGCCCCTGGTCCCACGATTCCTACACCCATGAATATGGCCTTCAGGAGCATTTTACGTATATTTAAAGTGCTCTTTCGCCTTGTCAAAATAAGTTCATGGCTATTTCTGGTGGAATCTTTTACAAGATCTTTATTTACAGTTTATAAGTATAAGTTTTGGAGACATAATGTCAGGATATTCTCCAGACAGAATTATATCAGTCAAGTTTTTAGAAACATTATTTTTATTGTCAGTGTCATCACATTCTGCAAAGGAAATAAGATAAAAACACATTTTACAAACCATAGTAAATGATGTTTGTTGCACACCTATAAAGGCTGTGACAGTCCCTGTCTTTTCCAAGAATTATTGTTTGTTATTTTTAGTCCCGTGAATCGTCGTAAGAAGCACCGTTCGCAAACTTTGATTACTGTGCGAATATGGAGCATTACGGCTAAGTCAAACGAGTAAACGTAATATTAATTTAAAGTGATTTTCTTTCATTTCATTCAGGAATGAAATAAAGTGTGCCTGTTCAATAACTGTTTTATTTCTTACTCTAAGTTTTTAAAAAAATTCTTAGTCAACTGGGGGGCTCGAGCCCTCGTGCCCAGTGGGTGGATCCGTGCCTGTGAGGTTTCTTATGAAATTTAGCAATTAACTTATCAGCCTTTCTTGGCTTTTCATGGGTATATAATTCACAAATATATCGCTAACATTCTTTAATAGTCAGAGAAAGTAGCTGCGATATGGTTCATAACTTTTTGTGACACATTGATTAGTGGGGTCCAAGGGTAATCTGGGGTCAGATGGATATTATAATGGAATTTCGTGACTTATCAGCCTTTTTCAGCTTTTTTGGGCATCCAATGTGAGTTTGAAAATCATCGACATAATAGATTAACATAGATATAATATTTCGAATAAAATGACACACGCAACTATATCAAATACCTAAATTACTATTAATTTAGGTCTTTGACTATATCAATGAAAGAAAAAAATTGCAGCGGGCCGCATATTATAAAATTATTTGTCGTTAGATACACTTCATAATATTTTCTTACTTGACGGCTAGCTTGGTTTGGTATTCCATTCTGGCAGTGAAACCGACACAAAATGCGTCTGTACGTCAAAGTTTTAAAAGGATCTGAGTGTGAAGTAACGGTATGTTGGTGTAATGATAAATCTAATTAGTTGATGATCGTCTTAAACGGGTCTTGTATTTCAATGAGAACTTTACATCAGGTCATTCCATAGACAGATAGATGTGGGGCAATCTGCTAGGAGATTTTTTAATTTCTGACCTTTATCTCCATCGCATTAGAAGTGGATACTCTAAGTCGAGATTGTTTGACTAGTCATTCCACTGCCCCCACATTGGGCAAACAGTTGTTTCAATTATCATTATGGGGGGACCCAGGGGGAATATACACATGCCTTTTTTTTTCAAAAATGTATATATCGACTCCATGAGAAAGCAGCATAATATTACATGGCTCCATGTAAACACTATTATATTGGGCCGGCCAAGTAAGTATCGGCCTAGTTTGTAATAGGGCCGAGTTGACCCTTTACCCAATATTTACATGCAAGTTTATTAGATCCCTGGAACCGTGCTCCTGTGCTTGAAACCAGACCAAAGTCTATTCCCCGGGATGCAGAGTCGACTGTCGATAAGGTTGTGATATTCCCACCTGGTGGGAAGACTTGTCTGTCTAATAACCCCCACCCCCTACCCCCTTGTAGATGATTGATATACATTCAAGTGTTCCCACCAATGGGTGTCTACACATATCTAGTCTAAAGACCGCTCTCCTTTCTTTTCCCACATAGTTATTGCCATATAAGGGGAGGCCATATTGACATAGCTAGCCTGTTACCTTCAAGCAGTTATCTACCCTTGCTTCAACTTAGTACATGTATAAAATTAAAAAGTAGCAGTATTACACATTAATTGAATTTTCTCCAACACTAAGCTTTCAACCTGGTTGTAAACACACTTGTGATCAACTATGTCTACTGATCGATTGATGAAAGAATTATATCTAGCATTTTGTAAGAATTATTCCCCTTTAAAAGTTTTCTGACTTTTCTGATTTTTACACAAAGTCAACATCTCAACTCAACTCAACTTGAGACAATCAAAGACATATGCACTCAAGAGTCGAAACACAGTTAATCATCATCTCAAGGAGAGTCCATACTAATGATAAGACTGGTAAGTCTGCAAACTACGTATGAGTTATCTGCTCTTGTTACTCACAGATGAGCTAGGGTACAATCATAATGAAGGACAAAGAAAGTCGAGCGTATGAGCTAGGGTACAATCATAATGAAGGACAAAGAAAGTCGAGCGTAGAGCTCTCCTAGGAGGTGCTCTTGTTACAGTATTAGCTGTTAATAACACAATTGTTACTATGGTTGTAGGTATCTTCTGGAGCAGAAGTGATTGATGTCAAATTACAACTTCAGAATCAAGTGTCCATTCCTGTTGATCAACAAAAACTCATCTATCAAGGAAAATCATTATGTGGTGAGATTATTTTGAATGCTGTAACTTTCTTCAAATAAATGGCCTGGTTTTGCTGTGTTCTACAATTACTGAAGCCATTGCGTTTACAAGTCCTTTTGTAACAAAAGTCAATTCATAGTAAAAGTTAATAAATAACACTTTCGCCACAATTCAAAGTTTTGGTCTCATATAGTACCCATTGAAATAAGCCTTCTTCACGTATATTAAGCAAGCTGTATTAATTATTAATATTAATTAATATTGATTGATGACGTCATGTTTGTAACTCGATATTTCTAGGAAAGAATGTAGTTTGACGTCAACCTATCTTGTTGTGGCAATGTGCTGTACATTTTGTAAATTGCCGAGTATTTGGGAAATAATGAATAAAGCAGTACTGTGTTGCTGAAAAAATGTAGGCACTCTTTCGAATGCGTTAAATACGTTTATAACTCCTGATAGGCACTCGTAATTTAATTACTACACATTCAAACTTGTGCCTCTATTTTATTACACGACTAAGCACAGCTATATATTCAGTATTTCTAAAATAATACTTGGTTTGAAATTCAAATGTTAGTATCAAGTTATGATTGTCAACACAAAATTCCAGATGTAAAAGTTCATTCCTGTTCCTAAATTTAACAGCAACATTCTTATAAAAGTTTATTTTACTATCAAGATTCTATTTCTTACAGATACCAAGTCATTGTCACATTATAAAATTTGTGATGGATCCAAATTGTTTCTATTGTTGAAGAAGCCTGGTGCTGGTATTACTCCTGCTACAACGTCTACGCCTTCACAAACGCCTATCAAGTCTCCTGATATGACACCTATGTCTGTAGATTCCCAGGTATTAAAGCTTCACACCTCAATTTATGGACCAATAATTCTACAATTAATTTGAAATCTAGAGTATCACAGGAGTGATGAATCATACCCCGCAGCACCGCCTTGACACAGGAATATAATTTAAGATTAAAGTCTAAACAACACATTTGATGGAAATCTGCTGCTATACAGATTGAAAAACCCCATGATTGAAGGCTAATGTGAAAATTGATGAAGAACAAAATAAATAACACACTATTACACATCATATGCATCAACTGTTTGAAATTTCATGACTTTGTACCAAGCAATTTTAAAATCCAGTAAGAAATGACAACGTTACAGAGCGGACACGATTTGCATGACTATATAACCTTTGACCTCTAAGTGTGACCTTGACCTTTGAGATAGGGACCTGGGTCTTGCGCATGACACACCATCTTGATGTGGTGAACATTTGTACCAAGCAATTTTAAAATCCAGTAAGAAATGACAAAGTTACAGAGCGGACACGATGCTAACATACTGACAGACCAACAGACCGACAGACCAACATGGTGACTCCAGTATACCCCCTTCAAACTTTGTTTGCGGGGGTATAATAACAAGGGATGTTTGTTAATCACATATGCCCCATGGCAGCCCAATATTCGAAAATGGTTAAGGTCACAGTGACCTACTGACCTCAAAATCAATAGGGGTCATCTGCTGTTAATGATTAACCTCCATGTAAAGTTCAGAGAGCCTAGGGCAAAGCTTTCTTGAGTTATTGAACAGAAAGCATGTAAGTGGAGGCATATAGCTTCGATGTCGTCCGTCTGTAGTATTTATGTAATGCAAATTTTGTGTGTTGAACTCCTAATAAACCGTTGGGCAGAATTTTTTCAAACTTTCACTGACTAACAACCTTGATGTGTAGTTGACCATAAAGGATGGAATTTTTGCTGTGGCAATTTTTACCGAGTTATGGCCTTTTATTACTTTTACTTTATACCCCATGGTGGCACCCGTGTTGATGGACACATTTCTAGTTATTATTTGCCATTATTTGTAGGATGAGCCTTTTACAGTAACAGATGATCCTACTGGGTTCTGGGAGAAACTCTCCTCCTTCTTAAAGAGACATTTTACAGAAAAAGATGCAGCTAAAGTTTTAAAAGAATTCAAAAAGGTAAGTTTTGTTAATCCGACTGTAAATAGATTACAGCTAATGTTTGTTATCCTTTGATTTTATAGTGTTAACAGTCCAATTGTTGATACTGCACGACGGTAAAATGGGTGATCACAATAGCTCACCTTGAACTTGAAGGGCTTACATTAGCTAAAAAAATACAAAGTTGAAGTCTATTTTCAGACTGACCTCCAAAACGATTCATTCAGCTGTCATTGATTCAACTTTGAATAAACAAGTAGTTAGGAATTGCAAGCAATACAAAAGTCCTCTACCTGGTTTTCAGGATTTTAATGTTTATGTTGCCAGATCTAGTTTTTCTTGACAGACTGATGGACAGCAAACAGTTAGTCCCTTCTTGTCGAAACTTGGTAGGGGACTAATTATTATTTTTGTACTTTTTCAGGATTATGACAGAGGCATCAAGAGTATGAGTCTGGATGATATAGAAAGCCTTGCATCTAAACAGTTACATACAACCAAAGGATATTTTCACCAGCAAAGAACTTGATCTGTATATTTATTAATAAACTTTCTGCTTTTTAAATTTTCCTGTATTATTTTTGGTGATAAAAGGATTTGTTATCAGTGTGTATCCGGTAGCAGGTATCCGCCAGGGTGCGTATTTTCCTGACGTCACAGGTCCATTCAAGGCATGGATTGATTTATGTTACATCAAGCTGGCAGAGACTGTGAAGCATTATTATATAGTGACAAAGAAACAATCGAAGGGATGTCACCCCTAGCCAACAGGTTCATTCCTTACGACCCCACCAAAGCCTTATCCTGAGTCCAAGGAGTGTCTAAAGAATTCTGTGGTGGGCGTATTTCTGTAGTTCTTGCTTTCATGGGACAGCCCTCACAGTTGAAAGATTTGTAGCATTTTTCTCCGCAATTGTTTGAAGAAAATATGGATATATGATGATTATATAATAACAATCTCAATTAAATCAGACCCATATTACACTTCACTACTTACACTGATACAGGATCTGATGACACTCTGTATAGGGTCATGTTGATGTGAACTTAACATCATCCAATCAAATCGCTACTTTCACAAATCTGAAAGTGCTGAGAATCTCCCTGCATTACTACCTAGTTTACAGTGAGGTGATGGTTTATACATAGAGTTTATACTTGACTGACTTTAGTACACATACAGGAGAATATGTACAAGAGAGTCCATTTGAATGGGACCTCTTATGTAGTGTAGTCAGATCTAACTAACAGCATAAAGGAATGGAGCATAATGTTAGGATCTGATTTTAATGAGATCGATATAAGACACAAGATAGCTGTATGTGGATGACATTTATTTATGAACATGAATATAAACGTGAAACAGTCAAATAGAGCTTGTTATTTATCTTATTTTCTTATACAGTAATTATGAAACAAAGGTTACATTGTAAAAGTAACTATGTGAAATTTTATTAGATTTGTTAATGCAAAACAGCCAAGTAAATGTCTCATTGCCGTCCATTGTTGTATTTCCAAGACTTGACTGTTATTCATCACATTAAACATGCTCAAAAACTACACTTAATGACTTTATGATACTCATTTAACAAAAAACCTCACTTCATGATACTCATTTAATAAAAAAACTCACTTTATGAAACTCATTTAATTAAAAAAACCCTCACTTTATGAGACTCATTTAACCACATAATCCAACATATTTGAATATTCTGTAAGTTGTTACCAAATAGCACTAGTAAAAAATTGGTTTTCTGCACCAATAAGTTATGAATGAGAAAATCATATATGTCTGAAATCATGAGAATTGTACATTTTGTATAACAGTCTCATATGTCTTTAATCACATCTTCCAATTCTTGTTTGCTAAATACATGGAATTTCTTCTCCACTGTTACTGTAGACATCTGTAATGATAAACACAAGATCTATGAGCATACTTTTATATCAAACAGAATTCTATGCTCCAGTCAATGTTATGCTCGCCATGAGGGGGGGAGGGAGGGGGTGACACAGGGGAATTAGACATTTTCGATTTTTTATGTCTAAATGCCCACCATGCAGACCATGCTTCCTGTCACAATCCCCCCCAATCCTGGGCGAGCATAATATTGACTGGTGGCTGGTGCATTACTCGGGTTGAATGCTATTTCTCATCAAGTTTTTCAGCTACTGTAAAATCATCTGGTTTCGATGGGATGAAATTTTGTGGTTTTGGTAAAACTGACCATTTCGATAGGCCATTGATTTGTGGATTTCGCATTTCTGGTAATAAATACAAGGGTCAAAATTGTTTTTCCCGGGATATGATTTCTCGGTTGACTGTGAAATCCACAGAGTTTAATCTTCCATGCAAAAAATAATGATTTTACAGTATATGCATCAAGCAATTGCCTTACCAGTTTTTCTAGGCTGTATGTGGAGGAAAATCAACATTGTATAGTCGATTCAATAAGTAATACTAATGAGGGAACTATCCCATTCGAAAGAAGAGCAGGGACTAGGTTAAAGTATACTAGGATATACCGTAAACTCGTTTATATACAGTAAACTTAGATAAACATAGTTTACTCGACAGACGACTCGATGTTGACAAACAATTCTCGTTTAATTTTGAAAGATTTGTAAATAATGCACTTTTAGGAAATAAATCCTGTACTTACTCCTGGGCCACAGTCATGGCTTATTAAACATGACATCGGTTGCACAAATGCTTGGTACCAAAGGGCTTTGCTATATGAAGAACTGGGCCTGCTTGTTACTTTATTTATTAATGACATAATCAACTTACCTCGACATTTGTTGAGTTCAATTTTTCTTCCATGACTTGTTTAAGAATTGTGAGAGCACTTTTACATGCTTCTTTCAGCGTCATTGACTGCAAAGGAACAATAAATATTGGAAACAGCAGGCAAGTAAACTGCTAGGTACGGTTCAATTTCTATGTTTTAGTGCATGAAGAATTATAAACATTTTTTTGTTTCAGATTCAAAATAATGATAATTCCATTAGAATGTACATTGTACTAGAAAACTTCTGTCTTTCGGGTACTGGCCATCTTCATCAAATTGAAGGTAACTGCCAGGGTGTGGATGGGGCACATCGATACCGATAAGAAATGGGAACAATTATTTATGGTGAAATTAAAAACAATTCTGTATTTTGTATAAATGAATGTAGATAAGGAAACAGCATACCTTGTGATAAACATCTTGTAAAGCTTGTTGTGCACCTTCTGATCCTGATCCAATAGCTTTAGCCTCGTATCTGATAAATGTACCAGATGGGTCCATATGATACCTGTAGTATACAACATGGCAGTAGAAATAATGCAAACTTCAAATAATAGATTACAAGCTTGAAGGAAATGGAAATATTCTTTTCTACCAAATATCACAGACCACACACTACAACCCCCATCAGATCTGTCTAACTCATATTCAGAGTACCAGCTTGACTCCCATGGACTATCTAGCAGTTGTGAAGAATTAAGACATCCAACAAATGGGAGCAAGTTTATTAAAGGACAAATTCAAGAGCTATCATTTGAGCAAAATCTCAATTCAATCTGAGATTTCTACTGGAGATGGTTTCGGTGATTGGGGCCAGAATTTATAGCTGCCCTTCGTTGGCCAAGAAAATTATAATATACAAATCTTATCACTTTAATTAGTAGTTACATTGAGTCAAACACAATTCAACTTGTTTGAATAAAGGTACACGTAAACATGCAAGATACTGAAAATCATTAATTTTCATGGGGGATTAAATTTTGTGGATTTCATGGTTCCCCTTCAAACATGAAATAAAATCCCATCGAACATTAATTTTGACCCTTGTATTTATTACCTGAGATTCAAAATCCCATTGAAATTGTCTTTTTTATCAAAACCACAAAGTTTTGTCCCATGAAACTTAAATGATTTTACAGTAAGTGAAGTTAAAATTAACCAAATGGAAACTTACAATTGTGGTCCGCCTTTATCAATACCAGCAAATAATAAAGCCACACCGAAGGGTCGACTCTGAAAATATACAAAGTTATGTAGAGAGCGATATATCAGTACTAATCAACAAACACATTCATTACTTATTACTCTCGTCCAACGTTCATTTCATTAAAAAAATATGCAAGTCAACAGAGGTTGCCACAAACTATGTTTGGTCACTGGTCCGACAGTGAATAAGCCTTAAATTTGTAAAGAAAACAGCTACTGGTCCTTTATGATTTTCACTGGTCTAAGATTTTCTTTGGCCCCAGGCCAGGAGACCTCTGTTATTGTCAAGCTCTGGTCAATACTGGTGCTTAAACAAACACCTAGCATCCAGAAACATGTCAATTCAAATGAAAGGTTTTACAGAACCTGATTTTGACTATCTGAGATACTAGAATCTTCTTCAAGTTTCATTGATGGTTGCTGAGAACTAGCAACAACAAGAATACATGATCCACGACGGATAAGTTGCTGAAAACTAGCACCGTCAGGATTACATGATTCGAGACGGATACACCACTATATGACTTACAGCTCTACAAAGCAGAGGGCTAAATGTTCTTCCTTCAGGAAGCAATATATAATGAATTGTAAGAATGTTTGGAGTCATTAATTCATGGATTTTGATCAATAGAGACCAAACTTTAAATACAAAATAAACTAGAAATGTGTCCAAAAACTGTCCATGGGACACAGAAGCCCCAATCAGGATAAATAGTTAAATGTAACAAAAGGCCCTAACTCAGGTTAAATTTGACCCAGCAAAAAGTCTGAAAGTTTAAAGAAATTCGGCCCCAACGGTTTGCGATGTGTTCAACACACAAGATTTGCGTTATATACAAAGGGACAGACAGGGGGACGGACAGCACAAATGCTAAATGCCAAGTATTTTTAAATAAATGAGGGGGCAGGGGGCACAACATAATCAGGCCTCGACAAATTTTTCAAAAGCCACTCGTCCTGCCGGACGAGCGGTGCCAAAAAACCACTCGTCCAGCAGCAAAATCAACTCGTCCGTATTTTTCAGTCAAAGAAAAATCTGGAAATCTGTTTTTGAACGATGTGATTCTCGTCTCCAACTGTCAATACTAGAAATGTGTGCCCTCGGGCAAATTATGTCGAGCCTCGGCGCACATTGAAAAAATGCACTGACTTAAAAGTTACATCTTATGCCAGCATGCATAATGCCAGCATGCATAAAGAATAAATAATACCTACTAACTTCAATTTGACCTTTGACCTCTAACTTGACCTTGACCTTAGAGAAAAGAACCAGGGGTTGCTCATGACACTCCAATTAATAGAGGTTGACATCCATGGCAATTTCAAGCAAGATTGGTCAATGCATGACAAAATTATGGTCCAGACAAGCTTCTTTGGAAATTTCACCTGCAACTGTGACCTTGACCTTTGATATAGGAACCTGAGGGTTGAGCATGACACTCCAGCTTATGGGGGTGAATATTCATGGCAAATGTAAGACAGATTGGCAAATGCATGACAAAGTTATGGTCTGGACAAGCTTAAATTTGACCGTCAACTGTCACCTTGACCTTGAGATATGAACCTCTGGGTCTGTCATGAACCTCTGTCTCATGAAGGTGAACATTCATGCCAAATATAAAAAAGATTGGTCAATGCATGAGTGAGATACAGCCCGGACAAGGCCTATAATGGTAATGTTTGAAGTTTGACCTCTGAGTGTGACCTTGACCATTGAGCTAGAGACCTGTATCTTACGCACTGCACACCGCCTCATGGTGTAAAACAAATTTGCCATGTTATTTAAAAATGTGTCAATGTATGAGTGAGATACAGCCCGGACAAGGTCTATAATGGTCATTGTTGATGCTTGACTTCTAAGTGTGACCTTGACCTTTGAGCTACAGACCTGCATCTTGCGCACTGCACATCGCCTCATGGTGTTTAACAATTATGCCAAGTTATTTAAAATAAAAAAATCACCAAACAAATGAAGAACATATGGTCCGGACAAGCAGTATTATGCCCATTTTGGACCTTTGACCATCAAGAGTGACCTTGACCTTCAAGCTAGGGGTACTGGTCTTGGACGCGACACGCCGCCTCAACACAGGGAACATTTGTGCCAATGTATTACAAAATCACCCAACAAATGAAGAACATATGGTCCGGACAAAATCGGACGGACGGACACACATACACTGAACAGCCATTGTGACAACTATATCGAGCTCACCGCCAGCGGGCTCGACAAAAATTGTGAAAATACAAATAAGTTCCGCATTTCTGCTCCTTTCTCCATTCTGAAGCAGACAACTTTTGATCAGCTTGATTGGTAAATACACGAACTTTATTCTTCACGTGATGACCACTATGTTGGCATCAAATTTTGTCCTTAATTACGCAAACCGATGGAAGGAGTTTGTTTGTTAATCCATACATTCATACATAATATTCATTTTGCGCACTGTGACGAACCAAAAACGTCGCTTTAACGCTAAAAAATTATGTTTAGATCGATTAAACTAGGAACAGTGTCATTCATTATTCGAGCATAACCGGGGAATTCCCGTGACGTCACAGTGAACTCATGTTTTGATTCTTCCAACTTTCGTTTTTGACTGACAGATGATCTGGCGTTTGTATCGAATACGAGATGGTTTTTTTATCAAATTATGTTGTTTAATGCGCGATTAATTATTGAAACTTTATTGTTTTCTGCCAGAAATTGTGCTCGTCCTGCAGGACGAGCGTTGCTGGATGTTGACTCGTCCGATGTGAATTTCTACTCGTAATTACGAGCGGACGAGTGGATTTGTCGAGCCCTGATAATAAATTCACCACATAAGAATGATTGTACATTACATACCATAACTGCTTGTTCAGAATCGTCGTCACCAAATGCTAGAGCTAGATTACTGACAGCTTGTGTAACACTCTCTACAGACATCTTCTCATTGTATGTAAACCAATGGTTCTGTAAGTGAATAGAAAATCACTGATTGTAAGGGAAAGAAGTAAGGTGGGAACATTTTCTGGCTAATTGAACATACTTGCAGGCTATTTTTTGTCATTTTCTTCTTTGTCACTTTTTTTGAAAATTAGCTGGCTACAGGAAAACAGTTCTACCACCCTGTGATTAGGAAGAATGTTTCCAACATGAATAACGATAATGCTCATACAATTCCGGAATAAACAGGATTTGCTAAATAAGAAAGAATGTACTGCATTACAAAGCATGTACTGCATTAGTAAAGCATGTAAATTTCTGCAGGCAGTAAAAGCATTATGCCTCAGTAGGATGAATTTCAAACTCACTACTGATAGCAAACATCCATGGTTATTATCTAAGGCAAATTTCGTGTACAAACTTTGTTCAGTATGGTAGTTATAGTTGATTTTTAAAAGATATATTATTTGGGTATAAAGCGATTACCCAACTATTTTTCAGACAAACAAGGTGGTTTATTCACCTAACCCGTTTTTACTTGACAGTTTTCTAACCAGTACAAACTTGAACCAACAACTTCTCCACGTGTGTAAGAAAATCAACATTGATCATGTGTTATTATCATGGAAGTATATGGACTGGTCGCTATCACAAATTGAACTCAGATTGCCTAATTACAATTCCAGTTCACTTACCACTGTACAGTAATTTAATTTGTATTAATTCAGTTTGCACTATTTGAATATTTCTAATTATTTAACAGGGGTTCATATGTTATCACTAACCTGCGCTTCTACTCTTGCCCGATCCACCAATGTTCTGGAATCCGCAATTAATCCACTCATGGCACAACCTGTACAATAAACAAATAAACTAGAAAAGAAATCACATGCATTTGCGACTTTTGTACCGGTATATAATAGAAGGAATATTATTTTTCTCACTGCAGTTGTATTGACATGCCAAACAAAATGACCTCTAGCGTTTCCAAAACATCTTTATCATTTGGTTGTAAAAGTCCTCTAGTAAAATACTAAATGCAAATTGGATGATGTAGATAGCTTAAAGTAATACTTATGTGACAGTGTTACACTGTATCAATTCTGGCTAAAATTGCTTTTGACTACTCGTCGAGACTCAGTATTCTGGAGTTATCCATAGAACTTTGCATTAATAGTAAATGCCAAACTCTATTTGCCAGTCAGCTTTCTGCATATGTACACCTCCACCCAGATTTGAACCCAGGTCGCTGGATTAGGCGACAATTGTGCTAACCACTGACCTACAGAGGACAATACATACCGATATGCTCATCCACTTCAAGAATTTTTTCAATACTTGAAGGTTCAATCAATGGGGAGGTAACTCGTTTTTCCACAGCTAAAACAACGCCTTCATTTGTCTGGATGCCAATGGCGGTAGATCCAAGCTATAAAATATTAATTATTTTTAAAGTTACATAATGACTATTCTACAGTGGCACAGAAGGGACATGGTCGATATATATTAAGTTGGGGGAACAAGATATTATAATATCACATTATCAGTGAAATATTTTATACGAGATAATTTTGGAGCAATATTTTTTAACAAGTTGGGGGAACAAGATAATTTTGGAGATTTTTTTAGTTTGTTGGGGGGACTTCTTAATTTTGAAAATGTATTTTTTCTATCTTTAGGCCACAACTTTGTATGCTGTTCCCATAGATATGTATTAGAACGGATAGGCAACTCCATTAATAGATTTTTATCTGCCGAACGGCCAAACGCCCATAATGCAATGCGCGCACTCGGCCTTTTCCGTTAATCATCGTTTTTTTTTTGGTATTCGGTACACTGTAAGTCGATAATATGGCGATGATCAGTAACATAAAATGTTTAGGGCTGCCTCGAAAAAACTTGTCTTATCATTAATAATTTATCGATTTTCAAAATTAAAACAATATGAAGAAGATACACAATGCGTGTTTCATGCAATATACAATGCAATTTAAGTCAGAGTTACAATTTCGTGTGATTTGGAGCAAGAAACGAGAGACACGGTGGAAAATGGTGGAGGCTTCGTCGTTACAATTTAGTCTACGAAATAGCTTTTAAAAGAATCATCAGGACTAACTTTATAATATTTTACGAAAGATGTTTCAAGTAAATTACCAAATAAGATTTTAATATTTTTCAATCTGATGATAGGAATTTGTCATAGTTTGAACTGAATTGTTTTCTCGCTTCGATATTCCCGCGAAACCGTTGTGTATTCAAACTCCATTTCTGGACATATAGCCAATATAATCGATGAAATATACATACACACTAATCAAGGTATGTTTATTCTTAGTAAAATTTTCTCGATCGATTTTGAAATGTTGATTGGATTGGCAGATTTATTTCTGCAAATTTCTTGCAAAACAATACTTATATCAAAGATGGCGGATCGATGAATCTCGCCACTAAAACTCTATGATCTCGCCAAATATCGCGACAAACGTGAACCCGCGAGACTTATGGTCGATTTCTACTGATTTCAACTGGGTCACGTGGTAGAGTTACCTATCTCAATATCTGTACTAAATACATATCTGTGGCTGTTCCCTAAAGATACAGCATAGCTAAGTTGTGGGAACAATATAACTAAGTTGTGGCCACAAGTTAATAAAATTAAATTATTAAATATATTTTCAAGATAACTGGTTAGTTGGAAATAGGTTTTATTCTGTACTGTCAATATGGAGAACGTCCAAATATCTGTGTAAGTATGCGTTGCCTATGCCCCAGACGGTTGCATCCACATCCCGCACCCAGTGGATAGGCTTGGAATTATACTTTTGCATTGTCAAAACCCTGCAATATGCCCATGCCCTGCGGGTGACAGCTTATGGGTAAAACCTCTTGGTATAATTTTCCCGGACCCTGACAACGGGGTCTTGGTTTGTAGAAAAAATACGCAACATTTCCCCAGCAGTGCATCCAGGGGAAGCTGGAAGAAGGCCTCAGCTGGAATGTTGACGAGTCCATGGGTGATTCTGTGACTACGCCACTAGAACCCTGTGTACTTTTGCTATATTTTCAAGTAAATATTTACCTTAATAGCTTCAATAGCATACTCTACTTGAAACAATCTTCCCTCAGGAGAAAATGTGTTCACACCTCTATCATACTCAGATCTTGTAAGAAACATGATTGGTCCTGAAAAAAGGGAAACCAAAAAGTTGCAAAACAAATTGTGTAGCAAATCCTTTTTCAAGAGGTTAGACAAAAATCCTTAGCAACAATAGTAATTCAAAATTCTTTCGTTTATTCCACAGGAAAATTAACACGGGACAAACGATGTAATTATCAAAAATAGCGTTATTTTGCTTAATTTCTTCTGCTTAATCATCGTCACCCCACCCACTTCTCCATCAATGTAAAACAGATTCAAGCGTTAATTCATCAAAGATTGATGCATTGGTCGCCTTAAACACAACTTGAATTGTTTAAATAAGAACTTCTAATGTCAAGAATAATACTGAACACAGATTTATTACACAGAAGATAAATTTATACGAACTTACCGGCGTTTGTTTAGCTACGCGAAAACACAATACAATTCTGGATTGAAAATTCTCAACGAATGATTAAATATTGTAATCGTTGTCGTCTCGAAAAAAACTTTTTTAGGGTTGGATGGATGGATTGATGTGCAAGGATTATTTCATAACTCATATTTCGGTTTCAGTTTCTTTTTGGAATGGCACGATTTAAGTTCATGAAGAAAATATTGAGAAGGAGACAGATTGACAAACACCATGGTTTTAAATATCCTTTCATCGAGTCCTTGGCTTTTTAGCATTGGACCGATATTCTAACTTCACCGACTTGCTTGCTTGTATCTCTTTTTACTTTTTTATCAACTCAACTCACATATTCACTGTGCTGACTGCACCTGCATGTAATCAATACCCACAAGGGGGTGTCGCAGTATTACAAAATAGATGGATAAAAATGTGAATTATTAAAATGTTTGCTTCCTCATCCTGTATGCACCAGTCATTGTTATGCCCGCCCAGGGGGAATTAAACAGATGGCTCTGAAATTTGACTTCAGTCCAATTCCAACAGATGATTACATGGGCCATCCTGGGGATTTTGACAGTTACTCGTCTCCGGCGAGGGGATTTAGACAAAAAAATGTTTTATTCCCCTGGGGTGCCCGCCGGCAGTTTTCTTGGACTGTATCCTGATAAGCGACTGCCAGTGCTGTTTTGTTCAACAAGTCGCTTCTGTAGCACTTTGCTGTGCAACAGTCTGCTTTCCTCATCGATTGCACAAACGATTTTCTTTATCCACCACTTAACACTTATTATTTGAAGCTAGCCGTTTCCTAGCAAAGGGCTATCAAGCCCTAAGTAGTGCTAAATAGTAGTTAAACAGGCTCCACATTCCATATTGTTAACTAACAAACTGCACTTGCTTTTGCTTCAAATACAATTATTCGCAATGCTTTTAATACCGGAAGACAATTTGTTTTCTATACAATAACATGTTCAAACTGAGATCATGGAATGTGTATATCTGAGTAATCCAAGAATCAGACACCGGAATCCAGAATACTGAAAAATCACTAATTTTCATGGGATTAAATTTCTCGGATTTCATGGTTCACCTACCACAAAATCAAGTCCCATCGTACAATAATTTTATCCCTGGCATTCATTAACTGAAATGAAAAATTCATGAATTAACGTCCCATCGAAATGGTCTTTTTTATCAAAACCACAACATTTTGTCCCATCAAAATTAAAATATTTTACAATAACCACCATCCATGCTCAAGTAACCACAACAATATAAACAACACAAAACAGATAAATATTTAAGCTTTTATTTTTACATTCTGATGTCAACGAGTACAAAATTTAAATCATTACTTCAACACACAAAATATATCACTGCAACAAATCCCTGGCTTAGAATGAGACTCGTTCATATTTATAATCTGCATTACAAGGCACTTCTTCGGAGCCTATTTTCATGAAAATCAGAACTTGTCATGTTCACCAAGCTGAAGTCCAAAAAGGTGGGTTTTCAATACGTAGATAGTAGTTTTCAGACAGTTTTTTCTTGTTTTCTCAAAATATCGATTTTGTACTTACTCATTCTAAACCAGGGAAACGTTCTATATAAAGATAAACATCAGTTTTAAACACCAAAACAAATCACATGATTCTATTATGATGCTCTTGGACCCACTAATTATATTACAGCATGCAACCAGATTTATGAATAAACCATGCATTTTGTAAGAAATTCAATGAAACAGTTACCGCAGTTCATGCATACAGATGTTGTTACGGACCGATATACATGTACATTTCCCTGCTCATGAATTCAGAATATCCCAACATATAAACTATCTACTATAAACCAACATATTGCACACATTTTTTATACATTATATACATAACACTCATAAAAAAATTAACAAAATAAGCACCTTTATGTTTTTTTATTATTCCAGGAAAATCTTACACAGTAGGAATGCACCAGACCTAAGGAACTACCAAAGTAAAGGCTTTATGAAATTAAAGGGATAACAAAAATATGGGCACCACAAAAACAAAAGGACAACCTAATCAAGGGGACTACAAAACTATGGGGACTACCGAAATAAGGGGACTTTCAAGTTTCAACAAATAGGAATAGGAAAAACCAAAAGAAGAGGACTTCCAAAACTGTTATTGCTTTCTAACTCACTATCATGGTAGTTTTGATTGGTTGGAATAACTGCTTTCTATCGCCTAGAAAAACTTTCCTGAAATAATCTTAGTGAAATCGTTACATTTATGAGTGCAGGTACCTTATTTACCAATTTTGTAATACTGAAACTCTGACTTAGAATTGACTACATTTATAATCACTGCCATTTCTATGCAATTACCGAGTATATTTACCATGTGAAATTTTATCTGATTATTTGTTGTAACCCACTGAACATGTATACCCATTTATATCAAAATCAGTTTATTTATAACAACATGAGAGCGAATAGAACATTTAGCATTATAAAGTCTTAAGTTCGAGTTTTAGGCTTACAACATCAGTGAAGAAGACTCCAGCTGCTAAATAATAACTTGAGATTTTCTGGAGAAATAGAATCTACATCTCACTATATATATAGTATAGTGGAACACAAAAGTTACAAGTGTAAGATTATTTTCTTCAAGTTTTTGACCTCGACTAAATCTAAAGAGTGAAGAGTGTGAAGAAATACTTTATCCTTCATGGTGATGCTTTATTACCAGTATTGCAGTAATTCCTAATACAAACATGAGACACTAGGGATAAAATAAACATTGTTACTGTTTACAAAATAAAATTAATGCTGCATGTTCTAAAACTCTCTAGGTTCCAAAGTTAATTTGGTGTACACCATCATCAGGATTCAGGCCCAGATTTCCTAAACATCTAAATCTGAGCTAAATCTCATCTCAAATTTTGCCATGTGTCATTTTCATCATTTCATTTCGAATCTGGGCTCAAAATTTGAATCACAAAACAGAAACAGTACTATTTTTCGTTTATTAGAGTTTGAACTTAAAGATTTATCCTAAATTCAGACACTGATTTGAGCAAATTCTCAATTTGAGATGAGATTTTTACTTGAGATGTTTTGGAAGATTGGGCCCTGAATATTGCACATTAGACTCAGTACAGCAAGCATCAATGGATCTAAGATTGTACATTCTTCCAGTATAAATACTTTTCAAATACCGCAAGTCCAGAACAGTACCTTCCATTTTAATTTACTTTCATAAGATCCACAAGTCATTCAGAAAGTAATGAGTTCTCAGAAAATTAGGTTAGGTCCAAGACTGCATGGCAATCGCCTAGCTCACTCAACAATGGTTTAGCTAAAACCTCTTCAGGATAAACTTAGAACCAAGCCAGAAGGCATAGCAGGCTGTAATTTTAGTTACCAAGCCAACATGGCAATGGTTTATAGTTCACTCAACCATGGTCCGCATCAAAGCCCCGAGGGTAAAACTCATCAGGTAGTTTTGCTGGCATTTCATCTTTTTCTGATTTCTTTTTCTTCTCTTCTTCTGTTTCTATGACACCGAGTAAGTTGGAGAAACTGTTTGATGTTTCTGACAGGAAAGCTGGACTAGTCAAACCACCATGAATCTTCTGACAATCACCCTATAAAAACATACAAGATTTCAAGATTTTTCAAGATTTATTCACCGTATCAACATTGAAGTTTGAAATCAATTTTGCGGATTTTTGTTGGGCGACAATAGGCGAGATATCCCAAATATGTCCGAGAGGTAGATTCATATAGTGTATAGAGCAACCAGGTACATGAATTATGTTTATTTTTGCCAAAAGGGAAGAACTTGTAAAAAGTCTTCCTGCAACACAATAAGAACACTATTTAACATATATTAATAAATATGGCTTAGTGGATAATTATCCATGAAATTAAGTCCCCACAAAATGGTTTTTTCACCAAAACCACAAAATTTTGTTCCACTGATACTTAAAGATTTCACACTATTCTAACATTTGGAATCGGCAAATATTTAACCATCTGAACTTCAACTATTCCAGATTAATAATTTAATAGAAATTTGGCCTAATAGAATTTTCTGATTCTACAGTATTAATAAATGAAAGCCCTACATTTTCACATTAGCTTCACTTGTCAAAAACACAATGCAACTGTAAACAGGCATGCTACTATTGTTACTTACCAATTTGATTTCCTTCTTTTGCAATGTTAGACAATATGGTTTGAACTCACTAGCTGTTTGCATACATTTAAAGGGTTTACCACTGGCCTGTAAATCTTTACTGTACACTGGATATGAGAATCGTTCCTGAAATAGATGGTAGTAAAACATGTATTTGTAAAGTAGTACTACGCTGCCTCAAATAAGTTTTGCCTTACTGCCATAGAAACATGCAACAGTTGCTTCTATTCCAGCCCCAGGCCAATTAAACATTTTTACATTTGTTGACCCTGGAGATGTCTAATTTCGATTCGGGACACATAATCTCATAGTAATTCCTGGGTCTTTGAACCGGACCAAAGTATATTCAAGGGGGACTCGGGGTCGATAAGGTTGTCAAATTCCCGTCTGTTGGGAAGATGGGTCTGTCTTATTCCCCTTGTATCCCCACTGCCCCCCCCCCCGGCAGGCATACTATTGACTGGTGCAATACATATACACTGCATGGGTCAAACTTCATAATTTTAAAATACTGAAACAGATCTGACGGTTTTCACACACCAAAATTACAAAGCGCATTTATTTCTCAAAATACTGAAATCAGAATAAATTCTGAACACTTTCATGCATGCACATAAAAACAATATCGGGAAAATAATAATTGGATGAGTACCCCAGCACGCTGTATCACACGCATCAAGGTTGCTGACATCTGTAGCGCATTCTGAGCCCTTGTCACGGCAACATACAACAAGTTCTCCTCGTCTGATTCTTGTGTACCAGGTAGATGTACAGCAGAATCTGAAACAGGCAGATATTGAGAGTGTAGGACAGTAAATAGTATTTAATTGATCTTTTTCAGGATTACTACGCCTTGGAGAAGGACTAGAAATGTATGTGCTTCGGCCGAATCACCCGTTATCTATCCAAAAATAACGTGGTGTATGTGTTTGGTTTGAAATAGCATGAAAACGAAACTATCACCGTACCATTTTCTGTGACTAATTTTGGAGGACAGTGTATGTATTATACTGTATGGAAACGACCACAGTTAAGCCTTTGGAAAGTCAGTGCGACACAGACAGATGTAAAATGGATTCATTTTGCATAGAAATGATAGGAAGAAAATTTACTGGTGTGACACTCTGTACCTTGTAAAGGCTGAACATGATTCACATCATACGCAGGTAGATCAAGTCTAACAAGCACGTTGCCAGTCTGGTCACCGAGGAAATCATCAGTAACTCGTACAGTACTAAACTCCAATCCTTTAGCTTTGTGTGCAGTACTGAACACATAATCTGACAAGAAAAAAACGGTATACAGTGAGTCAGTTAGGTTAACTAACAAAGATCAATTCTTTGACCAACCAATCTTCTATCAACATAAAACATGGGGTTCTAACTGAGGCATAATTGCCAATCCTGATCCCAATCTCCCGAAGCATCTCAAGAAGAAAGCTCATCTTAAATTGAGATTTTTCTAAAATCAAGAGTCTGAGGTTCAAGCTCTTTAAATTTTCTGTATAAAAACCTAACAATGGTGCTTTATGTTTCGTGATGCAAATTTTGAGTCCAGTCTCCCAATGAAATTATCTAATGACACATGACTAAAACTTGAGATCAGATTGAGAGGTTTAGGGAGATTGGGCCCTGAAAAAAGTCAAATACCTGTTTCAATAGTTACCAGTACACCCTTCAACACTAAAACTATGTTCAAACAGTATTTTATTGCTAAAATTCAGCTGATGAACATCGAAATGACCATAACATAAGGTGACTTCCCTTGATGTGTTGTTAAGTGCATCTCCCCTCATTACACATTAATGGAAGATAATAGCTGAAATATCACATTATTACATTGTCCAAAGTATACCATAAATAAAATTTAATGATCATTTAATGCTGAAATGTTTGTCTCAGACAAGGGGCCTTAACTCCAGTAAAAATTTAGTTCCAAGTTTTGTCCCACTTAAATTTTTTTGTCTTGGTGATGTACTGCTGATTAAAATAAATAAGCTTCAGGAATCATTAGGAACAGGGATATCACAAATTTTCTAATGACTACCCTGAGGCTTCCCCTTGACCATGAGAACCCTTTTCCCGATGCCTTTCAAAGCTCATTAATTAAATTGGGAAAACATTGCGGATGCAAAAAATCTCAGTAGGACCAAGGCATTATTGGAATCAAGTTAAACAAAATATCAAAGAAGCACTCACCAGCCTGCCTTGTGTCCCGTACACATTTACTTTCTATCTTGGATAAATGCTGAGGGAGGTTATGATTATATGCTTTCACTATCTTAAGTTTACCCAGTAACTCATTGTCCATGGATTTGGTAGCAAAATTATCAAGATCAGCAAATGTGTCGAAAATCTTGATAAAATTGTGCTTGATTACCAAATTTTCTGCAATATAAAGGTGAAAAAAATAGTTTACCCAATACTTTTTTATAATTTGGAGATGCTCTTTTAGCTCAATATTTCCTACCCATCTGTAACATGAGCTGTCACTAGAAATAGTACTGGACAATAGCAGATACTTGTCAGTATATTTTAGTTCTTTTAATTTTGTGGTTCAGAGCACCCACAAATTCATGAAATAAAATCCCACTCAAATATTAATGATTTTACAGTAATTATATATTCAAATGTACAAACCTTTTTCTCGTTCATGTTTACTCAACGTAAGTGAATACATATCCATCAGCATTGGAAATCCAAAGTTTGCAGTTCCCTTAAAGAAAGTCACAAAACAATACTAGTAATTTTTCATAAAAAACTTATAAGGCACAACAGTTTTATCACTTTATCACTTATAAGAAGGAGAGCAGCAATTTCTTTTATTATTTTCCTAACCTGATAAACTTAGGAGTTTTCTTGATTATCATTTTTTATTCTAGTAGTATGACATACTTTTAAAAGATATTGAGAAACAAGGAAAGTGGACAAGCCTTGTCTCTTGATAAATGTCGACCCCCCCCCCCCGCCTAGGTGAAATCCCACCAGGTGGAGTCGAAATTTCAAGGATATCTTATCCACTTAGTTATACACTATAGAATTATTAATATTAATGGGGATTTAATTTCATGGTTGAGATCATCCACGAAATTAAATAATTAAATCTCCTTCAAATATTAATAATATTACAGCATATCCATGGAGTATTGAATATGATTCAAGTAAAGTAACTAAAATGACAAAAAAATGGATGTTTATTCCTTTTATAAAGAATCAATGTCATACACTAGATATTAACCAATTATAGCAGCATAATTTATTCTTAACATCACTTACCCCAACAAAAGCAACTTTGCACTGTTCGTTTGAGTAACAACATTTTTTGACAGCCTCATTAAACACTGTGAAATTACTTCTTGAAATGATGGCAAGTTGGCCTATCACACTCCCATCAACAGTACCTGTAACAGTTTAAATAATAGCAACATTAAATCCTTGTTGTTTTTTTAAAATAATGCCGAGCATAGCCTTTATTTGCCATTCAGCTCTCTGCTGAAACAAGGCAGGCATGTGAGAGCCTCCATCTTGAACTTTGGTTGTCGGATTTAGTGGTTAACACAAAATGCAAGGGGGGGGGGGGGGTAGGAACACAAATTGATTAAGTTCATTGAGAATAAACAAGCCAATGAAGTTAAATACATCACCTGCAAAATGGATTAAGGGCTTAAGGCTAAGATTTTCCAACACTGTGGATAGGTTAAAAGCACTGTAAGTTTAGGTCAGTAACATGTGGGACTAGATTTGTGAATGAAAATTGACAGATTTTGAAGATTTTTTCCCAGGGAAAATGGCATCAAACATGACACACTGCTTGATTTCAAGAAATGAAGGTGCTATAAATCTGGAGATACTTATTTTATATGGATAATATTAATGGCAAGTCTAAAACTTTAGAATAGAATAGGTTATCCTAACCACAGGTTACTGTATCATAGATAATTTTAGGCTTTATCAATGATACAGTTACCGGTACCTCTGATCCAAACCACATAATAATTAAGATTTTATTTATAATAAGTACTAAGCCTTACTCTTTTTTCCACTCCCAACTAACGTCTTCTTCCTTTCTTTCTTTGACACTTCCAGACATGACATTGCTACTTGTGCTATTTCTGGTCCAAATCTGAATGACTGAAAATCAAATAATATTACCGGTAAACTGGAACATGTAAATCTAATAAATCTCCAAGAAAACAGGACACTGAGTAGGTGAATCAGCTACCATACATAACTGGAACAGTGTTGGTAATCTGCTGTTGCTGACCAACCTCAATGTAATGTTTGAATATTCAATGGCAAAGCATTCTTGAGTTATTAAACGGGAAACCATTTGGTCTACCGACCGAAAGACAGACCGACACACATGAGCATAGCAATATACTCCCTCATCAAAGATGGGGGCATAATAAACTTGCATAGAGAGACTAATTATAATAATAAGTTTACCTGGGTGAGATAGAACACAGTGTCAGCATGTATCCTATTCATGGCATTAACAGCACCACGGAATGAATAGATCTGTTGATGTGTGGAATAATAAGCTTACCTGAGTGAGATAGAACACAGTGTCAGCATGTATCCTATCCATGGCGTTAACAGCACCACGGAATGAATAGATCTGTTGATGTGTGGAATAATAAGCTTACCTGAGTGAGATAGAACACAGTGTCTGCATGTATCCTATCCATGGCGTTAACAGCACCACGGAATGAATAGATCTGTTGATGTGGATCACCTACCAGGATTTTACCTTGTCGTTGTTGTAGTAAGATGTCAGTTATAGCTGAAATAAAAGAAATAGTTGTATAGCTTGGCCAATTTAACACAAGCCTGACCTATTGATAAGCATAATTTAACAGTCGATATATTGTCTACGTTTTTGTACGTTTTCATAATCGTTGAGTATCATGGAGACGCTCAAGATGTAATACAAACACAAATCTCAAATACTGATATTGCATGATTTGCTTGTGGAATTTGATATATTCATTTTTTAAAGCAAGAACCTTGGAATATATTCTTGCATAAAGGTCAGGTTCAGGTCAAAATAGTCAAGCTGTACAATATGTTAACTGTCTTCAATGAAACTAGAAATGTGTTGGAAAGGTGCCCCCCATTGGGGTATATAGTAAAAGTAAGAAAGGGTCATTAACTCCAGTAATAATCCCTGCAGCAAAAATTCCATCCTTTACAGTAAACATCAAGGTTGTTTATCATGAAAGTTTGAAGAAATTCCGCCATAAGGTTTTTGAGGAGTTCAACAAACAAGCTTTGCGTTACATACAGACTTATGTATGGACGGACATATGCCCCCCCCCCACACACATATAAATGAGCATAACAAAAACTTGTGCAACATGTCATGCCCACCTCTGTTGACGAACATTGCCATAACATTGACCTCACTCTGACCAATTGAAATAAGTCAGCTTTCAATAAATGATTATTCTCAGATTTAGAATCACTAGCTTAATCAGTCAGGGGCAATAATTCTGTAAAAATGTTGGGATAGTGTGACATGGAGATAACAATTTATAATGGTAAACAAGAATGCCAAGTTTGAAAGCAATGCCTAGATAGGCTTCGAAAATATTGTTTCAAAAACTTTTAATTCGACAAACCTTGGGTGAGATTAAACATGAAACTTTAAATGCAGATAAAATATTTAGCGTTACCTGGAGTGAGATCCTGTGCCTCATCTATTAGTATACAGTCATAGTTATATAACTTTGGTTTAGATAATTGATATAACTTGAGATAGCCATCATGTGACATATGGATCTTCTTATCATTGTAATTCTTCATTCTTCCCCAAATCTGCTTGGCATCCTCAACATACAACTGCCAAAAAATACAGGAAAGAATAAGAAATTGCAAGCAAAACTGAAGTCCCGAACTGTTTTCAATGTTTCTGTTGCCATGGCAACCACAATTTTGTCCAAATAATTAAATAAATAAATGTGCATAATCTCCTTATTGGTCCCTATCCAGTATCCACAAACCAAGTTTCCTAAAGCTAGTTTGAAAACTGTTTGAGTTATGGCCAGGATCCAGATTTCTTGACCGACCGACCGACCGACCGACCGACCGACCGACCGACCGACCGACCGACCGACCGACTGACTGATGGAGGTTAAACCTATAGTGACATACGTATGATTGTTTTTATTCAATCACCGTGACAATAACTTTTTATTTCTTCAATTCAACTTTGAAAACATCATGTAACTAATGTAAAGAAAAATCTTACCGACTTATCAGAAATATCAATGAATTCTTTGAGGCCAGTTTTTTCATTGAACCTAGAATCTGGGACGTGGAATGTATCTATGTGGTCATCATCTGATGCGAAGAAGTTTTCCAGGGTGCTCATGACAAACTTGGCTTGCAGGAAGAGATTGGTACCTTTCCTTGTACGTAAAGCTTGAGTTAGTGTGTATACTTTCAATCCATTTAACTTGTGACCATACCTAAATATACCATAAACAAAATATTACCCTAAAATCATTTAAATTTCGATGGGACACAACTTTGTGGTTTTGGTAAAAAAAACACCTTTTCGATGGGACATTAATTCGTTGAATAATAAATACCTGGTACTAGGGTCAAAATTATTGTTTGATGGGATTTGATTTCATGGTTGATGGTGAACCTCGAAAATAAATGATTTTACAGTATTGTGGTTTTCTGAGCCAAAACTTATTGTGAAGGGTTTTAAAAAGCTTATCCAATATGATTAAAGCTCACAAACTTTGTGACTAAAACTGGATAATGATTTCATTTTGTGATGCAGATTATGAACTGTCCAGCTCTGATTCAGATGCTTCGGGAGATCAGGACCAGGTATAAATTACAATGGAACAATTATTCACTGTTTCAGTTACTATAATAAACAAATATGTAATATATATAGTACATACTTCCTTCCCACTGCCTGGAATCCTAAAGAGTGACCAGTTCTGACCTCGACATTCTTAGGAAACTTTGTTTTGGCATGATCACTCACTGACCTGAAAACGTATACCAACATTATCAATACAATACTACAAATTAATGAGAAGAATCAGGGGTCCGACAATTCTGGAAATTCAGATTTGCTGCATTAGGAAGATGTATTTTTTATGCACAAAATTAAAGTTATATCCTAATATTCAATGATTTAACAAAAATTTTGTCATTTAAAGTTCCTAATCTATAAACATGGGGGAATTAAAAACCTTTAACCTGATTAAATCACTTGTTTTAGTTCCAATTCATATGTGTAATATCTCTTTCATACAAGTATATATTAAAACAAAGTCTTACTTATTGTAGACAACCAGTAGAAATCTTTTGTTTGGTCGGAGCTGTGTGTACCGCACCAGTGTAGTAGTTTTTCCTGTACCTGTCATAAACATATACAGTTAAGCTATTTAATTTCGATTGGGACAAAATTTTGAGATTTTGGAAAAAAGACCATTTTGATGGGATGTTAATTTGTGGCTTTCGCGTTTCAGTTACCAGTAAAAAAGGGTAAAAATTATTGTTCGATGGAATTTGATTTCGTGGTTTAAGGTGAACCACAAACTCCACAAAATTTAATCCCCCATGAAAATTAATTATTTTACAGTAGTTAATATCAATAACACAAGCAACTTACTGTTAAATCACACTAATGATATGGCAGATTTATTTGCGAGGATGACCTGAACCATGAAATTAAACTCTAGACAAATAATTACACCAATCAATATGTAAACTTATAATTGAACAAGTTTGCTGAGCATAGCCTTTGCCAAGCATAGCTTTTATAAGCCAATCAGCCTTGTGCAAAAACATGGCAGGCATATGAGGGCCTCAACCCCGATTTGAACCTGGGTTTTCAGATAAGATGGCATAAATTTTGCTGAGGCCACACCTTTTATTTGTTAGTTCGGTCTTATAAGACTTTGCGTAATAAAACAAAACAAAATTTTATCATACCATCAGTCCATTAAATTCCTGATCTAGAAACAGTTCTTATTAAAGTGTTTACACACGTTATTCATTAATGTTGAAATGTATCATACACATACCTGCAAAGGCAACAATTTTGATGACTTCATGTGGTCCGGCTTGATGTTTTACAATCCGAAGTTGTTCATGAGTTAATCTTACACTATCATTACCAGAGCTGTAATATAAACATAGTATATAAATAACAAGAGCCTGTTAACTGATCAAACCACTTCCGAAAGCTTTTTGTTTGTTAATGTAGACAATAGTCCATCACTACATCTATGTGGATAATGTCAGCCAATGACACGCTACCAGCGGTCACCGACTGCATACCCTTTCTGAACACTTTGCAAGGTGAGCACTACTGAAAATGGTAAGATTCAGTCAAAAATATCAAAATGACCATTCAGATTCGAAAGTTAGAGGAATCCATAAGGCTTATAAAGTTCATCAGGGATTCCAAACAAGAGCCGTCAGTCATATACTTTGATAGTGTAATAAAACCAATATGTCAATGGCATTTGAAAATATTTGAGGTGGTATGTAAACTTTAACATTTCTTTCTACGTCAAAAAGGGGCATAATTTGGTCAAAATGCTCCATAGGGTTGTCTTCTCTTGGGTAAAGGTTGGGTCATGATGGACCATTGGTGTGTCAATGGACTTTGAAAATATTTCTCATGAAATGTTCAAAAATTGCATACATACCTGTATTTAACTAAGGACTGTTGTCCAACCTTTGTGTCAGATATAGATTGTAGATCAGCACAACTTGTAGTGGATGAATTCTCATACAGATATAAAGCATAGAACAATCTGTAATGCATCCTGTAATAAACATTCATGATAGATAAAACAGGACACAATAATCTCCCAAATATAGTGGGGCAAATATATTGAATTTGTACGAATGGACAGACAGGTGCATCACTGCATGCTGATACCGGGGCATAAAACAAGACTGCATTCAGTAAACGATTATGCCCTGGTGGTAGCCATGTCCATCATGATAACTTGCTAAGTCAATCAAGTTGAAAATTTGGTAAGGAATTGATAAACAAAAGGACGGACAGATAAATCACCATTTGCCTCTGCATCAGTAGATGCTGGCATTGCTGGGGCATAAAACTATATTTCCATTAGAAAGTTGATGGGCATAAGGTGTCTTTTGTATGGGTACATTTTTTTGAAAATCCGGAATTTATTTTACATAGAATTAGTGATTACGTAAAAAAATGAAGAAAACAGACTGCTTTTGGACAAAACTGATCCTGAAGTCTTAAATTAGTAAGCAGTGAATAAGTAATAAGTAACTTACCCATTCCACACATCTTTGGCTGGCCCTCTTTGGAAACAGTACAAGAATGTAGCAATACAATACAAACATTCAATGATTTCCTTTGAAGTACACTGGGAGGCACTAACACTCAAACAATCAATAATTTCTTGTATCTCGTAAATATTCTGAGACAATATCACAAGTGTGGCTATCACAGACCAGGGGTTCGGCTTCTGAAACATGAAAACAAACAATGTCCATTGACTCCATTTACTTCACGTTGAAGGTAGAAAACATTTTTTGAATAACTAAAAAAAAACAATTTGGTGAAAGTTCAATATCTGGAAAACCTTATTTTCATAAAAGTTAAAAGTGAAATTTGATTTTTATCATACAGGGTGTCCAAAAAGAAAGTATACAGTTTCAGTGCATTTTAATAAAATCTTAACGCTTTGCTATCGCAAAGAAATTCAGCACATGGTTAGTCAAAAGATGAAATTTTTATCTGGCATCAGTTTAAAACTGGTAACTTGGATTTTTTTTTAAAAATGTAAATTTTCTAAAATTACCGTATTCTGTGTGTGGCGTCATTTTGACGTTATTTACGACGTTTTCACAATTTCTATATTTCTGGTGTTTCCTGTCTTGCATGCATTCTTGGAAAATTTGCATTGTATTTCACAAATGTCTAAACTGATATTATATATATGATGTGTCTCAGGAGCATGGGCATGTTTGTTGGCTTGCAATAGGCTATTCACTTGCGATTTCGACAACAAAATAGAAAGAAGTAAACCCATTGTGTTACTTGCCTTTGTTAAGCAAGTTCTTTCGGAACTCCGCAGCGAATCCTTTGTTTTGAATGTTTTATGGTTCATGCAAGTGGAGCCAGAGTCACACATGTCAATGCACGGTGTTGGGTGAATTACAAGAAACATTTGGTGTCAAAATAATTTCTAGCAAATTCCACTGCAGAGTGGAATGGCCCGCTCACAGCACGGGTCTTAATTTATGTGGATTGTTTTTCTTTTGGGCTATCTGAGATCGCTTATGTACAATCAAATGCGAATATACACAAGTTTTTTTTTTATCAACATCAAAATAAAATTTAATAAGACCAGTTTGTAGAAATCTGTGTAAATGTAACTAACACTTTTAAAGAATGGGTGCAATCCGGGAAACATGCGACAGACAGAAATTGTGAAAACGTCTTAAATTACGTCAAAATGACGTCACGATCGAAATAAGGTATTTTTTGGAAATCGACATTGTGTAAAAATTATTCGAGTTACAATTTTCAAACTGGTACAAGAAAAAACTTACATCTTTTTTCTAACCATGTGCAAAATTTCTTTGCGATAGCAGAACATTAAGAGTTGATAAAAATACCCCGAAACTGTATACTTTCTTTTTGGACACCCTGTATAAATTACAAAGTGTGATTCTTTGTGATTAAAAATACAGGAAGTTTTTACCCATGCCTTTATCAACCAAAAACATTTTTCCTTGTGTCACAATTAAGGTCATTAGGCAAAAATAATTAATAGCTTTTTTTTCGCTACTGGCTTTGAAAAAAATAGGGTTGGTAGATAGGGAATATTTTTTTAAAAAGATCAGCTGACCTTTAAATCATCCACTTTTATGCTTAGACTACTCACAGACACATTCCTTGATAAAGAAATACACAAGACCTAAAGTGCCCTGATAGAATAATATTATGTTAATTAAAAGATTATGATTTTTCCTTAATTTTTCAACAACAAAAGACTAGGGTAGGGGGCAAACAATAGGATTGGCAGGGGTAGCAGAAGCAAGCAATATTTTTTGCATAGACTGTCATTTTTCTTGTCAAATCTTTCTAAAGCAAGCAAATATATTTACCTCATGTTTCAAACAATCTTGAAGCCTTTCATTAATGAGATCACAAGCCCAATGATATTTACAATGTTTCTCCAGACATTCCAACATATTAGCAGCAGTAATTGGCTTGAAGTTTTTCATGTATCTGTATATATAAATTAATATGTTTTTTATAATGGTTATCAGAACTTTATATAAATAGTGTCAGTAAGACCAGGGATACAGACTAGCAGGGGCACAGTAGCCCACAGCCCCTAGATTTTGGGCTGGGCCCCAAGATTTTTCAAGAAATGCCCTATATACACCATACAATAATCAAAGAAAGTACTATGTTGGGCTACCAAGTTGAAATTGTCAGTCTTTATCCCTGAAGACATAACTCAATGCCAGTCCGCTTAGCTAAGTCAGTATTTGAGACTTCTGATCTTGGGGTTGTCGGTTCGAATCCCGACTGACTAACTAAAATTTACTAATAGATTAGGAGACTTTAATCCTAGGTCCCATAATGGGTTCTATAGACCTGGCATGTAAAAAACCAGTGCTGTCTCTGGCATGTGTACAACTCATGTATCTGTACTATTCCCGAAACCTAAAATGACTAAACTCTTCAGGGGAGAAAACGCAAATAACAGGCGGCAGAGTCAGTTATTGCGCATAAAACTATTTTTAGCTATCCAATTTTAATGGACAACATGTCATGTTGAAGAGCTAACTTTCATCTACTACACAAAGAAACTCATTTTTGTCTACCTCGTATAAAATACAGAAAATTAGGATTTGAATGAGGTAAATCAGGTATTTTCTGATAAACTTGGAATTTACATGTATAAATTTGATAAATATGAGAGAAGGTCTGGCACTTCGGGATCTACAAACTATTTATTAATTGAATGATTTCAATATTTAAAATGAAGTTTCATTTTAAAGCTGAATAATAAATCTATTGCATAGACTTATAATTTATTAGTTTTTTCATAAGTAACGGTATGTAAGAACATGAGATATAAGGTATGAAAAATGGACGAGATTTCACGAGATTTCAGAAGACCTGCCACAAGATATTGTGAGTCTTGGAACAGGTTTCCAATTTGCGTAATACAGTTCTTTGCTCAGAACCTTTCGAGTAATTTTAGTTAATCATACAAAATATTAATGTTACAAATTGACTAAAAGTCAACCATGAAACAAAGGCATGATCAGCAACATAGTCCATCTGTTGATAAAACAGTGTGGTGTCAAATTACACAAAAGATTACGTAATGTAGAGGCCATGTGTTTTTATAATCATAATTATGGTAATAGCCTTAGGGGAACTTACATCACTAGAACAATAATTTTACTGGCTTTTTAATGTGTTCATAGCATAATACTAGGGTTAGAAACAAGGAGTCAGTGGACAAATGATTTACACTATAGCACCAAAATTGATATTTGCCATCAAATAAGCCACCAGATAAACCATTCATTGAGGTTGCTAATAAAAATAGATCTGAATGCCCGACACATTTAACAAAAACTTCTCTTACTCATTCTTACTCAGAACCCTTCTAGTAATTTTAATGTTACTACAAAATTTATTGACTATAAAGTATTGATTAATAAAAAAGTCAATCTTTTGCTTCATAGACAATATATAGTTTATATAACTATTACTATACCTGATCAAACCAGTCAAATAATGAGTTGGCAAAGACATTCCATTCTTGTGCATGATAGCAACAATACTTTGTCCCGCTGAACACTCTTCCTTCACACCAGCCTTCAACTTATGATACAATTTCTTCCATGGTACAAACTGCAAGTTACATGATCCATGATAAAATACTGTAAAATCATTTAATTTCGCAGGGATGAAATTTCGTGGTTTTGGAAAAAGACAATTTGATGAGATTTGAAATTTCAGTTTAAAATAAATACAAGGGTCAAAATTACCATTCGATGGGATTTGATTTTATGATTGAAGTCTTGAAGGTGAACCACGAAATCCACAAAATTTTAGCCCCCCATAAAATTGATGATTTTACAGTATATGTTTCAATGACTAATTCATAAAAATACCATCTCACCATTTAATTTTGATAAGTCGTGTTAGTAATATCGTAAAACCGCTGTAATAAAACTCATAATAACTTTAATATTATATGGATAAACAGGGTAGTTCTATTGCACCTATTCAATTTTATAGCTAATTATGAAACATTCTGAGACAAAAATATAACTTCATCAGAAATGCGAAGCCAGATTTTTCTCCAATAGTTCCAGTTTTTTTCAGTTTATTTACAAAGTATAGTACTTATGGTATGCAACACATTAAAAGTTGCCTTGGTTACAATGGTACATACCAGTACTTTACATCACTTCAAATTTAACAGTGCACTTCAAGTAAAATAAGTTTGATAATAAGTTTTATGCATGCGTAATAAATTCATTTATCCTCATTATCCCGTATTTCTTCATTGTTATATTATAAAATCAATTCATATACAACGTATTTAATAATATGTAATAAAACTTGTTACCCTATCATCTGCAATAACACTGTTCCATTGGAGACAAACTCTGTTACTGTTAAGGCACAAATCAAGCATAGGAAGCTGACAGAATATGTTCTCTAGGACTTCAGGAGGTAGTTTCTCAAAATAGTTTACTTTCTCCGCCTTGGGGTATGTCCCAGTTCCCAGTAACCCATATTTATCAGAGGCATCTTTCCGCCGTGTACTAGTAATCTTTTTCTCTTTTACATCCCAGCCATCATCCATATCAGAATCAAAAGCTGCATTCATGTCAAAGCTGTCATTCTCAAAATACTTTGCAGCCTCTTCTTTTATTTTTTTTATTTCTTGCTTCTTAACAAAATCTGATTTTTCCTTTTTAACTTTCGGTTTTGATTTAGGATCATAGTTCTTAGCACCTTCAAAAAGTTTTCTAAAAGCAGGAGCATTAGCTGCTGCCTGTGGTTTGTCAGATTTGGAAGAGTTCTGAGATGATGGGGAGTTTGAAGAGTCACTGATGTATATAGCAGATTTGCTGTCATTTGACATCATCTTTTTGATAGGCGAGTACATAACAAAGCGGCCAGAATACTGGATATCCCCTGAATCATTCTCATCTGTCTGCGAACTGTGCACAGAAATAACAGATGGCAAACTGGAAGGAGATGATGTAACACTTGATGTAGATGCCGAAGATTTAGCAACAAAGTTTAAAATACTTCCTTGATTATGAATTTGTTTTATACTCTTACTGGATTTCATAGGTTGTGACCTCTGTGAAAACCCGTCATTGGAATCATTTTTCTTCCAGGGACTTGGCTGACTTGAAGATTTTGTATCAGATTTATACACTTGAGAAGCTGACACAAATCCACTGGCTACACCAACAGCAGGGGCGGTCAATGAAACACTGGTATGCTCAGGTTTATGATTATCAGTAGCCATCAAGTCAACAGCAGTTTCGTCATTAGCCTTTCGTCGCTTATTGCTTATTATGACAGGATGTAAGCCTCTATTAACATCTTTATTTGAAGGTTGAGATTGTGGGCAAGTCAAGGATTTCGACCCAGAGTCAGATGTTCCAAAATCCATACAGGCTGCACTATCCATATGGAGACGTTTCCTTTTCGGATATCTGGCAGTCTCAAGTGATGACTTTTCTGCTATATCGGGTTTCATGGAAACCAAACTGGAGCCAGTTTCATGTCCTTGAAGTTCCTCTTCTACCTTTGATACACTACTGTCATCAGTTTTCGCGACTTTCACAATATCACTGTTTTCTCCATCCATGGTGGATTTTCGTCCAATAAAACTCTATGAAACTTATTTCATACGTTCATTTTCAATAAACACCTAAAATAGACAGTCATATTAAGCAACACATAGCAAAAACACTTCACAAACATTGGTGCCCTACATTGTTGTTTTCAGAAATTAAAAACAGTCGCTTACCCCATTTGACTAATTAAATTTGGGGTGATTATTATATATTTTTCGAACACTCAGCATCAAAGGTTGAACTTAAAAGAATGCAAAAATTCGATGAACATTAATTATTTGGTTTGCACTATTATGCTTCATAATCGAGGTTTTATTCAATGTCGTGAGCGACAAAGAAAAAAGTTGGGTGATAAATTGAATCTAATTAAAAGCAATTTATTGGTGCCTAAGACGATTTCTGGAAAACTGGCTTGAATGATGGATTGCAACGAAGATGTCTTACTTATTTTTAAACATAAGGTAATATTATTTAAGTATAAAACTGGTTATTGCTGTACAATTTAACACAACTGTTGCTGATTCGACCAAATCAATTTCGGACACACAATCTCAGTTGCAATACAAGTACAATTACAATATAACAGGCAGATGATAGTCTATTTATTCAATTACTCATCAGATTTTGTGATATACCTGAAATCATTTACTCCCATGCAGACTCCAGGAACACTTGGAGCATCTCTGTATTGGCTTGGGAGTGTTTTCAAAGAATATGTATCAAATTATATCAGTATTTCGAGCTATTTTGAGGTAGGTTATGAATCAGCCAATATATGGTTACGAAAGTGAACAGTTACGATTAAGCCTGGTTCCGAAATAGGCGAATGCCTTTTCAAATAGGATGGGGTCATTTTGACTCCCTCCTCTGCTGATCAGACCTTTTCTTACTCTCCTTTTCCAGAGCAAATTTATATGCCTTTGAGGGTTCTAGTGACTGCCTTATGATAGAGTAATGTACAGTATCAGTCAATTGAAACCACAGCCATTTGGGAAGGCAAGCCCGATTAAGAATTTTGCATTTTTTGAGTAAAATCCCTGCTCCAACAGCAAGGGCCATGCAGAAGGTAAACCCCAACCCTCCATCCCTGCCCCACCCTAAACTAGAGAAATGGCACAGCAATATTTGAGTTATATCCCCGATATTTTAGTCTGGAAAAGATTTTAAAGCCTTTACACTCACCTGGCAGTGTGGGGAAAGGTAAAAACTTTGGATTCGTCCACTACTATCCCATCATTTCTCTGTGTTGGGGGGGGGGGTCACTCACAACACATGAACTATAAATACTACATGTTAATTTTTTGTCATATAATTTTTCTTTCTGTTTCAGTTAAATGAGCTTACAGAATTAGCGTTGAAGCTTCCACACAATGAAAAAGTTGTTGCTAGGGAATACTTTTATGCAAACTTGAATTCTCTACAAAATATTTTGAATGATTGCAATGTGAATGACGGAACCAACAATTCTACAGACAGCTATCTTTTGAAAGAAATGATCGCAAACAATTCTAGTTCACCTGTTGGTACTGAACAAATTGCTACTCATGAAAATATTATTCTCACCTCCAAGAATGATAATGCTCAATGTAATACCACAGTTACTGTTCCAGTATTCAATGTTACAGATGTTCGATTTGAGCATAAGAATGAAAATACATGTTCTAGTAACTCAAATACGTTTATTTATGAACATCAATTGCAGAATGGTACATGTCATAGTAGCTCTAGTAAAATTGAAGTCCATTCTGAAACACTGGAATGCTCAGATTTACGTGTTGTACCCGTAGTACCAAGTGTAAGTGTTGAGAATATAAACTTTTCCTCAATCATACCTCATTCTTCAATAGACATACCAGTAGATGGTGATGCGAACCATGCTGTTGAAACAATGTCCGAAACTAATGGAACAAGTGGTATGTTATGTCTTGAAGATTCGAGGAATTGTGCGATACAAGATGAAGCAAATACACAAGACATAAATGGTGGTGCATGTGTTGTTTTACAAGATGGTCAAATGGTACAAGGTATGTGCCTTTACTATGTTGAGTAAATAATTTAATGATGACATACAACTAAGTAACCACTTATTAGTCACTTTTATTAAAAGGATATTTCTGTTTGGTCAAAATGGAAGTGAATTTTGAATTTCAGACATTTGGCGTGCAGATTTGATATAAGTTTAAATATTAATTTATTTTAAGTTGATAGTTAAACAAGTTTTCTAACTTATATTAATCACTATTGAGTCTTCACACCAGTGACCTCCTTCCTGGTGCTGTCCAATTTAACATAAATTTATAAAATGTATGTGATAAATGTATTATAGAATTGTACAGACTTTATTTAAACTTTGTTTCACAGTTACAGCAGGAAACAACATGAGCCAGAGTGATACTAGTGGTGTAACAACATCGACAGTTCACTGCCTCACTGACCTCAATCAACTTATTCCACAAGATTATAGAAATGTTACAATCTTAAAAGGTAAACAACAGTCTTATTAGGCAAATAATTGCTTGTTTCTGCCACTATCCTGGTGGGTTTTTTTGGGACAAAATTTAGCAAAAAATTCAAAGTCTTTGAATTTGACATATGCTTTCAGGGCATTTTGGTTCTTTCTGTATATTTTTTATCAAGGAACGTAAAAGTGGGTGATTTAAAGGTTAGCCTAGTTCTTTTTCTGAATTTTTTTTTCTACCTACTGACCCTATTTATTTCAAAGCCGGTAGTGGAACAAGCTTTTTTGCCTTATGAAAATTATTAGCATCAGTGTTTATCATCATGCACAATTATGCTGTAGAGTTATTGGTTTTGTTTGATAACCTTGACTTGTATATTAGATGTCTAACAAGGCCAAAGCAACTTTGCTGAATGTATGCTTATTTTAGTTTTATGACTACCCTGTGCACATAAGTAAAGTAAATATTGACTCTTGAAGAAAAAAAGAAACCACTTTGACTCACAAGTCAGGATGCTATCTTTTAATGAGTTACAAAATTGCCATACAATTTTCATTACGCCATAGCAGAGATCGATACGTCTTATTGTTTGTGGGAGGTGTTTGGTGAAAGTTTTTCAAGATAATCCATTGGACCATGTGGGTATAATTTGCTGTTAAAATTGATTTAAAGGGCAATGATTGATAACTGGTCTAATGGTAATTGCCTGACCTGGGGAGTACTTGCAAAAGGTCAATGCCAGTGTCCATTATTTTTGAAGGTTATCATCTAAAATTTGTTAAATACGATCAAATGTTTCGTATTTTGTTTCAGATGGGGCAACAAGTGACAAGTTTCTGATTTTGAGAGTTGAACTTGATGATGGATCCTTGCAGGATTTCCAAGTACCATCTTACATGGTGGAAGAAAGAAATGAACAAGAAAATAATGATGTACGTGGGTATCTCCGACTTTTTCCGTCACAATTACAATTCTAATCATATTTTTCAAGCTTTTGTTTTGGTACATGTAATTTGTTATTGATAGACTGCCAGGCGCCTGGCAATGCAAGAAGAATTTTGGTAGGTAGTGTGTGCAAGAATAATAGGTGTCGCATTAGTCAAATTGGCTGGCCCGTTCCATTGGGGTTACACTGTAATAAACAAACACTTTAAATACCATTTGTAGCTGAATCACTCTAAAACTCAATATTTTTATTTTATTAGTTTTAACCTGTACTTTAAAATGCAGATATATTAAAAGGGCCTTTTAGCTCCTGTAGAAGACTGACAGGTCAAAATGTTGAGTTTTAGAGTGATTCGGCTACAAACATTACCGTGATCTCCTTTTAGGGATATATTTATACTAGAAACACTTTACTTTTTATGCTTTCCAGGGCAGCTTATCACCTAGTCAACTACCAGCTGTTAATGTTGAACCTTCAGAGAATTCAAACACATCGCAGGAAGAATCTGTAGCATCCACCATGAACTTAAGGGAGAGACCCAAGTCAGTATTTGCTCAGAAACAGAAAAAGCCAGGTCGGCCGAAAAATGAAAACATTCCCAAGCCTAAGATAAACTCTCGTGGAGAACCTGTGTATGTCTGCGAAATATGCAAGACTTCCGTTAAAACCTATTATACTCTCCTTGGTGAGTAGCAATGTATGAAAATTGAGAACATGTTTGCTTTTATTGTGAATTTATTTCATACATGAATGCACTGTAGTCCAGTGGGTACCTAGTTTGAATATTGATTGAGGCTTTTTTCGCTCATTTATGAAATGTTGTTATGTGTGCCCCACCCACTAGAGTGGTTGGTAACCAAGAGCAGGCTTTTTACTGGGCCCTAGTATTCCTACTTTTCCCTAATCTTTTGAAATGAGCCCTACTTTGCCCTACTTTTTTTAAAAACAGCCCTATTATCCTACTTTTTTATTTCAAAATGAAAATTATACATACATCAGTGCTTTTAGTTGTAACTTCAGTGGAAATGTATATTTAATACACATTTTTTTGGTCCCACTATGCTCGCCAATTACTTTACAACAAGGATATATATTATCAAGTTGCCAATTTTTTCTGTCATTCACCACCGCATGGGTATATTGTTATTCATTAGGCCCCTAAATGCTTGAACTCTGTATCCGCTGCTGATAATATTCAACTTAAACGGTAAAAATTCCTACTTTAGCCCTACTTTTAAAAAAAATCTGCCCAATTTTTGCACTATTTTTTTTGAAGGGGCAGTAGAAAGTCTGACAGAGGTAACAATTGCATGTATCAGTGCTATACACCAGCTACATGAAAGAGCTAATGTGTCTCTTTGGAAATAGTTATCACACTTTGATTGAGTATAAATTTTATAGACTATAGTGTGCCCATGATAACAGGAAAGGAGGGAAAATATGGAATAAGCTACATAGGTGGAGAAATCAAGCATGTACAATTTTTATACGCCCGTTGAAAAACGGGAAGTATTATGTGAACACCCTTGGCGGGCGGGCGGGCGGGCGTGCGGGCGGCGTCCAATATTTGTCTGTACTCTAACTCAAACAGTTTTTGTCCGATCATCTTCAAACTTGCTGACAATGCTTATGGGTGTAATATCTAGGCCAAGTTCGATTATAGGCCAAATCAGTGCAGGCCTTCTTTGGTTATGGTCCCTCTTTTACCAAAAAAATGTGAAATTGGCCTTGTCTGTACTCTAGCTCATTCTGTTTTCATCCGATTGTCTTCAAACTTGCTGACAATGCTTATGGTTGTAATATCTAGGCCAAGTTCGATTATAGGCCAAATCGGTGCAGGCCTTCTTGGGTTATGGTCCTTCTTTTACCAAAAAAATGTGAAATTGGCCTTGTCTGTACTCTAGCTCATTCAGTTTTCATCCGATCGTCTTCAAACTTGCTGACCATGCTTATGGTTGTAATATCTAGGCCAAGTTCGATTATAGGCCAAATCGGTGCAGGCCTTCTTGGGTTATGGTCCTTTGTTTACCAAAAAAATGTGAAATTGGCCTTGTCTGTACTCTAGCTCAAACAGTTTTCATCCGATCATCTTCAAACTTGCTGGCATTGCTTATGGGTGTAATATCTAGGCCAAGTTCGATTATAGGCCAAATCAGTGCAGGCCTTCTTTGGTTATGGTCCTTCTTTTACCAAAAAAGGTGAAATTGGCCTTGTCTGTACTCTAGCTCATTCAGTTTTCATCCGATCGTCTTCAAACTTGCTTACCATGCTTATGGGTGTAATATCTAGGCCAAGATCCATTATAGGCCAAATCGGTGCTGGTCTTCTTTGGTTATGGTCCCTCTTTTACCAAAAAAATGTGAAATTGGCCTTGTCTGTACTCTAGCTCAAACAATTTTCATCCGATCGTCTTCAAACTTGCTGACGATGCTCATGGGTGTAATATCTAGGCCAAGATAAGTTTCAAGATGATTGTTCAAAAATGTTTTGACATAATATGGGCTTTTATTTCATGGTCAATATTATTTTCACTAGCAAAATCAAGACGGGCGTATTTTGTGACATTTTGGCATCTTGTTAAGTGTTATTTTAGTATATAATTTGACCATATCATGTGTAATAAACCATGTATTTATTTTAGTAACCAATTTTGTAACAGTAGACCAATTAGGTCAATGTTTGTAAACATTACATTATCTAGGGCACACTATAAATAGTTAATAAATTAACCATATTTCCTTTTTGCCTTACACTTTCAGTTCACATGAGAACGCACACTGGTTCCCGGCCTTTCTGTTGTGATATATGCAATAAGTCATTCACTACTAAAGGCAACCTTAAAGCGCATGCGGTAACCCATAGTGAGGATAAACCATGGAAATGTGAGTGGTGTTCAAAAACCTTCAAGGAGAAGAAAGTATTGAAGACTCATGAGATGATTCACACAGGGGCGAAACCTTTCAGGTGTGTTACAGTATAGTCCAGAAAAATTTGTTAATAAATGATCCTGACCTTTATAATGAACATAATTTAACAGCTGATTTCTTTTTTCTACATTTACTACCCTTAGGCTAGTGGTATGTTTTCTTAAGCAGGGAGTATCCAAAAAAACACACACAAATCTAGAATTATTTATATCCATATTTCACAATTAGCTTGTGGAAATTGATACATTAAAAGCAAGAACATTGAATTATATATTCATGCATAAAGGTCAGGATCATGTCAAATTTTCCAAGCTTAATCTGTATTGCCAACCTAGATAACCTAGTGGTAGAGCATCCCCTTAGAGTGCAAGGGGTTTCAGGTATGATCACCGTCAAAGTCGTTTAATAATTGTACAAGTGTATCTCCCTTGCCTGCCACTCAGTATATATGTAGTTACAGTCGAACTTCGATGCCTCGAACAGTACCGTACTTGCCTCGAACACCCCAGATGCCTCGGACTGGTACTCTGGTCCTGTTAAAATCCCTTCTTTATTCATATAGAAAAACCATAGATGACTCGAACAGTACGAGGGTCGAACACTCAAACTGACTTGCTGGTCCCTTGCCATGATTTACCAGTAGATGACTCAAACTAATTTTTGCACCTTCCATTGATTGTTGAAATCCATTGTATGCCCACGGGAAGTCTGTGAAAGGTGTTATTAACACCTTGTGACAATTACTGTACCCAAAAAATGTTTACGGCTGTATTGTATTACATGTTTGTGAAAAAAAACTTAACACTTTTATATCCGTTAATTACTTAATGAAGAAAATTATAACTGATTAATTTTTTGTGAATAAAATTTAGAAACAACAAATATGTCATTAATTAAAATGTTTGTATTCTTTAAAACGATGTTGAATGGTCATTATTCGTCATTATTCGTAGAAAACCTGATCGGAATTTATTAATTTTAAGTAACGACGATATACTACAAAATAAAAGGCTGTACTAAGCAACTTGACGAAGGACCCGGTAACGGGGGGATAACAGGGGGATAACAGGGAACTTTGTTTACAAATGTCAATATTTGAAGCTAGCCAACAATTTCAAGCCAATTTTGTCAAACAATATCATGTTTTATTATTATTATGCATACTATTTTACTATTTGACACAAATGCATTAAATATGCATAAAATACGAACACACACTCAAAATAGGACAATTACACACGCTTGACAGGTACACATACCGAGAAGCGTTCGAACTTAAACATTTACAGTGCATATATACTCGTACCCCCGATGCCTCGAACCAGTAGATGGCTCGAACTATTTTCGCGGTCCGAAGGTAGTTCGAGGCATCGAAGTTCGACTGTAGTTCCATGTAACTGCTGATTCAACCGTTGTCAGGGTAATGTGACTGAGTAGTCTTCGTATGATGCTGGTTGCAGCAATGTTTTGTGAAACTTATCTTTAATCTTGTAAATGTTTTAACATTTGAACTGACCTCTTATATTTGCTGTATGTAGTGTAGGCAGATCTAACTAACAGCGTAACGAAATGGAGCAAATGTTAGGAACTTATTTTAATGCGATTATAGTGGGTAAAATGTTATTCTTCCTGATGTATTGTTTCAGCTGTAGTTTTTGTGATCGTGCATTCAATCAACGTTCTACCTTACTAGAACATACACTTACACATTCCAACAATCGACCTCATCTCTGTGATATATGTGGACAAGGATTCCGTGGTAAATTTATTTCCCTACTCTATTACAGTCAGGTCTCGATTCAGTGACACCTGACCTCACTCATTGCAGTGTGTTGATATGTCGGGCCCTATTACCTTGAGTTGCTTGTGTAATGTCGCATCTTGCGAGACTGTTAGGTCGAGCATGATACGGTATAATGCAAGCAACGTGAGGTAATATGGGCTGATGTATCAACCCAACTGCAGTGAAAAAGCACTTTTACACGCGAATATGCATTTAATGACGAACGTCGGTATATTTTAAAAGCAACATACATTCATAAATGTTTACGTTCTTAACACATCAGACATGCATGATATGGATCTGGACAACTAGACATGTATGATACAGAAAATGTGATCCGTAGCACTGTATTCCACTGTGCAATTTTCTCTGTATTTGAGACAATACATACATTAGAATATAATATATTCATATACTGTCATCATATTCGTGGAAACAAATGTTTTATGAAATTCAGGTAATATATATATTGAAGTAGTTTAGTATATTTTGTAAAATAGTGACGAACTCAAGTTTCCAATAATTGCGAAAATAAAAACATCATAAATGATACCTGATCATGTAATGTATAATTGATTGATACTGCAGGTGCCTCATCTTTGAAAGCCCATAAGAAACGTCATCTTGGTGTGAGAGAATATCAATGCGACACTTGTAATAAGGCATTTGTTTGTAGAAGTGAGTATAGTTTATAATCCATGTATTGTTTTTACAATCTATGTTTGACTTTTATTTTTCTCCACATGTTATTTTTCTCCACATGTGGAGAAATTGCTGGTTCATTGTGTAAGGGCAAGTGATGGTTTGAATACAGTCAGGAAAACTGATAGATTGACCACTTATAAACTGAAAAATTATTGAGAGACATCATTAATGCCAGATAAATAAATCTTTAAGTCTGTTGTATAATTTGGCCTATGTCATATGGTCATAAGGGTTTAATGGGCAGAGATACTATTGTGGCAGTTTTATGATTACCTTGGCCGTTTGTGTGTTTATACCCCCAATCTTAGATGAGGGGTATATTGCTTCGCTCATGTTGGTTGGTCGTTTGACCCAAATGGTTTCTTTAAGTAAAGAATATTTTGCCCTTGGATCTTCAAACTTTACACAGACATTGGCCAGCAACAGTAGATTACCTCAATCGAGGTCAGTAGGTCAAGGTGTGTTGGGCAAATCTTGGTGAAAACAAGTTAAATTGATGATATTGGTAGCTTATTTATCACATGCAATTTCCTCTAAAGCATTACTCTGTCAAGGTGTTGTTGGGCCATTCTTGGTGGAAACAAGTTAAATTTATGATGTTGAGAGCTTATTTATTGATATGGTATGAATGCATTACATGTTATTTCCTCTAAAGCATTACTCTGCATATTTTTATTTTATGTTATTTCAGATGAGCTTACTCGTCATACCCTTACTCACACAGGGGAGCGACCATTCGCTTGTGTACTCTGCGACAAATCATTTACACGTTTGTCATACTTGAAGGAACATTTAAATACACATTCGGGTGCTAAACCTTACGTCTGCTTACAGTGTGGTGATGCATTTGCTGAGAGCATGTCACTGGCGCGTCATAAAAGAAAACATCTTGCCAAGAATGATAACAATAGAAATGAACTTGATCAGTCTGTGACGCTCGAGTATGTTGACAACAAATCTAATGTCAACTTCATTACAGAACAGGAGAATTACTATGCAACAGCTGTGTCTGAACAAACTGTGTTAAATAACGGAGAAACTTTAATTCAAGTGCTAAGTGATGACAGTACGAAGGTGGAATATTTCCAGAAGTTACGATCTCTTCTTATCTCGGCGTCAGGCAACGATTGTATGTCTAACGTTGATACGTCCAAACAGTTATATCAAGTTCTGTGTGTGAACCCTGATACACAAGAGGTTGTGAGTCAAGGTGGAGGTCATCAGGTTATAGTTGAAAGTCATAGTGATGATGTCACTCCTATAAATGTATAAATACTCATTCTCGGCACTTTACTATCTGATGACAGATCCTTACTCTTCAAATCTCCACATTGTAGAAATTAAGAAAGTTAAAATTTAAGTACAAATGTATATTATGCCATAATCTTCCAACACCCAATCTAGCATCAGCCTCTGTAAATCTTGATCCTGACATAACAGTTTTCAAGCTAGTTTTATGAAACTTGGTATGTTGATAGGGTCCAATAAGAAGATTATGCATGCGACGTCTATTTTTTTATTCGGACAAAAATTGTGGTTGTAATGGCTACAGAAACCAGACAGGGGACGTTCTGTATTGCTTGCAATTCCTAATTTCTTGTTTTCTCTAGTCTGCAAGTCTAATTTAATGTAATTGAAAATCTCCTACCTGCTCAAAACTTGTCACTCTGTATAAAAAACAAAGAATCATTGAAGGAGAGCAGTATAGACTGAACTTCACCAACTCTTTACTTCACATACTGTAAAATCATTTATATTCGTGGATTTCGTGGTTCAACTCAACCACAAAATTTAATCCCATCAAACAATAATTATGACCCTTTTTATTGCCTGAAATGCAAAATCCACAAAGTTAAGTCTCATCTAAATGGTCTCTTTTATCAAAACCACTAACTTTTGTCCCATCGAAATTAAATGATTTCACAGTATCATTTTATTTATGTTCAGACAAAGTATGTTAGCTAGGCCTAAGGGTTCCTGATATATTAAGTAACATGTCATATTTATACATAATTTATTTACATGTATCTATAATGATTTATGCTATTAAACAGATAAACAGATAATAAAAATGAAATTCAATCTTTCAATTTTTATTGTTTATTTTTTCATGATAATTTTACAGTATCTTCATAAATATGAAACAATTCCAGAACAAACTAAAAGACATAACCCAAAATTTGAGACATTTTCAATGTGATTAATTCTTTTCTAGTATAAAGTATGGTAAATTCACAAGTGATGAAAATAGTATCTAGTTATCTGAAACTACATTGTATGTTCTAAGAAAAAAAGTAGAATGAAAAAAATAAAAAATCTAAATTCACAAATGCACCAGTCAGTTGCATCCACACCCTCCACCTGGGGTTTTTACTTTTGTGTTGTCTTAAACCCTGCCATTCCCCTGCCCTGCAGGGGACAGCTGATGGTAAAATCTCTGGTATTTCCCCAGTGCCTGACAAGTAAATATTGTCCCCGGGGTATTGGTCCGGAGAAAAAATCCCCACATTTCCCCGGCACTGTCGAAAGCTGGAAGGTTAAAACATGGTAATTTCCCTGGCTATCCACCGCCGGAGGTCGTGGTCATGTGGATGCAACTGACTGGTGCATAATTTGCAATTTCCATATAAATATTGAGTAACTCATTTATTCTGGCCCTATTTATATAAAGACAGGTACAACTTTTTTACTGTTTAACATCTGGCACACCAATATAACAAGTGATTGGTAAAGTCACATGAACACTTTACCCATGAAACATAAATAGCAAATGTCTGACTAAATAATGTATACATAATAGAACAACTGAAGTATAGTGTGGCTATATTCAAAATTGAAATGGCACTCGTTCATTTCTTCAGCAGTATATTTTAGGGGTGTTATCTGAACACCCAGTAGGGGTTTGTTGTATTTTGGCCCTTTCATTTTCAAATTTCCAAATGACACATTTTAACCCTTGTGAATATGACTGAATTGTCAATTTTAGACCCTTGGAAACCCCCTGACATCAGTTTGACGTGAGAGACCTTTGTGACCCATATTCACAGAATATAATGCACACGTGTCGGGTATAATATATGACCAAACTATACAAAGAGAATAAATAGATATGATGTATATTTGTTACAATATCGGGTAACATTTGTACTTGTGGACCAGCCATGCCATACAGTGTCACCAGTTTCTTGATTCATATATCATATTGAGGAAAATCACAGATAACTTGAAGTGAACTTTATAATACAGTCAACTTACATTATAACAATTAACACATGTCACTGGCTTAGAATGAGAAGGTCCGAAGTACAAAAATCGATATTTAGAGAAAAAATTATCCGAAAATTAGTCTTTACTTATGGTAAAACACGCCGTTCCAACTTCAGTTTGTTCAACATGACAAGCTCCGATTATCATGAAAATAGGCTCATAAAAAGTGCCTTTAATGATTCTGAATTTTAATATGTATCGGTCTTACAAGGTTGTACTAACGACTTTCTCATTCTAAGCCAGCGATGTAATCAACACAACCGTCTGAAACCTTGCTGTTTGTCGAAAAGTGAATAGCATAAGTCGTCTCATTTTGAGGAAAACATGCACACACCCTAAAGCAAATATTACATATTTACTATAGTTCAATATACATGTATAAAGAATTGTTATTAATTTGTTATTTTGTTTATATATTTTTGGACAGGTATTTAATGTCTTATGATTAGTTTTGAACAATATTTACTGAACAGAACAGAACATATCCTTTATTTTCAGCACAGATTACCTAGTAATGACAAGTGCATAGTAACAAAGCTTACACTTTCTCAATGTAAATAGATAATACAAAATTGGACAAGGAAGGAGGCACTCAGCTTAAACAGCCTAGCACAGAACATGTATAGCCAAATATGAGATAAATGCATATGTATCCATAATACACATATCTGCCAAGAAAATTTAATCCAAAATTGGAGTAATAAAGCAAAATATGTCACGAGATGCACTTAAATGTGATTTAAAAGGGATTTATATGCATAAACAATGACTGTATTAATTCTAGTGGTTATAAATATGGGACAGAAGATCATAAAATGAATCAAATGTGCCTTTGTTCAAAGTTAGGTGAACTTGGAAATCCAGAAATTATCAATGAAAATAGGAGTAACTCCACTTTTATATGAGTACTTGGCAGGTATGCACTATATTACATAAATAATTTCTTTTTTACACATTTTCTCTGTTGTTATAGAATTGTACAAGTTGATGCCTTGGCTGCTCTCTGCATTTTTGCACGCACCTTTTTCCGATGATTTTCAATGACTTCCATAACTTCCGGACATTCTTCCTCTTCTGCCACATCATACGCTGTTTTTTCATGCTATAATACACAATTATAACATTCTATGATGTGTTAACATTATAACTCATAGTTTATAAAAAATAGAGGAAGTGTAAAGGGAACAACCGATTTCTGGTGCTATGCCAAAAATAGAGGATCTTGCATCATGATGTCAAGAAAATACAAATGTCCGCATGATGTCGTGCTCATTGTATGCAAATCAGAGTATCATATTGTTTAGTCAATGAGTTTAATAAAACTTGTATGTTATTAGCATGAATGTAAGATTCTATTTATCACATAATCTAAGCAAATGCTCATTATCGTTAAAAATGATGATGTCGGCTACAAAGCTTTCATTAAAAATTTAGCGGTACAATGAGTGCGCCTCATGGCAACGTTTGTATTTTCCTGCCGTCACTGGCCACTCAAGACATGGATTGGTCTATGTTATGTCAAGCTAGTTTAAATATATATACTAGTATTACAGTCTGGGAGTGCCGAATGATATTTCCAGACAGCAGGTTATGGGATAAAGTTCTTTGCTGCTGTTTTGAAGCTTACCTTATTTTTGAGGTTATAATCACACTTATGAGTATCCAGTAATACTTGTGCCTCTGCATATTGGTTTTTTGTGGCAGCAACATGCAATGGTGTGCTCTCACTCTGAAAACATACACAGTATATCATATGTAATAGGGACCTTACAATTCCATATTAATGTGCACTAGAAAGACGCAACTTTCCTGTAGAAAACGAAAGTTAATTCGTGAAATATTCAAAGTATTGGCTAAGTTATGGTCACTTTAGTTTCCTTTCGTTTTATAAGCTGAATTTTCGCAATGAAACACTGTTTGAGACAGAGTGTTGGTGTGAGATTGTGTGCCATTGGCATCTGGAACAGGCTTGGGTCTGCTTTGTGCCACAGTTTGATCCAATCTTCAAGACACTTCTCCCTGAGCAGTTGTAAATGATTTCTTATGTCACCATTGGTGCCATCGTCGGATACCCACAGTCGTTGCCTCCGCTCCGCTCCGTAGATGTACGGAGCGGAGCGGAGGCAACGACTGTGGGTATCCGACGATGCATTGGTGCATTCTAAGACAGATGAGCAACGAAGGGCACTCTTGTTTGAAGATGTGTTCTAGTATGAGAACCACACATCAAGGTGACATCAATTTCGTTGCAGCCTTGTGCGTAATAAATTGCTATTAAAATATTAAAGAACAATAACTTAAGTATAGAGTAAAGTCTTACATTGACGGTTTTCATATTGATATCTGCTCCAGCCTCTACCAGACTCCTCAACATGGTGAGTCTGTCTTCTTCATCCTCCATCTCTCCTCGTATCAACACATGGTGTATGGGATAAATGCCATCCTACAAGTATATAACACATGGTGTATGGGATAAACTGTACAGTATCGCTTGTAAGAAGACACTTTTGAATGACAACTAGTTCTGTATCTGACTTATACTCTGAAAAAAGCAAAATGATCTCCAGAGAGCCAATGGTTATCCAAAAATATCCTTGTACAATCCATGAACAGAGCATCGTTCGCATCAAAAATATAGTTCTTATGTAAAATGCTTGGCCTATAATGTACCTAAGGGATTAAGTCAACTGTTAAAAATGTCCATTCATAGGTTTAATTAGCTTGTGATTAAAATTCACAAGTTTCACTGTGTTTATACACTTTAAGTTATAAGTGCTTATAACACTCATGCGTCTAGTTTTCCTCATTCATTGATAGAGGACTTGAATTTATGCGTCTTATTTTCACAATTGTCAAAACAGTAATTGAATTAACCCACATGACACAATAAACGGATGATATATACTTACATCTCCGGGGACATCAGGGTCAGCCCTCAACGTGAACAATGCCTCATTTACTTCATCTACAGTACCTTCTCGTATTGCCCGAACAAGATGATCCTGTAGGGTAGACAATGTTATTATTTAATGTGCTGTCTTAATTTGTCTGTAGCATTCGGCTACAATATTTTGAGAGGCTCGCATTTAAAACTGGGCTTGCCCAACTTAGCCGACTCTTAAAATAAAGTTCTAGATATCATAGTTTTGCCAACGTTTTTAGTATTTACGGAAATGTCACCAATTATGTTACCTATTTACAACAATTAGATCATATTCGTAATAAATAACTGAATGTAGCATTTTAACTTTAGTATATTAATCTTGAAATATAAATTGTGTTTGGGTAACTAGAAACTCTTGAGCGATTTGTATTAAAAACTGAACAATTTCTTACTTTAAGTTATAAAGCATATAATTATTATAATATTGTTTCTCAACATATAACATTCTATTGAAGATTTCATTGTAAGCTACACTAACATCTGTAACATATAATACTTAAGCCAGGAAATATACGTACAGCAAAACAAAATGTGAAAACTAATTACCAGTGCAAAGCAAATAAAACTATATAGAAGAAACTACTTCAATTATAACCATATTTTATAGATAAATTGTGCATCATTATATTGCATATCTACTTCTAGTAAATCATTAAATTAATAATCAAATGTGTTCAATCGTAACGATTTGCGATATAGGAGCAAAATACATGATGTGTGAAGCTGAATATCTCTGAAATCTAGAATGTTTTGTTTAAGTGAGCCCCATGATTCTGAAAATGAGAATTTCTAAATCCGTGTAAAATCCGGGACTGGAACGACCTGGAACAGAATTTACTGTACTCTTTGCATATTTAAGTTACTTCCCTTACAGAAGCGACTTCCACTACAAAATAGTTTGATGGGTCGGTTTAAAATAAGTGAACTTCACCAGCGAATGGTCCAACAAAAATTTAACGTTACTGGTGATGAAAACAACATGATCTACGTAGTGATTGTCAACGGAGCTGACATTTTAAATTCTGTACACGTTATTTACGATAGTGATTGAATTGTCACGTGTTATTCATAATGATAGTGAGTGCATCGTCACGTGCTATTCATGATGACAGTGCTGTCATTGCCACGTGATATGTATAATGATAGTGATTTCTTTTTTCATTTGATCTTCATTATGACAGTGATTGTTTTGTAACATGATACTCACAATGGCTATTGACAGTACAGGAACCTGGTATCTTCACATACATGTAAATGGTCCAAAACACCATTCAAGACTCCGTTACTAACGATCGTCCTTAGAGAAAATAGTGTTTGCTTGGGCAGGATTTTTCAATTGTAAAATATTAAAACGGATTTTCTCGGCGGCGCAATTCCAAGCCTTCTATTTTCTCAGAGGGTGCTTGTCAGTAACGGGGTCTTGGATAGTATTTTGGACGGTTTATATGAAAATATCAGGTTCCTATGCTCTTAGTCATTTGATATTCGCAGTGGTAGTGTCAGGATGTTTTTGCTATTTTCGCACATGGTAGTCATAACGAAAGTGATCATTTTATCAAGTGATATATTTAGTCATAATGACACAATCGTGAAAGCTCGGCCATTTCCGTTTGTCTCCGGCAAAAAGTTCGAGGTGATCAGAATGATAATGACGGTGAATGTTTTGTCACGTGCAATTCATTAAAACGACAGTGATTACATTCGTCACGTCACGCAACTTGGTATCGGTCTCCATAACGACTGTGGTTTAAAGCAGTGATATTATGACAGTGTGAATCCACATCACATGTACGATAGTTAATACCCATTTTTCGCCATCATCAATTCTACTGCTGAGCAGGTCCGGGTACGGTGACTCCTCGATATCTCCACTGCTTAAGAATCCCGTCCTTGGTGTGAGATAATCGTTCATTATCAACTTTAAAAAATAGTTAAAAATATATTCCAACACCATTCAAACAACAATGCAAACAACAAAGTTGTATTACACATGTAGTTAACACAATAATTGAGATTGAACTTAGACAAATTTGTATTTTACTAAAATAATTTTAGTAAACACAATAATTGAGATTGAACTTCGACAAACTTGTATTCTAGTAAACACAATAATTGAGATTGAACTTCGACACACTTGTATTATAGTAAACACAATAATTGGGATTGAACTTCGACAAACTTGTATTATAGTAAACACAATAATTGAGATTGAACTTCGACAAACTTGTATTATTGTAAACACAATAATTGAGATTGAACTTTTGTTCTAGACTAGAACTGAAAATTGAAAATTTTAAAATAGCACAGACCTATGCCTCGCTCATTCTAAAGAGTGCTATACGCACCAAACATGACATTACATGTACAACATATTTTAAAACTAGTACCTTTGATACAACACTATAATACAACCCGCATATGCAATGGCAATTGTATTTGGACTATATTAAGTAACATACGATGAGTGATTCAAAATTTCTTGTTTTTTTTCATGAGTTCCAACATTTTTTTGTTAGAACGATGGTATACGAGCCAAAATACATGAGGATCCGGCATTAGTCGATTATACACAGTACATGTACTTAAATCAATCAATCAATGGTTAGGTCTATTAGAGATTATTGCAAATCAATGTATTTCAAGTCAATAATAAATGTGTTAAATGTGTGCATCGGAAGGAAAAGTGTTCATTTTCAGGATTAATACCATTGGCAACATGCAAGAAAGGAAACCAAATTGTCCAGACTGTCCAGACCCTAACACTGAATACAACAAAACCGCTGTAGTAACAACCGGACAGTCAACGCAAATCCATCATTGATTCTAACGTTAGTCTGATTTTGTCCAGTACCATGTTTGTTGACTCTTCAATGGGGGATGGCTTAGCTAAAATATATGTGGTTAATTGCATGCATTTTTAAAAACAAGCCTGTGAACAGAATCAAATGCAGTGATGTTAGTTACAACACAAATACTCATGCAATGCAGTTAGATTCACGCTGGTAAGGATAAAACGCACGTGGACACCGCATGCAACAAGACCACGTGACAACAAGATCATGTGACAAGGTCAACCTGAGGGTTCATTGGCGGAAGTTCATCATCCTCGTCAAAATCATCGTCGTCTGATTCTTCAGTGATACCGCCAGGTTGAACTGAGAACCGCCTAACTGGTGTATCATTTACGAGAATAGGTGGCGGTCGCCTGGGAGTTGGCGGATCTGGCTCGCTCTCCTTTGTCGTCGTATCTGTTTTCTGCGAATTAACACCAGAAGTAGTGGTACTGATTACTAGTATTTGGTACACTTGTACATTTCATGAGTTTTTACTCTGATTTATTGTTTTCGATACGATGGGGGAATCGTATGGTTTGAATGATAGGACCACTAAAAACATTGAAATGAACGAAAAAATAACCTCATTTACACACAGAGGTACCCACTGAAAGAAAATGTAAAGTAATATCAAGTAAACTGAAAGGCAAGCAATAAATTATTATGTTTGCAAATGAGGGTCTGGTTTTTTTAAATACAATGTGTATGTTAATTTCCATAATGCTACAAACAAATTATCATTATGGCAAGTCTGAATATCATTGTGATGTTTTATTAAGTCTACAACACAAATGATACAATGAATTAAATATATGATAACTTTACATTACTGACATAAAATGTTTCAAAGTCTAAGAATAAAACTCATACGACGACATGATAAACCGACAAATGAACTGCAAGGAATGAACGAATTACAAACTAACAGCAAAAATACTCTAGTTCATGTCACACCTCGAATGTTCTTGTATCAAAGCTCTTTGGACACACGCATGATAATAATAAAAAAATATACTGGTACATCAAAAACAAGTAACTTTTATAAGAATATATTTGTGTATGTTAAGCCTAGGTCCCACTGAGCATTTTTGACTCGGCGATGATACAGGAATAAAGGGTCCTCATGGTCTAGGGGATGCTTCGGCGAAGTCATGAGACAATTTGTGAAATCATGTAAAGAACCATGATGAATCGGTACTCCCGATATGTTTCCGACTTTATGCGTTTGTCCAACTGCCTCGGGGACGTGCTGCCGGGGGCATCGGTAAAACGTCGGACACTCTGCCTAAAAAGAGCTTCGGTGGCAAAACAGTTACGAGAAGCTTTGTGTAACTTTATATCGCCGATGATGAATTCCTCAGTGGGACCTAGACTTTAAGTTGGACCATTGTCTTACGGTTCTTTGGGAACTTAAACACAAAAACAATACAAGTACAAGAGGAACATAACCAGCCGCTCCGGTAAAAAACTGCGTGTGACTAATTATATTTACTGGTACATTTGTATGTTCAGTAAAGCATGTTGTTTATGGAAAAGTTAAAGACATGAGGTAGATGATAACAGTAAACACTAGTGGTGAGGTAACTAAATAATACATTGTAATGTTTCAAATGTCGAGGGTTAGAACCTTAGGCAGGGTATTAGATGTTTAGGTTGAGTATTAGAAGATGAATATGAGAGTGTGGACAGGGAATATATGTAGTGATTATAAACGTAAACAAAAATATAAACTAAAGCGCTACATATTAACAATCCTTAACCATGACAGTTGTTTTCCTGCAGATAAAACCTTGAACCATTAGAAAGAGATAAGCAAAAGTAGCTTGCTTCTGCTACCGGCTTAAAAAATCAGGGCGGTAGGTAGGGATATTTATTTTGAGAAAAAAATCTCAGTTGACCTTTAAATCATCCACTTTTACGTTTAGAATACTCACAGACACCTTCTTTGATATAGAAATACAGATTGAACCAAGATGCCCTGATAGAATACTTAGTAGGTCAAATTCAAAGATTTTGATTTTTCTCAATGTCCAAAAGAACTGCATCGGTGGGGGCAAACATTATAGGGTCGGTTGGGGTAGCGGAAACGAGCAATTTGCTTTGGTCTGATACACATTGAGGCGTATTGTTTAGAGGTATGGTGCAAATATACGTGTCACAAGTGGTTGTCACAACAATGGAATACAATGTATTAATCTCACTTGATTCTCTTGCTAGAAAATATGATATAGTATTGGTACAGCGTATATTGGTATTCTAGTTTCGATTGAACAACTAAAGTTTGGTCAAACATAACTATCAACAAAAAACCTCGGCGCCGATAAAAAAGCATGTAGTTTACTCAAGCAAGACAGAAATGACATAGGAAAAAAGATGATAAAAAGATTCATATACTAGTAGTTGTATATATAGAGTCTTAACCATTGAGACTAACGCCCATACTCAAAGCATGTGTGTCTTTCTTTTGCGTACACATTTATATTTTATCAATTTTACGCTGCTTGCAATCTTAATTTTACAAAAAGACAAACGTAAAAAAGGTTATGTACTCTCTATTTTACTATAGGATGAAAACGTCGCAACAATTTTAATGCTAGAATTTGTTAACAAGTATCCCAGAGTGTGGCAATCGTTACTACTCGGGCATTTTTTCGTAACTGAAAAGTTCCGACTGAGAGTGTGGCTCAAAGAAATGATTACAAGTGCAAGTATCACAAATAGTTTACAACACTGTCGTGTTCGCGTTTTTGAATATGGGAATTAATCGGAAATTTCAAGTGTTATTTCATAAGAACCAAAATGTTAAAATAATTATGCAACAGATAAAAAGGCAAAGCAAAGGGTATGCAGCATGCTATGTAACATTCTAAAAATAGAAACAGGTGGAATCTGAGAAGTGGGGTTTATGCTGCAGTTGGCTACATGCTAGAATGTTACCTCCGGACTATCCTCTACTTCCGGTTCTACTTCCGGTTCGGATTCGGACTCTTCCGGAAGTGCCAGTAAACCGTTATTCTGGCTTATTGGTGCGGGAAATGGTGGCAGCGGGGGCAATTCTTCCTCTTCGGGCTTTTTCGTAGAAATAAATTATCAACAAATGTATCACATTAACTTCTACATGAGCGTGTATATAGCGTGACATTCACTCGTAGGTTGTGTATGTTAAGTTTTTTACCCTGTACAATTGTTCTTAAGTCAGATACTAGTAAAAGGTAAAGCCATTGCTTTATTTGTTTCGAGGACTGGTAGGTTACTATAAAACCGCTCCACTAGCTACTTTAAGTACATTGGTCTGTTAAATTAAGAAAATTACAGCCAAAGTCTCATTGTGTTCACTTTCGCATGTTTCGTGATTATGAGGTTATATCCTTATTTAATTAATTGAAAAATTGATAGTTCTAAGCTTTTAGTTGACATTTTCCGGCAACCAGTCCTATGTGTATTTAAATTTTACAGATTTTACTATGTAAGCCGATGCATGATTGGAACTATAAGGTATGTATTATGGTCTCCATAAGTTACAAACATTGTCCAAATGTATGTCCAATCTCGCAATGAACATAAAACAAACATGAAGTACCTGTATATGTTGTTGTCGAACTCCTGACAGTAACTTCACAATATCTGCATACTGTCTCTTCTTGGCTAAACTCAATGCGTCATTTCCGTCCTAAACATGCAAAGAAAACAATGTTTATCTAAATTCAATGCGTCATTTCCATCCTAAGGAGGCAAAGAAAACAATGTTTATCTAAACTCAATGCGTCATTCCCGTCCTAAGGAGGCAAAGAAAACAGTGCTTATCTAAACTCAATGCGTCATTCCCATCCTTAGGAGGCAAAAAACAATGTTTATCTAAACTCAATGCGTCATTGCCGTCCAAAGGAGGCAAAGAAAACAGTGTTTATCTAAACTCAATGCGTCATTCCCATCCTAAGGAGGCAAAGAAAACAGTGTTTATCTAAACTCATTGCGTCATTTCCGTCCTAAGGGGGGAAAAAAACCAATGTTTATCTAAACTCAATGCGTCATTCCCGTCCTAAGGAGGCAAAGAAAACAGTGTTTATCTAAACTCAATGCGTCATTTCCGTCCTAAGGAGGCAAAGAAAACAATGTTTATCTAAACCCAATGCATCATTTCCGTCCTAAACATGCAAAGAAAGCAACGTTTATCGAATTAAGGACTGTTTTGGGTGATGAAGGGAAGGGGGTTGTAGTTGTATAACAGAATACATGGAATTTGCGTCATTTATTATTAGAATAATATGCATTTACAATTTAATCATATGTTAATCTCTTTATTCGCAGTTTTAAATGTTTACATATTCAGAATTTCATTTATCAAAAATTTACTGAATGCCATATCACAACAAATACAGGTCATTCTCGTCACCTCGGTCTTTATGCTTTGCAATTTATCGGAGCCATTGAACCGGAAATGGCCGAGTTTTCACGATTTGATACAGGGATAATCTAACTTACCAAGTCTTTTAAGGTAGATAAAGCACCATTGTCCACCAAGAGTTCGGCACATTTATACATATCCCCTGTCTCCTTCAACTTCGCCAATTTGATCACCAGATTTAGGGCTGTGTCCCCTTCCTACCAATATAATGGCAAATGTTTATGTTTGCAATACATAATCAGCGACGATTGAATTTTAAACGAGCTGTGCAGAAAAACTTTTATGCACCAGCCAGCTGCATCCACGCCCCCACCACCGAGGATCCCCGTCCTTATGAATCCTAACAAGATGGAAGGTAAAAACACGACCGTTTCCAAGGCTATCCAGCGGATGGGGGCGTGGATGCAACTGACTTATGCATTATTGCACATTGTCAGATACTGCCCTTAATTTATAAGAGGTATATTCATGATATTGTAACAAACATATTGAAAGGAGTGCTAAATTTGTAGAGCTTATCCTTTGTTTAGTTTTGCAATTGTTCATACGGTACACACACGTTTATTACTACGGTTTAATTAAGTTTGTCAATTTCACATCTGCTGGGAATGGTCTTCAGTTTACACTGAATTCCCTTAGTTGGCAATGCACAAAGGCATTATCAAGTTAGCGTGTAATTAGGTTATACTTACGTCATCTTGTAAGTTGACGTCAGCACCACCGTCAATTAACATTTTAAGTATTTTATGCGTTGGTAAATTACAGTGGGTGATTGCGTAATGTATTGCACCATTTCTATGCTGTAAGGGAACAAAAACATTTAATAGAACTGACATATAATAACACTACATAATATTATGCTGAAACTATTTAAAAAATCATATGAAAATAAAGGACTGTTTCTGTAAACACCCAATCACTTTTGGCATGGTGCTTTTATTTTCAATGACGATGACAACGCTGACGAAGATGACGGTGAATTAAGGAATGAACATGGTAGCGATATCACTACAATTGGTAGAAATGCAGTCAATAATAATAAAATGGAACAGAATGGTAAACAAGACGAGTACGGAAGGTTCCTAGATCGACATAGATGATAATATTGGTGATGCGTCGACGTACAACCACGTTAGAAGAATAACGTTATTGTCTATTCTATAAGTTTAGCGGAGATGAGTAAAATGAGTAGTCTGACGACTTCAACTTCAACATTATACTCTTCAACGCCACAAGGGCATCTACTGACAGGTTGTGTAAGTGATTGTGTGATAGGGAGTGCAGATGGTGGAGATATCAATATACATTTTGTAGATGGTATTCTTATATACAAATAAACGATACAGCCATTTTGCAAGTTTTACCGGGGGGGGGGGGGGGATAAATGTGTCTTTAAAACTTACTTCATTAACATAGTTGGGATCAGCACCAAGTTTGATGAAATCTTGGATATCTGTTTCATTACTCCGTAAAACAGCATCTATCAGCTTTCCCTGAAACACAGTGGTACACAATATGTGCCTGATGATTCTATTTACACGAGTTCCAGGCCAAAAATAGAGAGAAGGGGTAATTGGTGGGGCACACAACTAGTTTTATGTGATTGGGTTACTTTTAATTTCGTATGTTGCTTCTTCTGCTTATGAAAACTAATTTAGGCCTACTTACCGAGTAGGATTATATCAATATTTTGAAAAGTTGATAATTAGAATTAGGTGATCTGCATGACGTTAGGAAAAGTCGATTTCGAAAACGACGTTTGTGCATCACTTGTGTTTAGATGTTTCAGAGAAAGGGAATTTTATATTTTTCGGCATTGGTGCATCGGAACAAATCCCAGGACAACTTACTGTATATCTATACAAGTTTTGCAACACAATTACCTAAGTGCCAAACAAACAAAACATTTCCTTGAAACTGAACAATCACCTTGTGCTTATTTTAGAAATATGAACGATGTAGAAACTCTCATTTTCATTCCTTTGGTAACCGAGAGTCTCGCTCGGGACCCTCGTATTATGTTTAAATTTAATTTCACACAACGTAACTTTATTCTGCCCCTGTATGGTTAGTCATAGTGCAATTGCGCAAAACGTGCTCTTGCTATTAGTGTGCTTTTAAGAACAGTGTCATAAAGCGTCAATGTTATTATAAATACTTTAGTACATATATAAGAGAAAAAGACACGGCTTATGTAATAGAAAATAGCTTAATAGCACACACTAACTGCTTATATACATGTAATTATGTACAACACAAACATATAACAAAATCATACGTATTTTTTTTTCACCATTATCTTTACAATTTTTTTAGAAAAAAATCTTGATTCTTAATATTCTTCAAGGAAGTTTTAAGTGCCACTTTTCACGGTATGAATCGTGTTACACTACTTCTCAGTTCCATCAGAGAATTGTTCTGTTTTCATATGGCTCTGACTCAAAACTGATGTGACGCACGGACGGAACTCAGGATACATGACATTTGAGTTCCGTCAGAGCGTTACGTCGGTTTTCAGTTCCGTCAGAGCCATATGAAAACAGAACAATTCTCTGACGGAACTGAGAAATAGTGTAACAGTGTTAAGAATATGTACAATGTAGTATACAAAATTGAAATGCACACTCAACCAAATTCCTAATCGGTCACTTTTTCCCATTGTGTACAAAACCGCTTTTAATGTTTTAAAATGCAAAACTCGTGCGTGGAAATGTAATAAACTGAAAAACATAAACTCAATGCTTATCGCTAGAACTGAAAAAAAATATTGTTATAAGAATTTAAGTTGGGAATTGTGAAATTACCTCCCTTTTAATTGAAAATAGGACAAACTAAATTTCAACTTTAGAGAGGACATTGATCTCCTATAGCGAAATACGTTGCAGCAGTTACTGTCAACATCCAGATAAATCTTAAAAGTCGCCGATTTCCGTCCTATTCAACTAAGCAAGCTGTTGTAGTATATCTTTGCCACAGACTTCAATTGCTGTCTACTCGTCCATATGAAATGAGGGTTTATTATTTTTGATGTTTAAAACAGGGTTACATATAAGTGCATTTAATCATACATATTCGTATACAGCATAGAGCCAATTCGACGGGACTTTGACATTTCCTCGACTTAAGCCGTGTGCTCGTCATATCGATGCTCGTCTTAACGAAGTTTTACTGTATTTGTATGCTATTTCTGGTTCTAAGGGCTGTAATTTACAATATTCAACTATTCAGAATGAGAATAGCAGAATATTCATTTTATTTTTATGTTGTATACACCAATCTTATTCATTTACTACTGGCAGAATATAGTTTAAATAATAATGACTGAAATTTTGGCAATATGTTATGTGACCGATAAGGAATTTGGTTGAATCACGGTAAATTCGAAATACATGTGTTTATGTAAGTAAATCGTGTAAGATAAAACTTCATGTTGTAAATTGCCACGTATATGTTAGCCATGGCCTTATTTAAACGATCACAATATGTTTAAATACATATGCAATAATGCATAGCCTAAACGTTTTTGTATTAAACTTCATAAACTTATCATTGACAGCGAGGCATCTTTTTCTGCATGTCTTTGGCTTATCTGTGCAATACTGTAAAATCATTGATATTCGACGATGATTTAATTTCATGGAGTCCGTGGATGATTGCAACCACGAATTTAAATCCCCACGAACACTTATAATTTCTATAATTATGTATATAACTAAGTGGACAATATATCCCTGCTATGAATCCCCCGCAAATTTGTCGTTTCAAACATTTGTCACCAAAACCACGAAATTTGGTCCCATTGAAATTAAAGGATGTATATGCATGTGTTTACATAAAATTGTAATTCTAATCGAGCCTCTAACTAAAGCAAATGTGCGTCATACAATAAATACAAATGTACCAGTACTGTGCAATTTACGTTACCTGTATATAATGTTTGGACCTCGGAGACAAAGTTCTTTTCCTTGGCTGATAAATGGATTATATATACATGCACGAATACATCAATGAAATTGAGTCAGAAAGTCAATCATTTGTATGATGAATAGTGATTGAAAGATGTATTCTTTAAAACTGCAACTGAAGACCTAGGATCGCCCATGTGCTGCATACTACATTTGTAACTCTTTTTTTTATAAATACTTTAATAATACACATTAACACAAATCTTATTATCAATAAACAATAAAGACTCAATAAAATAGCGATGACAATATGAACAAATGCGCTGCCTCCGACGAGGATATCCCGCCTTTGGATAATCTGCCGGGTGGAAAAACTGAATTTTAATACCCTGTTTCTATGAAGGGTAAATCCTATACGTTTAAGGTCCAGGCTTATGTAATGATCTGTCAGTTACTGTCATCAAATATATTACTGTTGGCAAAGTATTGCACCTTAAGGTCATAATAGAAATCACATATTTTTGTTTTGTTTTTATAAAAGTAAAATAGCACTTCTCCTTATCAATTTTATAAAAATCATAAGATCTAATAAGTATACGCCTATTCTAACGACAGTTGAGATGTCAAAGGGTCGTTGAGCGGTTGAACAGCTGAAAACAGCCCTCGAAAATTGGTAACTTTTTATTTAGTTCTGAATCTAAATTTTTGAACGAATATGCATGTAGAGGGTGTAGATTAATCTGTCCTTTTCAAAAATGTTATCACGAACATAACACATAGATAAACTGATATTAAACTTGTCACATTATAAAATACTTCATGCTGATAACGTCTGTATAAAATATTGACAAACCAATTGAGGTATATTTGCACATTCAAAGTACGAGTGTGTGTAACTCGGGAAACATGAGGAAATATGATCCTTGTCAAGTAGGTTCGTATCTCCATAACCCGCATTCTGATCACCTATGCGTGTTTGCATTTTTACCGGAGACAAACGGTAATGGCCGAGCTTTCACGATTGTTCCTAGCCGGGTACCATTAGCCAAGCGTAGAATGCAGTCGTGAAACATCGGTCATTTCCGTTTGTCCCAGATGAAAACAAAACTAATGGTACCCGGAAGATTACAGTTTCAGTTCCGATACAATGAATTACAAATGTACAAAACTAAACTAAAGCAAACTTACAAAACTTCGATTTGCTGATAGAAATACTACATAGCATACGCATGTCTGTATTCTTTTTTAATTTTTCATGCAGCATATTTTTTTGTTCTTTTGACGTTCGGAAATTCTGCAATTATTAACGCGAATGACTGAATTCAGTTTTAATTGTAGTTCAAGGCCCGATGCTATAAGCTATTGTGAACTTCGTTGCCAATCGTTTGCGAAACGTCAACCTTATACGTAAGTCATATGGGTGAACGCACTGACAGGGGAACCCCTCATCACTCCTGACGTTCTCGTAATGGATGGCGAGAACATCTATAAACGAAATGATTTCTCGCGTCCCTTGTAAAACAAGACGATAAAACACGAAGTCATCCCAGTGAATGAACAAGTTCATCTATTTTAACCATCAATTATCGTCTGATTATGCTCATGCATCCTGTTCAACTAGACAAGTGCAACAAATCGAATGTAATGAAAAATGCAAATATACGTCAAGGGAACAATATTCCTCCAAGATTGGTCGACAATTGAAGGACGTGATAACTTACCCCGTATAAAGCCGCAATCTTCTGTGTGTAGAATTCCCTTGCTCCCATTGCCGACATACTGCCATCCAGTACCTCAGCCAGTTCAAATTCCCCACGTGCCAAAGCAATGTCGTACGGTGTACGGATTTTCTATGAACAGAAAAGCAACGATGGAATTAGTGTTATAGTTTTACGGTCTCGTATGTATACACACGTGGTTTTAAACTGTTAAAATTTAGCATGAAAGGCAACACGTGCTTAGTTTGACATTGGCTTAAATGTAACATCGCCAAAATATGTATTGTTGTGTAGCTATACCGGATCTATTCTATCAATATTATATAGAATTCATGGCAAAACCCACAGGTAACTGTCTCATTGTTAAAGTCTAAAACGAAAAAAAAATCTAAAACATTTAATGTAAAATTGATATCTTTCTAAATGTTTTCGGGTTATTTTTGTTATTAATGATACATTTAACTGTGTTTATACCTACCCTATTTCTCAGTTTCAAGTCTGGGTCGTATTCTAAAATTTTCAGGACCAATGGGAACGCCTCTTTCACATCGACATGTTCAACTACAAGATGTAGAACCGTGTCCTCATTCGATCGTGTTTGGGCATTTACGTCAGCTCCATTTTGTAACATCATATCGAGAATCATCTCAGTGTCTTTACGACCAGCAGTTGCTATAATATGCATTGGATTATTGCCGTTCTGAAAAACAGTGTGTATATTTTGATAACTAGTTCGTACAAAAATACAATTTGGTTAATTTGGTGAAATAATAAAAAAAACCATTGTTGTGCGGGAAAATCGTGTGACGTTGGGACATCATATTTTAGCACCCGCGTGTCAATAAACGCATAGTTAGCAATTACGAATTACGGAAAGTAATTCACCACATTTGAACATATTAGATGTATTACATTTTCTTTTCTGCCGAATAGTTTGATATCTTAAGTATATGTTGAAGTGCCCTTAACATAAAGCACACTTCTACTGGCATTTTATGCGTGTGTTATTCACGTAATTTCGACGTTACTCGCAACATAGTCCGTAACCAATCGTAAAAGCTCGGCCATTTCCGTTTGTCTCCAGTAAATATCCATTGGATAAAAACCGAGGTGATCAGAATGAGTCCGTAACGCCAAATGTTGTGGTTATTGTAATTACGTAATATGGCCGAAACCCCCACATATATTTTGGTCACATACATTGCTGTTCATGTATAATTTGCAGGCAAATGTCGCTTAGAATGTTGTCAAAGTATACTGATTGATGTAATAAACGACATTTTCATTGCAGTTAATACCACCATATCATCAGCATAAATGCCTCAATATTTTCAAGCATTCCGATTTGAATTCAACGACAACCCGGAAAATATTATCTTTATCAAATGTATAAAGTTATTTTGCAGCGGATTTCTTTTTTATGACTACCAATCGCACTGAAACGTATTTCAGAATTCTAGTAAATCTCCACAATTTGATGGTACATGTGCACCCACCTTGATATATTGAGATGAGATGTCGCCATTCTTGCAGTAGTTTCGAATTTCTTCTTTGCTACCTTTCAAGCAGGCTTCATACAACCGAATCTGTAATAGAAATAATAATACTTGTATTACCTCCAGTGTTGGAGAGCTCTCATACAATAAATACCAAACATATACATGAAAATGTACAGAGAATGACACACGTATACAGGTACAAATTATAAGGAACACAAAGAAAACCATCATTGATTTACCCCAAGAAAAAATGGGTGTTTCTCGAGCAACGTCACATACCACTGTCCCAAGAAACTGACTCCAAAGGAATAGTGATATACTTCCTTTAAGGAAACCTACTACTTCAAAGATATAAGAATCAATACTTTCTTTAAGAAGTAAAAACCCCAAGCTGACAACAATGAATTCTAACAATACAACGGTTGATTTGTGAGCATTAAAGACTAATACTGCATTGCGGCTATGTTCCAGTTGTTTTCGCAAATAGAATTTCTCTCGAATTCATTAAATTAAATACACGTATTAACTTATACAACATGAATATCTGTCACGGAACTTCGACCGTGAATTCACGAACCCGCAAAATAAATATGCCACCTAAAATTCGCGAAATAAAACTATGCGAATGAAAGTTATTTTCAGTATTCAAAAGACAATTGCCACATGAATGCATGTTAAAACTGATTTTATGGGTCTTCGGATTTGATCGGTAGTTCACTATGTTCTAAATGTCTTATGTCTCATCGCACACGTTTATTTACATTGATTTCTTGTGGAAACGGATCTTTAATCGATGGAATAATTACTTCGATTATACTTCAAGACTAGATTCTACGATATTGTACTCATGAAAAGGCTAAACTCATGAACAAACTGTTAAACAAAAATGTGGAAAGAAAATCTATCACACATTGTTTTTGCGCTTTATCATTTTAGAAAACATTCGAAGAATTTCGGTAATTGCTCACGATCTCATACGAAGTAAGTTTCGGGTATTTCCGGTAGATACCGAAAATGATACGATGCCAATGCCACAGCAGAGATTTTAACTCGGTCAGCACGTTATTATTGGTTACATAAAGGGGTTGAAAAAGGGGACAACCTTGTATAAAACATATGGCCCTTTAAAGGGCAGAAACTATGTTATAGAATTTTATAATCTAATTAATTGGGACAACTTTATAGATAAGGGTCATATTGTCTAGTCTCACTAATTGCTAGCAAGTTTAGAAGTGTGTTGACAATATTCACAATGTTTCTTAAATTGTTTTTTCTCATAGCGATTTATTTTGGTCAAAGTAAGTATTGAGTTCTACTTTTAATGAATATTTTAAATAGTTTCAGTCATGCAGTTGTACAGAATATTATGTGGTAATGATTATACCTTTTATGAGTATGAAATATTTGATAAATATAGAAATAAATGTATCGCTTTCGATTATAGAAACAAATCCTAATACTGAAATATATACAAATGTATATCTGATATGATCGGCTTCTATTCCGGCGTTAGATAGCCTACCATAATGTTCTCAACAAAGTGTGTTTCTTTGGACAAAATGTTAGGAGAGCTGGGTCGGGTCTTGACTGCGTTTCTTTCGGCCACATGGGATCGCCGGTTTTTGTTATTTCCATGCCAAACTAGGCCATCCTGCTCTTTAACAGTTCAGGGATTTTGGCTTTTAATTATTTTGTTGGATTATGTGTAGCCATTGCTCCGTGTACTGGTGTTATGTTGTGTTCTGTGCTTGGCTCATTAAGTTCAGTGATGCCTCCCCAGTCCGATTTTCTCTCTATATCTCTTTTTCACAATATCAAGGTTCCGAAAGTATGTTTTATTGGGTGTACGTAATCGTCCTTATTTTAGATTTAAATAATTTTAAAACGGTTATCATCAGGTTGCTATAAATCTGTGTATATAAAGAAAACACCTATGTATTCATTCAGCATAAATATGACGACGATAACTCTAAAAATAAAAAAGTTATGGCAAAATTCTACCAACTTTTTGATTCACCCACGTATTTTAATGTTTTATCTGTTCTTGTGTCATAAACTGGATCAGTTCAGGGCTGTTTTGATCTACTTAATTAATTAAACACATCTGTCATTTTCCCAATCCTAAATAAGTCCCATCCAAAAGTTAACTTCTAAATAGATACCACACACAACAAAAACACACGCTCCGTATCTTATCAAACAAACACTAGTTTAAGAAATAATGTGAACTCTAATAATACATTTGCATACCTCTTGGAATACGTTTGACCTGAAATATGATCCTGGTTTTTTGTTGCCAAATGACCATGTAAAAATATGGTCAGGCATTGAAAGGATTGAAGTGTTGACTAAAATCAGACTCAGAAGTTGCTTGGGTTTAGATACTTTAAAGTGGATGTTTAGTAAGGGTTAATTGATTAATGCACGCCGGGGGATAGATTTAATTGACATTGAACATGTGGTGACACATTTTATAATGACGATCTGAGAACAATATTCATAATGCGGATTATTTACAACATTTGTCCAACGGTGCCGAACAATAGTTTCGAAATAGAATGTCCTTAAATACTGTCATTACCAGTATAAAAATTTGAAGGACGATACTAGTTTTATTGACTCGTTTGTATGACGAATTATATTTGATGAAGAAAATTGATACCCTCACTATCTGTTACTAGTATTCACTGTGGAGAAATAAATAATCATGTTACGTAAAAATTGTGTTGAGTCTTATACTTGTTCTATGTTTGCATTAAATTTATTAATTTTATATTAAGTTATTAACTACTGTGTCATCTAGTTTATAAATAAACTAGCATGTTGTCCATACACTCTGATGGGGTGTCTGATTTCTACCAATCTTTTTTTTTTCGTTCTGGCGTCCCTGCGACATTTTCACAATTCTCGTTGTCTCGTTCTGGCGCACCCGCCAAGATGAAATAACGAAGTAAGAATATAACGCGACAGGACGAAAGAACGACACTTATGAACTGCGCCCTGTGGGGGCACCATAACGATATATTCAGATTAATTTTTGTCGTTGTCTCGTTCTGGCGGGGCGCCACAACGACAGAACGAGACAACGACGTTTTCGGTGTGCTGTTTATAAGTGTCGTTCTTTAGTTCTGTCGCGTTGCAGTCTTCGTTATTTCGTTATGGCGGGGTACCAGAACCACGGAACGAAACAATGAACAAACGTTGAAAACGTTGTCCTTATTGGGCGCCAGAACGACAGAACGAGACAACGAGATTGGCAGTAAGCAGTCACCATACCTTGACGATTAGTTGTTTTAGCTCAACACTAAACAGTCAAAAGAAAATTACATTTTCCAATTATTCATGTACAGAATGAAAATTCCATAAGATATATTTCATCGGTGAAACAAATGCTTTTCCCAAATGGCAAAACTAATGAATATTGTGGTTCAGCTAACCACAGGTATCAGTATCATTGAAAAAGGAATTGGAAAAAAATAAAAAAAATGTTGTTTTTTAAATTTCTTTTTCAATGATACTGTTACATGTGCATCTAACATGATGAAAAAGAAAGCGAAAATAAGGAAACTTTTTTATAGAGTTTATGCTCTGGAAAGTTACAGATTCGCAACGATTTTTGTTGCATGCGTGTAAGATAATGTAGGTATGCTATCCGGAGCTGACAAGCTAATTTTGTTTTGGCGTAAACACCGTTACAAATAACAAATACGTGGGTAGTAACAAAATGTAACGGAAATTACCGAGTTGTTACGATTCTGTTTTCTCCATTATTCAGATGATGGTGCATGTCCACTAGGATTTATGTCACATGGAGACTCTTGCTATCACTTCAGTACTGACACGGAGAACTTTATTAGTGCTTTGGTAAGTCGAAACACCAAATTGAAAAAAGTTTGTTATGAAATTACTAGAGAGTTTTCATAAACAGAGAACGCTTCGTCCGTTTGTATGTCGAAGGGTTTAGTCGAGGGTTATCAAACGAATCCATTTGATTATGCAAACATGTGCAATATTAGCATAGTAACCAATGATGTTACTATATATGGAATACATATCATTTAATTTGTCCAATCAACGCTGAAATGGCATGTATGTGTATGTCTGCATTTGGTCATTTGTTGAAACGTGCAGTGAACCATTCAAGAACAATATCGTTCATTCAAGACATGCTGTAGCCATTTAAGTTTAAACAGGTACAAACTTAACAGAAAGTTTTACAACATGTGTAAAGTAATTATACTACACTACATGTAGATGGTTTTTTTTATTGTTTCATTTTACCATTTTTAACCAGTGCGTTGTAATTATAACAATTCAGAAGAAGTGGATATACAGTTAATACACATACGTCCATGTAGTTGCACAGTGACTGGAGTACGATAAGTCCTAATGGTCGCTTCAAGTCGTTTATTATACAACCCTCTTATGTATTAATTGTAGGGAGTATGTCGGGAACTTGGTGCTCAGCTTATAGAGATAGAAACTTCAGCAGAAGATCATTTTATCATGAAACAATGCGAAAATAGGGGAGGTGAGTAAAATAAATTGACTGATTCATAAAAACGTTATTTAACTTCAGGTACACCAATTCGTACCATGTCACCCTTCACATCAGAACCACGTGTGAATACACCATGCGAACTAAAGCAGAGATGCCTGGCCCCAATCTCTTGAAGCATCTCAAGTAGAAATCTCAACTCAAATTGAGATTTTGCTATAATCAAAGTCAGAATTATAGATGAATCTGAAGTTCCAGCTTTTGAAATAACGCTGTAATAAACTCAGAATGTTATTTCTTCATAGATAAGATAAGAGATAAGATATTGTTTATTTTCCAATTTTGGGCCCACATATGGGCATACAATTTTGTAATATACATGGCCTAAAGTTTGAAATATACATTAACAAATAACAATTAACGATTCTTGCACTTCTAAACAACACTAATAACTACAACTAAAAACATATAGAACAGTAAACAATTAAATGTTAAAATCCAAAGCAACAGGAGGTATATCAATATCATTCTAATTTAAATTCAATTTTACAATCTATCGTATGTGTGTAATACTATTTCTTTTCTGAAAGCAATCAGATATATAGTTTGATAGATATATTATAACGTCTTTATTTTCATTAGACATAAGCCAAATAAATTTATTTTTATTACTAAGGGCGACAAAATTGATCATTTTTGTATCGATACGTTTATACAATGACTGTCTCTCTGTTTTATAAAATTCACAGGATGTAATAAAATGGATCTCATCCTCAACTTCATTTAAGCTACAAAATTCACATATTCTTTCATTTGCCTCTAATTTCTTTTTGTCATGTTTAAGATATCTCCCAGTTTCAATTCTGAGTTTGTGTGTACTGATTCGAAGCTTTGTATAACATTTTCTGATATCTCTATTTTGGATAACATCTAGATAAGTTTCCTTTACTATATTAGTTTTAATCAAGGCATATGTTCTTAATTTACCTGTTTCATTTTTACAACTGGTTAACATTTTATCCGTGAATTGCTTTTTATACATGGCTATGAGCTTAGATTTAACAATACTATATAAACTCTTCTTATATTCATCCACAGAGCTAATTTCGAGATGTTTAAAAAGAAATTTAATGCTGGCCAACCAACAAGGTTTCTTTGATTCATGCAACATATTTTTCTCCATAAATGCACTCTTTAATAATGTATCTGAATTTAAGGTTATCAATCTACTAAAGTATTTAACAGTGGTAGTAATTACGTTAATAAGTACAGGGAATCTACCTAATTCATAGTAATCAGCCTTGCAGAGAAAAAAATTAACATCAACAGACATGCCAATATTTGAGTTGAGGTCGGGGCCTTTGAACACAACTTATATATGATAGACGGGACGAAATTGGCCGTCTGACAACAAGTAACCCTATGAAGGAAATGTAACATTTGCGTTTCTGTATGTACCCAGTACATGTTTTATAGTGTCCTACTCGAAAGAATACACACACGCAATACGAGGATCACTTAAAAGTACTGATCAGTGGCTGATACATCAACATCAGCGTCTCTGACTATATAAAAGTGTGTATTTTCTTGAATAATATTATGCTCGTACATAATTATGTTTTCAGAGAGTTACTGGATTGGATTGTCAGACCTCAGAGCACCAGGGCACTATATTTGGATGACTAGTAAGACAGAGTTGACGCCATCGTCTTATAACGGTTGGGAACCAGGGCAACCTGACCACGATGACGGTGACGAAAATTGTGTGAACTTGGAAGAAAATTTTGGTTGGAGCTGGAATGACTTGTCCTGTCATTTACCACAGAGATATATCTGTGAAATGAAAAATGGGTAATTATTTACACCTCTGTATTTTTTTTTTTTAATTTATTGTTGTTTTTTAGAAGTAATATTATCGCTCGCATTTGCGTGAAAAGTAAGAACCTTTGAAGAGTTTTTTTTCCAAATAATATTATTATGTTTACTCGAGTATGGCTATCCGCGGCAACGCCCAATTTTGGTCACTTGGTGTCACCATTTCGGGCATATCTTTTTGAATAAAGGTAATCCTAATCCAGCTCTTTTACAGCGGGGATTTGGCGAACTAGGTTAAGCTACAGTGCTCGGCGCTTCATTGTTCTGGGGTTATTGTTTTTACATATCTTTGTGAAACTAACTAGGTTATTCAGCTCTTTTACTGCGGCGACTTGGGTTTTTCTTGTTTTCGTTAGGTTATGTATTGGTAGTGTTCCGTGTACTTGCCTTATGTTATGTTGCAATTGTTTTCTGTACTCGACTGGTTAAGTTGAGTGCCGCCTCCCCTGTCCGATTCTATCATATCTTTATAAGTCAAAGCTGTTGCATTCGGTCTGACAACGTACGCATCTAAGTTGGCCGTTGGACGCGGCCACTGTAGGCTGCTCATTGGTAGTACATGTACTTATAAGGAATGATCGATGTATATTTCTCAATAGTGTGGAACATGCATCCGTCATGTTACCCTCAATATGTTAAGTGGTTTGTTCAGCACATTGCTATGTGTTGTTATATGTATAAAAACAACAAAATAAGAATTATTGTAGAGTTTGGGTTGGTAGAGGTATTATGTATAGTACATGTGTTGCGGTATATATGGGGTGGGGGTACCAAGACGGATGCCTGTGGATTAAGAAAGGTAGTCTGGTACCCGGCTCCAATCTTACAGTATTGCCCAATACTGACCAATAAGATTGGAGTCGGTACCAGACTATAAGATAAGTGGTTTCGGAATCAGTTGAACAAAAGTTACACGTGTCAGAGTGAATTCTGTTTCGTTTGCCTTGGGGTATATTAATAATTATATTAATTATCATGCTTCTTATAATACAGGAATATAATATTACACTATTATTACGAAATGTTTAACTATGAAGTGTACGCTATTATATTTTTCAGGGAAATGGAGTTTTTTGGATAAAAGGAGGGCTATATAAAATCAACCAGTATTGTTTGATCGCTGTGAAAGTGTTGATGTATTGAATATAATAAAGCTTTTAATATGAATCATAGTTTTTTAAAAAATCATCCCTAAAAGCAATTTTAAGGACTTATTTCACAAAATAATACTAGTAGATGGTTGCTTCGTCGCTCCTTTCATTCATTCAATCATGGGTGATTCAGGGTACCCTTATAATATTTTTAACCTATCGGTATTTATGTTGATTATTTCATACTTGGCATTTTTCATAACTTGCATGTATGTGAAGTGTACACTATTATATTTTCAGGGAAACGGACTTTTTTTGATAAAAGGAGGGCTATATACAATCAACGTTTGACCAATATTGATTGAGCAGTGTGAAAGTGTTAATGTACTGAATATGATAAAGCTTTTAATATGAATCATAGTTAAAACACATTGAGTTTCTTTTTTATATTATAGCATTCATTTTTTAAAAGCCGAGTCAAACTTCTTTTAGCATGTGTTCATATCGCATCCCTAAAAGCAATTCCAATGACTTATTTTACAAAATAATAGATTTACTTGTATTTGGTTTGCTTTCCTTCAAATAAATTTAAGTATTTAATGTTGTGTTTAAAAGCAGATACTTGAAATGTAGATATGACCCTGTGATGGTCCCCTCAGGCTACATCGCCAAAAGAAATAAAACATTATTTTTGTCCATATCTCTATAGACTTTATATACAGATAGATAGACTATTATAGAGAAATGAACAAAAATAACGTGTTATTTGTTGCTGCATTAAAGTGTATAGAGCTATATCGGCCAATATCTTTTCAAAAAGTTTCAAAAACTGAAAAACAATTATGCTTTCGTGTCCATTAGATCATTTTCGTATAAGTTTTAACAGAAACCCACTCTGTGATTTATTGGACATGCGAATTGTCCATTTTCATACGAAAGTGTTCTAGAACACCCTATGAAATTATAACAATCGTCTATTTTTCGACATTTGAATAAAAGTACACGGAACCCATTCAAAGTTTTAATTTGCAATCAAGGTAGTCTAGTAATATACTAAGAACGATGCAAGTAATTATTTTGACATTAAATGACTGTTAGAATATAGCTATATACACTTTAAAGAAGAGATCATATCATAATAGTTATTCACATGACAAACACCTGTGTTTCAAATAAACGAATGTTTTTATTAATTTATCATAATATAGAAAAATATATAGTTATTTCACTGGTAGGTTATTCGTAGCCTATGCTATGGTCGATTCAATAAGTTATACTAATAGGGGAACTGTCCCATTCGAAAGCATAGCGCGTGTTACCGTTAACTCAGGTTACCCAGTTAAACCTAGATAAACATAGTTTAACTGAATGACGAGTTAATGTTTACAAACCGGTCTCATTTGATTTTGAAAGTTCTGTAGATCAATATAATTATATTTTATATAAACATTGGTGTTGTTCGTCTGTCCGTCCGTTCATTCATTCAATCATGTGCGCTTCAGTACCCTTATAACATTTTCAACCTATCGGTATTTATGTTGATTATTTCATACTTGGCATTTTTCATAACTGGTATGTATGTGAAACTATAAATCCCAATACGTGAAAGTAAACATCTTGACTAATCCTCTAGATAGATAGATATAACCTATGCCAATAAATGAAGAGGTATGCTTACCAACTGTTTATTTCGTTCATGTATCGATATATGGGACAAAACTGATAACCTGTATAGGATTAAATTCATAATAAGCCATTCACTAGGCCAATTTAATAGTCTAAATGTTAAGAACAACCAAAATAGACGAAACGTAGACACGAATCACGTAACGTAACTAATTACTTTATGCAACATTTGGAGACAATAAGGCCAAATAATTGCTCGTTTCCGGTACTCAAACCGACCTTGTTTTTGCCCCTACCCTAATGGTGTTTTGGACATAATTGAGAAAAAATCAGAATGTTTGAATTTGTCCTATTCTTTCATTTTATTTTTTTCTGTATTTCTTTATCAAGGAATGTGTCTTTGAAAAGCTAGAAAACCACAACCTACCTAAAGTATTTTTTCAACCGGTAGCGGAAATAAGCTTTTTGTTTGGCCTAAGTTGAAATTCCAGTACGATCTGTCTAATCGTAGAACTGTCAGACTTAGTAATTACATTGACTTTGATACATACACATCCATGTAATAATATGTATATATACATGAAACGTGATTAACACGTTTGTTAATACCAAAAGAGGCCTTCGGTAAGACTTGATCTCCGTAGCGTAGTGGTTATAGCGCTTGCCGCCTAATCAGGCGACCCGTGTTCAAATCCGGGTAGAGGCACTCACATGCCTGCCATATTCAGCAGAAAGCTGACTTGAAAATAAAGGCTATGCTCGGCATTTTTTTAAGGAAAAAAGTTTGGAAAGACAACACAATGTACATTACCTGTTCCGGCGTCTGTTCTTCTACTCCAAATTCTATATCAGGTCTCATTATTCCTCTACACCTTTCTCAAACCATTCACTAAATCCTTCTAAACATCCACATAGCGTACATTTAAAGTTTTAATATAGTACTAGTTTAATGATAAATCAACATCTTATCTACATTGTACGAGTATTTAAATATCTAATCACTTTGAATGTACAAAACAAATGTATCAACATTGTGGAAGAGCATTCTCTTCTGTCATAGACTCATACCCTCGTGACGATGGATACCATCAAGAATGAGGTGTCAAGAGTGAAATCTTATATTAATACCAGTCGGAAAACTTGTTTCACAATCGACCTTAAATAAACTGATAAATTAGTATAAACTAAGATTATCCGAGACAAATAAACTTATCATTTAACTTTATTTAACCAATTTCAATACTTCAATATCATTCGTTGATTTTTTTACAATGTCTCCCTCTACCGATTTAGTAGTGATTTCACATTTGTCACAACTTTATTCCATATCAGAATCAGAATAGATATTTCCTGTCGTGTTTTTCACCGTGTTTACATGATCACTACGTATTCATATCTCACCACTTTAAACATTACCCTAAGTAGTTCCTATTTATTCAAATACTGACCTTAATCTATAAAGCATACTAGTCCTGTTTTAATCTCAATCCTATACCAATCGTGTATTCCCGTAGGTATATGTATACCCAATTACAGGTAAAACTTAACGTAATAAAGCACCCTTTCATGACGTATCTATACCCATTCAATAAAGTCTTAACTTTAATCACGGTTTTCCACAAAACTCGTTTCAATGTTACGAGAGGGTTTGCTAACTTTGCTTATTAAATTTCGGAATGGTATATCGGTGGGTCGCGGATTTGGTAGAAATGAAATATCCAATAATTTGTCGCGTAAATTATGTGTTCTTTTTCATCTTTTAGTCTTTAAATTCTACTTATCAAATTATGTTTTTGCGCCGTGTGGAGTTTGTGATAACACAGATTCGAACTGTCTGTCTCACTGTGGATGTACGCAAATAAATATCTAGAAGGTTAATTACGTATGGTCTGTCACCAGGCCTGTGCGGGTGGCTATTTTTTCAAACATGGATACAGTCTTAATCAATAACAACAATTCTACATTTAGTTTGAATGTCCGTGTACAGTACTTGGTCCATTTATCAGATTTCTCGTAAATTCGCTCAGTTCGTGGATGATAACAGCGACTATAAAATAGACATTTATAGAGTACCATATTTACCATGTTAGGCACGCTCGAGTATCGAACAGGACCACCATTTGAAAATGTGATTACCAGATATATTTACAGTCCGTTCGACGTTAAATGAGAACGGCTATAAACATAAGCTCGTCGGTAGGGTAAACTGTGTTTATCTATGTTTAACTGGGTGTAACTGAATTAACTGAAGTCCCCTATTCTTTCGAATGCCTTTTTGGTATTAATAGTTCGGTCATTAGTATAACTTCTTGAATCGACTGTAGTATTCAACTAAATTTGGAAGTATTAATAAATGAAATTACAAATGTCGCCATTCTAGAAACAAGAAATCATATGTTGTAAGTGTGTAGGGCGGAAAAGTAGAAGAATGGTTAGCACGCTTGGCTTCCAATCCAAAGGTTACCTGGTTCGAATCTCAACGGGGCGAGGAAATTTCATAAACGCTTTTCAGTGTTTCCAACACGACTAGAGAAGAACTGATTGGAACACAGATGTATGGCCTCGCGTGTATCGATGCTATCCAATGAGTCAATTCGAAAACAGCTAGAGCAGCCTATCATATGACTAGTCTGGTACCACGTGTCCTACTCAACTGAAAAATGAGTCGGACATGAGACATGCGGAACAAGTCTAGCCAATCCTGATTACTAGCATCACACACACTGTCAACCTCTTCTCTCGAAACCGGAAGTCGTGGAACATTTAGACACTGATTAAACCGAAAAGACACAAACTCAAAATTTATTATGTTTGTCCGAGTGGCCATGCATACAATCATTCAAGTCAAGTATATTACATGTACAAGCCTATCGGTTACCAGTAGTCAACCAGCCCACAGGTAACTGTATCGTTGATAAAGACTAACATTTTGTAAAATTATATAAAATGTTTTTCTATAAAGGTATACACATTTTACAAACAACGTTTTTTTACCAGTGATACACACAGGTGGCAGTATCAGTGTTTGGTCCGCAAACGATTAAATAAAATAATAAAAAAATATATAAAAATGTCCGTACTGAACTAATATACTAACATTATCAAGGTATAAAGCGTACTATATGTCTATATGCCAAAGATTGTGGAACATTTCATCTCGTTGTTTCAACATAAAATACGGGCGCTGAAGAAAAATTGCTATATATACAAGTCATTCAAATAAACTATAAGATATTAATTCTTACCGAAAATCTCGTTCAATTGTATCTTATAACTGCGAAACAGCAAAACAGTGTTACTTTCGTTATTTAACTTCGCTCAATGTCATTTTATTTATGCACTGGTTACCCGCTGCGCTCACAGTATCGTAATAATTGTTGGGAACCAAGCCTATTGTAAGATGCAATGTTCCACAATCTTTGGACATAGACATATACTACGCTTTATACCTTGCTAGTGTACAGGGAGTTAGATAGACAATCGATATATAAACGGTCCATGTAATGTATTAGCTCAGTGACGGATTTGTTCTTTTTCTTTCCCAAAACTGATACTGCCACCTGTGGTGATACAGTAACCTGTGAACCAGCCGGGGCACATGTACGATATTATGTTTCTGGTTAGTACGGAATACCGTTAGGGCCATCGTGGTTACACATTAAATCCAGAGGGCGACAATGCGATAGTGCGATAGTACGATGGCGACAATGCGATAATACGATGGCGACAATGCGACAGTACGATGGCGACAATGCGACAATGCGATAATACGATGACGACAGTACGATAACGCGATAGTACGATGGCGACAATGCGATAGTACGATGGCGACAGTACGATATGACTATCGCATTGTCGCCATCGTACTATCGCGTTGTCGCATTGTCGCCATCGTACTGTCGCATTGTCGCCATCGTATTATCGCATTGTCGCCATCGTACTATCGCACTATCGCATTGTCGCCCTCTGGATTTTAATGTGTAACCACGATGGCCCTAACGGTATTCCGTAGGTTAGAGTTACGTAATTGTACCATCGACGTAAATCTTAATTGATTATCGATATAAGAAAGCCAGTGTATCTTGAACCCTTATAGTTCCCCACACCAGTCAATCAATTTCCAACATAAGAACTGATCGAGCTATCAATTTACACGTACAGTCAAATCTGACAACAACTTTTAGGTAATCACAACAGTGGCATAGCCTTACTTTACAGACACTGGTAACAGTATCATTGAAAAAGAAATTAAAAAACGAAAGTGAAAAAAAAGAAATACTTTTTTCTCCCAGTTTGTATTAAATTTCGTTTTAATTGCCTTTTCAATGATACTGTTACATTTGTTTACAGATGGTCTCTTTTAAAGGGCTAAGAATATAACCTGTTGGGAGAGACAGCGTTAATAGATCGCATTTAATAAGCTCATACTCCTACAGTATATAATGGGCCACGAGTCGCAGCAACTTGACCTGTTCAGATCGTTATAGACTTAGACGTCCCAGCTGCTGATAGAATGTCAAGAATCCATGAAGAAACATAATGAGGTTGCAAGATACGTACATGTACATTTGAAGAGAGAAAATGTTATTTTTAATTTCTTTTAAGCTTTTCTGAACTTCAAATTATTTCATTTAATATCGGGTAAACAAAGAAACGGATATGTGAGAAAGCACGTAGTTCAACTTGAAGTTTAGTTTGTATTTGCCGAAAACATATTTATGATTATTATGTTATAAACATAATATGGCACGTAGAGCCAAGCAGTATCCGCTGACACGTGAGGGCACCATACACGATGTTTGTCAACAGCAAATGTACAGTCATGTTGTATAAAAATAGCGTGATATCACTTGAAAAATCGTCAACAGGAAATTTAAATTTATTGATACAATCGGTTGCCTTGGTATACCACTTAATGAGATACACACAATCACCAACCATTCGGCCAACAATAACAATGGGGTCCAATTAACAGACATAAAACGCGGATCTTAGTTTAAGCTTTGAATGACTTTCGGAAATAGCCATTTGTCTGGATTTATACAAACTCGTTTTCGTACGCCTTTTCTCACAACGTATGTAACTGAAAGACTACGATTTTTCTCACAACGTATGTAACAGGAAGGCTACGACGTTGTTTGGTAACTCGATGTGATTCAGTTAGAGTCTGTCAGAGCATTAATTCCGTTCGTCAGTGCCAACATCCCGTGATCATGGCTCGATATGTGGTATGCTTATCAGCTCTACTTGTACTTGTCTGTTGTTATACGATCCATGCCAAAGCTGAAATTTTGAACCAGAAAGATATCACAAAATATAACAGTAAGTGAATACTCGTATCTTGTTTCATTTCTTTGATGCTATTACTTGTGTAATCTGTAATTGCTTTATGATTTAGAAGAATTTCTAGTAAAAAATGATACTCATCCTCTATTAAAATTCAAATTTTGCATTTTATACATTTATCTATACTTTGTTAGGCGTAGTCCACTTTCCGTTTATAACTGAATTGGCTTGACATTGAATATGTGTTTTATACTCATGTAGGGGAATTAAGGTTGAAGGCGACCTTTCTCCGACGTCATCGGCCAAAAATCGAATTTTCACTGAATGTTATGAAATGAGCAGTCGATTTTATTGGCCAAAAATCGAATTTTCACTGTAATATAAAGTGCAATCACTAAAATATCTTCATTTTAATTAGATTCAGGGGAAAGTATATTTTTGGCCGATGACGCCAGTATAAGGTCCTCTACAACCTTAAATTATGTATATTTCAGCATGTGACGACGTATTACGTAGTGGATCGTACAAGAACGATGGAAGCTACTTAGTGTTCCTGAATTCTAGTCAGCCATCTGAGGTAACCGTGCTGTAACGTTAAGCTGTATATATTTTTTGTGTGTTAAAAGCTCAGTATTAAGACATACATTCCAAGCTAGGTAAATCTAAAAAAGGAGTGATAAAACAATACATGTCACATGATGCACTTAAATGTGATTTAAAAGGGATTAAGATGCATAAACAAGGAATGTAATCATTCTAGTGGTTATAAATATGGGACAGAAGAGCATAAATTGAATCAAATCACCTTTGTTCAAAGTTATGTGAACTCGGAAAACAGAAATTAACAACGAAAATAGGAGTAACTCCACTTTCATAGGAGTACCTGGCAGGTATGATTTAGACAACCGTTGGATTTTGACTCCTGGGGAAAATGGTTTAATCAAGTTGTCATCTATATTGAGGTTTTCATGAAAAGTTTTTTGTTCATATTTAGTGATAATATACTAGTACTAGTACGCCACATAACTTTTTATCAAGCAGAAAATCGAAACGTTGTCTTAAAACCAGAAAACAAATACAATTACATGTAGTTCTCTAAACTGCCATCATGCCTCTTGCTTATAAAACTAACTATTGGTACACTGTAAAAGAACAAACCAAGTTTCATGATCGAGTTGGTGTATTGTGGGCGGATACTGCATACATAGATCTACATACTTGGTTTGAAATAAGACCGTGCATATATTCAGTTAAATATTATTTTTATTTATTTATTATCGTTACAGGTATATTGTCGTTTTGAGCTTGGAGCTGCATATACTTCAATAATGCAACAGAAATATGGACGGGTGAGCTTTGAAAGACCTTGGTACGATTATCTAGTGGGATTTGGAAATCAAGCCATGGGAGACTTTTGGTTAGGCCTGGAAACAATAAGACGTCTATCTGATTCACGTAAGGGCACTGGTTTAACATCTAGCATCTACTCTCCAACCATTCTGGTCACCTCCATACAATGCAAATAGATCGCTGGCTTAGAATGAGAAGGCCGTTACTACTTACGACCTTAAAAGACTGATACATACATTTTGTATTTGAAGTCTTATCATAAGACGATTCTTATGAGAACATTTTCATGAAAATCGGAACTTGTCATGTTGACCAAAATGAAGTTGTAAAAGCTTGTTTTTTCCATAATAAGTAAAGAGTAAATTTCACAGTTTTTTTCTTGTTTTTCTCAAAATATTGGTTTTGTACTTAGATCTACGACCTGCTCATTCTTTCACGATTGCCCTCCAACCCTTGCTTACACACACTCTCTCGATCATGTGACAGCCATTGTGTCGTAATTTTTTGAAAAACATTTTACAATAGCAAGTCCGCCACGACACAATGGAGTTTAAACAAAACATACTCCATCGTGTATTTCAGAGAAAGTAATAATAAGAGAACTACAAATATACTTACCAAACAGATATAGCCTAAGTAGGTGTACAAAGAATGAAGTATATTGCTATGTGTCTTGTTAGTTTACGGAGTATTGAACTACTTCAAGTTTACATTTAATTTCTACATTTACTTGCAATACCCAAGTGCTTTGTTCTCGTTTATAAGTCGTCTGATTTTGATTTTTTTCAAGGTCATCGCGTGCTGACAATCACTATGCAGGATTGGACCAACCAAATCAAAACACTCCAATACAAGTGGTTCGCACTGGATGTCAACTACAGACTATCACTCAGTCAATATCAATCCGGTGCAATCCTACCAGACGACTTCTCACACAATGATGGCGCCATTTTTGCTACGTATGATAGACCGGATGTCAATGGATGCGCAGTGCACCAGAGAGGCGGTTGGTGGTACAATTATTGTACGTACGCTCTACCTACTGGTCACTACTATCAAGGCGGTCACTACACACCGAGTACCTTGTATTATGACGGTATATACTTTTACGATTGGCAAGGATTTTCGTATTCTTTGAAATACATCAAGCTGGAACTGTCTACGTATTAGTAAAATACTGGCACCAATCACTCTATTGTATTATAAGAACAACACTATTTTGCCTCCTCGAAAACTGGTCACATGACCAAGATGATCTTAATAATGACGTTAAATTAAATGTGAAAGATTAGCAGAAACATTAAAATAAGTTCTTTAAAAAAATAGGAGGCGACCACATTGTGTACAGTGCTGGTGATATGTAAATCAAGTGACTTAGTCTTACTGTGCAATAAGACCACACCGAAATACCCCTTCTCATCGCCCCGGTTTTTATGCAATGGAAAATGTATATTTACTGGAGACAATAGCAAATGATCGAGCTTTCAGGATTGCAAAAGATCACCTCAATATTATAATACGATGAATTACTACAATTTGCACATGCCCATTGCCAGTGTTTTACTCTTCGCTCAGCATCGCGGCTATCTCGAAAACCGTTCAATGGTCCCAAGTGTGGTTGTAGTTTTTATATATTTTGTTATGGTACATAAAATATGCGTCTATCCGTTTAAACCATATGGGTATGTAGCGTCTTCCAATCCCCCATCCACTGTTTAAACTCCCCCATTCACTTGAACAGTGAATGGGGTGGAAGACGCTACAGTCCCCTATGGTTTAACCTGTGTTGAGGAAATCAGAATAAAAGTGGTATTGACATCATCCACGACTACATAATTATATTATACTATCTAATGGGTGTGATTTCATTAAAGAATAATACATCTATACTAGTATGTTGTCATTTTTAGGCTGGCGATTTGCGCCAGACTATTACAATCCTAAAAAATGAAATCCACTAAGATGAATTTACGCCCGAAACTGACAACACAGAATCTATACACCCAATGCAAATAGTTCCTCCTCGTTAATCAGTTTTGCAAGATAAGAACATTCAACTTTCCTTGTTTCATTTATTCTGTTCGATTGTAATATTGAAATGGAAGGAAATTGTATGAAATTAAAAGAAAATGTGTTTAAAGGCGTTGATAATTATTACTACGCGTTCGTATACTACGCGTTACGAACGCGATAAAGCGCGCGCATAAATGATTTTATTATGTCAAATTATTTAGGTCAGTATTCTCCAACGAGATCGTGGTCGAGTGTATGAGCAACTCGCTTAGTAAATTTTCTGATGCTAAGGTCCAGCGATCGAATCACGGCGGCTCCAAATTTTTTTTTTACTTTTTTTTGGTTGTTGCTGAGTCCAGCACTTACCTCTCTTTCGACTTAGAAAACCACTTGATGTTATATTACTTGAAAAGCTATTGTTCCTTAGCAGTTCGCCAGCCTGTCAGTACTTTCAGTACTTTGATTACTGTTTCTTATCAACTAGCAATGCGAAGGCCGGAAACCCAGAGATAGTTATGCCTGGCGGGTATCAATGGTCTACAGAGCAGAGGCCATGTTAAGGAATATGAAACGAAAGTGTACATGTTTTGTTCTCTACAGAATATCTTCCAGCTCATAACCATCATTTAATGACCAAGGAATATATTGAGAAATACGATTAAACTTCTGCTGTAAACTCATTGATATTCGTGGGGATATAATTTCGTGGATTCCGTGGTTTACCAACCACGAAATAACCCCCCGTGAGTATTAATGATACTATAGAATGAGACTTAGTGAATAATGTATTCTTGCACTTACGTCACCACGAAATTGTATTTTCACCAAAAAAAAACACTAATTTTTTTCCCATTCAAATTAAATGATTTTACAGTATCTCACTTGCAACTATCTATCGACGGGGAAGGTGACAGGCCAATCCGACATGGACATCTTTAACTAGTAACTACATGACTACATACTGATGAGATAGTCGTCTCAAACATAATATCCTGCAGGGTATACTTGTCTAGCAACACAAACCCTGAATTAACATATAATTATGTGACGTTTGGGTAACTATTGTGGGTTTGTGTTTGTGTGAAATGTCCAGTTCCTATGCCGGACCAACCCATGACCTCTGGAGTGACAGCCCTTTATCAAAGTATATGTTATTCAGAATCTCATGACGTAAGTAGGGGGTCCCGGGCGCATGCTTCCCACGGGAAAATTTCAAAACAGTGGACCAATCTGGTGTATTAAGATACCTTATTTAAGAGCTTATTATTCTTACTAGGAACAATGTAAACGGTTTATAAAATCGTGTTCCTGGTCGTACACGAGTTCTTGGACAAGCGCCAAAATTTTGAGATTTAAGCTTAATGGGGAGAAGTTTTGTAACGGCTATTTTACATGGAAAGGAACAACTCGAGCAATATAGGAACTTGCGCTAATAGTTTATATCACTATTATTTTTTCTAGCGCATACACATATCTATATATATAAGTATATCTTTTTCAAAAGATGTAACAAAGTTACAAACCACAAATACCTGGGAAAAACCGTGGAACCTGGACATATAACATGCTTTCTCACGAGATCAAAAGGCAAATTATCCATAACGAGACTATTTTAGGCCGAATATATCAATCATTGTCTGAATTATTGGGAATGGTGGAGATATGCTGCCCCATCCCCGTCCTCACATGGGGGCTGTTCCGGTCCCCTGCCTGTCCCTGACCAGAGTACTTATATCCATGTAGAAGTGTGAATGGACGGACGACGGATGGACGACGGCGAGCGACCACAAAAAGCCCATCTTGACACTTTGCAACTGGTGAGCTAATTAAAAAAGCCTACTTTGTTCAACAATCAGATCCTTAAAAATATTAAAATACATGATACAAAAAATGTGCAACTCTTATGCTTGGAGCACATGGCTCATTGAGTCGATAAAATGGTCATATACTATAATATAGAACATATATGTATAATACTAGAACATATAAAGAATATAGGGTACATGACCATCTTTTTCACTTAGTTACGAGTTGACACTGGTACGAAACTCGCTTCCTTTAAACAGAGGGGTTCCGAATGTTGACATATGGCGCGAAATTGAATCGGTAAACTTTTTGTTTATTTTTACCCACTTAAGTAAGTAATTTGAGAATCTTAATTTATTTAAGTATCACTTCTTATGTGATGGGTTTTTATATTCACAGATTCGTATTGAAAGGAACCAAACACTCATTTAAATATTGAATGGTCAATTTTTTAAATGTACTATCCCCGTACCGCCTATATTCGATCAGTTTACTTAAATCGCCCGACGCATATTTTTATACAAGGGTAAAAATTATATCAAACGATAAAATAGTAAAAAGTAATCATTTTTACAATAATTCTGTGAAATAAAGTTCTATTTCATCAAAACATTGTTTTTAAATCGGCAAAAGTTTATCGAGCGGCCATTTTGTTTAAATTCCAGGTACACCACCTATATTCGATCAAAGGGAAGCAACTCGTATAAACATGTCAGTTTCATTACACTGCACAAGTAAAATAGCGCTGTACACTAATTTCAACTATTTATTACTCGTATACGAGCACAACTTTTAAAAATAAGGACTCTGAACAGTAATTAAACAGTGTTAAACATAGTTACCGATCGTAGTGTCTTTAGTTTTCTACGTATTCCAGAGTTTTCACAGTTGGGTCAATAAATGGTTCCCAGCGAGTCAAAACTCATAAATGAGGGCAGAAAACAACGTGCATCTGTTCATTATGATTGTCACAACACAATGGCTTCATAAAATTATAATAGGTAAACTAGTTTTGATAAGAGATGACTTCTTGTAAATAACGCATTTCTGTAATTAAATTCCAATTTGGAAATTCAAGGATAATCACAGCCATGTATGTTCGCGTTATTTTTTTCGGCAAGTATACGTTGCCGCTCTTTTACAAAGGGGTCCGGCTCAGTGTGTTGTCGATAAATAGCACCTGCAGTTGAAATAAAACATGTCAGAAGGTCCCAGGAGAAGATTTTTGTCTAACCCAACCCCTAGTATACAATACACTAAGAAGGGAAATAATTTACTAATGCAGAAGACGTGCACTACATTAACACTGGGCTAAATATTTTTTTCTACGCAATAGTAAATTTCAAAAACCTATATGTTCCGAAAACCTAAGATATTTATCTATCCAACCACGGGTAAGTTTTGTCAATCGATGCGCAACGAACGAAGAAATCGCAACCGCAACATCCAACAAAACTACAAAACGGGCAAGTCGGAAAATAGTCAAACAATCTCGACTTAGAGTATCCACTTCTAAGTCAAGACCCATTATGCGCTTTACCGATCAGTTTTTGAGTTTCATGAATTCTGTCTTTTACGCCAAATTAGAGCCATTTTCAGCATTGAACATGTAAAATATAATAACAAGAGGGCCCAAAGGGCCCTGGGTCGCTCACCTGTTTGGCCTAGTGACCTAGATTTTGGCCCAAATGACACAGTATCTAACTTGACCTAGATTTTAAAGAGATAAACATTGTGACCAAGTTTCATAAAGATAGAGTCAAAATTGTGACCTCTAGTGTGCACGCTTTTTCAATGATTTGGCCTTCAAAGGCTTGTGACCTAGTTTTTGACCCCGGATGACCAAATATCGAACTTGACGTAGATTTTATAGAGATGATCATTGTGATCAATTTTCAAAATGATTAGTCTCAAATTGTGACCTTTAGTGTGTTCACAAGCTTTTTCAATGATTTGGCCTTGTGACCTAGTTTTTGACCCCAGATGACCCAATATCGAACTTGACCTAGATTTTATAGAGATGATCATTGTGATCAATTTTCATAAAGATAAGTCACAAATTGTGACCTCTAATGTGTTCACAAGGTTTTTCAATGATTTGGCCTAGTGACCTAGTTTTTGACCCCAGATGACCCAATCTCGAACTTGACCTAGATTTTTTTTCAGAGATGATCATTGTGATCAAATTCATAAAGATTAGTCTCAAATTGTGACCTCTAGTGTGTTCACAAGGTTTTCCTTTGATTTGACCTAGTGACCTAGTTTTTGACCCCAGATGACCCAATATTGAACTTGACCTAGATTTTATAGAGATGATCACTGTGATCAATTTTCATAAAGATAAGTCACAAATTGTGACCTCTAATGTGTTCACAAGGTTTTTCAATGATTTGGCCTAGTGACCTAGTTTTTGACCCCAGATGACCCAATATTGAACTTGACCTAGATTTTACAGAGATGATCATTGTGATCAAGTTTCATAAAGATTAGGCTCAAATTGTGACCTCTAATGTGTTCACAAGGTTTTCCTTTGATTTGACCTAGTGACCTAGTTTTTGACCCCAGATGACCCAATATCGAACTTGACCTAGATTTTGTTAAGATGATCATTGTGACCAAGTTTCATAAAGATTAGGCCAAAATTGTGACCGCTAGAGAGGACACAACCCAATTGTTGACGGACAGACGGACGGACGGACGGACGGACGACGGACGAAGAGTGATCACAAAAGCTCACTCTGTCACTTTGTGACAGGTGAGCTAAAAATAAACGAATGGTACAGAATACCTGTTAATATTGGTCCTTATAATCAATAAATCGATAAATAAATCAGCACGTGTAATTTCCGAAAATCCAAATGTAAACATAACTGTGAGTATCCGGTACGCGTATACCGTCCGTACAGCCCGTACAGATGAGCGCAACACGTGTGTGATTCATATGCTAACGTTGTGCGAATCGCTAAGCGAGCAGCAATATTCATTTAACTTATCGTATTCTGTTCATAAGTCATTAACTATCAGTTTACAAGAAAAATCAGCTCGATTTGTCAACAAATCTTCGTTAATTTTTCGTTTTTAGTTTCACCCGAGCGAGCTCAGTGTAATTTGTTTCACGCGTACCAGTGTACATCACTGTGAAAACCAAATAGTGCCGAAGATCTCCCAGCATCCTCCATTGTTCTAGAAACTCATTCCATCGAGTATTCTGATTGGTCGATAGGGGAATGCGATCTGCATATCAACAACAAATAGCTGTGTAGTGGAATTTAAAAGTGCGACCTCGTCGTGTTAAAATTGTCGGACAAACGAACCGCTGAGTGTTTTACGGATGTTTTTGGTGCAGATAACGAGAAAAAGGGTTGATCTTCGTGGACATGCTATATATTTCATGGTATTTACAACTTTTCATTCACCTTTTCAAGTGCCGATAAAAATTTGATCGGCGCTACTTCCACATATATGACACTTTAGTCCACATCTGCGATGGAGATAAAGGTCAGAAATTAAAAAATCTCCTAGCAGATTGCCCCACATCTAGTCGGAAAAGACCGTGGTTCAAACAGTTACCGCTAGACATGTCTAGAACCATTCAACTCTGTACTTGCTATTGTTAAGAATATTTCTTCCGACAGTAAACTTTTCTCATACACCCGGCCATGTTATGATTCCAAAGCGAGGCTGGATGTAAACGACAATTTCATTGGTCAAAATGTCTTGGTTTCCCTATTATAAAGCAGGTCAATATGTTGCGCCGGGCACCAATGGTCCATTACGTCATTTAGCGCCAACCAATGAAATTGTCGTTTACATCCAGCACTTAGCCTCGCTTTAGAATCATAACATGGCCGGGTGTATGAGAAAAGTTTACTGTCGGAAGAAATATTCTTAACAGTAGCTTGTACAGAGTTGAATGGTTAGTAAAGTAAACTTAAATCGTTACCTTTGATGTGTCTGGAATCATTCATGGTTACTTTTTGTCCGCATGTGCCGTCGATGTGTTATTTTACGGGTGGTGATAGCGGTAACTGTTTGAACCACGGTCTTTTCCGACTTGCCCGTTTTGTAGTTTTGTTGGATGTTGCGGTTGCGATTTCTTCGTTCGTTGCGCATCGATTGACAAAACTTACCCGTGGTTGGATAGATAAATATCTTAGGTTTTCGGAACATATAGGTTTTTGAAATTTACTATTGCGTAGAAAAAAATATTTAGCCCAGTGTTAATGTAGTGCACGTCGTCTGCATTAGTAAATTATTTCCCTTCTTAGTGTATTGTATACTAGGGGTTGGGTTAGACAAAAATCTTCTCCTGGGACCTTCTGACATGTTTTATTTCAACTGCAGGTGCTATTTATCGACAACACACTGAGCCGGACCCCTTTGCTCTTTTACGACAACATTTGGGCCCTGGAAAATATCCATTTCAAGCAAACGGAATGTAAACAAAGCGGATTTTCGATGTTTTCCAGATAAATAGCGGGTGTTCATCACTCGCATTTTTGGGCTTAGTAAATTCCCGCCATTTTTAGTAGGTTTCTGTAATTTGGTCGTCTTTTTTATTTGGAAACTTATTTTTGACGAAGAAAACTGTTTTGACAGTTGTGAGACGTCCAAGTAAACAAACGATGCGCACGCAATTGGAATCGAGGTCAAATAAGTAAAATTCGCAACATTTCCGTAGCTGATCGAATTTAGGTTGTGATCGAATATTGGCAGTAAGAGGATATGTTTTCGCGACGTTGGGTTTATCTGTTTATTTCTAGTTCTAAGCCTGCAAATAGGCGTACCGTCAAGTGATCTGTTATACGTACTTACAAAGTACGATATCCGTGCTATTGTCAAGTTATTGTATGAAACCATAGTAGCTAGTAAGTAAAGAATAAGTAGGGAATAACCAGATAACTATAGGTGTATCACAGGGTACGGTATCAAGAGTAGTTTCCCTTATGTAGTAATATACAGGTCTAAGAAAGTGTTATATTTACAGATTATCTGTAAATTTACACAATCTCTGTAATTCATAGATTTTGTATTCTGTAAATCAAGGAATTACATATAAGGATTGGTGACTTCCTATATAGTACACTGACGAGATTGGATTATCCTCGCCGTCGAAATATCGTCTGCTTATAAACTGATAAGAGTATTTACTCAACGGGGCGCAAGGAATTTAATGAGCGTAATCACAAATAAGCGGAAAGATAAAAAGAGCGAAAAGGATTTTCACAGCATTATACAGCTTTTTATGCGATCGCTAATTTAATGTGTAGATCTACGTGTTTTATTACGTGCGTTTATTTATTGCGCGGTGATTAATAATAGATTTTAGAAAAACAATATATTGTACATTATCCAGTCACTTCCGGCCAAATCAGCCCGATAACAGGGTGCCGGATAACATTTTCAATAAACCGTCAAGTGGTCATGTGACTTGCAATAAACCGTCAACCTCATCACGTGATCTGACGGACTTCTTCTTAAAGCAGGGTCGCCGGCTGAAACTCTGTATCCGAGGATGAGGTTTTCCTATTTAAAATGAGCTTGGGTCGACCAATAATTGTTCTACGACTTACCTGCGTGTACATGACGTTATCAAGATGTCCGACGTTGTTGTTTTGTCGTGACGTCAGTGAACGAACGTGACGTTACGCACAAATAATGAAAAGGCAAATAAATAGTCCGACTTTTACTCCCTTTTTAAAGCAGATATAGTGACCGGATAAATAGAATAATAGGTTAGTGCCGTGGAGTGAGTGAAAGTTTATCCGGCTCGGCTGCGGAAATTATCGGATTCGCCTACGGCTCACCCGATAAATTCCTCCGCCTTGCCAGATAAACTTACTCATCCACGGCACTAACCTATTATTCTCTATTTATCAAAAGGTAAAATAGTTTGAAGAAATTAATAAACTATTTTTAAATATGTTTTCTTTTCCCCACAGTATTTGGTAATACTTCATAAAAACAAAGACCTAAATTAGGTCTTTGATAAAAATTAAGAGTTTACATGTACTAAATTCTTGACATTGTACTTAAATTGAATTTGATAGGTGTTTAAACCCAAACAGTTTACACAGTGGGGTTCCAGTAAGGACCAATATACAACCAATCAGTATATGCTCTCACCATCTGTCACATTTATACAGTAGCTATGATTGTGATCAGTAGATTATTGTAATATTTGTTTGAACACATGCTGTGCCAATTAAACACTATGAAAACTGATTAGATCAGATATAGATCATGTATTTATGGTTGCTATAGTGAATGCACATGAGATGAAAAGATGCAATATTGTGAATTACAAACACAATAATGTTACATAACTAACTGGTTGCGTGCAAGTGTATTATGTAGATACAGGATTTATGAAATACTATAATTATCGAAAATAGGAAGGTGTGTAATATCTGTATTTGAAACCCAGGGGGTCACGTGACTACTAAAGTATATGAAACTGCTATCCTCTGAAGTTCTCTCTCATGGTGATAGTGTGTGTAAGTTTTGTTTATGAATAAAAACCATTTTATTGCTAAATTAAGTGCTGGTTCATTCATTTTGGATTGTAAACCACCAATATGTAAAGTTACATTGCAACATTTCTAGAGCAATACCTGTTTTGCATGAGAAAACTTTCGTTTTTTGTACACTCTCGTCTATATATTAGATAATATTGCTTGAAGCAGGTTGTTGCTCTATGGAGGTTGATCCCAGAGAATACTAGATTTCTATATCAAGGGATATTTCACACCAATTTGTCCTTATTGGATGCCATTATACTCTTATTTGAGTCAATTTGGACACTGTTTATTTCACCATTAAAAATGAACGATACCTTGAGAAAATGAACAGAAAACATATCCATTGCAAATATATAACTATTAAGTACACATACAGCGGGTAATTAATCTAAATTATGCACATTCAACATCACTAGATGCGTTCAAATTTTATCACCTCTTCACTTTGAGGGTCTCGGCCGCCATTAACGATTTTCATCGACTCTATTTTTTACAATTAATTGTGAACAGTAACAAGCGAAAATAAACAAATTAACATGTCCCTGACTAAGATACATGTATTAGGAACAAATGTAGCAGGTAATTGATTTAAATACTGCACCCAGCACTTCACAGTTTGCACTGCAACATTATGACAAATTCTAATTGCCGCCATTTAATTCTGTTCGCGGTGGGCCGATTTATCAAGAAATTTAAAATGCACTTTATTTTGGTTTTGACGCGTTAACCATGACTAATTCGTGCGGGTTTAACTTTAATAATTACTCAAATATGTTCTGTTAGTAAATTATTAATAATTAGTAAATATGTGTTAACTTGTAAAAACGATGTTTCAGGCCGCTTCGTTATGAAATTACAAAATGGCGCTGATTCGATCTCCCGAGGCGAGGATAATCGGGAAGTTCATCAATATTCACCTCCCTTTATTTATATACCTCCCTGTGTAAATTTACAGATTATAAAAATCAAAGTTACATATTTTAAGATATAAGCACTTTTTTGAGTTTATTTAAATTGGGGTGTTATGTATTAGACATATTACCATGTATTTCGACAAAAAATATGCATTTTATTAATTTCAAAAAAGAAAAATGTGCCATATTTCAAAGTCAATATTTTGGAAAATGAAGCACATTTTCTTGTCTTTAATAATGATATACTTTCAATATAAAACCAAATAAAACTGCAAATTTTTGACTTAAACATGTTTTCTTGAAATTTGAGCCCTCTATTCTGTAAATTTACAGAATGGATTTCTGTAAATTTACAGAATGGATTTTCTGTAAATTTACAGATATTGTGTAAATTTACTGATATTGTGTAAATATATCACTTTCTTAGACCTGATATATGCATATATATGACTATCTTGTATGCATGTATATATATTACTAAATAAGGGATACCGTACCCTGTGAGGTGTATATGCCCTTATGACTCACACAGCTAGCAACATCAGTAACATGTATTGATGTATCAATAATTTAGTATAGAAATGCAAAAATTGTTTTTAGTCCCCTACCGGTAAAACCGGAGGGGACTTATGGTTTGCGCTCCGTCAGTCCGTCTGTCAGTCCATCACAAAAGTTTGTCTGGAGCATAACTTCAAAACTAAGCAAGCTATAACTTTGAAACTTTACATGTGGATAGATATTAATGAGGAAAAGTGCAGTGCACAAGAACCATAACTCTGCCTTACTTAATTTTTGAGTTATTCCCCTTTGTTAATTTTCATACTTAAATTTTGTCCGGCACATAACTCCAAGAGATAACTCCGGAGCATAACGCCATTACCAAAAGAGATATGATTTTGAAGCTTTACATGAGGATGGCTATCAATGAGGAAAAGTGCAGTGCACAAGAACCATAACTCTCCCTTACTTAATTTTTGAGTTATTCCCCTTTGTTAATTTTCATTCTTAAATTTTGTCCGGAGCATAACTCCATTACCAAAAGAGATATGATTTTGAAACTTAACATGTGGATAGATATTAATGAGAAGAAGTGCAGTGCACAAGAACCATAACTCTCCCTTGCCTAATTTTTGAGTAATATCCCTTTGTTAATTTTCATACTTAAATTTTGTCTGGAGCATAACTCCATTACCAAAAGAGATATGATTTTGAAACTTTACATGTGGATAGATATTAATGAGGAGAAGTGCAGTGCACAATAACCATAACTCTGCCTTACTTAAGTTTTGAGTTATTCCCCTTTGTTAATTTTCATACTTAAATTTTGTCCGGAGCATAACTCCATTACCAAAAAAGATATGATTTTGAAACTTTACATGTGGATAGATATCAATGAGGAGAAGTGCAGTGCACAAAAACCATAACTCTCCCTTGCTTAATTTTTTGGTTACCTCCTGCGTTTATTTTTATACCTTAATTTTGTTCAGAGCCTAACTCGATTACCAAAGGAGATATTATTTTGAAACTTTATATGTGGATAGATATTAATAAGAGAAGTGCAGTGCACAAAAATCATAACTCTCCCTGTTACAATTGGCTACTGGTATGGAACTTTTATTGCTTGGCAATAGTCTTGTTATTTCAGAGAGTTCAACATGTCGGATATAAACGCGGAGGTACACAAGCTAGAGACAGAGATAGCTGACATTGAGGAGGCCATCATTGAACAAAAGAGACAAAACTTACTTAGGAAGCAATGGAGGTTTGGCTTCCATTTACTACTTTTTATAGTTTTAATATTATGGTCGGTCAACTCACTGGCCCTCTATGCAATATTTTTTATGAGATATTTTTTGCGGGCAATATTGATAAAATTGCACTGAGTGCATGTGATTCAAGTCGTTTCTTCCTCTGAAAAACACTGTAAGGCTCTCCATACAATTTGAACTGAAGATTATAATGCTACTTTTACACATGGCTTTCATTTGAGTCTTGAAATAACATATTGAAGCAAATAAGTGGAATTGACTTTACAGTCTTGATGTACTTATAATACCAATCATGTTCATGCAATATTTTTATAACTGTTGAAAAATTCCGTGTTGGGAGTCATTTTGACTCTTCACTTTTAAAGGCTTGTGAAAGCCCTTAATATAATGTTTGGTTTATTTGTAGAGATTATCACAGGAGGCAGGCTACAGCTGAATCTGGTGAAGTTAACACAAAACAACAGGTGGGAAGACTTTTAAAAATACCAGTCAATAAGGTCTCTTTGAATATTAGTAAGGTGGTCTAGCCTAAGAGCTTAGGGTGATTTATTCAAATTTTTTGTATTAATTTATATAAACAATTCCCGACACCTCATTCCTAATTTTATCCATTGCCTGGAAAACACTCAACCAGTGATTTTTTGGCTAGTCTTATAAAGGGACTTTCCCCCTGCAAAATAACCTCCATTTTTCCCTAAAAAGAAAGCATGTATTCCCCCATGGTTCCTGTACTTATAACAGCAACTTATTGGTATGGCTGTTTATAAGTCTAAACAGCCAACGTCTTTGCTACATCAGTTGAGTATAATCGGTAGAAAAGGCTAAATATGAAAAAATTAATACTCAAAACAATCTTTTAATAATTCCCAATTTGGCGATTTTTATGCAAAATTTTATTAAATTTGTTCAAGAAAATCACTGTCAACCACAAGACTATCGAGGAGGTTTACCTCATTGGTTAGAATATTGCATGTGTTGTAAATATACTCAGTGGTAAATAAGTCTGAAAGCCAAAAAAATACACTGGTAGGCAAAAACACTCAAACTGAATAAGAGATAATAAGAGATAGTTAGATGCAACTTATTTAAACTGGGGTCCTAACATTCCGGAATAATCCGGATTCGGTGTCTTTTCTGCTTAAAATAAAAGTTATTTGATGAAAAAACTCAAAGAATTGAAAAGGTTATGGTCATTTGAAGTTCCTTACTCTCAATAATATGTCAAAACTTGTAACAATAAAACAATGTTTGAAACCTAGTTTTAAGATGTAGGATGTTTGCTAATGGCATCTGAAATAGATTCACAACTTGTTTTCGGGATTGGGCATTATGCCTCAGTAGAACCCTTGTTTAAAGAAACAAACTCTAATTGTATTCCTTCTGTGACAGGTTGCCTTTCTGAAACATAGTACAGGTGTTGTCATCAAGGACACAAATATATCAGTTGTTAGTCAAGGTGAGTAAAACATGAAATTTTCTATCAGCAGAGGGTTAATGTTTTAAACTTTCATGCGTTTACATTTTCGTTGGGCTTCCAAATATAGACAAGTTCATCAGCATTTATTTAATGTCTTAGTGGAATGCTGGGAACCTTATTCACCCATGTTGTAAGTTTAAAGCTCAGACTTAGACTTTATATTGGATATTTGCCGAATGTTCTATTCACTTGTACGTTGTTGATTTTAGAGTACATGTATTAGATTAGCATGGTAGAATGAATACATGTTTTAGGTGATCTGTCAGTAGAGAAGAACATGGTGATCAGTGGACATTGTAATGAGAACATGTTTCAGCTGGACCTCAATACAGAGCAGTCTATGGTATGAGTAACTCTTATATCTTTCTAAATCTTTGATTTCATAAGGTATTTGATCAGAATATTTGTTAGGGAATCTGCTAATTCCCCGATCATGCAATTTCATCAACTGGTGTTAATAGATTTACAAACATGGAAGATTGCTGTCTTGGATGGCTTGGATTGGGTAGTGATATAAAGCATGCCGGCCAAGCTAGTTAAATCTAAAATAGGAGTGATATAGCAAAACATCTCACAAGATGCAGTTTAATGTGATTTAAAGGGATTTAGATGCATAAACAAGGAATGTTTTTATTCTAGTGGTTATAAATATGGGACAGAAGATCATTAAACGAATCAAATGTACCTTTGTTCAAAGTTAGGTGAACTTGGAAAACCAGAAATATACAATGAAAATAGGAGTAACTCCACTTTAATCGAAGAACTTGGCAGGTAAGTATAAAGTACAAGAAAATTCAGATCAGTAGTTAACTTCACTTTATACATGTATATAGATATGTTGTTTATTGATCACCCTCATGTATATTTACAGGACTCAGATTCCAATGTAAAATCTCGAATTCTTCAACTCTCCATCTCAGCATCAGAAAATATCCAGAGAGACTTAAAAGAAACAGTTGAGAAGTATAAATATTTCCTATATCATTGCTCTTTAATCTGACCTGACAAAATTCTTTGTGGCTGTTTCAATCCGTAACATTCTTAAGTCATTGAAAACGGTACTGGCATATCTCCCTTGCTTGACGCTCAGTATAGTTAGTTCCAGGTAACTGCTGGTTTTCCCGGTGTCGGGATGATATGACTGGGTGATCTCAATATGACTGAAATACTGTTGACCATTTCTACTATTTGCTGCCAGTAGGAAGTCTGCATTTAAATTTCAACCGTAAGACCACCCTTAGAACCCTTCAAAACTGATCTCATTGTTGAGTTGCTCTCAATCTTGTTGAGGTTCAATATAGAGAGAATAACAGTAAAATGAACCGAGTATCCTTATTTAGAGGTGGTCGTAGTATTGAGATTTTTCTGTACACTTTTTTTGCAAATATTCATTGTGTGTAATGTGTGCTTATCTAGACAGTCAGTGAGGTCTAAATTCGCAAATATATTGTTCCTTAGTATTCATGATTTTCAAGAAAGGACTACTCTCTATTATCTTACTGTTGTTTAAGTTAACATACATAATTTGTAGCACGCTTTCAAATTTAGCTAATGTAGCGAAAAATATCTCTCTTGAAATTGTCTGACTTGAACCTTGACTATACAGTGTTACTGTGTATATTCAGACTGATTGATGAAGGCAATGCACAGGGATTCCTGACTCTACTACAACCGTACAGTACCTGGGATAAACACAGAGACACAACATTTCAACATTTTATAAAACAGTATCCCGACATTATAACCAGACCTAGTGTATCGATACTACAGCTGTCTCACCCTAACAAACACTGGTAAGTTGTATAAAACAGTATCCCGACATTATAACCAGACCTAGTGTATCTATACTACAGCTGTCTCACCCTAACAAACACTGGTAAGTTGTATAAAACAGTATCCCGACATTATAACCAGACCTAGTGTATCAATACTACAGCTGTCTCACCCTAACAAACACTGGTAAGTTGTATAAAACAGTATCCCGACATTATAACCAGACCTAGTGTATCAATACTACAGCTGTCTCACCCTAACAAACACTGGTAAGTTGTATAAAACAGTATCCCAACATTATAACCAGACCTAGTGTATCAATACTACAGCTGTCTCACCCTAACAAACACTGGTAAGTTGTATAAAACAGTATCCTGACATTATAACCCGACCTAGTGTATCTATACTACAGCTGTCTCACCCTAACAAACACTGGTAAGTTGTATAAAACAGTATCCCGACATTATAACCAGACCTAGTGTATCTATACTACAGCTGTCTCACCCTAACAAACACTGGTAAGTTGTATAAAACAGTATCCCGACATTATAACCAGACCTAGTGTATCAATACTACAGCTGTCTCACCCTAACAAACACTGGTAAGTTGTATAAAACAGTATCCCGACATTATAACCAGACCTAGTGTATCAATACTACAGCTGTCTCACCCTAACAAACACTGGTAAGTTGTATAAAACAGTATCCCAACATTATAACCAGATCTAGTGTATCAATACTACAGTTGTCTCAACCTTACAAACACTGGTAAGTTGTATAAAACAGTATCCCGACATTATAACCAGATCTAGTGAATCAATATTACAGCTGTCTCACCCTAACAAACACTGGTAAGTTATATAAAACAGTATCCTTACATTATAACCGGACCTAGTGTATCTATACTACAGTTGTCTCAACCTTACAAACACTGGTAAGTTGTATAAAACAGTATCCTAACATTATAACCAGACCTAGTGTATCAATATTACAGCTGTCTCACCCTAACAAACACTGGTAAGTTGTATAAAACAGTATCCCGACATTATAACCAGATCTAGTGTATCAATACTACAGCTGTCTCACCCTAACAAACACTGGTAAGTTGTATAAAACAGTATCCCGACATTATAACCTGACCTAGTGTATCAATACTACAGCTGTCTCACCCTAACAAACACTGGTAAGTTGTATAAAACAGTATCCTGACATTATAACCTGACCTAGTGTATCAATACTACAGCTGTCTCACCCTAACAAACACTGGTAAGTTATATAAAACAGTATCCCGACATTATAACCAGACCTAGTGTATCAATACTACAGCTGTCTCACCCTAACAAACACTGGTAAGTTGTATAAAACAGTATCCCGACATTATAACCTGACCTAGTGTATCAATACTACAGCTGTCTCACCCTAACAAACACTGGTAAGTTGTATAAAACAGTATCCCGACATTATAACCAGACCTAGTGTATCAATACTACAGCTGTCTCACCCTAACAAACACTGGTAAGTTATATAAAACAGTATCCCGACATAATAACCAGACCTAGTGTATCAATACTACAGCTGTCTCACCCTAACAAACACTGGTAAGTTATATAAAACAGTATCCGGACATTATAACCTGACCTAGTGTATCTATACTACAGCTGTCTCACCCTAACAAACACTGGTAAGTTGTATAAAACAGTATCCCAACATTATAACCAGACCTAGTGTATCTATACTACAGCTGTCTCACCCTAACAAACACTGGTAAGTTGTATAAAACAGTATCCTGACATTATAACCCGACCTAGTGTATCTATACTACAGCTGTCTCACCCTAACAAACACTGGTAAGTTATATAAAACAGTATCCTGACATTATAACCAGACCTAGTGTATCTATACTACAGCTGTCTCACCCTAACAAACACTGGTAAGTTGTATAAAACAGTATCCTGACATTATAACCAGACCTAGTGTATCAATACTACAGCTGTCTCACCTGAACAAACACTGGTAAGTTGTATAAAACAGTATCCTGACATTATAACCAGACCTAGTGTATCCATACTACAGCTGTCTCAACCTAACAAACACTGGTAAGTTGTATAAAACAGTATCCTGACATTATAACCAGACCTAGTGTATCCATACTACAGCTGTCTCAACCTAACAAACACTGGTAAGTTGTATAAAACAGTATCCCGACATTATTACCCGACCTAGTGTATAATACTACAGCTGTCTCACCCTAACAAACACTGGTAAGTTGTATAAAACAGTATCCTGACATAATAACCAGACCTAGTGTATCGATACTACAGCTGTCTCACCCTAACAAACACTGGTAAGTTGTATAAAACAGTATCCTGACATTATAACCCGACCTAGTGTATCTATACTACAGCTGTCTCACCCTTACAATCACTGGTAAGTTATATAAAACAGTATCCCGACATTATAACCCGACCTAGTGTATCAATACTACAGCTGTCTCACCCTAACAAACACTGGTAAGTTATATAAAACAGTATCCCGACATTATAACCCGACCTAGTGTATCACTACTACTGCTGTCTCACCTGAACAAACACTGGTAAGTTATATAAAACAGTATCCCGACATTATAACCCGACCTAGTGTATCAATACTACAGCTGTCTCACCCTAACAAACACTGGTAAGTTGTATAAAACAGTATCCTGACATTATTACCAGACCTAGTGTATCAATACTACTGCTGTCTCACCTGAACAAACACTGGTAAGTTGTATAAAACAGTATCCCGACATTATAACCAGACCTAGTGTATAATACTACAGCTGTCTCACCCAATCAAACACTGGTAAGTTGTATAAAACAGTATTCGACATTATAACCAGACCTAGTGTATCAATACTACAGCTGTCTCACCCTAACAAACACTGGTAAGTTGTATAAAACAGTATCCTGACATTATAACCCGACCTAGTGTATCAATACTACAGCTGTCTCACCCAATCAAACACTGGTAAGTTGTATAAAACAGTATCCTGACATTATAACCCGACCTAGTGTATCTATAATACAGCTGTCTCACCCTAACAAACACTGGTAAGTTGTATAAAACAGTATCCCGACATTATAACCAGACCTAGTGTATCACTTCTACAGCTGTCTCACCCAAACAAACACTGGTAAGTTATATAAAACAGTATCCTGACATTATAACCCGACCTAGTGTATCTATACTACAGCTGTCTCACCCTAACAAACACTGGTAAGTTGTATAAAACAGTATCCTGACATTATAACCAGACCTAGTGTATAATACTACAGCTGTCTCACCCTAACAAACACTGGTAAGTTGTATAAAACAGTATCCTGACATTATAACCAGACCTAGTGTATCTATACTAAGGCTGTCTCACCCTAACAAACACTGGTAAGTTATATAAAACAGTATCCTGACATTATAACCAGACCTAGTGTATCTATACTACAGCTGTCTCACCCTAACAAACACTGGTAAGTTATATAAAACAGTATCCTGACATTATAACCAGACCTAGTGTATCCATACTACAGCTGTCTCACCCTAACAAACACTGGTAAGTTATATAAAACAGTATCCTGACATTATAACCAGACCTAGTGTATCTATACTACAGCTGTCTCACCCTAACAAACACTGGTAAGTTATATAAAACAGTATCCTGACATTATAACCAGACCTAGTGTATCCATACTACAGCTGTCTCACCCTAACAAACACTGGTAAGTTATATAAAACAGTATCCTGACATTATAACCAGACCTAGTGTATCTATACTACAGCTGTCTCACCCTAACAAACACTGGTAAGTTATATAAAACAGTATCCTGACATTATAACCAGACCTAGTGTATCCATACTACAGCTGTCTCAACCTAACAAACACTGGTAAGTTGTATAAAACAGTATCCCGACATTATAACCCGACCTAGTGTATCAATACTACAGCTGTCTCACCCTAACAAACACTGGTAAGTTATATAAAACAGTATCCCGACATTATAACCCGACCTAGTGTATCAATACTACAGCTGTCTCACCCTAACAAACACTGGTAAGTTGTATAAAACAGTATCCCGACATTATAACCAGACCTAGTGAATCTATACTACAGCTGTCTCACCCTAACAAACACTGGTAAGTTATATAAAACAGTATCCCGACATTATAACCCGACCTAGTGTATCACTACTACTGCTGTCTCACCTGAACAAACACTGGTAAGTTGTATAAAACAGTATCCCGACATTATAACCAGACCTAGTGTATCACTTCTACAGCTGTCTCACCCAAACAAACACTGGTAAGTTATATAAAACAGTATCCTGACATTATAACCCGACCTAGTGTATCTATACAACAGCTGTCTCACCCTAACAAACACTGGTAAGTTGTATAAAACAGTATCCTGACATTATAACCAGACCTAGTGTATAATACTACAGCTGTCTCACCCTAACAAACACTGGTAAGTTATATAAAACAGTATCCTGACATTATAACCAGACCTAGTGTATCTATACTACAGCTGTCTCACCCTAACAAACACTGGTAAGTTATATAAAACAGTATCCTGACATTATAACCAGACCTAGTGTATCAATACTACAGCTGTCTCACCCTAACAAACACTGGTAAGTTATATAAAACAGTATCCTGACATTATAACCAGACCTAGTGTATAATACTACAGCTGTCTCACCCTAACAAACACTGGTAAGTTATATAAAACAGTATCCTGACATTATAACCAGACCTAGTGTATCTATACTACAGCTGTCTCACCCTAACAAACACTGGTAAGTTATATAAAACAGTATCCTGACATTATAACCAGACCTAGTGTATCTATACTACAGCTGTCTCACCCTAACAAACACTGGTAAGTTATATAAAACAGTATCCTGACATTATAACCCGACCTAGTGTATCACTACTACTGCTGTCTCACCTGAACAAACACTGGTAAGTTGTATAAAACAGTATCCTGACATTATAACCAGACCTAGTGTATCTATACTACAGCTGTCTCACCCTAACAAACACTGGTAAGTTGTATAAAACTGTATCCCGACATTATAACCAGACCTAGTGTATCTATACTACAGCTGTCTCACCCTAACAAACACTGGTAAGTTGTATAAAACAGTATCCTGACATTATAACCCGACCTAGTGTATCTATACTACAGCTGTCTCACCCTAACAAACACTGGTAAGTTGTATAAAACAGTATCCTGACATTATAACCAGACCTAGTGTATCAATACTACAGCTGTCTCACCCTAACAAACACTGGTAAGTTGTATAAAACAGTATCCTGACATTATAACCAGACCTAGTGTATCTATACTACAGCTGTCTCACCCTAACAAACACTGGTAAGTTGTATAAAACAGTATCCTGACATTATAACCAGACCTAGTGTATCTATACTACAGCTGTCTCACCCTAACAAACACTGGTAAGTTGTATAAAACAGTATCCTGACATTATAACCAGACCTAGTGTATCTATACTACAGCTGTCTCACCCTAACAAACACTGGTAAGTTGTATAAAACAGTATCCTGACATTATAACCAGACCTAGTGTATCTATACTACAGCTGTCCCACCCTAACAAACACTGGTAAGTTGTATAAAACAGTATCCCGACATTATAACCCGACCTAGTGTATCACTATTACAGCTGTCTCACCCTAACAAACACTGGTAAGTTATATAAAACAGTATCCTGACATTATAACCAGACCTAGTGTATCAATATTACAGCTGTCTCACCCTAACAAACACTGGTAAGTTGTATAAAACAGTATCCCGACATTATAACCAGACCTAGTGTATCTATACTACAGCTGTCTCACCCTAACAAACACTGGTAAGTTGTATAAAACAGTATCCTGACATTATAACCAGACCTAGTGTATCAATACTACAGCTGTCTCACCCTAACAAACACTGGTAAGTTGTATAAAACAGTATCCTGACATTATAACCAGACCTAGTGTATCTATACTACAGCTGTCTCACCCTAACAAACACTGGTAAGTTGTATAAAACAGTATCCTGACATTATAACCAGACCTAGTGTATCAATACTACAGCTGTCTCACCCTAACAAACACTGGTAAGTTGTATAAAACAGTATCCCGACATTATAACCCGACCTAGTGTATCACTATTACAGCTGTCTCACCCTAACAAACACTGGTATGTTGTTTAAAACAGTATCCCGACATTATAACCAGACCTAGTGTATCTATGCTACAGCTGTCTCGCCCTAACAAACACTGGTAAGTTGTATAAAACAGTATCCCGACATTATAACCTGACCTAGTGTATCTATGCTACAGCTGTCTCGCCCTAACAAACACTGGTAAGTTGTATAAAACAGTATCCCGACATTATAACCAGACCTAGTGTATCAATACTACAGCTGTCTCACCCTAACAAACACTGGTAAGTTGTATAAAACAGTATCCCGACATTATAACCAGACCTAGTGTATCGATACTACAGCTGTCTCACCCTAACAAACACTGGTAAGTTGTATAAAACAGTATCCCGACATTATAACCCGAACTAGTGTATCAATACTACAGCTGTCTCACCCTAACAAACACTGGTAAGTTGTATAAAACAGTATCCCGACATTATAACCAGACCTAGTGTATCGATACTACAGCTGTCTCACCCTAACAAACACTGGTAAGTTGTATAAAACAGTATCCCGACATTATAACCAGACCTAGTGTATCAATACTACAGCTGTCTCACCCTAACAAACACTGGTAAGTTGTATAAAACAGTATCCCGACATTATAACCAGACCTAGTGTATCGATACTACAGCTGTCTCACCCTAACAAACACTGGTAAGTTGTATAAAACAGTATCCCGACATTATAACCAGACCTAGTGTATCAATACTACAGCTGTCTCACCCTAACAAACACTGGTAAGTTGTATAAAACAGTATCCCGACATTATAACCTGACCTAGTGTATCAATACTACAGCTGTCTCACCCTAACAAACACTGGTAAGTTGTATAAAACAGTATCCCGACATTATAACCTGACCTAGTGTATCAATACTACAGCTGTCTCACCCTAACAAACACTGGTAAGTTTTATCAAACTTTTTTGAGTTCGGAAAAATTCATTTTAATAGGTCCGAAGAATTAATTACAAACAAGTACAAGTACAATTAGGAATTTCAAGCAATACAGAAGTCCCCTACCTAGTTTTCAGGTAGTCAATGTTTCTTTTGCCATGGTAACCACAATTTTTGTCCGAATTAAAAAAGAATTAGATGTGCATAATCTCCATATTGGTGCCTATCGGCATGCAAAGTTTCAAAGACGTAGCTTGAAAGCTCTTTGAGTTATGGCAGGATCCACATTTTAAAGTATTTTCATTATTTTTAATACTTCAGTTTCCATAACAACCACAATTTTTGTCCGAATAAAAATATAAATAGACGTGCTGCATAATCTCCTTATTGGTGCCTATCCATATACCAAGTTTCATAGACTTAGCTTGATTGAAAGTTGTTGAGTAATGGCAGGATCCAGATTTTCTTGACGGACTGACTGACCGTCTGACAGCAAACCTATAGTCTCCTCCGGGGCCTTATTACAAACAACCTCTAGGGCTTTTTCAAGACTTCCTCACAATATCTAATTGCACTACATTGGAATAATTATACTATATCTGAAACTGATAAGACAATACTGGTATATAAGAAAGTCATATCAAACTACTAATTAATCTCATCTGCATTAGTTTTTTGACGTCCACATGGATGTTCTTGAAACGGAATGTGTCAGCCTCGTTAAATAAAGTCGTTACTTACTTACTTACTTTCTTTCTTATAATTTTACAGGTTTGTAGAGTTTCATTGAACTGCAGGGCTCAAAAAAGTGGAGCCAAACATCCGGAAAACTCTTAATCAATTTCTGACATCTGTTGGTGTGCAAAAATTTCATTCCGGACATTATCAAAATCCTACATATGAAATAACTCAATGACTTCCATTGAGGGAAAACATGCTTTACAAACATTCTTTATTTTCTATTACAGCAAATTTGATATTATATGGAACTTCAAGGTTACAGATTTGTACAATGTTTTGCCAGATATCAAATTAAAGGTCCAAGTGCCAAAGAAAGGTAAGTTTAGATGCAAGCTCGATAAATCATCTAACTATTCACAATGCTATGCTGTAAGCTAGGATCTGATGACTACCGGTGTGATAAACAAAACATTTCTGCAAGCAAATTTGATGTCAGCAAAAGAATCTCTGGCTTATATGATGCAGGCCGGGTAATTAGAAATCATTCTTAAGCCTGAAATAACAGTTTCAAAGCCTGAAATTCTAATATTTAAGATCAACAAAGAAGGCAATGTCAGGACCTGATAATTACCAGGCCTGATGATGTTGAAAGTAAAATAATTTAAACAACGGTTTTAATTATGCCCTCCCCCCCCCCCCCCCCATCTTTGATTAGGGGTTGTATTGCTTTGTGCATGTCAGTCTGTCTGTTGGTATACCAAAATGGTTTCCGTTCAATAACCCAAGTCAATTAGCTCTTGGATCTTAAAACTTTACATGGCCAGCAACAGTAGATGATCCCTATTGATTAGTGAGAACAAAGTTTTACAAAATGTGTAATATGTCTGTATGTACATTAACTTGTACTTTCTGTTTACAGTGAAAGATTCCAACAGTGAGATTATACAGACTGTACCAGAGAAATTCAATCTGATGTTAGAACAACTTGGAATTGAACAAACGTTTCATGCACTAGTGGCATTGTTTAAATAATGATATGCTGACAAGCTGAGCATAGCCTTTATTTGCCGGTCAGCTTTCTGCTGAATATGGCAGGTTGATAGATTGCCATGTAATGTACACCATCGACAGTTAGTCTGTAAACTTCTGTAAAATCATTATATTTGTGGAGGATTTAATTTAGTGGATTCCACAGATAACCGCAATCTTCCATGAATATTAATGATTCTATATAGTATCTAACTTAGTGAATGATGTATCCTTGAAATTATGTCCCAACAAAATGGTCTTTTTCACAAACACCACAAAATTTTGTCCCATTGAAATTAAGTGACTATACAGTACTAGAGCCTGCAGTTATGACCCAATCTTTATGAAAAGTGGTCAGAATGTAAGTCTCTGTGTGAACTCTATGACATGGTTATACAAGAAAACAGTGGCTGCAGGGGTGTTCCCATCTGACCTTTAGCAAACATCAAGTTGCATGATAGAGCAAGTCAAATCCTCTGACGAGTCTGTGAATAATAGACACCGTCAGCCACAGGAAGCTCACCCCCAGCTATAAAAATTCTATGACATGGTTAATTTGAGGGTGCCACATGAGGTTCTTGGGTAAAATTAGAATGATTTTATTATACAAAGTGAATACATTTCTTTATCTTATATTTTTATCTCAATGTTAAAAAGATTATATTTACCAACTAGAATTATTATTTATTTAAATCTGCTGGTTATCTTAAGTCCCACTGATCATTTTGTGCCTCGGCGATGTACTCTTGATTTGAAAGATAGCCTCTTGATGCATCGGGAACGGGGGAAAAAAAAATATCCAAATTGCTTCCTCGAAGCTTCTATTAGACCATGAGGACCCTTTTCCTATTGCCCATTTATTAAATCGGGCGTACATCGCCAAGACAAAATCGCTCAGTGGGATCAAGGCATAACCAAAAACGCAACAGAATAAAAGCTTGTGTTTAAATTTAAAGGGAGGTAATATGCAATCTATCAAAACTTTACTAAATCTGCATTCATATATATTGAACATTTTTGGCAGCAAATTTTATGGGTTTTTTTGCAACAATCCATGTAAAAACCATAAAATCGCATCAAGTGCCTGTGCTCCAGTGGTGAGCCCATAGCTGGATAATTTATAGAAGAATAAAACTATTTCAACATTAGTTATTGCCTCAGTTTTCAGAGAATTTGACATGATCTTGACCTTTATGCATGATTATATAATGAGGGACTTGCTTTGAATATATCAATTTTTGCAAGCAAATCATGCAATATCGGTATTATTAATTTGTGTTTGTATTAAACATCTCAAGCGTCTTCGTGATTCTCCCTGATTATGAAAACATACAACCGAGTGATTTATACAGACATTATACACAGTTAAATTATGCTAATTCAAAGGTCAGGAAAGTGTCAAATTTACCAAGCTATATAACATGTGCTGTTTTTCCTGGAATTATTGAAAGCCATGCATAGTTTGTAAGTCAGAATGTTGGTACTTGGGTATTTAGGTAATAAGAATTGAACTATAAAGGGTGGACGCTTTGGTTGTTTGTTGTGTATATTATTGTTATCTGGAGATGTTATTTCACAATTGTATGTCTCATAATGCACCAGTTAATTGCAGCCACAGCCCCCACCCCCCGGGGGTCCACAGGGGTTAGCCAGGGAGAAGGCCGTGTTTTTACCTTCCAGCTTCCCCGCAGCGTCGGGGAAATGTTGGATGTTTGGATTCTGCTGACCAATACCCTGGGGGGCCAATATTAAGTTGTCAGGGGCTGGAGAAATACGGGAGATTTTACCATCAGCTGTCCCCCGCTGGGCCGTAGAAGGCACAGGTAACTGTATCGTTGAAAACGAAAAAAGAAACGAATTTTTTTTTTTTCTATAAAGGTTTATTTGTTCTAAACGAACCAGAATTTTAATCAATCAAAAACAAAATTGGACTATCAATATCTTCATAAACTAATCATATTAATATACAGCAATGTTTGAAATACCAGGATCTACTATATTAATAAGATCTATGAAAGTACTTATATGCCAGATCTTATCAAAATTAATCAAATAGTTAAAAAGATAAACTATAAAATGTAGATACTGTTTCACAGCCGATTCTTATGGTGCAATCAACACAAATCTATATGGCCGTCCCCCACAATGTTTTACACCAGCGACAGTTAAAGTATACCTTTAAGCAATGGATTTTTAATATGAAGTTAATTTTTGGCTTACATTCATTCCATAACATTGTTTGTGTAAGCACACAGTATTTTATAGATAATTGGTATGCATAAGGCAGTTTTTTTATGCCCCCGTATCGATAGATCGGGAGGCATATAGTGATTCACCTGTCCGTCCGTTCGTCTGTCAGGCCTGGTTAACCCAAATTGACCGTTTCTTCTAGCATCAATATGGCTTGCTACAAAGCTTTCAAACTTGCATTGATGTTGTATATGACCACTCTCCACACGCCTGTATCACCTGACTCCATTTTGACCTTCACCTTGACCTAATTTTGGACTTAGACTTATTGAAATGGCTCCCACAGGGGGCATAAGCGTTTATTGAACGCAGTCTTGTTTTAAAAACAAACTGCTCCCCTCGAACCGGCTCGTGGATTTCTGTACAAATTGACCTCGATAGAAAAATATAAATTTCAAAAGAAAATATGTTTGTTTTCATTTTCAACCATACAGTTACCTGTGGTAGAAGGGTGGGGTTTTGACAAACCAGAAGTCAAAATCCCTTCCCATCCCTGGGGATGGGGGCCATGGATGCAACTGACTGGTGCATAACTCTTCATTGTCTATGTCAAGTTATAATAAAATGATAATCTTCACTAAAGTTGGTTTTCTTTGCCTTGATACTCCACTTTTCAAAATAGAAGTACAAGAGCTCCTATAGATGTTCGGTACATAATTATGCCCCCCATCTTTCATGGGGGTTTATTGCTTTGCTAATGTGTGTCTGTTTGCCTGATCGTCTGTCTGTTGGTAGACCAAATGGTTTCCTTTCAATAACTCAAGAACGCTTTACCTAAGGATCTTCAACCTTTGCATGATGGTTGGTCAGCAACAGTAGGTTTTTAGGTCAAAGGTCGACCTTTACCATTTTCGACTATTTGGTAGCCTTTTGGGTATAGCACTACCAGATTAAACTGAGACGCCTTGCATAATTCATAAAAGTCTGGAGACAACAGTGTGTAGTAAATTAGCCTACAAATCGAATACAACCGAGCATGGCCGGATGAGCTTTCAGGACTTTGATGAATTTCAGTTAAATCTGGTCAAGCTATACATGTTTTACATCTCTTGTTTATATTGTAAGACAACAATATTAGGAACACAGCGTCGCCATGAACATCCATAGAGGTAACATACATACATATACAAATGACACTTATAACTACATGTGTACAAGGGTTCTACTATGGCATAATTCCCAATCCTGAAAATGAGTCGCATATCGGTTTTGAGTGCCATTAGAACACATCCCAACACCTTAACAAGACTTCAAGAATGGCTTTATTGTTAAAATTCAGTTTATGGAACTTCAAATGACCATAACTTTGTCAATTCTTTGAATATTTTCGCAAAAATTACTTTTATTTTGTGCAGAAAAGATAATTCTGTCTAAAACTGGTTTCTTAAAGCAAACAAATCAAACAAAACAAATCTTTATTTTCATTAATTTATTTTTACTAAAAAGTAACATAATACAATTATTATGATGCAGTAACTTTAATTGTAAACTGACCTGTCCATCTATAAAATAGACCAGTCTAACAAGAGGCCCCTGAGGGGCAAGTAACGCTCACCTGAGTCATGTGGGAAATTTCAATTTTTAGCTCTGGTGGCCATCTTGTTTAACAGACCGGAACAATTTCAGCTATTTTGGTTACAGGTCACCCAAAAATCATCCCTGTAAAGTTTTATCAAAATCCATCAAGCCGTTTAGGAAAAGAAGCCATTTAAAGGATATTTCTATTTTTAGCTATTGCGACCATCTTCTTTAATGGACCAGAATTTTTTTAGCTAAATTGGTTAACAGTCAACCAAAGATCATTTGTGTAAAGTTTTATCAAAACCCGTTAAGCAGTTAAGGAGAAGAAGTCATTTAAAGGAGAATTCTATTTTTAGTTCTGGTGGCCATCTTGTTTAGCGAAGCGGAACAATTTTAGCTATTTTGGTTAAGGGTCACCCAAAGATCATTCCTGTAAGGTTTTATCAAAATTGGCCAAGTGGTTGAAGAGAAGAAGTCATTTAAAGTTTTTTTTCTATTTTTAGCTCTGGCGGCCATCTTGTTTAACAAGGCGAAACTACTTAAGCTATTTTGAATAAGTGTCACACAAGGATCATTCCTAGAGAGTTTAATCAAAATCCACCTAGCGATTAAGGAGAAGAAGCCATTTAAAGGATATTTCTATTTTTAGCTCTGGCGGCCATCTTGTTTAGCGGAGCGGAACAATTTTAGCTATTTTGGTTAAGGGTAACCCTAAGATCATTCCTGTACAGTTTTATTGAAATCGGCCAAGTGGTTAAGGAGAAGAAGTCGTTTAAAGATTTTTCTATTTATAGCTCTGACGGCCATCTTGTTAATTGGAGCGAAACGATTTTAGCTATTTTAAATGAGGGTCACCCAAGGATCATTACTGTAAAGTTTTATTAAAATTCGCCAAGCGGTTAAGGAGAAGAAGTTGTTTAAAGGATATTTCTATGTTTAGCTCTGGCGGCCATCTTGTTTAGCGGAGCGGAACGATTTTACCTATTTTGGTAAAGGGTCACCAAAAGATCATTCCTGTACAGTTTTATTGAAATCGGCCAAGTGGTTAAGGAGAAGAAGTCGTTTAAAGATTTTTCTATTTATAGCTCTGACGGCCATCTTGTTAATTGGAGCGAAACGATTTTAGCTATTTTAAATGAGGGTCACCCAAGGATCATTACTGTAAAGTTTTATTAAAATTCGCAAAGCGGTTAAGGAGAAGAAGTTGTTTAAAGGATATTTCTATGTTTAGCTCTGGCGGCCATCTTGTTTAGCGGAGCGGAACGATTTTACCTATTTTGGTAAAGGGTCACCAAAAGATCATTCCTGTACAGTTTTATTGAAATCGGCCAAGTGGTTAAGGAGATGAAGTCGTTTAAAGATTTTTCTATTTATAGCTCTGACGGCCATCTTGTTAATTGGAGCGGAACGATTTTAGCTATTTTTAATGAGGTTCACCCAAGGATCATTACTGTGAAGTTTGGTTGAAATTGGCCAAGTGGTTTAGGAGGAGATGTCGTTTGAAGAAATTGTTGACGACGGACATCTCGGTATGACAAAAGCTCACCTTGAGCACATTCGTGCTCAGGTGAGCTAAAAATAAGATGCAAGATAAAACATGTACAAGAACAACAATGAAAGTTTACATTGGTTGGGCTTTAAATAAAATGTTTACATTGGTTGGGCTTTAAACAAAATGTTTACATTGGTTAGGCATTAAACAAAATGTTTACATTGGTTGGGCATTAAACAAAATGTTTACATTGGTTGGGCCTTAAACAAAATGTTTACATTGGTTAGGCATTAAACAAAATGTTTACATTGGTAAGGCCTAAAATAAAATACTCATACATCATTACATGCCAGATCTCCTGCACCATGTGCGAGTCTCCTGCATTTGAACTCCTACTGATCTGAGGCAAATTTATCAAATCTCACACCTTTCTTGGAATACTGAAACCTGGTACTTTTTGTTCACATTATGAAAATGATGACAAATATTTGTTTGAATTGCTTCATGGAGCTTTCATGGTAATGCCTTACTAATTAACTTTGTGAAAACTGCATAAACATTTCATTAATATCAATAAAGTTTGAGCAAGGAAATTCTCCTGCATTTTAACGGAATATCCAACACTTATCTCACGCAAAAGGGCCTGCGAAAGTTTGCATGTATGAATACAGTTTGTTTCCCCTCACACTATCCAAGTCACTAATGGTAGGAAGTAGGTAGAAAAATATTTCACACATTTTTTAACAGGTTATATTGAATGACTTTTGCTTATGTTAGCCCCCCCCCATTGTCTTATTTTCTTGATTTCTAAATACAATCGAACTTCGATGCCTCGAACTACCTTCGGACCGGGAAAATAGTTCGAGCCATCTACTGGTTCGAGGCATCGGGGGTACGGGCATATATGCAATGTAAATGTATAAGTTCGAACGCTTCTCGGTACGTGTACCTGTCAATCGTGTGTAATTGTCGTATTTTGAGTGTGTGTTTGTATTTTATGCATATTTAATGCATTTGTGTCAAATTGTAAAATAGTATGCATAATAATAATAAAACATGATATTGTTTGACAAAATTGGCTTAAAATCGTCGGCTAGCTTCAATTATTCACATTTGTAAACAAAGTTCCCTGTTATCCCCCCGTTACCGGGTCCTTCGTCAAGTTGCTTAGTACAGCCTTAATTCGTAGTATATCGTCGTTACTTTTCATTTTGAAAAAAATTAATAAGTTCTGGTCAGGCTTTCTACGAATAATGACCATTCAACACCGTTTTAAAGAATACAAACATTTAAATTAATGACAAATTTGTTGTTGGTTTTTCTATATAAATAAAGAAGGGATTTTGACGGGATCGGAATACGAGTTTGAGGCAACTGGGGTGTTCGAGGCAAGTACTGTTCGAGGCATCGAAGTTTGACTGTACAAATTTGCAATTTAGGCAGGTAAGTAGGTTGGGAAGAAAACATCATTTTAGACCTAACCCTGTTCACAATGTAGCAAATGCTGCAAACAAAATTTTTATTTCTCACAAAGTATGAGGCACTACATCACATTTTCACTATGAAAGGTAAACTTTCATAAAGTAATATTACTGGCGTCTGGTGTCCTAAGGCAGACCATGAAAAGGTGTCCTAGGGCAGCCCTTTCTCTCATTTTACATTGACTAGAGTCAGGCCGCCCCACAAGGATGAGTCTAACATCAAACACACAGAATTATTCAAATCACTGCAAGGCTGAGTCTAACATGAAACTTATGGAATTATAAAAAGCCGAACACTTTCTTAATGACGGCTACTTTTTCCCTTTCTTAGCGTTTCTATTGATTCTATCAATATGTCTCTTCATGTCTTTGTTATCTTCCAGATCTGATGCTTCTATAGGCTTATCATTAGAACAACCTCCTAATGGACATCTGAAATACAAACAAGATCATTGTAAAACTTATATGCCCCACTAGTCGAAAAAGGTCAACGTCACAGTGACTTTGACCTACTGACCTCAAAATCGATAGACGTCATCTACTGTTGCTGACCAACCTTCATGTAAAGTTAAAGGACCCTGGGGCCAAGTGCTCTTGGGTTATTGAATGGTAACAATTTGGTCTACCAGCCAACGACATATTATGTAAAGCAATATACTGTCTCATCAAAGATGGAAGGGGTGGGATAATAACCTACTGACCTTTAAATCATCCACTTTTATGTTTATAATACTGAAAGAACCAAAATGCCCAGATTGAATAGGTCTCAAATTTGTCCAAAAAAAACACTAGGGTAGGGGACAAAAAAATAGGGTCGGTAGGAAATAAGCAATTTTTTGGCCTAATTGGATCCATACTTACTTAGCCTTCCTTTTTCTCTGTTTGATGTATTGCATAATACCCTCCCTATCATAATTATGTCCACAGTGTTTGTTTCTTACAGGATGTACCATCTCCATACCAGTGTACGGACATTTTGTGTTCACTTCTTGTGTCATCTCGATATCAGCATCAGCGTTACTTGCTGTGTTAGCTTGATCAGGTACAGAAAAATCTTCATCTAAAAAACACCAGAAATGTTTGGAATATTCTAGTTGAACATGGTTAAAACAGATTTTGGTTCAAATAAATTTTGTTCATCAACATAAATATCATTAAAATTGCCTTTCCATTTACCACAATTTGTAGTTGTAAAAGAATTATATAATTCTTAAATGTGTGCGTAAGTTTACGATAACCAACTGCACACTGAACCTTTATTCATGAAAATATTATAACAAGGTTCCATTACAATGTAGAATGAAAGTCATTAATTATAACAGTCCTATAGATGTGATTTTAGCACATATTGTGTATTTCCATAATACTAGAGGACGTGGCTACTAGTCTGAGTGGTATTCAATATTGATCTTTATATATAATTGGGGAATAAGGATAGCCAATCATATTGCCTGTTACTGACCACGAATTCAATATGGTGTGATCCGATTGGTTCGTAAGTCAAGTAAGATCAACATTAAGTACCACCCCAGGACTATGATCTATTTTTTTTCTCTAACAAATGCCGAGCATAGCCTTTATTTGCCAGTCAGCTTTCATCTGAAATATGGCGGGTATATATGTATGTGCCTCCAACTAGATTTGATCCCGGGTTGCCAGATAAGACAGCAAGTGCACTAACCACCGAGTTTCTGAGCTTAATCGAGTATAAGACATTCACCTGGATGTAGAGCTTCCCACATACGTTGATTGAAATCCTGTATCTTTACATGTTCTAACAACATAGAATCATCACTGGCTGATCTTAGCTCCTCCAACTTACTATTAAATGCTGCTTCTAGACTCACATTGTTGTCCTAAAACACATTAGTCAATTTGAAAGTGATAGAAATTAGACTCCACATGATCTGTGACATGGGTACAGTTCTAAACTTTCAAAATACTGATAACTGCTTGTCAATATGTACTTAACTAGATGATTTTCATATAAATTACATAGCGCATTTTTTTCAAAATACTGAAATCAATTTTGAGACTGAAAACTTTTACCCCTGCTGTGATCATATTCAACAAGAAATAGTGATTATGCCAATTATTACAGTATAACCACTCAAAATAGAACCTTCTTAAGCCATTCTGTTCATCAACAATAATACTATGTTAACAGTATCTCATTTAAGATTTAACAGTAAAGTTTGTACATTGAACAAGATAGCAGAAAAAGGAGTAAATAAGTGGAACACACGATCGAAACAGGTCAGGTTTAATTTCTTTTATTACAGACCGACGTTTCGACTATACAATAGTCTGCATCAGGGTGCAAATTCTTGTATAGGACAAAGGATCTCTAGGATCAGCAGACCCTGATTTCAGTATTGGGCTTATCATAATTTTGCCCCATTCTGTAAAGCCTGTATCTAAACATACATTAAAGAGAATATGTAGAAAACTACAACTATCATTCTTAAAAATATCAGCTGGTATAGTATCAATGCCATAAGCTTTGTCTAATCTAGCCTTCATCACTGCCTTACTGACTTCTAGTATAGAACTATGATTGTTGAGACGCACACAATTGTATCTAACATTGTTAACTCCCTATATCGAGAATGCTAGGGTAATTTATATGATTTGCGATCAACAAACAGACTGCTAAATTCATGTTTCACTTATTAAGTACAATATTACTACTGTTAGATACTGAACCTACTCCTACCTGTTGTTTGACATATTCTACAGATTCCTGTAAATGCTTGATCTCTTGTTCCATCTTGACAAACTTCACCATGACCTTTCTGAACTCAGATATATCTTTCTCACTCTCCTCTGTAATATACAAACAATTGCAAACAAACAATTGCAAGATTATATGCAAATAATAGCAAGATTAGACAATTCTAGTGATCCAAAATCGGCCCAAAATTACCATCCATAATCAAATTGAATTTTCATTTCACTATCAATTGTATACCGGTAATCAATTGTGCTATCAATTGTGCTATCGAAAACTGAGTGATATTTTTGACTTAAATTTGGGGGAAATCGTTTTGATCACATTGCCACGGGTCCATTCTCCAAGTACTGGCCAATATCCAATTGTTCTGATTCACTATTGATAGTCATCGACTTCACCTTGCAGCAACGATAGACGTATATATGCCGTAAAGGCCCTACGTTATATAGATTCAGAATATTAAGAGTCAGCGTAGAAAACTTGACATAAATCAGTTATTCCTGTGCTAATTATTTTTCTTTAATGGAAAAAGTTATGCCAAAATTGATTATTCAGTAATAAATGAGACAATGACTTGAGACACGAAAATACCATGAAAAGTTACAAAAGTATCATATTATGTTTAAACTAATACTTTAAAAATGATTGATTGTACAGTTTACCTTTCTGACACTCAAGGAAATCTAGCGCCACCTCATTCGCTATTTCCATACCCACTTTGATATATTCCTCGACTGTTTGTACTGACTTGACAGCTTGATCCACCACACCAAAACCTGCCATTCTTGCCTCACACAGTGACACTGTGTTTCTATACTGAAATATATGAACTCATGCTTTAACAGAATGCCTGCAAGCCCACTAATAAGGTAGTAGTCTAGCACTTGTCCTGTCCAGCAACAGTTACTTAATTACCTTTTTAAACATTGTAAGTATGTTACATGGTCAAACAGAGGTGTGATACAACTTATAAGGAAATTAAGGAATAAACAGGGTGGCACAGTGGTCGAGTGGTAAGACGCTTGACTCCTGATCGAGAGGTCCTGGGTTCGATTCTCGGCCGGGACACTAGGTCATTTCAGACACACTATTTAGTGTTTCCCACCCAACTAGAGATGATCCTGGTAGGAAACCAAGAGGTAGTGACAGTCTCGCGTGTATCGGTGGCATTTGGTGATTTACAAATTACATCCGGCACATTAAAGAACCGAAAACTCTATTCAAAACAAGCTAGGGTATCGCACCTGGATTCCTTGTATCTCACGCCTGTCTCTAATTATTTGCGATAATGCCCCAGAGTGGAAATGACACGAAAGAAAAGAAAAAAAGAAAAATCCGGGTGAGTTACCCTATTTCTTTCCCACTTCATTCATTGTACTTCGACATGCCCGCCGGGTGAAATAAACAATCCTCTGGGTTACCCACCAGCACATCTCTAGTTGGGTGTGAAAGTTTGAAACAGAAAAACTTTCAGAAAATACTAAGACTAACTTAAGTGCTTTTTCAGGGACCTATCGATCAGAAGCCAACAGCGTAATCCACTAAACCATCGTCCCATACATATTATACATAAATGCCCTAAAAATTGTTTAGTCCAATTCAATTGAAAATATTTTTTTTTCAGCAGGATTCAGAGCCTACTAGTACTACAGTACTAGAGAAAACGAAAGTTGGGTCTCGGTTACGAATTAGTTTGAGTACGATATAAATATGCTTATAAAGCCTTATCATCGTGCCAAATGGTCAGCTGAAGTTCACACGATTGAATAATATCTAAATGATTGTAGATAGACAACAAAACAACTTACAAATGTAGAATTTACTGGATAAAACTTGTAAACTTTCGTTGAAGCTGCGCGCTTTTTCTGAACAAAAGGGAAGTAACTCTAGACGAAGAGTCTGTACTAAGTGCCGTACCGACCAACACCACGGACCAAATTCTTTGCAGCAGTTACTTCCCTATATCAATATTATAAGCTATGGTTGCAGTCATTCATTCCAATTTACGTGACCACAATCAATATACTGATTTTTGCAGTCACACCAGCGGAGCACAAAAAGCGTTAAAACAGTAACTGTTCAATACTTGATCCTGTTAAGATGTGAAATGGTTAATATAGGCGTAATGACACCATCCATTGGTACTTTGTGTTATCACTTTTCCCCCCAAGACCTGACAGTGTAATATGGAATTGGTAAATAGATTTCGTCTTCTTTGTGCTGGATAGACCGTTGCTCATGTCGGCATTTTACTTTGTTTACTATTTATCCTCCCCGACCACAAGAAATCTTGTTGATCAGCCTCATTATTGTGTATACATGTAGGATGTATGTTTAGTTCTGCAACATATTTTTGTTCAAGTCGACACATATTAAGAACGGCTACATTTGGTGGTGTGTTTGGTACAGCCGTTCTGTTCTACTTTGTATCTTTAAACTCTACTATATATTTCAGAGCTTCAGATAAACTGCGTATTGGGGTAATTACTCAATTAATTAAAAAAAACAACAATATATTTTGAAAAGAGGGAGCAATGACAATCTGAAATACCCAAAAATAAAATGATGATATAGTGAAAAACAGTACATAAAAGATCCTTTACCTTATGATTTTTATTAGATACCCAAATACAATTTGACAAAACCCAATCAAAATTGAAACGGGTGGGGGTGAGTAAAATAGCAAATGGACTAAAACTTTAGGCTGTAGCTCTGACTCAAATTGATATCCCCCAAAACAAATTACTAGACTCGTCTATCCGGCGACGAGGATAAATTAAAGAATACACATGAACGATCGAATGAATGAATGAATGAATGAATGAATGGATGAATGAATGAATGAATGAATGAATGAATGAATGAATGAATGAATGAATTCTTATTTGTATACGAAACACGTTCTGTTCTGGAGAGGACATCTCTCATATTGCACTTTACTATACTGTATTTCAGTAATGTTAGAGCAAACACGTACTTGTCCGATGTAAAAGACATAATGTGGTATTAAAAACTTAGTATGTAAATCGCCCATTTTTCGCACAGTCATGTAATTGTTTTTAAAGTTTATAGAGAACTGCAAATAAATCTACGTTTTGAATATGGATCGTATACTAAGTATGTGCAGATTCTTCCTATTATGAAAGGTAAACCAGACAAATTATACAAATAAAACATTCATTGTATTGATAAAATACAATAAATAAGTTTGACGTAACTATAACTGTTATTGAACTCCTTACTCCTGAACGTAAGTTAATTAATAATGGGATCTTAGTTGTTTTCGTACTGGTCAATAGAGAAGAATTAGCACATTAGAATTTAGGCACGTTTAAATTCTTACGTCGAGATCATGTCACAAGTCCGTACGACCTGATACTTTTTCAGTAAATTGTGGCTGGCCAAAAGAGACAACATCGACGCTCTTTTGAACCGAGAATGAACATAGGCATTTGATTACAACTGTGGGTAAATTACAGTAAAACTTTGTTAAGATGAGCATCGATATTACGAGCACTCGGCTTATTTCGATGTTATTATTGTTCCTCGTCGCCGATAATCCAGTTACTATTTATGGTACGTAACGGGGCTATTGGTGACTAGGAAAATTTAGTTTATTTACGCACAGTTGAAATCAAATGCCTATGAGAATGAGTACTATCAATGCAAATTAATACGTATTTCTGTGGAATATGTCATAGTTTTTGCCCGAAACCGACCAACTGCATGCATGCCTATCAGACAGCTGAGCTTGGGTATAATTCGGGCAAACATCGCCCATATCAGCATGATTTAATACAGAAAATAACACATCTTTTATGCTTATTTGTGATAGGTTTCGGTCAAACATCGCGGCCTTTTGTTGAAACATATTAAGCTGCATAGAACGAATTAATTCTCAGCTTGAGCCTCGTTGAAACCGACCAACATGAAACTAGCCACGTACGGTTGTTTTTAACTTCGTGTTGACAAAATTTTATTTGCGTTCCTAGCCAAAAATCACGTCACATACCACCACGTGGTATGTCCACGTGGTATGTCCACCCCGTTTACGGAGAATTGTTACAATACATGTAACTGCTCAGAACAGTTGTACCCAATTGGACACGTGTTCGTAGGTTAATGTTCCATATACTAGCTAGTATACCTATAATTATATACCTTATATAAGTAAAATAATTATATTAATTAATTAATGTTAAGTTAACCGACCTATGTACATGTATTGACTGGCATTGTTTGAACGTATAATCAATAATACAAACACAGATTCAAATTTGAATTGGAATGTCATTTGTCACCTAGACGTTAATATTAGAAGTAAGCAGAGAATGTTACAAAAGTTTCCAACATTAAAGAATGTACGTCGTCTCGGTTCTCCAATATCCATAGTAATACATGTACATTAAAACATTTCCGTAGAAACAGCTAAATGTTTATGTAATCTATGTACCTAGTCATGGATATCAATTAATTATTTATTTTTAAAATATCATGCTGACTGACGGTATCTAGAAATCGTGTTATTTTGTATCATTTAGTTCAGCTCCACAGTTTTATCAACTTTCGTAAACTATTAAAATGAAGCATAAGAAAATAAACACAAACGGTCCCAAAATGTTTAAACGATCCTCACAAGACACCAACTAAATATCTGTAATTTTAGACACTGAAACATTCAAGCTGTCTTGCTGCTAGACACTTTTACGTTGTATGGCTTCTAGACATTCAACTTATCTGACTTCTATGGATTCAAGTTGTGTTAGACATGGAAGTTCGGATTATACTTAAATTTCTCGCTATTGTTATTTTACTTGTAACCAGATTCGATGGAATAGCAACGGCGCCAAGAACAAAACAACCACCCAGAACTACAGAGGGATCAGTCGGTGAATGGTTTGTTCCAACAGAGGCCGACTATTACGGTAAAGGAGGAGGAGGCGGGAATACACAAGATGACTTCTACGATTGGTACTACTATGATACTACAACTACTACTGCTAGACCAAAAAGGCCTCCTAAAACTACAACGACGACAACAAAACTGCCGCCTAAAACCACAACGACGACAACAAAACTGCCGCCTAAAACCACAACGACGACAACAAAACTGCCGCCTAAAACCACAACGACGACAACAAAACTGCCGCCTAAAACCACAACGACGACAACAAAACTGCCACCTAAAACCACAACGACGACAACAAAACTGCCACCTAAAACTACAACAACGACAACAAAACTGCCGCCTAAAACCACAACGACGACAACAAAACTGCCACCTAAAACCACAACGACGACAACAAAACTGCCACCTAAAACCACAACGACGACAACAAAACTGCCGCCTAAAACAACCACAGCGGCACCAAGAACAAAACAACCACCTAAGACAACTACAAAGGCATCAGTCGGAGAGTGGTTTGTTCCAACAGAGGCCGACTATTACGGTAAAGGAGGAGGCAGGAATACACAAGATGACTTCTACGATTGGTACTACTATGATACTACAACTACTACTTCTAGACCAAAAAGGCCTCCTAAAACTACAACGACGACAACAAAACTGCCGCCTAAAACCACAACGACGACAACAAAACTGCCGCCTAAAACCACAACGACGACAACAAAACTGCCGCCTAAAACCACAACGACGACAACAAAACTGCCGCCTAAAACCACAACGACGACAACAAAACTGCCGCCTAAAACTACAACGACGACAACAAAACTGCCGCCTAAAACCACAACGACGAGAACAAAACATCCACCTAAAACCACAACGACGACAACAAAACTGCCGCCTAAAACAACCACAGCGGCACCAAGAACAAAACAACCACCTAAGACAACTACAGAGGGATCAGTCGGTGAATGGTTTGTTCCAACAGAGGCCGACTATTACGGTAAAGGAGGTGGCGGGAATACACAAGATGACTTCTACGATTGGTACTACTATGATACTACAACTACTACTACTGCTAGACCAAAACTGCCACCTAAAACCATAACAGCGACAACTTCAACTACCACAACACAATCACCGACGACGTCAACGACCACAGCCACAACAAAACCACCGACAACTTCAACTACGACAGCCACAACACAATCACCGACAACTTCAACTACGACAGCCACAACACTATCACCGACAACTTCAACTACGACAGTCACAACACAATCACCGACAACTTCAACTACCACAGCCACAACACAATCACCGACAACTTCAAGTACCACAGCCGCAACACAATCACCAACAACTTCAACTACCACAGTCACAACACAATCACCGACAAATTCAACTACCACAGCCACAACAAATGTGCTACAGACATCTTCATCTCAGCAAGAGTTTATGGCTTTTCAAGGCCCATTGACAACAACTTCGGCACAGGCAACGACGACACTTCAAGTGTTTGCAACAACATCGACAACCACAACGACCTCAGCAACAACAAAAACACCAACAATTCCAACGACCTCGGCAACAACAAAAACACTGATAACTTCAACTACCACAGCAACAACAAAATCACCGACAACTTCAACGACCACAACAACAACAAAACCACTGACCACTTCAACGACCACAGCAACAACGAAATCACCGACAACACCAACGACCACAACAACAACGAAATCACCGACAACTTCAACGACCACAGTAACAACGAAATCACCGACAGCACCAACGACCACAACAACAACGAAATCACCGACAACTTCAACGACCGAAGCAACATCGAAATCACCGACAACTTCAACTACCTCAGCCACAACAAAACCACTGACAACTTCTACTACCGCAGTCACAACAAAACCACCGACTTCTTCAACTACGACAGTCACAACAAAACCACCGATAACTTCAACTACCACTGCTACAACAACTATGCTACAGACATCTTCGACACTTCAAGAGTTGGCAGCAACTTCATCGCAGCAAGAGTTTATGGCTTTTCAAGCCCCATTGACAACGACTTCGACACAGGCAACGACGACACTTCAAGAGTTGGCAACAGCATCGACAACCACAACGACCTCAGCAACAACAAAGTCACCGACAACTTCAACGACCACAACAACAACAAAATCACTGACAACTTCAACGACCGCATCCACAACAAAATCACAGACATCTTCAACGACCGCATCCACAACAAAACCACCGACAACTACATATACCACTGCCACAACAAAATCCTCAACGACCGCATCCACAACAAAACCACCGACAATTTCAACGACCGCAACGTCAACAAAATCACCGACATCTTCAACGACCGCATCCACAACAAAACCACCGACAACTTCATATACCACAGCCACAACAAAATCCCCAACGACCTCAACGACCGCATCCACAACAAAACCATCGACAATTTCAACGACCGCATCCACAACAAAATCACCGACAATTTCAACGACCGCATCCACAACAAAATCACCGACAACTTCAACGCCTACAGCCACAGCAAAATCACCGACAACTTCACCGACCTCAGTCACAGCAAAATCACCGACAACTTCACCGACCTCAGTCACAGCAAAATCACCGACAACTTCACCGACGTCAGCCACAGCAAAATCACCGACAACTTCACCGACCTCAGCCACAGCAAAATCACCGACAACTTCACCGACCTCAGTCACAGCAAAATCACCGACAACTTCACCGACGTCAGCCACAACAAAACCACCGACAGCCTCAACAACAGCAGCAACAACAAAATCTACGACAACTTTAACGACATCGACAACAACGAAATCACCGACGACGTCTACGACCTCGGCAACAATAAAATCACCGACAACTTCACCGACCTCAGTCACAACAAAACCCCCGACAGCATCAACAACAACAGCAACAACAAAATCACCGATAACTTCAACGACCTCGACAACAACCAAATCACCGACAACTTCAAATACCACAGTCACAGCAACTGAACCACATGCATCTTCGACACTTCAAAATTTGGCAACAGCATCAACACAACAAGAATTTATGGCCTTCCAAGCTCCATTGACAACAACTGGATCACAGGCTTCTTCGACACTTCAAGAATTGTCAACAGAACAACAAGGAGCTAGGGCATTTGAAGCCCAATTGACAACTACGTCGTTAAAAGCATTTGCTTCTTTAACCAATGCTGCAACAACTGAGCCAAAATCTCCAAGTACAACACAAACAAGTGAAACATCAAAGGCGTTGTCGACCACTTCCACAACAACGACTACAACTGCCCCACCTGTGACGCCTGGAATTGACATTACAAAGTCTCTTCTTAATAAACTTTTCAGGAACTATGATCCACAGGTCAGACCATTGAGAAACCAGTCAAAGGTGCTACACGTTAGCTGTCTATTTGTGCCTGTAAGTTTGCTGGAGTTTGACATGACGTCACACAAGTTGTCGATTCTAGGATATTTCAGGATTGATTGGACGGACGAACTTATGATTTGGAGGCCTCGTGTTTTCGATTGGATATTCAGAGTAAAAGTTCCGCTTACTGACATATGGTATCCAAAACTATATATTGAAAAGGTAATGCCATTTCTTTTTCTGTTTAGCTTATTCTGATTTGTTTATGTACACAGTCAAAATGCCGAGCATAGACTTATTTGCCAGTCAGCTTTCCGCTGAAACATGACAGTCATACATATGTGTACCTCAACCCGGTTCGCCAGATTAGACGGCAAACGTACTAACCACAGAGCTGCGGAGACACATGGCATGATCTTTTAGAAAATGATCATTTTTTTACTTTACGTGTTGACCATCGTATATCACTCTTACTGTTAGCCAATGCGATACGTTGGGGTTTCCAAATCCGGGACATAGGTATTGGAGTTCAACTGTTCTTAAATCAATTATTTCCTAGTCACCGATAGTCCCGTATATATGTACAACGGGACTATCGTTGACTAGGAAAAATAATTAATTTACGCACAGTTGAAATCCAATGCCTATGTCCCGGACTTCGAAATCCAATGCCTATGATCGGACAAAGACCTTATGTATTTTAGGGGAATGAGCAAAACGTGCATACTCATATTGTACGTGTTTACCCTTAATATCCCTTTGTGGTAAGCAATGTAGAATCAGATGGCCTCCTTGTCAAATACATTTTGTATCCTTATAAATATGAACAGCATTGTTTTTCTTCTGAAGTATTAGATGGTAGTTTTTTCTTGCCCGACCAGGCGTTTTTGGTGGAAATTTCCTCAATGGTCAGGGTGTTAGGGAAGTAACTGAATTACATGATCAGGATCAGTTTACTGTACTATTATAAGTGAATATCTTGTGAATATTGTTTTATCAGGCATATGGTGGAGATGGTCAAGTAGGAAGTCTTAAAACAGATATGGCCCAGATATCGTATCGAGGATTTGTACAGTGGGTCCCCGATGGTACATACAGGTCAGTCCTTTTAATCTGGTCCCGATCTCCCGAAGCATCTCAAGCAGAAATCTCATCTCAAATTGAGATTTCGCCATAATCAGAGTCTGAATTTGTAATAAATCTGAAATTAAAACTCATTACAAACCAATTGAATTAACAAAGAATATCATTTGCTGTTTTTGAAGCTAATTTTGAGTCTATCCTCCCTCGGAAATTATCCAAACGTAAATGGCAATATTTGAGATGAGATTTTTCTCAAAATTGAGATGTATGGGGCCTGTTATATACTGTAATATTGCTTGCCCACATTGACATGAACTTGACCTATTGATTAACATAATTTAACAGTCGATGTATTGTCTACGTTTATAACACCGAGTGTATGTTTTCATAATCGGAGAGTATCACGAAGACGCTCGACTTGTAATACAAACACAAATCAGAAATACCGATATTGCACGATTTGCTTGCGGAAATTGATATATTCAACGCAAGAACCATGTAATATATTTTTGCATAAAGGTCAGGCGCAGGTCAAAATAGCTAAGCTATACTACAATGTACTATATTCTGTATCAAAAACATGATGCAAAAGATAATTGACTAATACACACACATGAGCTTACCCGAGGAAAAAGACATTCATAGTTCAGCTTTATATCATAGGTAATTGAATTCATCTGTTCATACATAATACTTATTTTTCCCAGTCACAAATGACAGGGGAAAGCAATTAATGCATGCACAGTTGAAATCTGATATGTCTATGCTTTAGATGTTTGACTATGCGTGTTTTAGGGAATTCTCGACATGTCCAATATCCGTATCGGCACCCTCTCAGTGCAAATCCTATATCGAAACCTTCTCTGTGCTGGCACGGGACTATTTCTGATGCAAAACAATGAATATTTGGAGAGGTTGTGCTGAACAAAGCGATAGCTGTGGTCGTGTCTGATTATATGGTGGGCGACAAAATGCTGCAGTTATTTATGCAAGGCTTATACATGTGTAACTTACAAGTTATTTATAAAGGATTTAAACAATCTTAATAGAACGTGCGGTTTGTATTTATATAATAATACATGGCTGAGCAGTGTCTTGGAGTGATAATCGCTCTGTTAGGCTGATAATTGCCCGAGGCAAATTGTTACTATATATAACCACTTAACATAAGAATTATTATTAAATTATTATTATAGTGTGGTGTGCGATGCAGATATCCAGTACTATCCTTTCGATGAACAAACCTGTCACGTGGCATTCTACGTGATGAGTGAAGAACTGGACAATGTAGAATTGACGCACGAGGAAGATATTGATGTAAGTGAACTCACAGAACACTCAGCATGGAAAGTACTGAACGTCACTAGGAGCTACAAGACCATTTCAAACAATAAATACGTTGATATAACGATACATTTACAACGACGACCCAACTTCGTTTTGTTTACGCTGCTTACACCATTGCTCATGATGGCATCTTTAAACGCTGGAGTATTTCTAGTACCTATTGATTCCGGAGAGAAGGGAATGTTTGCAATTACGATCGTATTTGCTTACAGTATATATGTTACCATTGTGAGCAATATGTTTCCCAGTACTTCAGCTAAGGTTTCCTTTCTTGTTGCGTTTGTTGTTTTACTATTGTCACTTAGTGTGATATCCACATTGTATGCTATCATCCAAGCCAAGCTGATCAGTACTACAGTAGCTACCATATCTGCTGATAAGGCTAAAAGGAGGAAGGCGTTCTTTCGTAAACTTGACATTGTTATCTTTGTATTGTTCACACTCTTTGTTGGTGCATCTTCTTTCGGGTTTTTCTCTGTCCTGCTAACAAAAGTTCTTTGATGGCAAAGAACATATTCAAATTAAGGTAGTTCCACATAATAGTTGCAATTGCTAGATCAAATGAAACATTTATTGATTAAATCTGAACATGAAAAAATATACATTTCCAAAAAAATGCTACAGCCGAAAACCAATTTATAAACATTTTGTATTTGCTAGCAAATGTTAATGTAAGAAAACTGGATGACTAAATGTTTTGATTCAATTTTTAAAAAATTAAGATTAATAAATACCATACCTACCAAGTTTGTTAAATCCAAAATAGTAGTGATGAAGCAAAACATGTCACAAGATGCACTTAAATATGATTGAAAAGGGATTTATATGCATAAACAGGGAATGTATTAATTCTAGTTGTTATAAATATGGGACAAGGGATCATAAAACGAATCTAATGTACCTATGTTCAAAGTTGAACTTGGAAAACCAGAAATTAACAACGAAAATAGGAGTAACTCCACATTAATAGGAGTACTTGGCAGATATTTAAAATACCATGAAACATATTATAGGTCTCTCTTGTTTCTATTTGTTGTGAAAGTTTGTGTTACAATAGATTAGAAGCATTCAACAAAACTTAGTTACTTTTAAATCCAATACATTACATCCAATCTCATTAACTTTAGATCCTAACATTTACTCCATTCCTTTGCACCCTGTATCAGTGTAAAGTAGTGGAGCTTATAATTATGGGTCTGATTTAAATAAGATTGCATTACATCTAGATGCCATATTCATGGTCTAATGAGACCTTATTGTGCAACATACTTAAGTCTTAAACTCAGACTTAGACGTAATATTGTCAAATGTTCCATTCACTGTTGCTATAAATGTACCGATTTTGATACAAATAAGTATACATGTTCAGACCGTTACAACTTACAACAAACAATCAGATAAAATTACACTTGGTTAATTCTAATTGCAGAGAAATGGCAGTGATTATAAATGTTGTCAATTTCAAGTCTTAGTCTGAGTATCAGTCTTGCAAAGTCGGTGAATAAGCTTAAGCCCCTGTTCCTGCACTTGGTCAGAATGATTGCTTCTATGGTTTGAAGCTCAGTTACCTTGGATCCAAAAGGTTGGAAGAAAAACCCTTATAAAACTACTAGTTTATAAGTTGCATCCACAAAAATGCATCGAGAGACATAATTATAGACATATTGAGAGATGGACAAGCTGAATGTTGTATTCCCGCTTACAACACCTTTTAAGAATAAGGCTGGTTGCTATAATTTGGCTGCAGTCTTGCAACAATAAAAAGAGGGCATGAAAGGCCCTAGGTCTCTCTCCTGTTGCACATTGGTCTAAGTTTCAGTACAACCTACATTCTGACCACATTTCATGAAGATTGGATCAAAACAGTGACCCTGGAGTGAACACAATGTTTTTCTAAAATTTGACCTAGCGACCTAGTTTTTGACCCCACATGACCCAGTTTCAAACTTGGCCTAGATTTCATAAAGAACAACATTCTGACCAAGTTGCATGATGATTGGATCAAAACCACGACCTCTGGAGTGAACACAAGGTTTTTCTAAGATTTGATCTAGTGACCTAGTTTTTGACCCCACATGACCCAGTTTCAAACTTGGTCTAGATTCCATAGAGAACAACATTCTGACCAAGTTTCCTGAAGATACGATCAAAATTGTGACCTCTGGTGTGAACACTAGGTTTTTTTAAGATTTGACCCAGTTACCTAGTTTCTGACCCAAATGACCAAGTTTCAAACTTGGCCTAGATTTCATGCAGAACAACATTCTGACCAAGTTTCATGAAGATTGGATCAAATTGATGACATCTATAGTGTACATTAGGTTTTTCTAAGATATGACCTAGTGACCTAGTTGTTGACCCCACATGACCCAGTTTCAACCTTGGCCTAGATTTCATAGAGAACAACATTCTGACCAAGTTTCATGAAGATTGGATCAAAATGGTGACCTCTAAAGTGTACACAATGTTTTTCTAAGATTTGACATAGTGACCTATTTTTTGACCCAGCATGACCCAGTTTCAAACTTGGCGTAGATTTCATAGAGAACAACATTCTGACCAAGTTTCATGAAGATTGGATCAAATTGGTGACCTCTAGGGTCTACACAAGGTTTTTATAAGATTTGACCTAGTGACCTAGTTTTTGACCCCATATGACCCAGTTTCAAAATTGGCCTGGATTTCATAGAGAACAACATTCTGATCAAGTTTCATGAAGATTGGATCAAAACTGTTGCCTCTAGAGTGTACACAAGCCTATTGTTGACGGACGACGACAGACGGACAACAAACGAAGAGTGATCACAAAAGCTCACCTTGTCACTATGTCACAGGTGAGCTAACAAAAGGTAAGAAATAAAGAGCTGTCTTAGCCCTCGTACTGTAAAATTATTTAATTTCAATGAAACAAAAGTTCATGATTTTGGTGGGAAAGACCATTTCGTGGGGACTTAATTTAAAGGATATCTTATCCACTAAGTCATGTAATATAGAAGTAATTAATATTTGTGGGGATTAAATTTTGTGGTTGAGATCATACACAAAATCCACAAAGTTATTCGAATATTAATGATTTCACAGTAACAGGATATGTATGATACAGTCACTGAGAGATCCCCTGACTTCACTTACCATACAATCTAGTTGACTATTGAGCTATGAACGGGGACATAAGATAAAGGACAAAAACAGCTTATATATATAAAAATAAGTTATTCTTTATTATTTATTTTCAAACACGTTCAAACAAAGATAAGGCATGTTACAGAAAGTCATTTAGAATGTGCTAATACTTTGTTTTAAGTTAGCAGATATTTTACCCTGTGTATATTTTTTGCAGAGAATGAATTGTTTTTCACACAGGCAAAGTCTACTTAGTAATAAGGGTAATGGTATGACTTTGAAAGTACTTTTTACCAATTTAACATCAGAATTAATTTGTTTATGTAGAAAAAATAACAATTTGGATATTTAAAAAAATAACTACATGTATATAACATAGCACTTTTGTTTTTAAATTAGATCAAACTGCTCAAGAAAACAGTTGAATACCACGAAGCACTTCAAAAAATTACTTCCTCAATTTTCAAGCCCTTTTTAGGCTGTCACTGAATTATCAAATAGCACTTCATACATTCAATTAAATCCTTATACATAAATCACTAAGGTAAGTCTAAATCCATTTAGCATATTTACAATATTGCACAATCCCTTGGAGCACAATTTAATTTCTTCACAAGGTATCGAGTTAATCTGTCTCCAGCACTTTATGCTATGTTAACTACAGGTAATAAGGCATCTGTACCAAATAATTGTTCAAAATATTTCACATACATCTCACAGTGTTCACCTGCAATATAAAATCAGAAAACACGTGTAAAGCAAAATGTTTTAAAATAAACTTTGTGTCAAACTGAGACTATAATTTGAGCATAATCCAGCGGTTCTACTATGGCATAATTTCCAATCCTGAAAACGAGTTGCGAATAGGTTTTGAGTGCCATCATAAAGAACACTTCTCAACACCTTGATAAGGCTTCAAACATTGTTTTATTGTTAAAATTTAGTTTCTGGAACTTCAAATGACCCTAACTTTGTCAATTATTTGAATATTTTCACCAATAACTTTTATTTTGTGCAGAACAGATTATTTTTTAATGCAACAAATCCTGATTTCTGGAATTGTAGGACCCCTGGTAATCTCAATTTAAGATGAGATCTCTGCCAAGATATTTCATGAGATCTGGGGTTTTATTCAATATTGATATTACTTGACTTAAGGATAAGGACCACCAATCAGATCACACAATATTAAAATCTTGGTCAGTAACAGGTGATGTGATTGGCTATCCTTATTCCCATATTAAATAAAATCAATATTGAATATCACCCCTGGGCCTGCCCGGTTCTGACAGTAACAAAACCATGGTTTATATGAAAAATCTCATTTCGAGGGGACATAATTTTAAATTTTAGAAAAATGGCGAGGTAAGAATTATCACTAGTGTATATCAGAAGTTATTTAAACACCAAACAGACACGATACTACATGTACTTTTATTACATGTTGTAGTATACAGTGCCCACCAAAATAAGTATACACTTTTTGACAGATGCAGAATTATAATTGGTTATAATATTCAATATCTGTTTATCTGACGGCAACGATCATAGTAATTCCTGAAACTACAGTAACTAAACAAGTAAAAAATGGCCTTTCAACTCAACCAAAGAAACTTAATATTTTACATCTATGATAGCAGTCAATATATTGTCTTTACACTTGATCAACAAAAAAATATTCATAATCTTCAAAAATATTGGTGCTCTTCTGTTTTGCAAATAGTGTTATACAGAATACAGACAAGTAAATGGGGAATAAACGTCTGTATACTTATTTTTGGAGCACTGTATATGCAAGTAAACTTTCCTAAAACCTAGTATTAAATACCTGACTGAACTTGAAAGCAAGTTTAGCAGCGGCTGGAAACTTAAATATCAATTGGTATCATTATTCAGTGGGAATTATATTTTGTGGTTGAGTTCATCCACAAAATTTAACCGCCCACAAATATAAATGATTTAGGAGTACCTGGTTGAAACACTGGAGAGCCTCTCATTCTGATGTTACGTTGCTGGAAGAATTTAAATACAGTATAGAAGAGTTGACTATCCTTGGTGTTCATAGCGGCTTCTAAAAACTTACGGGACGACACCGTGTCAGTTATACCAGCTTTTGTAATAAATCTACAATGTAAGATGATACATTCATGAACTTTATTATCAAATCATATTATTACACATCATACGTCCAGGTAAAGAACCACTAAATGCCTCCGCGGACCAAGTGGTGATACACTCAAGCAGTCCTTAAAAAAACTTTGGTTCGCCTGTAAATGGAGATATTTCTTGACAAATGCGGAGTTGAATGATGAAATTGAGTTTAAATGGTTGGTAAATATGCTTGTGGTGTAGTAAAACTGTAATATTTGTATTATTCCACTATTTTGTTCTTGATAACAAAGTGAAAGTAGACTAGGGTAAAACCCAGAACTTATAAATCCGGACATGCGTAAAAACGGATAGACCGTGTTTGAAGGACAAAAACTTTCTTAGAAGATACATGACCCCCCCTTTTTTATTGCATTATTTTGGAGCTTAAATGCCCCTCTTTACAATGATATATGTGGTCCAGGTGGCCATAGACTAAAAAAAGTTGAAAATTGGGGCCTACTATGGGCAATTTACATTGAGCTATAGAGCAAATCTATTTGGTGGTTTCTAACCTTGATATAAGTGAACTCACAGAACACTCAGCATGGAAAATACTAAGCATCACTAGGAGCTACAAGACCATTTCAAACAACAAATACGTTGATATAACCATACATCTACAACAACGACCCAACTTCGCTTTGTTTACGCTGCTTACACCATTGCTCATGATGGCATCTTTAAACGCTGGAGTATTTCTAGTACCTATTGATTCCGGAGAGAAGGGAATGTTTGCAATAACGATCGTATTTGCTTACAGTATATATGTTACCATTGTGAGCAATATGTTTCCCAGTACTTCAGCTAAGGTTTCCTTTCTTGTTGCGTTTGTTGTTGTACTATTATCACTTAGTGTGATATCCACATTGTATGCTATCATCCAAGCCAAGCTGATCAGTACTACAGTAGCTACCATATCTGCTGATAAGGCTAAAAGGAGGAAGGCGTTCTTTCGTAAACTTGACATTGTCATCTTTGTATTGTTCACACTCATTGTTGGTGCATCTTCTTTCGGGTTTTTCTCTGTCCTGCTAACAAAAGTTCTTTGATGGCAAAGAATATATTCAAATTAAGGTAGTTCAACATAATAGTTGCAATTGCTAGATCAAATGAAACAGTTATTGATTAAATCTGAACATGAATAAATATATAATTCCAAAAAAATGCTACAGCCGAAAACCAATTTATAAACATTTTGTATTTGCTAGTAAATGTTAATGTAAGAAAATTGGTTGATTAAATGTTTTGATTAATTTTTTTAAAAATTAAGATTAATAAATACCATACCTGCCAAGCAAGTTAAATCCAAAATAGTAGTGATGAAGCAAAACATGTCACAAGATGCACTTATAAATATGATTGAAAAGGGATTTATATGCATAAACAGGGAATGTATTAATTCTAGTCTTCATAAATATGGGACAAGCATCATAAAATGAATCTAATGTACCTTTGTTCAAAGTTGAACTTGGAAAACCAGAAATTAACAACGAAAATAGGAGTTACTCCACTTTAATAGGAGTACTTTGCAGATATTTAAAATACCATGAAACATATTACAGGTCCATCTTGTTTCTATTTGTCGTGAAAGTTTGTGTTACAATAGATTAGAAGCATTCAACAAAACTTGGTTACTTTTAAATGTTTAAAAGATGTAATACATTACATCCAATCTCATTAAGTTTAGATCCTAACATTTACTCCATTCCTTTGCACCCTATATCAGTGTAAAGTAGTGGAGCTTATATGGGTCTGATTTAAATAAGATTGCATTACATCTAGATGCCATATTCATGGTCTAATGAGACCTTATTGTGCAACATACTTAAGTCTTAAACTCAGACTTAGACGTAATATTGTCAAATGTTCCATTCACTGTTGTTATAAATGTACCGATTTTGATACAAATAAGTATACATGTTCAGACTGTTACAACTTACAACAAACAATCAGATAAAATTACACTTGGTTAATTCTAATTGCAGAGAAATGGCAGTGATAATAATTTTTGTCAATTTCAAGTCTATAAGTCTGAGTATCAGTCTTGCAAAGTCGGTGAATAAGCTTAAGAACCTGTTCCTGCACTTGGTGAGAATGATTGCTTCTATGGTTTGAAGCTCAGTTACCTTAGATCCAAAAGGTTGGAAGAAAAACTAGTTTATAAGTTGCATCCACAAAAATGCATCGAGAGACATAATTATAGACATATTGAGAGATGGACAAGCTGAATGTTGTATTCCCGCTTACAACACCTTTAAGGAACAAGAAGCAGTCACTGACAGCCATATCCCCCACCGAAGGAAAAGTTGAGGTAAACGATAAATATTATCACAAAAGCTTCATAAACTAGATGTGTCAAAACAACCGAATATCATAACACATAAAAAATGAATGAATCAAAGTTTCATCAAAATTCCTTAAGGTTCATTAGAACAGAAAAAAGTGTGTATTTTTCTTCAATGAATTACATACCTTTTTTACAGAATAACCCCGAAGTATCATACACCGTTTTGTTGCTTGAAGTTCACACTATCTATCTGTCTGAATATTTTTCCTATACCTCATTGTTATCAAAATATATTTGTAAAATATAATAATATAATTGGTATACACTTTTCAAAATGTCAGTCACTGTTATTTGTTGATAAAATATTAGAAAAAAATAGACAAGTCAGTTGTCAGAGATTTGATCAAGGTCATGCCAGCCCTTTTTTAAAAATTGAAATGGTTTAAATGCATTTATTTTAAACAAATAAATACATCAACATGACTTGCAATCAATGATACATGTATGTGTGTAGAACTACTTTAATAAATCTTAAATATTTTAGGGTATGGTGGGCCTGATGAACCAGATAGTTATAGGTTTGTAATAAATACGCCACATGTCTGATTAAATCGGGTAATATTGACTTAAAATTCAATTAATTAAATATTTTTAAGTTAATAATTTAAGAATACAACTTGCAAACGTATGTTGGGAACATTATTTCAAACATTAGTTTTTCTGACTTTAATAAACATATTTTAATCAGACCAACATTGTTCATACAAAAAAGAAAAGGCGTTTTTATCTTTCGTCGTACTGGTCTATAACATATTTTTGTATGTCAGTTAGCCTTTTTTCTTTTAAGAATGGGACTTTACTATAGTTGATCTTTGTATGAGTTAAAAAGTTAATAAATAACGCAAAACACTACTAGCAGACGATAACCAAATATGGCAGTAAACTTACACCATACGTAAACTTACTGGTGTGTTGAAACTTTAGCACGAGAATTTCGTGGGGATTTGACAGGAGTGTACTGAATCGATTTTTACTAATTAAACACGATCACACAACGATATATACAATCGGATATCGAAACAATGGATGCAATTATTATACGTACATAATAAACACTTGCTTTAAAAGACATATTTCGTTCGAAATTTAGATAAAATAAAGTTTGACAGGAACCGCATAACACAGTTCCGGTTATCCATTGGCTAACATGTGCTAAATTGGCCGATATACGAAAATGCGGATATTGACTTTCATATTGGACTTAAATTAACTGGTAAGGATTTTTATATTTATCTATATCATCAATCATGAAGAACAACGCGTTGTGAACAATGCTTCATAACGTTTTCGCAGATAAACTGTCGCACTATTTTAAACTACCTTTGGCGCATGAATACATATTTGCTACACAGCGCGAAATTTGTAAACAAACTAGATTGCAGCTGCAGAAAATGCATATATTTCTCTATTACTATCATAAGATCGTTTGTGATGTTGATATAATACGAACCTAATAAAATTCATCATTACATTTGGTAATCGATTTTGTTGATTAATATGTTTCAAATACATGTATCAGTACGTTTTCTTCGGTGACAAGGGGGTTCAAATATGGCGACCTCCTTGTCGAAGAAATCAGTGGACATGACGCTGCTTCTCTCGTAAACGAAACGCCAACACTTATTTTCAAGCCTGGCATGCCCTTGCGACGATCGATTTTAAAGCATATACAGCGTTTCGTTTTATAGAATGCAATAATAATAACGTTCTACATTTTGAAAACATGTTGGGTTTTTTTCAGGTGAAAATCGCATTTATTTTTGTGTTAACATTTAAAATAGGCGAACATATGCCAAAATTAGCACCATGCTTACATGCTATGATTGTTTTCTTTAATAATTGATAAAATCAGATGGCATAAACCGCTTTAAACCGCTTTTTTCAAGTATGTGTTTTACAAGCATTTGGCCCACCCACATGATCCTTAAGAAATGTAGGAGCAGATGCACACAGAAATTAATTAATATGTAAAAATTCAACAAAGGGCCATAATTCTTTCAAAAATGGCCGAAATGAAAAACTCTGACGATATCCACTAGTGCACCTCATAACTGTACTTCTGTAAAAGTTTTGACAAAATTCCATCAGAAATATGTAAAAAATTAACAAAGGGCATTAACTCTGTCAAAAATGGTCAAATAAAAAAATCCAGACAATATGCGCTGGGGGACATCATAGCAGTTATTCTGTATACGTTTTGTCGAATTCCCTTAAGAAATGTAGGAGGAGTTGCACACAGAAGACTTTATATGTAAAAAACAACAAAGGGCAATAACTCTGTCAAAAATGGTCAAATAAAAAAATCCTGACAATTGCGCTGGGGGACATCATACCAGTTATTCTGTGAAAGTTTCGTCAAATTCCCTTAAGAAATGTAGGAGTAGTTGCACACAGAATAATTTATATGTAAAAAACAACAAAGGGCAATAAATCTGTCAAAAATAGTCGAATAAAAAAATCCTGACAATTGCGCTGGGGGACATCATAGCAGTTATTATGTGAAAATTTCATCAAATTCCCTTAAGAAATGTAGGAGGAGTTGCACACAGAATAATTTATATGTAAAAAACAACAAAGGGCAATAACTCTGTCAAAAATGGTCAAATAAAAAACTCCTGACAATATGCGCTGGGGGGACATCATAGCAGTTATTCGGTGCAAGTTTTGTCAAATTCCCTTTAGAAATGTAGGAGGAGTTGCACACAGAAGTTCGGACGGACTGATGACGCCTACCATTACCATATTCCCTTCGCCTTCAGCGGGGGATAATTAGGCTGGTTGCTATAATTTGGCTGCAGTCTTGCAACAATAACAAAAGGTATAAAGGGCTGTCTTGGCCCTCATACTGTAAAATTATTTAATTTCAATGAGACAAAAGTTCATAGTTTTGGTGGAAAAGACCATTTCGTGGGGACTTAATTTAAAGGATATCTTATCCACTAAGTCATGTAATGTAGAAGTTATTACTATTTGTGGGGATTAAATTTTGTGGTTGAGATCATACACAAAATCCACAAAGTTAAATCCCCCTTAGAATATTAATGATTTCACAGTAACAGGATATGTATGATACAGTCACTGAGAGATCCCCTGACTTCACTTACCATACAATCTAGATGACTATTGAGCTATGAACGGGGACATAAGATAGAGGACAAAAACAGCTTATATATACAAAAATAAGTTATTCTTTATTATTTATATTCAACCACGTTCAAACAAAGATGAGGCATGTTACAGAAAGTCATTTAGAATGTACAAATACTTTGTTTCAAGTTAGCAGATATTTTACCATGTCTCTATTTTTTGCACAGCATGATTTGTTTTTCACACAGGCAAAGTCTACTTAGTAATAAGGGTAATGGTATGACTTTGAAAGTACTTTTTACCAATTTAACATCAGAATTAATTTGTTTGTATAGAAAAAATAACAATTTGGATATTTAAAAAAATAACTACATGTATATTACATAGCACTTTTGTTTTTAAATTAGATCAAACTGCTCAAGAAAACAGTTGAATACCACGGAGCACTTCAAAATTACTTCCTCAATTTTCAAGCACTTTTTGGGCTGTCACTGAATTATCAAATAGCACTTCATACATTCAATTAAATCCTTATACATAAATCACTAGTAAGTCAAGGTAAGTCTAAATCCATTTAGCATATTTACAATATTGCACAATCCCTTGGAGCACAATTTAATTTCTTCACAAGGTATCGAGTTAATCTGTCTCCAGCACTTTATGCTATGTTAACTACAGGTAATAAGGCATCTGTACCAAATAATTGTTCAAAATATTTCACATACATCTCACAGTGTTCACCTGAAATATAAAATCAGAAAACATGTGTAAAGCAAAATGTTTTAAAATAAACTTTGTGTCAAACTGAGACTATAATTTGAGCATAATCCAGGGGTTCTACTATGGCATAATTTCCAATCCTGAAAACGAGTTGCGAATAGGTTTTGAGTGCCATCATAAAGAACACTTCTCAACACCTTGATAAGGCTTCAAACATTGTTTTATTGTTAAAATTTAGTTTCTGGAACTTCAAATGACCATAACTTTGTCAATTATTTGAATATTTTCACCAATAACTTTTATTTTGCGCAGAAAAGATCATTTTTTTAATGCAACAAATCCTGATTTCTGGAATTGTAGGACTCCTGGTAATCTCAATTTAAGATGAGATCTCTGCCAAGATATTTCATGAGATCTGGGGTTTTATTCAATATTGATATTACTTGACTTAAGGATAAGGACCACCAATCAGATCACACAATATTAAAATCTTGGTCAGTAACAGGTGATGTGATTGGCTATCCTTATTCCCATATTAGATAAAATCAATATTGAATACCACCCCTGGGCCTGCCCGGTTCGGACAGTAACAAAACCATGGTTTATATGAAAAATCTCATTTCGAGGGGACATAATTTTAAATTTTAGAAAAATGGCAAGGTAAGAATTCTCACTAGTGTATATCAGAAGTCATTTAAACACCAAACAGACACGATACTACATGTACTTTTATTACATGTTGTAGTATACAGTGCCCACCAAATTAAGTACATGTATACACTTTTTGACAGATGCAGAATTATAATTGGTTATAATATTCAATATCTGTTTATCAGACGGCAACGATCATAGTAATTCCTGAAACTACAGTAACTAAACAAGTAAAAAATGGCCTTTCAACTCAACCAAAGAAACTTAATATTTTACATCTATGGTAGCAGTCAATATATTGTCTTTACACTTGATCAACAAAAAAATATTCATAATCTTCAAACAAATTGGTGCTCTTCTGTTTTGCAAATAGTGTTATACAGAATACAGACAAGTAAATGGGGAATTAACCTCTGTATACTTATTTTTGGAGCACTGTATATGCAAGTAAACTTTCCTAAAACCTAGTATTAAATACCTGACTGAACTTGAAAGCAAGTTTAGCAGCGGCTTGAAACTTGAAATATCAATTGGTATCATTATTCAGTGGGAATTATATTTTGTGGTTGAGTTCATCCACAAAATTTAACCGCCCACAAATATAAATGATTTAGGAGTACCTGGTTGAAACACTGGAGAGCCTCTCATTCTGATGTTACGTTGCTGGAAGAATTTAAATACAGTATAGAAGAGTTGACTATCCTTGGTGTTCATAGCGGCTTCTAAAAACTTACGAGACGACACCGTGTCAGTTATACCAGCTTTTCTAATAAATCTACAATGTAAGATGATACATTCATGAACTTTATTATCAAATCCTATTATAACACATCATACGTCCAGGTAAAGAACCACTAAATGCCTCCGCGCACCAAGTGGTGATACACTCAAGTAGTCCTTAAAAAAACTTTGGTTTGCCTGTAAATGGAGATATTTCTTGACAAATGCGGAGTTGAATGATGAAATTGAGTTTAAATGGTTGGTAAATATGCTTGTGGTGTAGTAAAACTGTAATATTTGTATTATTCCACTATTTTGTTCTTGATAACAAAGTGAAAGTAGACTAGGGTAAAACCCAGAACTTATAAATCCGGACATGCGTAAAAACGGATAGACCGTGTTTGAAGGACAAAAACTTTCTTAGAAGATACATGACCCCCCTTTTTTATTGCATTATTTTGGAGCTTAAATGCCCCTCTTAACAATGATATATGTGGTCCAGGTGGCCATAGACTAAAAAAAGTTGAAAATTGGGGCCTACTATGGGCAATTTACATTGAGCTATAGAGCAAATCTATTTGGTGGTTTCTAACCTTGATATAAGTGAACTCACAGAACACTCAGCATGGAAAATACTAAGCATCACTAGGAGCTACAAGACCATTTCAAACAACAAATACGTTGATATAACCATACATCTACAACGACGACCCAACTTCGTTTTGTTTACGCTGCTTACACCATTGCTCATGATGGCATCTTTAAACGCTGGAGTATTTCTAGTACCTATTGATTCCGGAGAGAAGGGAATGTTTGCAATAACGATCGTATTTGCTTACAGTATATATGTTATCATTGTGAGCAATATGTTTCCCAGTACTTCAGCTAAGGTTTCCTTTCTTGTTGCGTTTGTTGTTGTACTATTGTCACTTAGTGTGATATCCACATTGTATGCTATCATCCAAGCCAAGCTGATCAGTACTACAGTAGCTACCATATCTGCTGATAAGGCTAAAAGGAGGAAGGCGTTCTTTCGTAAACTTGACATTGTTATCTTTGTATTGTTCACACTCATTGTTGGTGCATCTTCTTTCGGTTTTTTCTCTGTCCTGCTAACAAAAGTTCTTTGATGGCAAAGAACATATTCAAATTAAGGTAGTTCAACATAATAGTTGCAATTGCTAGATCAAATGAAACAGTTATTGATTAAATCTGAACATGAATAAATATATAATTCCAAAAAAATGCTACAGCCGAAAACCAATTTATAAACATTTTGTATTTGCTAGTAAATGTTAATGTAAGAAAATTGGTTGATTAAATGTTTTGATTAAATTTTTAAAAAATTAAGATTAATAAATACCATACCTGTCAAGCAAGTTAAATCCAAAATAGTAGTGATGAAGCAAAACATGTCACAAGATGCACTTATAAATATGATTGAAAAGGGATTTATATGCATAAACAGGGAATGTATTAATTCTAGTCTTTATAAATATGGGACAAGCATCATAAAATGAATCTAATGTACCTTTGTTCAAAGTTGAACTTGGAAAACCAGAAATTAACAACGAAAATAGGAGTAACTCCACTTTAATAGGAGTACTTTGCAGATATTTAAAATACCATGAAACATATTACAGGTCCCTCTTGTTTCTATTTGTCGTGAAAGTTTGTGTTACAATAGATTAGAAGCATTCAACAAAACTTGGTTACTTTTAAATGTTTAAAAGATGTGATACATTACATCCAATCTCATTAAGTTTAGATCCTAACATTTACTCCTTTCCTTTGCACCCTATATCAGTGTAAAGTAGTGGAGCTTATATGGGTCTGATTTAAATAAGATTGCATTACATCTAGATGCCATATTCATGGTCTAGTGAGACCTTATTGTGCAACATACTTAAGTCTTAAACTCAGACTTAGACGTAATATTGTCAAATGTTCCATTCACTGTTGTTATAGATGTACCGATTTTGATACAAATAAGTATACATGTTCAGACCGTTACAACTTACAACAAACAATCAGATAAAATTACACTTGGTTAATTCTAATTGCAGAGAAATGGCAGTGATTATAAATGTTGTCAATTTCAAGTCTTAGTCTGAGTATCAGTCTTGCAAAGTCGGTGAATAAGCTTAAGCCCCTGTTCCTGCACTTGGTCAGAATGATTGCTTCTATGGTTTGAAGCTCAGTTACCTTGGATCCAAAAGGTTGGAAGAAAAACCCTTATAAAACTACTAGGTTATAAGTTGCATCCACAAAAATGCATCGAGAGACATAATTATAGACATATTGAGAGAATGACAAGCTGAATGTTGTATTCCCGCTTACAACACCTTTTAGGAATAAGGCTGGTTGCTATAATTTGGCTGCAGTCTTGCAACAATAACAAAAGGTAAGAAATAAAGGGCTCTCTTGGCCCTCATACTGTAAAATTATTTAATTTCAAAGAGACAAAAGTTCATAGTTTTGGTGGAAAAGACCATTTCGTGGGGACTTAATTTAAAGGATATCTTATCCACTAAGTCATGTAATATAGAAGTTATTAATATTTGTGGGGATTAAATTTTGTGGTTGAGATCATACACAAAATCCACAAGTTATTCCAATATTAATGATTTTACAGTATCAGGATATATACAGTCACTGAGAGATCCCCTGACTTCACTTACCATACAATCTAGTTGACTATTGAGCTATGAACGGGGACATAAGATAAAGGACAAAAACAGTTTATATATACAAAAATAAGTTATTCTTTATTATTTATTTTCAAACACGTTCAAACAAAGATAAGGCATGTTACAGAAAGTCATTTAGAATGTGCAAATACTTTGTTTCAAGTTAGCAGATATTTTACCCTGTGTATATTTAGGCAAAGTCTACTTAGTAATTAGGGTAATGGTATGACTATGAAAGTACTTTTTACCAATTTAACATCAGAATTAATTTGTTTATATAGAAAAAATAACAATTTGGATATTTAAAAAAATAACTACATGTATATAACATAGCACTTTTGTTTTTAAATTAGATCAAACTGCTCAAGAAAACAGTTGAATACCACGGACCACTTCAAAATTACTTCCTCAATTTTCAAGCCCTTTTTGGGCTGTCACTGAATTATCAAATAGCACTTCATACATTCAATATTAAATCCTTATACATAAATCACTAAGGTAAGTCTAAATCCATTTAGCATATTTACAATATTGCACAATCCCTTGGAGCACAATTTAATTTCTTCACAAGGTATCCAGTTAATCTGTCTCCAGCACTTTGAGCTATGTTAACTACGGGTAATAAGGCATCTGTACCAAATAATTGTTCAAAATATTTCACATACATCTCACAGTGTTCACCTGAAATATAAAATCAGAAAACACGTGTAAAGCAAAATGTTTTAAAATAAACTTTGTGTCAAACTGAGACTATAATTTGAGCATAATGCAGGGGTTCTACTATGGCATAATTTCCAATCCTGAAAACGAGTGGCGAATAGGTTTTGAGTTCCATCATAAAGAACACTTCTCAACACCTTGATAAGGCTTCAAACATTGTTTTATTGTTAAAATTGAGTTTCTGGAACTTCAAATGACCATAACTTTGTCAATTATTTGAATATTTTCACCAATAACTTTTATTTTGTGCAGAAAAGATCATTTTTTACTGCAACAAATCCTGATTTCTGGAATTGTAGGACCCCTCGTAATCTCAATTTAAGATGAGATCTCTGCCAAGATATTTCATGAGATCTGGGGTTTTATTCAATATTGATATTACTTGACTTAAGGATAAGGACCACCAATCAGATCACACAATATTAAAATCTTGGTCAGCAATAGGTGATGTGATTGGCTATCCTTATTCCCATATTAAATAAAATCAATATTGAATATCACCCCTGGGCCTGCCCGGTTCTGACAGTAACAAAACCATGGTTTATATGAAAAATCTCATTTAGAGGGGACATAATTTTAAATTTTAGAAAAATGGCAAGGTAAGAATTCTCACTAGTGTATATCAGAAGTCATTTAAACACCAAACAGACACAATACTACATGTACTTTTATAACATGTTGTAGTATACAGTGCCCACCAAAATAAGTATACACTTTTTGACAGATGCAGAATTATAATTGGTTATAATATTCAATATCTGTTTATCAGACGGCAACGATCATAGTAATTCCTGAAACTACAGTAACTAAACAAGTAAAAAATGGCCTTTCAACTCAACCAAAGAAACTTAATATTTTACATCTATGGTAGCAGTCAATATATTGTCTTTACACTTGATCAACCAAAAAATATTCATAATCTTCAAAAATATTGGTGCTCTTCTGTTTTGCAAATAGTGTTATACAGAATACAGGCAAGTAAATGATGAATTAACGTCTGTATACTTATTTTTGGAGCACTGTATATGCAAGTAAACTTTCCTAAAACATAGTATTAAATACCTGACTGAACTTGAAAGCAAGTTTAGCAGCGGCTGGAAACTTGAAATATCAATTGGTATCATTATTCAGTGGGAATTATATTTTGTGGTTGAGTTCATCCACAAAATTTAACCGCCCACAAATATAAATGATTTAGGAGTACCTGGTTGAAACACTGGAGAGCCTCTCATTCTGATGTTGCGTTGCTGGAAGAATTTAAATACAGTATAGAAGAGTTGACTATCCTTGGTGTTCATAGCGGCTTCTAAAAACTTACGAGACGACACCGTGTCAGTTATACCAGCTTTTCTAATAAGTCTACAATGTAAGATGATACATTCATGAACTTTATTATCAAATCATATTATAACACATCATACGTCCAGGTAAAGAACCACTAAATGCCTCCGCGGACCAAGTGGTGATACACTCAAGTAGTCCTTAAAAAAACTTTGGTTTGCCTGTAAATGGAGATATTTCTTGACAAATGCGGAGTTGAATGATGAAATTGAGTTTAAATGGTTGGTAAATATGCATGTGGTGTAGTAAAACTGTAATATTTGTATTATTTCACTATTTTGTTCTTGATAACAAAGTGAAAGTAGACTAGGGTAAAACCCAGAACTTATAAATCCGGACATGCGTAAAAACGGATAGACCGTGTTTGAAGGACAAAAACTTTCTTAGAAGATACATGACCCCCGCCCCTTTTTTTTATTGCATTATTTTGGAGCTTAAATGCCCCTCTTTACAATGATATATGTGGTCCAGGTGGCCATAGACTAAAAAAAATTGAAAATTGGGGCCTACTATGGGCAATTTACATTGAGCTATAGAGCAAATCTATTTGGTGGTTTCTAACCTTGATATAAGTGAACTCACAGAACACTCAGCATGGAAAATACTAAGCATCACTAGGAGCTACAAGACCATTTCAAACAACAAATACGTTGATATAACCATACATCTACAACGACGACCCAACTTCGTTTTGTTTACGCTGCTTACACCATTGCTCATGATGGCATCTTTAAACGCTGGAGTATTTCTAGTACCTATTGATTCCGGAGAGAAGGGAATGTTTGCAATAACGATCGTATTTGCTTACAGTATATATGTTATCATTGTGAGCAATATGTTTCCCAGTACTTCAGCTAAGGTTTCCTTTCTTGTTGCGTTTGTTGTTGTACTATTGTCACTTAGTGTGATATCCACATTGTATGCTATCATCCAAGCCAAGCTGATCAGTACTACAGTAGCTACCATATCTGCTGATAAGGCTAAAAGGAGGAAGGCGTTCTTTCGTAAACTTGACATTGTTATCTTTGTATTGTTCACACTCATTGTTGGTGCATCTTCTTTCGGGTTTTTCTCTGTCCTGCTAACAAAAGTTCTTTGATGGCAAAGAACATATTCAAATTAAGGTAGTTCAACATAATAGTTGCAATTGCTAGATCAAATGAAACAGTTATTGATTAAATCTGAACATGAATAAATATACAATTCCAAAAAAATGCTACAGCCGAAAACCAATTTATAAACATTTTGTATTTGCTAGTAAATGTTAATGTAAGAAAATTGGTTGATTAAATGTTTTGATTAACTTTTTAAAAAATTAAGATTAATAAATACCATACCTGTCAAGCAAGTTAAATCCAAAATATTAGTGATGAAGCAAAACATGTCACAAGATGCACTTATAAATATGATTGAAAAGGGATTTATATGCATAAACAGGGAATGTATTAATTCTAGTCTTTATAAATATGGGACAAGCATCATAAAATAAATCTAATGTACCTTTGTTCAAAGTTGAACTTGGAAAACCAGAAATTAACAACGAAAATAGGAGTAACTCCACTTTAATAGGAGTACTTTGCCGATATTTAAAATACCATGACACATATTACAGGTCCCTCTTGTTTCTATTTGTCGTGAAAGTTTGTGTTACAATAGATTAGAAGCATTCAACAAAACTTGGTTACTTTTAAATGTTTAAAAGATGTGATACATTACATCCAATCTCATTAAGTTTAGATCCTAACATTTACTCCATTCCTTTGCACCCTATATCAGTGTAAAGTAGTGGAGCTTATATGGGTCTGATTTAAATAAGATTGCATTACATCTAGATGCCATATTCATGGTCTAATGAGACCTTATTGTGCAACATACTTAAGTCTTAAACTCAGACTTAGACGTAATATTGTCAAATGTTCCATTCACTGTTGTAATAAATGTACCGATTTTGATACAAATGAGTATACATGTTCAGACTGTTACAACTTACAACAAACAATCAGATAAAATTACACTTGGTTAATTCTAATTGCAGAGAAATGGCAGTGATAATAATTTTTGTCAATTTCAAGTCTAAGTCTGAGTATCAGTCTTGCAAAGTCGGTGAATAAGCTTAAGAACCTGTTCCTGCACTTGGTGAGAATGATTGCTTCTATGGTTTGAAGCTCAGTTACCTTGGATCCAAAAGGTTGGAAGAAAAACTAGTTTATAAGTTGCATCCAAAAAAATGCATCGAGAGACATAATTATAGACATATTGAGAGATGGACAAGCTGAATGTTGTATTCCCGCTTACAACACCTTTAAGGAACAAGAAGCAGTCACTGACAGCCATATCCCCCACCGAAGGAAAAGTTGAGGTAAACGATAAATATTATCACAAAAGCTTCATAAACTTGCTGTGTCAAAACAACCGAATATCATAACACATAAAAAATGAATGAATCAAAGTTTCATCAAAATTCCTTAAGAAATGTAAGAGCAGATGCACACAGAAATTAATTAATATGTAAAAATTCAACAAAGGGCCATAATTCTTTCAAAAATGGCCGAAATGAAAAACTCTGACGATATCCACTAGTGCACCTCATAACTGTACTTCTGTAAAAGTTTTGACAAAATTCCATCAGAAATATGTAAAAAATTAACAAAGGGCATTAACTCTGTCAAAAATGGTCAAATAAAAAAATCCAGACAATATGCGCTGGGGGACATCATAGCAGTTATTCTGTATAAGTTTTGTCGAATTACCTTAAGAAATGTAGGAGGAGTTTCACACAGAATAATTTATATGTAAAAAACAACTAAGGGCAATAACTCTGTCAAAAATGGTCAAATAAAAAACTCCTGACAATATGCGCTGGGGGACATCATAGCAGTTATTCGGTGCAAGTTTTGTCAAATTCCCTTAAGAAATGTAGGAGGAGTTGCACACAGAAGTTCGGACGGACTGATGACGCCTACCATTACCATATTCCCTTCGCCTTCAGTGGGGGATAATTAGGCTGGTTGCTATAATTTGGCTGCAGTCTTGCAACAATAACAAAAGGTAAGAAATAAAGGGCTGTCTTGGCCCTCATACTGTAAAATTATTTAATTTCAATGAGACAAAAGTTCATAGTTTTGGTGGAAAAGACCATTTCGTGGGGACTTAATTTAAAGGATATCTTATCCACTAAGTCATGTAATGTAGAAGTTATTACTATTTGTGGGGATTAAATTTTGTGGTTGAGATCATACACAAAATCCACAAAGTTAAATCCCCCTTAGAATATTAATGGTTTCACAGTATCAGGATATATACAGTCACTGAGAGATCCCCTGACTTCACTTACCATACAATCTAGATGACTATTGAACTATGAACGGGGACATAAGATAGAGGACAAAAACAGCTTATATATACAAAAATAAGTTATTCTTTATTATTTATTTTCAAACACGTTCAAACAAAGATAAGGCATGTTACAGAAAGTCATTTAGAATGTGCAAATACTTTGTTTCAAGTTAGCAGATATTTTACCCTGTGTATTTTTTTTGCAGAGCATGATCTGTTTTTCACACAGGCAAAGTCTACTTAGTAATAAGGGTAATGGTATGACTTTGAAAGTACTTTTTACCAATTTAACATCAGAATTAATTTGTTTACATAGAAAAAATAACAATTTGGATATTTAAAAAAATAACTACATGTATATTACATAGCACTTTTTTTGTTTTTAAATTAGATCAAACTGCTCAAGAAAACAGTTGAATACCACGGACCACTTCAAAATTACTTCCTCAATTTTCAAGCCCTTTTTGGGCTGTCACTGAATTATCAAATAGCACTTCATACATTCAATTAATCCTTATACATAAATCACTAAGGTAAGTCTAAATCCATTTAGCATATTTACAATATTGCACAATCCCTTGGAGCACAATTTAATTTCTTCACAAGGTATCCGGTTAATCTGTCTCCAGCACTTTATGCTATGTTAACTACGGGTAATAAGGCATCTGTACCAAATAATTGTTCAAAATATTTCACATACATCTCACAGTGTTCACCTGAAATATAAAATCAGAAAACACGTGTAAAGCAAAATGTTTTAAAATAAACTTTGTGTCAAACTGAGACTATAATTTGAGCATAATCCAGGGGTTCTACTATGGCATAATTTCCAATCCTGAAAACGAGTTGCGAATAGGTTTTGAGTGCCATCATAAAGAACACCTCTCAACACCTTGATAAGGCTTCAAACTTTGTTTTATTGTTAAAATTTAGTTTCTGGAACTTCAAATGACCATAACTTTGTCAATTATTTGAATATTTTCACCAATAACTTTTATTTTGTGCAGAAAAGATCATTTTTAATGCAACAAATCCTGATTTCTGGAATTGTAGGACCCCTGGTAATCTCAATTTAAGATGAGATCTCTGCCAAGATATTTCATGAGATCTGGGGTTTTATTCAATATTGATATTACTTGACTTAAGGATAAGGACCACCAATCAGATCACACAATATTAAAATCTTGGTCAGTAACAGGTGATGTGATTGGCTATCCTTATTCCCATATTAAATAAAATCAATATTGAATATCACCCCTGGGCCTGCCGGGTTCTGACAGTAACAAAACCATGGTTTATATGAAAAATCTCATTTCGAGGGGACATAATTTAAAATTTTAGAAAAATGGCAAGGTAAGAATTCTCACTAGTGTATATCAGAAGTCATTCAAACACCAAACAGACACGATACTACAAGTACTTATATTACATGTTGTAGTATACAGTGCCCACCAAAATAGGTATACACTTTTTGACAGATGCAGAATTATAATTGGTTATAATATTCAATATCTGTTTATCAGACGGCAACGATCATAGTAATTCCTGAAACTACAGTAACTAAACAAGTAAAAAATGGCCTTTCAACTCAACCAAAGAAACTTAATATTTTACATCTATGGTAGCAGTCAATATATTGTCTTTACACTTGATCAACAGAAAAATATTCATAATCTTCAAAAATATTGGTGCTCTTCTGTTTTGCAAATAGTGTTATACAGAATACAGACAAGTAAATGGGGAATTAACGTCTGTATACTTATTTTTGGAGCACTGTATATGCAAGTAAACTTTCCTAAAACCTAGTATTAAATACCAGACTGAACTTGAAAGCAAGTTTAGCTGCGGCTGGAAACTTAAATATCAATTGGTATCATTATTCAGTGGGAATTATATTTTGTGGTTGAGTTCATCCACAAAATTTAACCGCCCACAAATATAAATGATTTAGGAGTACCTGGTTGAAACACTGGAGAGCCTCTCATTCTGATGTTGCGTTGCTGGAAGAATTTAAATACAGTATAGAAGAGTTGACTATCCTTGGTGTTCATAGCGGCTTCTAAAAACTTACGAGACGACACTGTGTCAGTTATACCAGCTTTTCTAATAAATCTACAATGTAAGATGATACATTCATGAACTTTATTATCAAATCATATTATAACACATCATACGTCCAGGTAAAGAACCACTAAATGCCTCCGCGGACCAAGTGGTGATACACTCAAGTAGTCCTTAAAAAAACTTTGGTTTGCCTGTAAATGGAGATATTTCTTGACAAATGCGGAGTTGAACGATGAAATTGAGTTTAAATGGTTGGTAAATATGCTTGTGGTGTAGTAAAACTGTAATATTTGTATTATTCCACTATTTTGTTCTTGATAACAAAGTGAAAGTAGACTAGGGTAAATCCCAGAACTTATAAATCCGGACATGCGTAAATACGGATAGACCGTGTTTGAAGGACAAAAACTTTCTTAGAAGATACATGACCCCCCCTTTTTTATTGCATTATTTTGGAGCTTAAATGCCCCCTCTTTACAATGATATATGTGGTCCAGGTGGCCATAGACTAAAAAAAGTTGAAAATTGGGGCCTACTATGGGCAATTTACATTGAGCTATAGAGCAAATCTATTTGGTGGTTTCTAACCTTGATATAAGTGAACTCACAGAACACTCAGCATGGAAAATACTAAGCATCACTAGGAGCTACAAGACCATTTCAAACAACAAATACGTTGATATAACCATACATCTACAACAACGAACCAACTTCGTTTTGTTTACGCTGCTTACACCATTGCTCATGGTGGCATCTTTAAACGCTGGAGTATTTCTAGTACCTATTGATTCCGGAGAGAAGGGAATGTTTGCAATAACGATCGTATTTGCTTACAGTATATATGTTATCATTGTGAGCAATATGTTTCCCAGTACTTCAGCTAAGGTTTCCTTTCTTGTTGTGTTTGTTGTTGTACTATTGTCACTTAGTGTGATATCCACATTGTATGCTATCATCCAAGCCAAGCTGATCAGTACTACAGTAGCTACCATATCTGCTGATAAGGCTAAAAGGAGGAAGGCGTTCTTTCGTAAACTTGACATTGTTATCTTTGTATTGTTCACACTCATTGTTGGTGCATCTTCTTTCGGGGTTTTCTCTGTCCTGCTAACAAAAGTTCTTTGATGGCAAAGAACATATTCAAATTAAGGTAGTTCAACATAATAGTTGCAATTGCTAGATCAAATGAAACAGTTATTGATTAAATCTGAACATGAATAAATATACAATTCCAAAAAAATGCTACAGCCGAAAACCAATTTATAAACATTTTGTATTTGCTAGTAAATGTTAATGTAAGAAAATTGGTAGATTAAATGTTTTGATTAAATTTTAAAAAAAATTAAGATTAATAAATACCATACCTGTCAAGCAAGTTAAATCCAAAATAGTAGTGATGAAGCAAAACATGTCACAAGATGCACTTATAAATATGATTGAAAAGGGATTTATATGCATAAACAGGGAATGTATTAATTCTAGTCTTTATAAATATGGGACAAGCATCATAAAATGAATCTAATGTACCTTTGTTCAAAGTTGAACTTGGAAAACCAGAAATTAACAACGAAAATAGGAGTAACTCCACTTTAATAGGAATACTTTGCAGATATTTAAAATACCATGAAACATATTACAGGTCTCTCTTGTTTCTATTTGTCTTGAAAGTTTGTGTTACAATAGATAAGAAGCATTCAACAAAACTTAGTTACTTTTAAATGTTTAAAAGATGTGATACATTACATCCAATCTCATTACATTTAGATCCTAACATTTACTCCATTCCTTTGCACCCTGCATCAGTTACCTTGGATCCAAAAGGTTGGAAGAAAAACCCTTATAAAACTTCTAGTTGATAAGTTGCATCCACAAAAATGCATCGAGAGACATAATTATAGACATATTGAGAGATGGACAAGCTGAATGTTGTATTCCCGCTTACAACACCTTTTAGGAATAAGGCTGGTTGCTATAATTTGGCTGCAGTCTTGCAACAGTAAAAAGAGGGCCTAAAAGGCCCTAGGTCGCTCTCCTGTTGCACATTGGTCTAAGTATCAGTACAACCTACATTCTGACCACATTTCACGAAGATTGGATCAAAACAGTGACCCTGGAGTGAACACAATGATTTTCTAAGATTTGACCTAGCGACCTAGTTTTCGACCCCACATGACCCAGTTTCAAACTTGGCCTAGATTTCATAAAGAACAACATTCTGACCAAGTTGCATGATGATTGGATCAAAACCACGACCTCTGGAGTGAACACAAGGTTTTTCTAAGATTTGACCTAGTGACCTAGTTTTTGATCCCACATGACCCAGTTTCAAACTTGGTCTAGATTCCATAGAGAACAACATTATGACCAAGTTTCCTGAAGATACGATCAAAATTGTGACCTCTGGTGTGAACACTAGGTTTTTTTTAAGATTTGACCTAGTTACCTATTTTTTTGACCCAGCATGACCCAGTTTCAAACTTGGCCTAGATTTCATAGAGAACAACATTCTGACAAAGTTTCATGAAGATTGGATCAAATTGGTGACCTCTAGGGTCTACACTAGGTTTTTATAAGATTTGACCTAGTGACCTAGTTTTTGACCCCATATGTCACAAGTGAGCTAACAAATGGTAAGAAATAAAGAGCTGTCTTAGCCCTCATACTGTAAAATTATTTAATTTCAAAGAGACAAAAGTTCATAGTTTTGGTGGAAAAGACCATTTCGTGGGGACTTAATTTAAAGGATATCTTATCCACTAAGTCATGTAATATAGAAGTTATTAATATTTGTGGGGATTAAATTTTGTGGTTGAGATCATACACAAAATCCACAAAGTTATTCGAATATTAATGATTTCACAGTATCAGGATATATACAGTCACTGAGAGATCCCCTGACTTCACTTACCATACAATCTAGTTGACTATTGAGCTATGAACGGGGACATAAGATAGAGGACAAAAACAGCTTATATATACAAAAATAAGTTATTCTTTATTATTTATATTCAACCACGTTCAAACAAAGATAAGGCATGTTACAGAAAGTCATTTAGAATGTGCAAATACTTTGTTTCAAGTTAGCAGATATTTTACCCTGTGTATATTTTTTGCAGAGCATGATTAGTTTTTCACACAGGCAAAGTCTACTTAGTAATAAGGGTAATGGTATGACTTTGAAAGTACTTTTTACCAATTTAACATCAGAATTAATTTGTTTATATAGAAAAAATAACAATTTGGATATTTAAAAAAATAACTACATGTATATTACATAGCACTTTTGTTTTTAAATTAGATCAAACTGCTCAAGAAAACAGTTGAATACCACGGACCACTTCAAAATTACTTTCTCAATTTTCAAGCCCTTTTTGGGCTGTCACTGAATTATCAAATAGCACTTCATACATTCAATTAAAGGTCAAATACGATAGAATTTCTTAATTTAACTAAAGTAACACATTTCCATAGATATATATCATATAAATGACATGGCGTACTTGTAATCCACATAATTGCAATATTTAAGATGGTTTATAACGATAAAGTTGACGATAACAAAATTACAACATAAACCCAACCTGGTTGTCTCCCTTGACTTTTAGACCGTGTGACGTCATTTTGGACACAAGTGGAACTGTTCCTCTTCAGTTTAACTAAATTTGAATGGGTCCTGTCGATTTTTTATCGGATTAAATTCATGATCAGTGACGGAAATTACTACAATGTGGTATGTTCTAAGCATTGTATGTGTTGTCATTTCAATCACGTTTTAATTCCCTTCAATATTTAAGAAACAAAACAACGACCACATACTGATTTGGACATTACTGACTTCAACTGCTGGGCGTGTTATACATTACAAACGCAGCAGTGCAAACTGTGCGCTACAGGGGGCATAAATATCACGCTGTTTATACACTTGACGCGTGTGTGTAAACATCGGTGATTGATTTTAAATATATATATATAGCTGTCACTATTTTGTACATTTATGTGTTAGGTTTTGTAAAAGACCAAAAGTAAAGCATTCCGTATGAGGAAAAAATTATGTTCGCAAGAAATGAATTTAGCTGCGTATTTGTACACGCATGTATATTAGACATACATAAACATGATTTGTAGTACACACGAAATGACGCGTAGTTGGCAGTTTCTGTCGTTAATTGTAAAGAATTTATAAATTAGCCATAATTGAGTTACTGAATTCCTAAATTGAGAAATGAACATTATAATTCTAGACAGGAAATTATTGACGAAAGATTGTAAAAGGAAAATTTGAAAAAAAAGTCGGTAGATAACCGGTAAAGTTAGAGACATTGTCCATAGTTCTTGGATGCCGAGTTAATCCCATTTTATCATTTTCAATTATGGATACAAATTCAAATGAGAGTTAGCATTAACTAAATCGATTGGTACATTACATACTGCACCAGTCAGTTTCATCATCGCCCCAAACCCTCGGGGATAGACGGTCGTGTTTTTACCTTCAAGCTTTCCGCCGCATTGCCGGTGAAATGTTGGGATTTATTTTAGCGAACCAATGCCCTAGTGACACTATTTAGTTGTCAGTGACCGGGGAAATACCGGAGATTGTCCCATTAGCTGTCACCCGCAGGCCGTGGAAGGCGGGTTGACAACCCATAAGCCCATCCCCAGGAGTGGGGTACCGTGGGTGCTAAGTACTGACAGGTGCATAACAATGACACGTTAGAACAAGTGCGCTGAAAATTAAGTAATTTGGAAATGTAAACTCACGCATTTCCAACACAATAATCGGCGTTATGATCTTTTCAATATTGTTGGTATTGCAATGCACATGTAATAAAAAGCATGTTCTTTTAATGACACCTCATGGTAAAATTTATTAACTATATCCAGTATCATTGAAAAGTGACAGTATTATAGTGCGATGCTTACACAGAAGTTTGAACATATTTTTTTACCTTTTTGAAGCTTTCCATTACACCAGAAAACATATTAAAGTTTACACGAATCCTAAGCTTGTCATTTTCAAAAAGTTTCACATTGATAAACAAAAACTTGGTTTATTACGCACATTCATTGAAGATATTTTTACGCACTTGCTCAACTGACCATAATTAATACTTACATTTCAATTCATGGCGTTATTTTGATTGGCGAATACAAATTGGTTTGTAATAATTTCGCCACGCCCCCTTGCACCTGCATGACCTATGGCAGGCCAGGCAGGGCCAACGATCACACCAAGAGCTGGATACCATGTGATCTATATATTATTTAAACATAAAATAGACCGCCTGCTTTTGGCGGCCTATAGTGCAGTGTCATATATGTGTCGGCATTTTACTGATGTTTAGTCTTTAAATGTAAGCCGGTCTAAATTGTAGGATCAAAATATCTGACCGTGCGTTGAAATTCTGGAAAATGAGGCACGTGTTTGAACTCTCAGACAAGTATTATTTTGTGATTTGTAACAAGAATTTAGTTATATTACGGAAGCAGATTACCAACCGTAGAGTTCGCTACATACATGTATGTTGTTTGTATTTTGTTAAATCCACGATGCTCGCACTGGGTAAGGACACGCCACGTTTTGACATATACAAATGTACATAAACAATACTGTACATGTATACGAGCCCATGCGTTGTTCCATACAGTATTCTACAATTGAAGTGGACAGAACATGCAGAACAACACAAACAAAGAATAAATCTTTAATACCGCTCTATTTTTTATATAATATATATCCAACGTTCTATTTCGGATAGTCTGACAGTATTTTTTAATAATTACCGATAAAGCAAAACGATACACAATTTAAACACGAACTTTTAAAATCTATATCATAGGCATATGATTTCAACTGTGCGTATCTATTTTTTTCCGTTATGTACTTTCTTGTTGGGGTACATAACGGGAGATGGATACGTGGATCTAGGTTCATACTAGGAAGAATCATTAGTTTACACACAGTTGAATTCAAATGCCAATGACGATCTATGTATATATTAGTGTTCATCCTTACTGTTCTATAGAAATTAGAAACGTCGACGGGAGCGAGAGACAGGAGACGTTTCTAATTTCTATAGAACAGTAAGGATGAATACTAATATACTTAGTGGGCGGGTTTATTTGTGAACTGCGGTACTATGCTACATAGAACGGTACTAAGTTACATAGTTCGTTCTATGAACCAATTTTTACATAGTAAACCATCTTGTTCGTTCTACGGGATTTAGAACTCTCGAAACATTTAAAATAAGGAATTTCATTGGCTGACAAATAAACCTGCACACTAAATCGTTTTAGAAAAATGCAATTTATGGATCCATACTAAATTAATAAATTAATGAAACGTTTACCGAGTTATAAACATTTTATATCTGGTCTAATACACTGTTCTTTTTGCATTTTGATTGACAAAAATATATTATTAATACTTGGCCCGTTACAACATCTTCCTATAACACGCGTAATGTACACGCGTCTCCAGTTGCATTGACCGTAAACTTAATCTATGTACACATACCGATTTAGGAATTTTCGTACAGAAACAATTAAATTAAACATCAAATCGGTCAGCAGCTGATTATAATCTCGTGTTTGGCATGTTACAACCCCCCGTGATGTGCATAATGTACCAAGATTAACTGTATGACACTTCGTAGATCGACGCTGTGTATATGTATGTATAACCCCAGTGGAGAATTATTTTATGATTGTGCTTTATATTTGACCCACTATTACATAATAGTACATGCATTTCATGTAACTTTTATGAATTTAAATCGAACATATTCAATAGAGATCAAGATTTATGCGAATATACACTAATAGTATACAGCCTCTGTGTTAATCAGATGTTCCAAAAACACGTCACAAGCTAAGGGAAGTAACTCGGGTTAGTTTATTCACAAAATAAGATAATCGAAATAAGAGATGACGTTTATTGTGTGTTATAATCATATCTGAAGTGTAGAGATTGATGTAATCATATATTTATACCATAAACTTATTAAAACAGCAAAAAAATAATTTTGTGTTTATGACCTTTAAATCCTTATACATAAATCACTAAGGTAAGTCTAAATCCATTTAGCATATTTACAATATTGCACAATCCCTTGGAGCACAACTTAATTTCTTCACAAGGTATCCAGTTAATCTGTCTCCAGCACTTTAAGCTATGTTAACTACGGGTAATAAGGCATCTGTACCAAATAATTGTTCAAAATATTTCACATACATCTCACAGTGTTCACCTGAAATATAAAATCAGAAAACACGTGTAAAGCAAAATGTTTTAAAATAAACTTTGTGTCAAACTGAGACTATAATTTGAGCATAATCCAGGGGTTCTACTATGGCATAATTTCCAATCCTGAAAACGAGTTGCGAATAGGTTTTGAGTGCCATCATAAAGAACACTTCTCAACACCTTGATAAGGCTTCAAACATTGTTTTATTGTTAAAATTTAGTTTCTGGAACTTCAAATGACCATAACTTTGTCAATTATTTGAATATTTTCACCAATAACTTTTATTTTGTGCAGAAAAGATCATTTTTTAATGCAACAAATCCTGATTTCTGGAATTGTAGGACCCCTGGTAATCTCAATTTAAGATGCGATCTCTGCCAAGATATTTCATGAGATCTGGGGTTTTATTCAATATTGATATTACTTGACTTAAGGATAAGGACCACCAATCAGATCACACAATATTAAAATCTTGGTCAGTAATAGGTGATGTGATTGGCTATCCTTATTCCCATATTAAATAAAATCAATATTGAATATCACCCCTGGGCCTGCCCGGTTCTGACAGTAACAAAACCATGGTTTATATGAAAAATCTCATTTCGAGGGGACATAATTTTAAATTTTAGAAAAATGGCAAGGTAAGAATTCTCACTAGTGTATATCAGAAGTCATTTAAACACCAAACAGACACGATACTACATGTACTTTTATTACATGTTGTAGTATACAGTGCCCACCAAAATAAGTATACCTTTTTGACAGATGCAGAATTATAATTGGTTATAATATTCAATATCTGTTTATCAGACGGCAACGATCATAGTAATTCCTGAAACTACAGTAACTAAACAAGTAAAAATTGGCCTTTCAACTCAACCAAAGAAACTTAATATTTTACATCTATGGTAGCAGTCAATATATTGTCTTTACACTTGATCAACAAAAAAATATTCATAATCTTAAAAAATATTGGTGCTCTTCTGTTTTGCAAATAGTGTAATACAGAATACAGACAAGTAAATGGGGAATTAACGTCTGTATACTTATTTTTGGAGCACTGTATATGCAAGTAAACTTTCCTAAAACCTAGTATTAAATACCTGACTGTACTTGAAAGCAAGTTCAGCAGCGGCTGGAAACTTGAAATATCAATTGGTATCATTATTCAGTGGGAATTATATTTTGTGGTTGAGTTCATCCACAAAATTTACCCGCCCACAAATATAAATGATTTAGGAGTACCTGGTTGGAACACTGGAGAGCCTCTCATTCTGATGTTACGTTGCTGGAAGAATTTAAATACAGTATAGAAGAGTTGACTATCCTTGGTGTTCATAGCGGCTTCTAAAAACTTACGAGACGACACTGTGTCAGTTATACCAGCTTTTCTAATAAATCTACAATGTAAGATGATACATTCATGAACTTTATTATCAAATCATATTATAACACATCATACGTCCAGGTAAAGAACCACTAAATGCCTCCGCGGACCAAGTGGTGATACACTCAAGTAGTCCTTAAAAAAACTTTGGTTTGCCTGTAAATGGAGATATTTCTTGACAAATGCGGAGTTGAATGATGAAATTGAGTTTAAATGGTTGGTAAATATGCTTGTGGTGTAGTAAAACTGTAATATTTGTATTATTCCACTATTTTGTTCTTGATAACAAAGTGAAAGTAGACTAGGGTAAAACCCAGAACTTATAAATCCGGACATGCGTAAAAACGGATAGACCGTGTTTGAAGGACAAAAACTTTCTTAGAAGATACATAATCCCCCCTTTTTTATTGCATTATTTTGGAGCTTAAATGCCCCTCTTTACAATGATATATGTGGTCCAGGTGGCCATGGACTAAAAAAAGTTGAAAATTGGGGCCTACTATGGGCAATTTACATTGAGCTATAGAGCAAATCTATTTGGTGGTTTCTAACCTTGATATAAGTGAACTCACAGAACACTCAGCATGGAAAATACTAAGCATCACTAGGAGCTACAAGACCATTTCAAACAACAAATACGTTGATATAACCATACATCTACAACGACGACCCAACTTCGTTTTGTTTACGCTGCTTACACCATTGCTCATGATGGCATCTTTAAACGCTGGAGTATTTCTAGTACCTATTGATTCCGGAGAGAAGGGAATGTTTGCAATAACGATCGTATTTGCTTACAGTATATATGTTATCATTGTGAGCAATATGTTTCCCAGTACTTCAGCTAAGGTTTCCTTTCTTGTTGCGTTTGTTGTTGTACTATTGTCACTTAGTGTGATATCCACATTGTATGCTATCATCCAAGCCAAGCTGATCAGTACTACAGTAGCTACCATATCTGCTGATAAGGCTAAAAGGAGGAAGGCGTTCTTTCGTAAACTTGACATTGTTATCTTTGTATTGTTCACACTCATTGTTGGTGCATCTTCTTTCGGGTTTTTTCTCTGTCCTGCTAACAAAAGTTCTTTGATGGCAAAGAACATATTCAAATTAAGGTAGTTCAACATAATAGTTGCAATTGCTAGATCAAATGAAACAGTTATTGATTAAATCTGAACATGAATAAATATACAATTCCACAAAAATGCTACAGCCGAAAACCAATTTATAAACATTTTGTATTTGCTAGTAAATGTTAATGTAAGAAAATTGGTTGATTAAATGTTTTGATTAATTTTTAAAAAAATTAAGATTAATAAATACCATACCTGTCAAGCAAGTTAAATCCAAAATAGTAGTGATGAAGCAAAACATGTCACAAGATGCACTTAAATATGATTGAAAAGGGATTTATATGCATAAACAGGGAATGTATTAATTCTAGTTGTTATAAATATGGGACATGGGATCATAAAACGAATCTAATGTACCTATGTTCAAAGTTGAACTTGGAAAACCAGAAATTAACAACGAAAATAGGAGTAACTCCACTTAAATAGGAGTACTTGGCAGATATTTAAAATACCATGAAACATATTACAGGTCCCTCTTGTTTCTATGTGTCGTGAAAGTTTGTGTTACAATAGATTAGAAGCATTCAACAAAACTTAGTTACTTTTAAATGTTTAAAAGATATGATACATTACATCCAATCTCATTAAATTTAGATCCTAACATTTACTCCATTCCTTTGCACCCTGTATCAGTGTAAAGTAATGGAGCTTATATGGGTCTGATTTAAATAAGATTGCATTACATCTAGATACCATATTCATGGTCTAATGAGACCTTATTGTGCAACATACTTAAGTCTTAAACTCAGACTTAGACGTAATATTGTCAAATGTTCCATTCACTGTTGTTATAAATGTACCGACTTTGATACAAATAAGTATACATGTTCAGAACGTTACAACTTACAACAAACAATCAGATAAAATTACACTTGGTTAATTCTAATTGCAGTGAAATGGCAATGATTATAAATGTTGTCAATTTCAAGTCTAAGTCTGAGTATCAGTCTTGCAAAGTCGGTGAATAAGCTTAAGCCCCTGTTCCTGCACTTGGTCAGAATGATAGCTTCTATGGTTTGAAGCTCAGTTACCTTGGATCCAAAAGGTTGGAAGAAAAACCCTTATAAAACTACTAGTTTATAAGTTGCATCCACAAAAATGCATCGAGAGACATAATTATAGACATATTGAGAGATGGACAAGCTGAATGTTGTATTCCCGCTTACAACACCTTTTAGGAATAAGGGTGGTTGCTATAATTTGGCTGCAGTCTTGCAACAATAAAAAGAGGGCCTGAAAGGCCCTAGGTCGCTCTCCTGTTGCACATTGGTCTAAGTATCAGTACAACCTACATTCTGACCACATTTCATGAAGATTGGATCAAAACAGTGACCCTGGAGTGAACACAATGTTTTTCTAAGATTTGACCTAGCGACCTAGTTTTTGACCCCACATGACCCAGTTTCAAACTTGGCCTAGATTTCATAAAGAACAACATTCTGACCAAGTTGCATGATGATTGGATCAAAACCACGACCTCTGGAGTGAACACAAGGTTTTTCTAAGATTTGACCTAGTGACCTAGTTTTTGACCCCACATGACCCAGTTTCAAACTTGGTCTAGATTCCATACGGAACAACATTCTGACCAAGTTTCCTGAAGATACGATCAAAATTGTGACCTCTGGTGTGAACACTAGGGGTTTTTTTAAGATTTGACCTAGTTACCTAGTTTTTGACCCAAATGACCAAGTTTCAAACTTGGCCTAGATTTCAATGAACAACATTCTGACCAAGTTTCTGAAGATTGGAGCAAATTGATGACATCTATAGTGTACATTAGGTTTTTCTAAGATTTGACCTAGTGACCTAGTTGTTGACCCCACATGACCCAGTTTCAACCTTGGCCTAGATTTCATAGAGAACAACATTCTGATCGAGTTTCATGAAGATTGGATCAAAATGGTGACCTCTAAAGTGTACAAAATGTTTTTCTAAGATTTGACCTAGTGACCTATTTTTTGACCCAGCATGACCCAGTTTCAAACTTTGCCTAGACTTCATAGAGAACAACATTCTGACCAAGTTTCATGAAGATTGGATCAAATTAGTGACCTCTAGGGTCTACACAAGGTTTTTATAAGATTTGACCTAGTGACCTAGTTTTTGACCCCATATGACCCAGTTTCAAAGTTGGCCTGGATTTCATAGAGAACAACATTCTGATCAAGTTTCATGAAGATTGGATCAAAACTGTTGCCTCTAGAGTGTACACAAGCCAATTGTTGACGGACGACGACGGACGGTCGACGAACGAAGAGTGATCACAAAAGCTCACCTTGTCACTATGTCACAGGTGAGCTAACAAAAGGTAAGAAATAAAGAGCTGTCTTAGCCCTCATACTGTAAAATTATTTAATTTCAATGAGACAAAAGTTCATGATTTTGGTGGAAAAGACCATTTCGTGGGGACTTAATTTAAAGGATATCTTATCCACTAAGTCATGTAATATAGAAGTTATTAATATGTGTGGGGATTAAATTTTGTGGTTGAGATCATACACAAAATCCACAAAGTTATTCGAATATTAATGATTTCACAGTATCAGGATATATACAGTCACTGAGAGATCCCCTGACTTCACTTACCATACAATCTAGATGACTATTGAGCTATGAACGGGGACATAAGATAAAGGACAAAAACAGCTTATGTATACAAAAATAAGTTATTCTTTATTATTTATTTTCAAAAACGTTCAAACAAAGATAAGGCATGTTACAGAAAGTCATTTAGAATGTGCAAATACTTTGTTTCAAGTAAGCAGATATTTTACCCTGTGTATATTTAGGCAAAGTCTACTTAGTAATAAGGGTAATGGTATGACTTTGAAAGTACTTTTTATCAATTTAACATCAGAATTAATTTGTTTATATAGAAAAAATAACAATTTGGATATTTAAAAAAATAACTACATGTATATAACATAGCACTATTGTTTTTAAATTAGATCAAACTGCTAAAGAAAACAGTTGAATACCACGGAGCACTTCAAAATTACTTCCTCAATTTTCAAGCCCTTTTTGGGCTGTCACTGAATTATCAAATAGCACTTCATACATTCAATTAAATCCTTATACATAAATCACTAAGGTAAGTCTAAATCCATTTAGCATATTTACAATATTGCACAATCCCTTGGAGCACAATTTAATTTCTTCACAAGGTATCCAGTTAATCTGTCTCCAGCACTTTATGCTATGTTAACTACGGGTAATAAGGCATCTGTACCAAATAATTGTTCAAAATATTTCACATACATCTCACAGTGTTCACCTGAAATATAAAATCAGAAAACACGTGTAAAGCAAAATGTTTTAAAATAAACTTTGTGTCAAACTGAGACTATAATTTGAGCATAATCCAGGGGTTCTACTATGGCATAATTTCCAATCCTGAAAACGAGTTGCGAAAAGGTTTTGAGTGCCATCATAAAGAACACTTTTCAACACCTTGATAAGGCTTCAAACATTTTTTTATTGTTAAAATTTAGTTTCTGAAACTTCAAATGACCATAACTTTGTCAATTATTTGAATATTTTCACCAATAACTTTTATTTTGTGCAGAAAAGATCATTTTTTAATGCAACAAATCCTGATTTCTGGAATTGTAGGACCCCTAGTAATCTCAATTTAAGATGAGATCTCTGCCAAGATATTTCATGAGATCTGGGGTTTTATTCAATATTGATATTACTTGACTTAAGGATAAGGACCACCAATCAGATCACACAATATTAAAATCTTGGTCTGTAACAGGTGATGTGATTGGCTATCCTTATTCCCATATTAAATAAAATCAATATTGAATATCACCCCTGGGTCTACCCGGTTCTGACAGTAACAAAACCATGGTTTATATGAAAAATCTCATTTCGAGGGGACATAATTTTAAATTTTAGAAAAATGGCAAGGTAAGAATTCTCACTAGTGTATATCAGAAGTCATTTAAACACCAAACAGACACGATACTACATGTACTTTTATTACATGTTGTAGTATACAGTGCCCACCAAAATAAGTATACACTTTTTGACAGATGCAGAATTATAATTGGTTATAATATTCAATATCTGTTTATCAGACGGCAACGATCATATTAATTCCTGAAACTACAGTAACTAAACAAGTAAAAAATGGCCTTTCAACTCAACCAAAGAAACTTAACATTTTACATCTATGGTAGCAGTCAATATATTGTCTTTACACTTGATCAACAAAAAAATATTCATAATCTTCAAAAATATTGGTGCTCTTCTGTTTTGCAAATAGTGTTATACAGAATACAGACAAGTAAATGGGGAATTAACGTCTGTATACTTATTTTTGGAGCACTGTATATGCAAGTAAACTTTCCTTAAACCTAGTATTAAATACCTGACTGAACTTGAAAGCAAGTTTAGCAGCGGCTGGAAACTTAAATATCAATTGGTATCATTATTCAGTGGGAATTATATTTTGTGGTTGAGTTCATCCACAAAATTTAACCGCCCACAAATATAAATGATTAAGGAGTACCTGGTTGAAACACTGGAGAGCCTCTCATTCTGATGTTACGTTGCTGGAAGAATTTAAATACAGTATAGAAGAGTTGACTATCCTTGGTGTTCATAGCGGCTTCTAAAAACTTACGAGACGACACCGTGTCAGTTATACCAGCTTTTCTAATAAATCTACTATGTAAGATGATACATTCATGAACTTTATTATCAAATCATATTATAACACATCATACGTCCAGGTAAAGAACCACTAAATGCCTCCGCGGACCAAGTGGTGATACACTCAAGTAGTCCTTAAAAAAACTTTGGTTTGCCTGTAAATGGAGATATTTCTTGACAAATGCGGAGTTGAATGATGAAATTGAGTTTAAATGGTTGGTAAATATGCTTGTGGTGTAGTAAAACTGTAATATTTGTATTATTCCACTATTTTGTTCTTGATAACAAAGTGAAAGTAGACTAGGGTAAAACCCAGAACTTATAAATCCGGACATGCGTAAAAACGGATAGACCGTGTTTGAAGGACAAAAACTTTCTTAGAAGATACATGACCCCCCCCCCTTTTTTTATTGCATTATTTTGGAGCTTAAATGCCCCTCTTTACAATGATATATGTGGTCCAGGTGGCCATAGACTAAAAAAAGTTGAAAATTGGGGCCTACTATGGGCAATTTACATTGAGCTATAGAGCAAATCTATTTGGTGGTTTCTAACCTTGATATAAGTGAACTCACAGAACACTCAGCATGGAAAATACTAAGCATCACTAGGAGCTACAAGACCATTTCAAACAACAAATACGTTGATATAACCATACATCTACAACGACGACCCAACTTCGCTTTGTTTACGCTGCTTACACCATTGCTCATGATGGCATCTTTAAACGCTGGAGTATTTCTAGTACCTATTGATTCCGGAGAGAAGGGAATGTTTGCAATAACGATCGTATTTGCTTACAGTATATATGTTATCATTGTGAGCAATATGTTTCCCAGTACTTCAGCTAAGGTTTCCTTTCTTGTTGCGTTTGTTGTTGTACTATTGTCACTTAGTGTGATATCCACATTGTATGCTATCATCCAAGCCAAGCTGATCAGTACTACAGTAGCTACCATATCTGCTGATAAGGCTAAAAGGAGGAAGGCGTTCTTTCGTAAACTTGACATTGTTATCTTTGTATTGTTCACACTCATTGTTGGTGCATCTTCTTTCGGGGTTTTCTCTGTCCTGCTAACAAAAGTTCTTTGATGGCAAAGAACATATTCAAATTAAGGTAGTTCAACATAATAGTTGCAATTGCTAGATCAAATGAAACATTTATTGATTAAATCTGAACATGAATAAATATACAATTCCAAAAAAATGCTACAGCCAAAAACCAATTTATAAACATTTTGTATTTGCTAGTAAATGTTAATGTAAGAAAACTGGTTGATTAAATGTTTTGATTCACTTTTTAAAAAATTAAGATTAATAAATACCATACCTGCCAAGCAAGTTAAATCCAAAATAGTAGTGATTAAGCAAAACATGTCACAAGATGCACTTTAATATGATTGAAAAGGGATTTATATGCATAAACAGGGAATGTATTAATTCTAGTCGTTATAAATATTGGACAAGCATCATAAAATGAATCTAATGTACCTTTGTTCAAAGTTGAACTTGGAAAACCAGAAATTAACAACGAAAAATAGGAGTAACTCCACTTTAATAGGAGTACTTGGCAGATATTTAAAATACCATGAAACATATTACAGGTCCCTCTTGTTTCTATTTGTCGTGAAAGTTTGTGTTACAATAGATTAGAAGCATTCAACAAAACTTAGTTACTTTTAAATGTTTAAAAGATGTGATACATTACATCCAATCTCATTAAATTTAGATCCTAACATTTACTCCATTCCTTTGCACCCTGTATCAGTGTAAAGTAGTGGAGCTTATATGGGTCTGATTTAAATAAGATTGTATTACATCTAGATGCCATATTCATGGTCTAATGAGACCTTATTGTGCAACATACTTAAGTCTTAAACTCAGACTTAGACGTAATATTGTCAAATGTTCCATTCACTGTTGTTATAAATGTACCGATTTTGATACAAATAAGTATACATGTTCAGACCGTTACAACTTACAACAAACAATCAGATAAAATTACACTTGGTTAATTCTAATTGTAGAGAAATGGCAGTGATTATAAATGTTGTCAATTTCAAGTCTAAGTCTAAGTATCAGTCTTGCAAAGTCGGTGAATAAGCTTAAGCCCCTGTTCCTGCACTTGGTCAGAATGATTGCTTCTATGGTTTGAAGCTCCGTTACCTTGGATCCAAAAGGTTGGAAGAAAAACCCTTATAAAACTACTAGTTTATAAGTTGCATCCACAAAAATGCATCAAGAGACATAATTATAGACATATTGAGAGATGGACAAGCTGAATGTTGTATTCCCGCTTACAACACCTTTTAGGAATAAGGGTGGTTGCTATAATTTGGCTGCAGTCTTGCAACAATAAAAAGAGGGCCTGAAAGGCCCTAGGTCGCTCTTCTGTTGCACATTGGTCTTAGTATCAGTACAACCTACATTCTGACCACATTTCATGAAGATTGGATCAAAACAGTGACCCTGGAGTGAACACAATGTTTTTCTAAGATTTGACCTAGCGACCTAGTTTTTGACCCCACATGACCCAGTTTCAAACATGGCCTAGATTTTATAAAGAACAACATTCTGACCAAGTTGCATGATGATTGGATCAAAACCACGACCTCTGGAGTGAACACAAGGTTTTTCTAAGATTTGACCTAGTGACCTAGTTTTTGACCCCACATGACCCAGTTTCAAACTTGGTCTAGATTCCATAGAGAACAACATTCTGACCAAATTTCCTGAAGATACGATCAAAATTGTGACCTCTGGTGTGAACACTAGGTTTTTTTTAAGATTTGACATAGTTACCTAGTTTTTGACCCAAATGACCAAGTTTCAAACTTGGCCTAGATTTCATGAAGAACAACATTCTGACCAAGTTTCATGAAGATTGGATCAAATTGATGACATCTAAAGTGTACATTATGTTTTTCTTAGATTTGACCTAGTGACCTAGTTGTTGACCCCACATGACCCAGTTTCGACCTTGGCCTAGATTTCATAGAGAACAACATTCTGATCAAGTTTCATGAAGATTGGATCAAAATGGTGACCTCTAAAGTGTACACAATGTTTTTCTAAGATTTGACCTTGTGACCTATTTTTTGACCAAGCATGACCCAGTTTCAAACTTGGCCTAGATTTCATCGATAACAACATTCTGACCAAGTTTCATGAAGATTGGATCAACTTGGTGACATCTAGGGTCTACACAAGGTTTTTATAAGATTTGACCTAGTGACCTAGTTTTTGACCCCATATGACCCAGTTTCAAACTTGGCCTGGATTTCATAGAGAACAACAATTGTTGACGGACGACGACGGACGGACGCCGAACGAAGAGTGATCACAAAAGCTCACCTTGTCACTATGTCACAGGTGAGCTAACAAAAGGTAAGAAATAAAGAGCTGTCTTAGCCCTCATACTGTAAAATTATTTAATTTCAATGAGACAAAAGTTCATGATTTGGTGGAAAAGACCATTTCGTGGGGACTTAATTTAAAGGATATCTTATCCACTAAGTCATGTAATATAGAAGTTATTAATATTTGTGGGGATTAAATTTTGTGGTTGAGATCATACACAAAATCCACAAAGTTATTCGAATATTAATGATTTCACAGTATCAGGATATATACAGTCACTGAGAGATCCCCTGACTTCACTTACCATATAATCTAGTTGACTATTGAGCTATGAACAGGGACATAAGATAGAGGACAAAAACAGCTTACATATACAAAAATAAGTTATTCTTTATTATTTAATTTCAAACACGTTCAAACAAAGATAAGGCATGTTACAGAAAGTCATTTAGAATGTGCAAATACTTTGTTTCAAGTTAGCAGATATTTTACCCTGTCTCTATTTTTTGCAGAGCATGATTTGTTTTTCACACAGGCAAAGTCTACTTAGTAATAAGGGTAATGGTATGACTTTTACCAATTTAACATCAGAATTAATTTGTTTATATAGAAAAAATAACAATTTGGATATTTAAAAAAATAACTACATGTATAGCACTTTTGTTTCTCAATTAGATCAAACTGCTCAAGAAAACAGTTGAATTCCACGGACCACTTCAAAATTACTTCCTCAATTTTCAAGCCCTTTTTGGGCTGTCACTGAATTATCAAATAGCACTTCATACATTCAATTAAATCCTTATACATAAATCACTAAGGTAAGTCTAAATCCATTTAGCATATTTACAATATTGCACAATCCCTTGGAGCACAATTTAATTTCTTCACAAGGTATCCAGTTAATCTGTCTCCAGCACTTTATGCTATGTTAACTACGGGTAATAAGGCATCTGTACCAAATAATTGTTCAAAATATTTCACATACATCTCACAGTGTTCACCTGAAATATAAAATCAGAAAACACGTGTAAAGCAAAATGTTTTAAAATAAACTTTGTGTCAAACTGAGACTATAATTTGAGCATAATCCAGGGGTTCTACTATGGCATAATTTCCAATCCTGAAAACGAGTTGCGAATAGGTTTTGAGTGCCATCATAAAGAACACTTCTCAACACCTTGATAAGGCTTCAAACATTGTTTTATTGTTAAAATTTAGTTTCTGAAACTTCAAATGACCATAACTTTGTCAATTATTTGGATATTTTCACCAATAACTTTTATTTTGTGCAGAAAAGATCATTTTTTAATGCAACAAATCCTGATTTCTGGAATTGTAGGACCCCTGGTAATCTCAATTTAAGATGAGATCTCTGCCAAGATATTTCATGAGATCTGGGGTTTTATTCAATATTGATATTACTTGACTTAAGGATAAGGACAACCAATCAGATCACACAATATTAAAATCTTGGTCAGTAACAGGTGATGTGTTTGGCTATCCTTATTCCCATATTAAATAAAATCAATATTGAATATCACCCCTGGGCCTGCCCGGTTCTGACAGTAACAAAACCATGGTTTATATGAAAAATCTCATTTCAAGGGGACATAATTTTAAATTTTTAGAAAAATGGCAAGGTAAGAATTCTCACTTGTGTATATCAGAAGTCATTTAAACACCAAACAGACACGATACTAAAATTGTACTTTTATTACATGTTGTAGTATACAGTGCCCACCAAAATAAGTATACACTTTTTGACAGATGCAGAATTATAATTGGTTATAATATTCAATATCTGTTTATCAGACGGCAACAATCATAGTAATTCCTGAAACTACAGTAACTAAACAAGTAAAAAATGGCCTTTCAACTCAACCAAAGAAACTTAATATTTTACATCTATGGTAGCAGTCAATATATTGTCTTTACACTTGATCAACAAAAAAATATTCATAATCTTCAAAAATATTGGTGCTCTTCTGTTTTGCAAATAGTGTTATACAGAATACAGACAAGTAAATGGGGAATTAACGTCTGTATACTTATTTTTGGAGCACTGTATATGCAAGTAAACTTTCCTAAAACCTAGTATTAAATACCTGACTGAACTTGAAAGCAAGTTTAACAGCGGCGGGAAACTTGAAATATCAATTGGTATCATTATTCAGTGGGAATTATATTTTGTGGTTGAGTTCATCCACAAAATATTACCGCCCACAAATATAAATGATTTAGGAGTATCTGGTTGAAACACTGGAGAGCCTCTCATTCTGATGTTACGTTGCTGGAAGAATTTAAATACAGTATAGAAGAGTTGACTATCCTTGGTGTTCATAGCGGCTTCTAAAAACTTACGAGACGACACCGTGTCAGTTATACCAGCTTTTCTAATAAATCTACAATGTAAGATGATACATTCATGAACTTTATTATCAAATCATATTATAACACATCATACGTCCAGGTAAAGAACCACTAAATGCCTCCGCGGACCAAGTGGTGATACACTCAAGTAGTCCTTAAAAAAACTTTGGTTTGCCTGTAAATGGAGATATTTCTTGACAAATGCGGAGTTGAATGATGGAATTGAGTTTAAATGGTTGGTAAATATGCTTGTGGTGTAGTAAAACTGTAATATTTGTATTATTCCACTATTTTGTTCTTGATAACAAAGTGAAAGTAGACTAGGGTAAAACCCAGAACTTATAAATCCGGACATGCGTAAAAACGGATAGACCGTGTTTGAAGGACAAAAACTTTCTTAGAAGATACATGACCCCCCCCCTTATTTATTGCATTATTTTGGAGCTTAAATGCCCCTCTTTACAATGATATATGTGGTCCAGGTGGCCATAGACTAAAAAAAGTTAAAAATTGGGGCCTACTATGGGCAATTTACATTGAGCTATAGAGCAAATCTATTTGGTGGTTTCTAACCTTGATATAAGTGAACTCACAGAACACTCAGCATGGAAAATACTAAGCATCACTAGGAGCTACAAGACCATTTCAAACAACAAATACGTTGATATAACCATACATCTACAACGACGACCCAACTTCGCTTTGTTTACGCTGCTTACACCATTGCTCATGATGGCATCTTTAAACGCTGGAGTATTTCTAGTACCTATTGATTCCGGAGAGAAGGGAATGTTTGCAATAACGATCGTATTTGCTTACAGTATATATGTTATCATTGTGAGCAATATGTTTCCCAGTACTTCAGCTAAGGTTTCCTTTCTTGTTGCGTTTGTTGTTGTACTATTGTCACTTAGTGTGATATCCACATTGTATGCTATCATCCAAGCCAAGCTGATCAGTACTACAGTAGCTACCATATCTGCTGATAAGGCTAAAAGGAGGAAGGCGTTCTTTCGTAAACTTGACATTGTTATCTTTGTATTGTTCACACTTATTGTTGGTGCATCTTCTTTCGGGGTTTTCTCTGTCCTGCTAACAAAAGTTCTTTGATGGCAAAGAACATATTCAAATTAAGGTAGTTCAACATAATAGTTGCAATTGCTAGATCAAATGAAACAGTTATTGATTAAATCTGAACATGAATAAATATACAATTCCAAAAAAATGCTACAGCCGAAAACCAATTTATAAACATTTTGTATTTGCTAGTAAATGTTAATGTAAGAAAATTGGTTGATTAAATGTTTTGATTAAATTTTTAAAAAATTAAGATTAATAAATACCATACCTGTCAAGCAAGTTAAATCCAAAATAGTAGTGATGAAGCAAAACATGTCACAAGATGCACTTATAAATATGATTGAAAAGGGATTTATATGGATAAACAGGGAATGTATTAATTCTAGTCTTTATAAATATGGGACAAGCATCATAAAATGAATCTAATGTACCTTTGTTCAAAGTTGAACTTGGAAAACCAGAAATTAACAACGAAAATAGGAGTAACTCCACTTTAATAGGAGTACTTTGCCGATATTTAAAATACCATGAAACATATTACAGGTCCCTCTTGTTTCTATTTGTCGTGAAAGTTTGTGTTACAATAGATTAGAAGCATTCAACAAAACTTGGTTACTTTTAAATGTTTAAAAGATGTGATACATTACATCCAATCTCATTAAGTTTAGATCCTAACATTTACTCCATTCCTTTGCACCCTATATCAGTGTAAAGTAGTGGAGCTTATATGGGTCTGATTTAAATAAGATTGCATTACATCTAGATGCCATATTCATGGTCTAATGAGACCTTATTGTGCAACATACTTAAGTCTTAAACTCAGACTTAGACGTAATATTGTCATATGTTCCATTCACTGTTGTTATAAATCTACCGATTTTGATACAAATAAGTATACATGTTCAGACTGTTACAACTTACAACAAACAATCAGATAAAATTACACTTGGTTAATTCTAATTGCAGAGAAATGGCAGTGATAATAGTTTTTGTCAATTTCAAGTCTAAGTCTGAGTATCAGTCTTGCAAAGTCGGTGAATAAGCTTAAGAACCTGTTCCTGCACTTGGTGAGAATGATTGCTTCTATGGTTTGAAGCTCAGTTACCTTGGATCCAAAAGGTTGGAAGAAAAACTAGTTTATAAGTTGCATCCACAAAAATGCATCGAGAGACATAATTATAGACATATTGAGAGATGGACAAGCTGAATGTTGTATTCCCGCTTACAACACCTTTTAGGAACAAGAAGCAGTCACTGACAGCCATATCCCCACCGAAGGAAAAGTTGAGGTAAACGACAAATATTATCACAAAAGCTTCATAAACTAGATGTGTCAAAACAACCGAATATCATAACACATAAAAAATGAATGAATCAAAGTTTCATCAAAATTCCTTAAGAAATGTAGGAGCAGATGCACACAGAAATTAATTAATATGTAAAAATTCAACAAAGGGCCATAATTCTTTCAAAAATGGCCGAAATGAAAAACTCTGACGATATCCACTAGTGCACCTCATAACTGTACTTCTGTAAAAGTTTTGACAAAATTCCATCAGAAATATGTAAAAAATTAACAAAGGGCATTAACTCTGCCAAAAATGGTCAAATAAAAAAATCCAGACAATATGCGCTGGGGGACATCATAGCAGTTATTCTGTATAAGTTTTGTCGAATTCCCTTAAGAAATGTAGGAGGAGTTGCACACAGAAGACTTTATATGTAAAAAACAACAAAGGGCAATAACTCTGTCAAAAATGGTCAAATAAAAAAATCCTGACAATTGCACTGGGGGGACATCATAGCAGTTATTCTGTGAAAGTTTCGTCAAATTCCCTTAAGAAATGTAGGAGTAGTTGCACACAGAATAATTTATATGTAAAAAACAACAAAGGGCAATAAATCTGTCAAAAATAGTCGAATAAAAAAATCCTGACAATTGCGCTGGGGACATCATAGCAGTTATTATGTGAAAATTTCATCAAATTCCCTTAAGAAATGTAGGAGGAGTTGCACACAGAATAATTTATATGTAAAAAACAACAAAGGGCAATAACTCTGTCAAAAATGGTCAAATAAAAAACTCCTGACAATATGCGCTGGGGCACATCATAGCAGTTATTCGATGCAAGTTTTGTCAAATTCCCTTTAGAAATGTAGGAGGAGTTGCACACAGAAGTTCGGACGGACTGATGACGCCTACCATTACCATATTCCCTTCGCCTTCAGCGGGGGATAATTAGGCTGGTTGCTATAATTTGGCTGCAGTCTTGAAACAATAACAAAAGGTAAGAAATAAAGGGCTGTCTTGGCCCTCATACTGTAAAATTATTTTAATTTCATGAGACAAAAGTTCATAGTTTTGGTGGAAAAGACCATTTCGCGGGGACTTAATTTAAAGGATATCTTATCCACTAAGTCATGTTATGTAGAAGTTATTACTATTTGTGGGGATTAAATTTTGTGGTTGAGATCATACACAAAATCCACAAAGTTATTCGAATATTAATGATTTCACAGTATCAGGATATATACAGTCACTGAGAGATCCCCTGACTTCACTTACCATACAATCTAGTTGACTATTGAGCAATGAACGGGGGACATAAGATAAAGGACAAAAACAGCTTATATATACAAAAATAAGTTATTCTTTATTATTTATATTCAACCACGTTCAAACAAAGATAAGGCATGTTACAGAAAGTCATTTAGAATGTGCAAATACTTTGTTTCAAGTAAGCAGATATTTTACCCTGTCTCTATTTTTTGCAGAGCATGATTTGTTTTTCACACAGGCAAAGTCTACTTAGTAATAAGGGTAATGGTATGACTTTTACCAATTTAACATCAGAATTAATTTGTTTATATAGAAAAAATAACAATTTGGATATTTAAAAAAATAACTACATGTATATTACATAGCACTTTTGTTTTTTAATTAGATCAAACTGCTCAAGAAAACAGTTGAATACCACGGAGCACTTCAAAATTACTTCCTCAATTTTCAAGCCCTTTTTGGGCAGTCACTGAATTATCAAATAGCACTTCATACATTCAATTAAATCCTTATACATAAATCACTAAGGTAAGTCTAAATCCATTTAGCATATTTACAATATTGCACAATCCCTTGGAGCACAATTTAATTTCTTCACAAGGTATCCAGTTAATCTGTCTCCAGCACTTTAAGCTATGTTAACTACGGGTAATAAGGCATCCGTACCAAATAATTGTTCAAAATATTTCACATACATCTCACAGTGTTCACCTGAAATATAAAATCAGAAAACATGTGTAAAGCAAAATGTTTTAAAATAAACTTTGTGTCAAACTGAGACTATAATTTGAGCGTAATCGAGGGGTTCTACTATGGCATAATTTCCAATCCTGAAAACGAGTTGCGAATAGGTTTTGAGTGCCATCATAAAGAACACTTCTCAACACCTTGATAAGGCTTCAAACATTGTTTTATTGTTAAAATTTAGTTTCTGAAACTTCAAATGACCATAACTTTGTCAATTATTTGAATATTTTCACCAATAACTTTTATTTTGTGCAGAAAAGATCATTTTTTAATGCAACAAATCCTGATTTCTGGAATTGTAGGACCCCTGGTAATCTCAATTTAAGATGAGATCTCTGCCAAGATATTTCATGAGATCTGGGGTTTTATTCAATATTGATATTACTTGACTTAAGGATAAGGACAACCAATCAGATCACACAATATTAAAATCTTGGTCAGTAACAGGTGATGTGTTTGGCTATCCTTATTCCCATATTAAATAAAATCAATATTGAATATCACCCCTGGGCCTGCCCGGTTCTGACAGTAACAAAACCATGGTTTATATGAAAAATCTCATTTCAAGGGGACATAATTTTAAATTTTTAGAAAAATGGCAAGGTAAGAATTCTCACTTGTGTATATCAGAAGTCATTTAAACACCAAACAGACACGATACTAAAATTGTACTTTTATTACATGTTGTAGTATACAGTGCCCACCAAAATAAGTATACACTTTTTGACAGATGCAGAATTATAATTGGTTATAATATTCAATATCTGTTTATCAGACGGCAACAATCATAGTAATTCCTGAAACTACAGTAACTAAACAAGTAAAAAATGGCCTTTCAACTCAACCAAAGAAACTTAATATTTTACATCTATGGTAGCAGTCAATATATTGTCTTTACACTTGATCAACAAAAAAATATTCATAATCTTCAAAAATATTGGTGCTCTTCTGTTTTGCAAATAGTGTTATACAGAATACAGACAAGTAAATGGGGAATTAACGTCTGTATACTTATTTTTGGAGCACTGTATATGCAAGTAAACTTTCCTAAAACCTAGTATTAAATACCTGACTGAACTTGAAAGCAAGTTTAACAGCGGCGGGAAACTTGAAATATCAATTGGTATCATTATTCAGTGGGAATTATATTTTGTGGTTGAGTTCATCCACAAAATATTACCGCCCACAAATATAAATGATTTAGGAGTATCTGGTTGAAACACTGGAGAGCCTCTCATTCTGATGTTACGTTGCTGGAAGAATTTAAATACAGTATAGAAGAGTTGACTATCCTTGGTGTTCATAGCGGCTTCTAAAAACTTACGAGACGACACCGTGTCAGTTATACCAGCTTTTCTAATAAATCTACAATGTAAGATGATACATTCATGAACTTTATTATCAAATCATATTATAACACATCATACGTCCAGGTAAAGAACCACTAAATGCCTCCGCGGACCAAGTGGTGATACACTCAAGTAGTCCTTAAAAAAACTTTGGTTTGCCTGTAAATGGAGATATTTCTTGACAAATGCGGAGTTGAATGATGGAATTGAGTTTAAATGGTTGGTAAATATGCTTGTGGTGTAGTAAAACTGTAATATTTGTATTATTCCACTATTTTGTTCTTGATAACAAAGTGAAAGTAGACTAGGGTAAAACCCAGAACTTATAAATCCGGACATGCGTAAAAACGGATAGACCGTGTTTGAAGGACAAAAACTTTCTTAGAAGATACATGACCCCCCCCCCCTTATTTATTGCATTATTTTGGAGCTTTAATGCCCCTCTTTACAATGATATATGTGGTCCAGGTGGCCATAGACTAAAAAAGTTGAAAATTGGGGCCTACTATGGGCAATTTACATTGAGCTATAGAGCAAATCTATTTGGTGGTTTCTAACCTTGATATAAGTGAACTCACAGAACACTCAGCATGGAAAATACTAAGCATCACTAGGAGCTACAAGACCATTTCAAACAACAAATACGTTGATATAACCATACATCTACAACGACGACCCAACTTCGCTTTGTTTACGCTGCTTACACCATTGCTCATGATGGCATCTTTAAACGCTGGAGTATTTCTAGTACCTATTGATTCCGGAGAGAAGGGAATGTTTGCAATAACGATCGTATTTGCTTACAGTATATATGTTATCATTGTGAGCAATATGTTTCCCAGTACTTCAGCTAAGGTTTCCTTTCTTGTTGCGTTTGTTGTTGTACTATTGTCACTTAGTGTGATATCCACATTGTATGCTATCATCCAAGCCAAGCTGATCAGTACTACAGTAGCTACCATATCTGCTGATAAGGCTAAAAGGAGGAAGGCGTTCTTTCGTAAACTTGACATTGTTATCTTTGTATTGTTCACACTCATTGTTGGTGCATCTTCTTTCGGGTTTTTCTCTGTCCTGCTAACAAAAGTTCTTTGATGGCAAAGAACATATTCAAATTAAGGTAGTTCAACATAATAGTTGCAATTGCTAGATCAAATGAAACAGTTATTGATTAAATCTGAACATGAATAAATATACAATTCCAAAAAAATGCTACAGCCGAAAACCAATTTATAAACATTTTGTATTTGCTAGTAAATGTTAATGTAAGAAAATTGGTTGATTAAATGTTTTGATTAAATTTTTAAAAAATTAAGATTAATAAATACCATACCTGTCAAGCAAGTTAAATCCAAAATAGTAGTGATGAAGCAAAACATGTCACAAGATGCACTTATAAATATGATTGAAAAGGGATTTATATGGATAAACAGGGAATGTATTAATTCTAGTCTTTATAAATATGGGACAAGCATCATAAAATGAATCTAATGTACCTTTGTTCAAAGTTGAACTTGGAAAACCAGAAATTAACAACGAAAATAGGAGTAACTCCACTTTAATAGGAGTACTTTGCCGATATTTAAAATACCATGAAACATATTACAGGTCCCTCTTGTTTCTATTTGTCGTGAAAGTTTGTGTTACAATAGATTAGAAGCATTCAACAAAACTTGGTTACTTTTAAATGTTTAAAAGATGTGATACATTACATCCAATCTCATTAAGTTTAGATCCTAACATTTACTCCATTCCTTTGCACCCTATATCAGTGTAAAGTAGTGGAGCTTATATGGGTCTGATTTAAATAAGATTGCATTACATCTAGATGCCATATTCATGGTCTAATGAGACCTTATTGTGCAACATACTTAAGTCTTAAACTCAGACTTAGACGTAACATTGTCAAATGTTCCATTCACTGTTGTTATAAATCTACCGATTTTGATACAAATAAGTATACATGTTCAGACTGTTACAACTTACAACAAACAATCAGATAAAATTACACTTGGTTAATTCTAATTGCAGAGAAATGGCAGTGATAATAGTTTTTGTCAATTTCAAGTCTAAGTCTGAGTATCAGTCTTGCAAAGTCGGTGAATAAGCTTAAGAACCTGTTCCTGCACTTGGTGAGAATGATTGCTTCTATGGTTTGAAGCTCAGTTACCTTGGATCCAAAAGGTTGGAAGAAAAACTAGTTTATAAGTTGCATCCACAAAAATGCATCGAGAGACATAATTATAGACATATTGAGAGATGGACAAGCTGAATGTTGTATTCCCGCTTACAACACCTTTTAGGAACAAGAAGCAGTCACTGACAGCCATATCCCCACCGAAGGAAAAGTTGAGGTAAACGACAAATATTATCACAAAAGCTTCATAAACTAGATGTGTCAAAACAACCGAATATCATAACACATAAAAAATGAATGAATCAAAGTTTCATCAAAATTCCTTAAGAAATGTAGGAGCAGATGCACACAGAAATTAATTAATATGTAAAAATTCAACAAAGGGCCATAATTCTTTCAAAAATGGCCGAAATGAAAAACTCTGACGATATCCACTAGTGCACCTCATAACTGTACTTCTGTAAAAGTTTTGACAAAATTCCATCAGAAATATGTAAAAAATTAACAAAGGGCATTAACTCTGCCAAAAATGGTCAAATAAAAAAATCCAGACAATATGCGCTGGGGGACATCATAGCAGTTATTCTGTATAAGTTTTGTCGAATTCCCTTAAGAAATGTAGGAGGAGTTGCACACAGAAGACTTTATATGTAAAAAACAACAAAGGGCAATAACTCTGTCAAAAATGGTCAAATAAAAAAATCCTGACAATTGCACTGGGGGACATCATAGCAGTTATTCTGTGAAAGTTTCGTCAAATTCCCTTAAGAAATGTAGGAGTAGTTGCGCACAGAATAATTTATATGTAAAAAACAACAAAGGGCAATAAATCTGTCAAAAATAGTCGAATAAAAAAATCCTGACAATTGCGCTGGGGGACATCATAGCAGTTATTATGTGAAAATTTCATCAAATTCCCTTAAGAAATGTAGGAGGAGTTGCACACAGAATAATTTATATGTAAAAAACAACAAAGGGCAATAACTCTGTCAAAAATGGTCAAATAAAAAACTCCTGACAATATGCGCTGGGGCACATCATAGCAGTTATTCGATGCAAGTTTTGTCAAATTCCCTTTAGAAATGTAGGAGGAGTTGCACACAGAAGTTCGGACGGACTGATGACGCCTACCATTACCATATTCCCTTCGCCTTCAGCGGGGGATAATTAGGCTGGTTGCTATAATTTGGCTGCAGTCTTGAAACAATAACAAAAGGTAAGAAATAAAGGGCTGTCTTGGCCCTCATACTGTAAAATTATTTAATTTCAATGAGACAAAAGTTCATAGTTTTGGTGGAAAAGACCATTTCGCGGGGACTTAATTTAAAGGATATCTTATCCACTAAGTCATGTTATGTAGAAGTTATTACTATTTGTGGGGATTAAATTTTGTGGTTGAGATCATACACAAAATCCACAAAGTTATTCGAATATTAATGATTTCACAGTATCAGGATATATACAGTCACTGAGAGATCCCCTGACTTCACTTACCATACAATCTAGTTGACTATTGAGCAATGAACGGGGACATAAGATAAAGGACAAAAACAGCTTATATATACAAAAATAAGTTATTCTTTATTATTTATATTCAACCACGTTCAAACAAAGATAAGGCATGTTACAGAAAGTCATTTAGAATGTGCAAATACTTTGTTTCAAGTAAGCAGATATTTTACCCTGTCTCTATTTTTTGCAGAGCATGATTTGTTTTTCACACAGGCAAAGTCTACTTAGTAATTAGGGTAATGGTATGACTTTTACCAATTTAACATCAGAATTAATTTGTTTATATAGAAAAAATAACAATTTGGATATTTAAAAAAATAACTACATGTATATTACATAGCACTTTTGTTTTTTAATTAGATCAAACTGCTCAAGAAAACAGTTGAATACCACGGAGCACTTCAAAATTACTTCCTCAATTTTCAAGCCCTTTTTGGGCAGTCACTGAATTATCAAATAGCACTTCATACATTCAATTAAATCCTTATACATAAATCACTAAGGTAAGTCTAAATCCATTTAGCATATTTACAATATTGCACAATCCCTTGGAGCACAATTTAATTTCTTCACAAGGTATCCAGTTAATCTGTCTCCAGCACTTTAAGCTATGTTAACTACGGGTAATAAGGCATCCGAACCAAATAATTGTTCAAAATATTTCACATACATCTCACAGTGTTCACCTGAAATATAAAATCAGAAAACATGTGTAAAGCAAAATGTTTTAAAATAAACTTTGTGTCAAACTGAGACTATAATTTGAGCGTAATCGAGGGGTTCTACTATGGCATAATTTCCAATCCTGAAAACGAGTTGCGAATAGGTTTTGAGTGCCATCATAAAGAACACTTCTCAACACCTTGATAAGGCTTCAAACATTGTTTTATTGTTAAAATTTAGTTTCTGAAACTTCAAATGACCATAACTTTGTCAATTATTTGAATATTTTCACCAATAACTTTTATTTTGTGCAGAAAAGATCATTTTTTAATGCAACAAATCCTGATTTCTGGAATTGTAGGACCCCTGGTAATCTCAATTTAAGATGAGATCTCTGCCAAGATATTTCATGAGATCTGGGGTTTTATTCAATATTGATATTACTTGACTTAAGGATAAGGACAACCAATCAGATCACACAATATTAAAATCTTGGTCAGTAACAGGTGATGTGTTTGGCTATCCTTATTCCCATATTAAATAAAATCAATATTGAATATCACCCCTGGGCCTGCCCGGTTCTGACAGTAACAAAACCATGGTTTATATGAAAAATCTCATTTCAAGGGGACATAATTTTAAATTTTTAGAAAAATGGCAAGGTAAGAATTCTCACTTGTGTATATCAGAAGTCATTTAAACACCAAACAGACACGATACTAAAATTGTACTTTTATTACATGTTGTAGTATACAGTGCCCACCAAAATAAGTATACACTTTTTGACAGATGCAGAATTATAATTGGTTATAATATTCAATATCTGTTTATCAGACGGCAACAATCATAGTAATTCCTGAAACTACAGTAACTAAACAAGTAAAAAATGGCCTTTCAACTCAACCAAAGAAACTTAATATTTTACATCTATGGTAGCAGTCAATATATTGTCTTTACACTTGATCAACAAAAAAATATTCATAATCTTCAAAAATATTGGTGCTCTTCTGTTTTGCAAATAGTGTTATACAGAATACAGACAAGTAAATGGGGAATTAACGTCTGTATACTTATTTTTGGAGCACTGTATATGCAAGTAAACTTTCCTAAAACCTAGTATTAAATACCTGACTGAACTTGAAAGCAAGTTTAACAGCGGCGGGAAACTTGAAATATCAATTGGTATCATTATTCAGTGGGAATTATATTTTGTGGTTGAGTTCATCCACAAAATATTACCGCCCACAAATATAAATGATTTAGGAGTATCTGGTTGAAACACTGGAGAGCCTCTCATTCTGATGTTACGTTGCTGGAAGAATTTAAATACAGTATAGAAGAGTTGACTATCCTTGGTGTTCATAGCGGCTTCTAAAAACTTACGAGACGACACCGTGTCAGTTATACCAGCTTTTCTAATAAATCTACAATGTAAGATGATACATTCATGAACTTTATTATCAAATCATATTATAACACATCATACGTCCAGGTAAAGAACCACTAAATGCCTCCGCGGACCAAGTGGTGATACACTCAAGTAGTCCTTAAAAAAACTTTGGTTTGCCTGTAAATGGAGATATTTCTTGACAAATGCGGAGTTGAATGATGGAATTGAGTTTAAATGGTTGGTAAATATGCTTGTGGTGTAGTAAAACTGTAATATTTGTATTATTCCACTATTTTGTTCTTGATAACAAAGTGAAAGTAGACTAGGGTAAAACCCAGAACTTATAAATCCGGACATGCGTAAAAACGGATAGACCGTGTTTGAAGGACAAAAACTTTCTTAGAAGATACATGACCCCCCCCCCCTTATTTATTGCATTATTTTGGAGCTTTAATGCCCCTCTTTACAATGATATATGTGGTCCAGGTGGCCATAGACTAAAAAAAGTTGAAAATTGGGGCCTACTATGGGCAATTTACATTGAGCTATAGAGCAAATCTATTTGGTGGTTTCTAACCTTGATATAAGTGAACTCACAGAACACTCAGCATGGAAAATACTAAGCATCACTAGGAGCTACAAGACCATTTCAAACAACAAATACGTTGATATAACCATACATCTACAACGACGACCCAACTTCGCTTTGTTTACGCTGCTTACACCATTGCTCATGATGGCATCTTTAAACGCTGGAGTATTTCTAGTACCTATTGATTCCGGAGAGAAGGGAATGTTTGCAATAACGATCGTATTTGCTTACAGTATATATGTTATCATTGTGAGCAATATGTTTCCCAGTACTTCAGCTAAGGTTTCCTTTCTTGTTGCGTTTGTTGTTGTACTATTGTCACTTAGTGTGATATCCACATTGTATGCTATCATCCAAGCCAAGCTGATCAGTACTACAGTAGCTACCATATCTGCTGATAAGGCTAAAAGGAGGAAGGCGTTCTTTCGTAAACTTGACATTGTTATCTTTGTATTGTTCACACTCATTGTTGGTGCATCTTCTTTCGGGTTTTTCTCTGTCCTGCTAACAAAAGTTCTTTGATGGCAAAGAACATATTCAAATTAAGGTAGTTCAACATAATAGTTGCAATTGCTAGATCAAATGAAACAGTTATTGATTAAATCTGAACATGAATAAATATACAATTCCAAAAAAATGCTACAGCCGAAAACCAATTTATAAACATTTTGTATTTGCTAGTAAATGTTAATGTAAGAAAATTGGTTGATTAAATGTTTTGATTAAATTTTTAAAAAATTAAGATTAATAAATACCATACCTGTCAAGCAAGTTAAATCCAAAATAGTAGTGATGAAGCAAAACATGTCACAAGATGCACTTATAAATATGATTGAAAAGGGATTTATATGGATAAACAGGGAATGTATTAATTCTAGTCTTTATAAATATGGGACAAGCATCATAAAATGAATCTAATGTACCTTTGTTCAAAGTTGAACTTGGAAAACCAGAAATTAACAACGAAAATAGGAGTAACTCCACTTTAATAGGAGTACTTTGCCGATATTTAAAATACCATGAAACATATTACAGGTCCCTCTTGTTTCTATTTGTCGTGAAAGTTTGTGTTACAATAGATTAGAAGCATTCAACAAAACTTGGTTACTTTTAAATGTTTAAAAGATGTGATACATTACATCCAATCTCATTAAGTTTAGATCCTAACATTTACTCCATTCCTTTGCACCCTATATCAGTGTAAAGTAGTGGAGCTTATATGGGTCTGATTTAAATAAGATTGCATTACATCTAGATGCCATATTCATGGTCTAATGAGACCTTATTGTGCAACATACTTAAGTCTTAAACTCAGACTTAGACGTAACATTGTCAAATGTTCCATTCACTGTTGTTATAAATCTACCGATTTTGATACAAATAAGTATACATGTTCAGACTGTTACAACTTACAACAAACAATCAGATAAAATTACACTTGGTTAATTCTAATTGCAGAGAAATGGCAGTGATAATAGTTTTTGTCAATTTCAAGTCTAAGTCTGAGTATCAGTCTTGCAAAGTCGGTGAATAAGCTTAAGAACCTGTTCCTGCACTTGGTGAGAATGATTGCTTCTATGGTTTGAAGCTCAGTTACCTTGGATCCAAAAGGTTGGAAGAAAAACTAGTTTATAAGTTGCATCCACAAAAATGCATCGAGAGACATAATTATAGACATATTGAGAGATGGACAAGCTGAATGTTGTATTCCCGCTTACAACACCTTTAAGGAACAAGAAGCAGTCACTGACAGCCATATCCCCACCGAAGGAAAAGTTGAGGTAAACGACAAATATTATCACAAAAGCTTCATAAACTAGATGTGTCAAAACAACCGAATATCATAACACATAAAAAATGAATGAATCAAAGTTTCATCAAAATTCCTTAAGAAATGTAGGAGCAGATGCACACAGAAATTAATTAATATGTAAAAATTCAACAAAGGGCCATAATTCTTTCAAAAATGGCCGAAATGAAAAACTCTGACGATATCCACTAGTGCACCTCATAACTGTACTTCTGTAAAAGTTTTGACAAAATTCCATCAGAAATATGTAAAAAATTAACAAAGGGCATTAACTCTGCCAAAAATGGTCAAATAAAAAAATCCAGACAATATGCGCTGGGGGACATCATAGCAGTTATTCTGTATAAGTTTTGTCGAATTCCCTTAAGAAATGTAGGAGGAGTTGCACACAGAAGACTTTATATGTAAAAAACAACAAAGGGCAATAACTCTGTCAAAAATGGTCAAATAAAAAAATCCTGACAATTGCACTGGGGGACATCATAGCAGTTATTCTGTGAAAGTTTCGTCAAATTCCCTTAAGAAATGTAGGAGTAGTTGCGCACAGAATAATTTATATGTAAAAAACAACAAAGGGCAATAAATCTGTCAAAAATAGTCGAATAAAAAAATCCTGACAATTGCGCTGGGGGACATCATAGCAGTTATTATGTGAAAATTTCATCAAATTCCCTTAAGAAATGTAGGAGGAGTTGCACACAGAATAATTTATATGTAAAAAACAACAAAGGGCAATAACTCTGTCAAAAATGGTCAAATAAAAAACTCCTGACAATATGCGCTGGGGCACATCATAGCAGTTATTCGATGCAAGTTTTGTCAAATTCCCTTTAGAAATGTAGGAGGAGTTGCACACAGAAGTTCGGACGGACTGATGACGCCTACCATTACCATATTCCCTTCGCCTTCAGCGGGGGATAATTAGGCTGGTTGCTATAATTTGGCTGCAGTCTTGAAACAATAACAAAAGGTAAGAAATAAAGGGCTGTCTTGGCCCTCATACTGTAAAATTATTTAATTTCAATGAGACAAAAGTTCATAGTTTTGGTGGAAAAGACCATTTCGCGGGGACTTAATTTAAAGGATATCTTATCCACTAAGTCATGTTATGTAGAAGTTATTACTATTTGTGGGGATTAAATTTTGTGGTTGAGATCATACACAAAATCCACAAAGTTATTCGAATATTAATGATTTCACAGTATCAGGATATATACAGTCACTGAGAGATCCCCTGACTTCACTTACCATACAATCTAGTTGACTATTGAGCAATGAACGGGGACATAAGATAAAGGACAAAAACAGCTTATATATACAAAAATAAGTTATTCTTTATTATTTATATTCAACCACGTTCAAACAAAGATAAGGCATGTTACAGAAAGTCATTTAGAATGTGCAAATACTTTGTTTCAAGTAAGCAGATATTTTACCCTGTCTCTATTTTTTGCAGAGCATGATTTGTTTTTCACACAGGCAAAGTCTACTTAGTAATTAGGGTAATGGTATGACTTTTACCAATTTAACATCAGAATTAATTTGTTTATATAGAAAAAATAACAATTTGGATATTTAAAAAAATAACTACATGTATATTACATAGCACTTTTGTTTTTTAATTAGATCAAACTGCTCAAGAAAACAGTTGAATACCACGGAGCACTTCAAAATTACTTCCTCAATTTTCAAGCCCTTTTTGGGCAGTCACTGAATTATCAAATAGCACTTCATACATTCAATTAAATCCTTATACATAAATCACTAAGGTAAGTCTAAATCCATTTAGCATATTTACAATATTGCACAATCCCTTGGAGCACAATTTAATTTCTTCACAAGGTATCCAGTTAATCTGTCTCCAGCACTTTAAGCTATGTTAACTACGGGTAATAAGGCATCCGAACCAAATAATTGTTCAAAATATTTCACATACATCTCACAGTGTTCACCTGAAATATAAAATCAGAAAACATGTGTAAAGCAAAATGTTTTAAAATAAACTTTGTGTCAAACTGAGACTATAATTTGAGCGTAATCGAGGGGTTCTACTATGGCATAATTTCCAATCCTGAAAACGAGTTGCGAATAGGTTTTGAGTGCCATCATAAAGAACACTTCTCAACACCTTGATAAGGCTTCAAACATTGTTTTATTGTTAAAATTTAGTTTCTGAAACTTCAAATGACCATAACTTTGTCAATTATTTGAATATTTTCACCAATAACTTTTATTTTGTGCAGAAAAGATCATTTTTTAATGCAACAAATCCTGATTTCTGGAATTGTAGGACCCCTGGTAATCTCAATTTAAGATGAGATCTCTGCCAAGATATTTCATGAGATCTGGGGTTTTATTCAATATTGATATTACTTGACTTAAGGATAAGGACAACCAATCAGATCACACAATATTAAAATCTTGGTCAGTAACAGGTGATGTGTTTGGCTATCCTTATTCCCATATTAAATAAAATCAATATTGAATATCACCCCTGGGCCTGCCCGGTTCTGACAGTAACAAAACCATGGTTTATATGAAAAATCTCATTTCAAGGGGACATAATTTTAAATTTTTAGAAAAATGGCAAGGTAAGAATTCTCACTTGTGTATATCAGAAGTCATTTAAACACCAAACAGACACGATACTAAAATTGTACTTTTATTACATGTTGTAGTATACAGTGCCCACCAAAATAAGTATACACTTTTTGACAGATGCAGAATTATAATTGGTTATAATATTCAATATCTGTTTATCAGACGGCAACAATCATAGTAATTCCTGAAACTACAGTAACTAAACAAGTAAAAAATGGCCTTTCAACTCAACCAAAGAAACTTAATATTTTACATCTATGGTAGCAGTCAATATATTGTCTTTACACTTGATCAACAAAAAAATATTCATAATCTTCAAAAATATTGGTGCTCTTCTGTTTTGCAAATAGTGTTATACAGAATACAGACAAGTAAATGGGGAATTAACGTCTGTATACTTATTTTTGGAGCACTGTATATGCAAGTAAACTTTCCTAAAACCTAGTATTAAATACCTGACTGAACTTGAAAGCAAGTTTAACAGCGGCGGGAAACTTGAAATATCAATTGGTATCATTATTCAGTGGGAATTATATTTTGTGGTTGAGTTCATCCACAAAATATTACCGCCCACAAATATAAATGATTTAGGAGTATCTGGTTGAAACACTGGAGAGCCTCTCATTCTGATGTTACGTTGCTGGAAGAATTTAAATACAGTATAGAAGAGTTGACTATCCTTGGTGTTCATAGCGGCTTCTAAAAACTTACGAGACGACACCGTGTCAGTTATACCAGCTTTTCTAATAAATCTACAATGTAAGATGATACATTCATGAACTTTATAATCAAATCATATTATAACACATCATACGTCCAGGTAAAGAACCACTAAATGCCTCCGCGGACCAAGTGGTGATACACTCAAGTAGTCCTTAAAAAAACTTTGGTTTGCCTGTAAATGGAGATATTTCTTGACAAATGCGGAGTTGAATGATGGAATTGAGTTTAAATGGTTGGTAAATATGCTTGTGGTGTAGTAAAACTGTAATATTTGTATTATTCCACTATTTTGTTCTTGATAACAAAGTGAAAGTAGACTAGGGTAAAACCCAGAACTTATAAATCCGGACATGCGTAAAAACGGATAGACCGTGTTTGAAGGACAAAAACTTTCTTAGAAGATACATGACCCCCCCCCCCTTATTTATTGCATTATTTTGGAGCTTTAATGCCCCTCTTTACAATGATATATGTGGTCCAGGTGGCCATAGACTAAAAAAAGTTGAAAATTGGGGCCTACTATGGGCAATTTACATTGAGCTATAGAGCAAATCTATTTGGTGGTTTCTAACCTTGATATAAGTGAACTCACAGAACACTCAGCATGGAAAATACTAAGCATCACTAGGAGCTACAAGACCATTTCAAACAACAAATACGTTGATATAACCATACATCTACAACGACGACCCAACTTCGCTTTGTTTACGCTGCTTACACCATTGCTCATGATGGCATCTTTAAACGCTGGAGTATTTCTAGTACCTATTGATTCCGGAGAGAAGGGAATGTTTGCAATAACGATCGTATTTGCTTACAGTATATATGTTACCATTGTGAGCAATATGTTTCCCAGTACTTCAGCTAAGGTTTCCTTTCTTGTTGCGTTTGTTGTTGTACTATTGTCACTTAGTGTGATATCCACATTGTATGCTATCATCCAAGCCAAGCTGATCAGTACTACAGTAGCTACCATATCTGCTGATAAGGCTAAAAGGAGGAAGGCGTTCTTTCGTAAACTTGACATTGTTATCTTTGTATTGTTCACACTCATTGTTGGTGCATCTTCTTTCGGGTTTTTCTCTGTCCTGCTAACAAAAGTTCTTTGATGGCAAAGAACATATTCAAATTAAGGTAGTTCAACATAATAGTTGCAATTGCTAGATCAAATGAAACAGTTATTGATTAAATCTGAACATGAATAAATATACAATTCCAAAAAAATGCTACAGCCGAAAACCAATTTATAAACATTTTGTATTGCTAGTAAATGTTAATGTAAGAAAATTGGTTGATTAAATGTTTTGATTAAATTTTTAAAAAATTAAGATTAATAAATACCATACCTGTCAAGCAAGTTAAATCCAAAATAGTAGTGATGAAGCAAAACATGTCACAAGATGCACTTATAAATATGATTGAAAAGGGATTTATATGGATAAACAGGGAATGTATTAATTCTAGTCTTTATAAATATGGGACAAGCATCATAAAATGAATCTAATGTACCTTTGTTCAAAGTTGAACTTGGAAAACCAGAAATTAACAACGAAAATAGGAGTAACTCCACTTTAATAGGAGTACTTTGCCGATATTTAAAATACCATGAAACATATTACAGGTCCCTCTTGTTTCTATTTGTCGTGAAAGTTTGTGTTACAATAGATTAGAAGCATTCAACAAAACTTGGTTACTTTTAAATGTTTAAAAGATGTGATACATTACATCCAATCTCATTAAGTTTAGATCCTAACATTTACTCCATTCCTTTGCACCCTATATCAGTGTAAAGTAGTGGAGCTTATATGGGTGTGATTTAAATAAGATTGCATTACATCTAGATGCCATATTCATGGTCTAATGAGACCTTATTGTGCAACATACTTAAGTCTTAAACTCAGACTTAGACGTAACATTGTCAAATGTTCCATTCACTGTTGTTATAAATCTACCGATTTTGATACAAATAAGTATACATGTTCAGACTGTTACAACTTACAACAAACAATCAGATAAAATTACACTTGGTTAATTCTAATTGCAGAGAAATGGCAGTGATAATAGTTTTTGTCAATTTCAAGTCTAAGTCTGAGTATCAGTCTTGCAAAGTCGGTGAATAAGCTTAAGAACCTGTTCCTGCACTTGGTGAGAATGATTGCTTCTATGGTTTGAAGCTCAGTTACCTTGGATCCAAAAGGTTGGAAGAAAAACTAGTTTATAAGTTGCATCCACAAAAATGCATCGAGAGACATAATTATAGACATATTGAGAGATGGACAAGCTGAATGTTGTATTCCCGCTTACAACACCTTTAAGGAACAAGAAGCAGTCACTGACAGCCATATCCCCACCGAAGGAAAAGTTGAGGTAAACGACAAATATTATCACAAAAGCTTCATAAACTAGATGTGTCAAAACAACCGAATATCATAACACATAAAAAATGAATGAATCAAAGTTTCATCAAAATTCCTTAAGAAATGTAGGAGCAGATGCACACAGAAATTAATTAATATGTAAAAATTCAACAAAGGGCCATAATTCTTTCAAAAATGGCCGAAATGAAAAACTCTGACGATATCCACTAGTGCACCTCATAACTGTACTTCTGTAAAAGTTTTGACAAAATTCCATCAGAAATATGTAAAAAATTAACAAAGGGCATTAACTCTGCCAAAAATGGTCAAATAAAAAAATCCAGACAATATGCGCTGGGGGACATCATAGCAGTTATTCTGTATAAGTTTTGTCGAATTCCCTTAAGAAATGTAGGAGGAGTTGCACACAGAAGACTTTATATGTAAAAAACAACAAAGGGCAATAACTCTGTCAAAAATGGTCAAATAAAAAAATCCTGACAATTGCACTGGGGGACATCATAGCAGTTATTCTGTGAAAGTTTCGTCAAATTCCCTTAAGAAATGTAGGAGTAGTTGCGCACAGAATAATTTATATGTAAAAAACAACAAAGGGCAATAAATCTGTCAAAAATAGTCGAATAAAAAAATCCTGACAATTGCGCTGGGGGACATCATAGCAGTTATTATGTGAAAATTTCATCAAATTCCCTTAAGAAATGTAGGAGGAGTTGCACACAGAATAATTTATATGTAAAAAACAACAAAGGGCAATAACTCTGTCAAAAATGGTCAAATAAAAAACTCCTGACAATATGCGCTGGGGCACATCATAGCAGTTATTCGATGCAAGTTTTGTCAAATTCCCTTTAGAAATGTAGGAGGAGTTGCACACAGAAGTTCGGACGGACTGATGACGCCTACCATTACCATATTCCCTTCGCCTTCAGCGGGGGATAATTAGGCTGGTTGCTATAATTTGGCTGCAGTCTTGAAACAATAACAAAAGGTAAGAAATAAAGGGCTGTCTTGGCCCTCATACTGTAAAATTATTTAATTTCAATGAGACAAAAGTTCATAGTTTTGGTGGAAAAGACCATTTCGCGGGGACTTAATTTAAAGGATATCTTATCCACTAAGTCATGTTATGTAGAAGTTATTACTATTTGTGGGGATTAAATTTTGTGGTTGAGATCATACACAAAATCCACAAAGTTATTCGAATATTAATGATTTCACAGTATCAGGATATATACAGTCACTGAGAGATCCCCTGACTTCACTTACCATACAATCTAGTTGACTATTGAGCAATGAACGGGGACATAAGATAAAGGACAAAAACAGCTTATATATACAAAAATAAGTTATTCTTTATTATTTATATTCAACCACGTTCAAACAAAGATAAGGCATGTTACAGAAAGTCATTTAGAATGTGCAAATACTTTGTTTCAAGTAAGCAGATATTTTACCCTGTCTCTATTTTTTGCAGAGCATGATTTGTTTTTCACACAGGCAAAGTCTACTTAGTAATAAGGGTAATGGTATGACTTTTACCAATTTAACATCAGAATTAATTTGTTTATATAGAAAAAATAACAATTTGGATATTTAAAAAAATAACTACATGTATATTACATAGCACTTTTGTTTTTTAATTAGATCAAACTGCTCAAGAAAACAGTTGAATACCACGGAGCACTTCAAAATTACTTCCTCAATTTTCAAGCCCTTTTTGGGCAGTCACTGAATTATCAAATAGCACTTCATACATTCAATTAAATCCTTATACATAAATCACTAAGGTAAGTCTAAATCCATTTAGCATATTTACAATATTGCACAATCCCTTGGAGCACAATTTAATTTCTTCACAAGGTATCCAGTTAATCTGTCTCCAGCACTTTAAGCTATGTTAACTACGGGTAATAAGGCATCCGTACCAAATAATTGTTCAAAATATTTCACATACATCTCACAGTGTTCACCTGAAATATAAAATCAGAAAACATGTGTAAAGCAAAATGTTTTAAAATAAACTTTGTGTCAAACTGAGACTATAATTTGAGCGTAATCGAGGGGTTCTACTATGGCATAATTTCCAATCCTGAAAACGAGTTGCGAATAGGTTTTGAGTGCCATCATAAAGAACACTTCTCAACACCTTGATAAGGCTTCAAACATTGTTTTATTGTTAAAATTTAGTTTCTGAAACTTCAAATGACCATAACTTTGTCAATTATTTGAATATTTTCACCAATAACTTTTATTTTGTGCAGAAAAGATCATTTTTTAATGCAGCAAATCCTGATTTCTGGAATTGTAGGACCCCTGGTAATCTCAATTTAAGATGAGATCTCTGCCAAGATATTTCATGAGATCTGGGGTTTTATTCAATATTGATATTACTTGACTTAAGGATAAGGACAACCAATCAGATCACACAATATTAAAATCTTGGTCAGTAACAGGTGATGTGTTTGGCTATCCTTATTCCCATATTAAATAAAATCAATATTGAATATCACCCCTGGGCCTGCCCGGTTCTGACAGTAACAAAACCATGGTTTATATAAAAACTCTCATTTCGAGGGGACATAATTTTAAATTTTAGAAAAATGGCAAGGTAAGAATTCTCACTAGTGTATATCAGAAGTCATTTAAAAACCAAACAGACACGATACTACATGTACTTTTATTACATGTTGTAGTATACAGTGCCCACCAAAATAAGTATACACTTTTTGACAGATGCAGAATTATAATTGGTTATAATATTCAATATCTGTTTATCAGACGGCAACGATCATAGTAATTCCTGAAACTACAGTAACTAAACAAGTAAAAAATGGCCTTTCAACTCAACCAAAGTAACTTAATATTTTACATCTATGGTGGCGGTCAATATATTGTCTTTACACTTGATCAACAAAAAAATATTCATAATCTTCAAAAATATTGGTGCTCTTCTGTTTTTTGCAAATAGTGTTATACAGAATACAGACAAGTAAATGGGGAATTAACCTCTGTATACTTATTTTTGGAGCACTGTATATGCAAGTAACTTTCCTATAACCTAGTATTAAATACCTGACTGAACTTGAAAGCGAGTTTAGCAGCGACTGGAAACTTGAATATCAATTGGTACCATTATTCAGTGGGAATTATATTTTGTGGTTGAGTTCATCCACAAAATTTAACCGCCCACAAATATAAATGATTTAGGAGTACCTGGTTGAAACACTGGAGAGCCTCTCATTCTGATGTTACGTTGCTGGAAGAATTTAAATACAGTATAGAAGAGTTGACTATCCTTGGTGTTCATAGCGGCTTCTAAAAACTTACGAGACGACACCGTGTCAGTTATACCAGCTTTTCTAATAAATCTACAATGTAAGATGATACATTCATGAACTTTATTATTTATCAAATCATATTATAACACATCATACGTCCAGGTAAAGAACCACTAAATGCCTCCGCGGACCAAGTGGTGATACACTCAAGTAGTCCTTAAAAAAACTTTGGTTTGCCTGTAAATGGAGATATTTCTTGACAAATGTGGAGTTGAATGATGAAATTGAGTTTAAATGGTTGGTAAATATGCTTGTGGTGTAGTAAAACTGTAATATTTGTATTATTCCACTATTTTGTTCTTGATAACAAAGTGAAAGTAGACTAGGGTAAAACCCAGAACTTATAAATCCGGACATGCGTAAAAACGGATAGACCGTGTTTGAAGGACAAAAACTTTCTTAGAAGATACATGACCCCCCTTTTTTATTGCATTATTTTGGAGCTTAAATGCCCCTCTTTACAATGATATATGTGGTCCAGATGGCCATAGACTAAAAAAAGTTGAAAATTGGGGCCTACTATGGGCAATTTACATTGAGCTATAGAGCAAATCTATTTGGTGGTTTCTAACCTTGATATAAGTGAACTCACAGAACACTCAGCATGGAAAATACTAAGCATCACTAGGAGCTACAAGACCATTTCAAACAACAAATACGTTGATATAACCATACATCTACAACGACGACCCAACTTCGTTTTGTTTACGCTGCTTACACCATTGGAGTATTTCTAGTACCTATTGATTCCGGAGAGAAGGGAATATTTGCAATAACGATCGTATTTGCTTACAGTATATATGTTATCATTGTGAGCAATATGTTTCCCAGTACTTCAGCTAAGGTTTCCTTTCTTGTTGCGTTTGTTGTTGTACTATTGTCACTTAGTGTGATATCCACATGGTATGCTATCATCCAAGCCAAGCTGATCAGTACTACAGTAGCTACCATATCTGCTGATAAGGCTAAAAGGAGGAAGGCGTTCTTTCGTAAACTTGACATTGTTATCTTTGTATTGTTCACACTCATTGTTGGTGCATCTTCTTCGGGTTTGTCTCTGTCCTGCTGACGAAAGTTCTTTGATGGCAAAGAACATATTCAAATTAAGGTAGTTCAACATAATAGTTGCAATTGCTAGATCAAATGAAACAGTTATTGATTAAATCTGAACATGAATAAATATACAATTCCAAAAAAATGCTACAGCCGAAAACCAATTTATAAACATTTTGTATTTGCTAGTAAATGTTAATGTAAGAAAATTGGTTGATTAAATGTTTTGATTAAATTTTAAAAAAATTTAGATTAATAAATACCTTACCTGTCAAGCAAGTTAAATCCAAAATAGTAGTGATGAAGCAAAACATGTCACAAGATGCACTTATACATATGATTGAAAAGGGATTTATATGCATAAACAGGGAATGTATTAATTCTAGTCTTTATAAATATGGGACAAGCATCATAAAATGAATCTAATGTACCTTTGTTCAAAGTTGAACTTGGAAAACCAGAAATTAACAACGAAAATAGGAGTAACTCCACTTTAATAGGAGTACTTTGCAGATATTTAAAATACCATGAAACATATTATAGGTCCCTCTTGTTTCTACTTGTCGTGAAAGTTTGTGTTACAATAGATTAGAAGCATTCAACAAAACTTAGTTACTTTTAAATGTTTAAAAGATGTGATACATTACATCCAATCTCATTAAATTTAGATCCTAACATTTACTCCATTCCTTTGCACCCTATATCAGTGTAAAGTAGTGGAGCTTATATGGGTGTGATTTAAATAAGATTGCATTACATCTAGATGCCATATTCATGGTCTAATGAGACCTTATTGTGCAACATACTTAAGTCTTAAACTCAGACTTAGACGTAATATTGTCAAATGTTCCATTCACTGTTGTTATAAATGTACCGATTTTGATACAAATAAGTATACATGTTCAGACCGTTACAACTTACAATCAGATAAAATTACACTTGGTTAATTCTAATTGCAGAGAAATGGCAGTGATTATAAATGTTGTCAATTTCAAGTCTTAGTCTGAGTATCAGTCTTGCAAAGTCGGTGAATAAGCTTAAGCCCCTGTTCCCGCACTTGGTCAGACTGATTGCTTCTATGGTTTGAAGCTCAGTAACCTTGGATCCAAAAGGTTAGAAGAAAAACCCTTATAAAACTACTAGTTTATTAGTTGCATCCACAAAAATGCATCGAGAGACATAATTATAGACATATTGAGAGATGGACAAGCTGAATGTTGTATTCCCGCTTACAACACCTTTTAGGAATAAGGCTGGTTGCTATAATTTGGCTGCAGTCTTGCAACAATAAAAAGAGGGCCTGAGAGGCCCTAGGTCGATCTCCTGTTGCACATTGGTCTAAGTATCAGTACAACCTACATTCTGACCAAATTTCATGAAGATTGGATCAAAACAGTGACCCTGGAGTGAACACAATGTTTTTCTAAGATTTGACCTAGCGACCTAGTTTTAGACCCCACATGACCCAGTTTCAAACTTGGCCTAGATTTCATAAAGAACAACATTCTGACCAAGTTGCATGATGATTGGATCAAAACCACGACCTCTGGAATGAACACAAGGTTTTTCTAAGATTTGACCTAGTGACCTAGTTTTTGAGCCCACATGACCCAGTTTCAAACTTGGTCTAGATTCCATAGAGAACAACATTCTGATCAAGTTTCCTGAAGATACGATCAAAATTGTGACCTCTGGTGTGAACACTAGGTTTTTTAAGATTTGACCTAGTTACCTAGTTTTTTACCCAAATGACCAAGTTTCAAACTTATCCTAGATTTCATGGAGAACAACATTCTGACCAAGTTTCATGAAGATTGGATCAAATTGATGACATCTATAGTGTACATTAGGTTGTTCTAAGATTTGACCTAGTGACCTAGTTGTTGACCCCACATGACCCAGTTTCGACCTTGGCCTAGATTTTATAGAGAACAACATTCTGATCAAGTTTCATGAAGATTGGATCAAAATGGTGACCTCTAAAGTGTACTCAATGTTTTTCTAAGATTTGACCTAGTGACCTATTTTTTGACCCAGCATGACCCAGTTTCAAATTTGGCCTAGATTTCATAGAGAACAACATTCTGACCAAGTTTCATGAAGATTGGATCAAATTGGTGACCTCTAGGGTCTACACAAGGTTTTTATAAGATTTGACCTAGTTTTTAACCCCATATGACCCAGTTTCAAACTTGGCCTGGATTTCATAGAGAACAACATTCTGAAGAAGATTGGATCAAAACTGTTGCCTCTAGAGTGTACACAAGCCAATTGTTGATGGACGACGACGGACGGACGACGAACGAAGAGTGATCACAAAAGCTCACCTTGTCACTATGTCACAGCCCTCATACTGTAAAATTATTTAATTTCAATGAGACAAAAGTTCATGATTTTGGTGGAAAAGACCATTTCGTGGGGACTTAATTTAAAGGATATCTTATCCACTAAGTCATGTAATATAGAAGTTATTAATATTTGTGGGGATTAAATTTTGTGGTTGAGATCATACACAAAATCCACAAAGTTATTCGAATATTAATGATTTCACAGTATCAGGATATATACAGTCACTGAGAGATCCCCTGACTTCACTTACCATATAATCTTGATGACTATTGAGCTATGAACGGGGACATAAGATAAAGGACAAAAACAGCTTATATATACAAAAATAAGTTATTCTTTATTATTTATTTTCAAACACGTTCAAACAAAGATAAGGCATGTTACAGAAAGTCATTTAGAATGTGCAAATACTTTGTTTCAAGTTAGAAGATATTTTACCCTGTGTATATTTTTTGCAGAGCATGATTTGTTTTTCACACAGACAAAGTCTACTTAGTAATAAGGGTAATGGTATGACTTTGAAAGTACTTTTTATCAATTTAACATCAGAATTAATTTGTTTATATAGAAAAAATAATAATTTGGATATTTAAAAAAATAACTACATGTATATTACATAGCACTTTTGTTTTTAAATTAGATCAAACTGCTCAAGAAAACAGTTGAATACCACGGACCACTTCAAAAAATTGCTTCCTCAATTTTCAAGCCCTTTTGGGCTGTCACTGAATTATCAGATAGCACTTCATACATTCAATTAATCCTTATACATAAATCACTAAGGTAAGTCTAAATCCATTTAGCATATTTACAATATTGCACAAGCCCTTGGAGCACAACTTAATTTCTTCACAAGGTATCCAGTTAATCTGTCTCCAGCACTTTATGCTATGTTAACTACGGGTAATAAGGCATCTGTACCAAATAATTGTTCAAAATATTTCACATACATCTCACAGTGTTCACCTGAAATATAAAATCAGAAAACACGTGTAAAGCAAAATGTTTTAAAATAAACTTTGTGTCAAACTGAGACTATAATTTGAGCATAATCCAGCGGTTCTACTATGGCATAATTTCCAATCCTGAAAACGAGTTGCGAATAGGTTTTGAGTGCCATCATAAACAACACTTCTCAACACCTTGATAAGGCTTCAAACGTTGTTTTATTGTTAAAATTTAGCTTCTGGAACTTCAAATGACCATAACTTTGTCAATTATTTGAATATTTTCACCAATAACTTTTATTTTGTGCAGAAAAGATCATTTTTTAATGCAACAAATCCTGATTTCTGGAATTGTAGGACCCCTGGTAATCTCAATTTAAGATGAGATCTCTGCCAAGATATTTCATGAGATCTGGGGTTTTATTCAATATTGATATTACTTGACTTAAGGATAAGGACCACCAATCAGATCACACAATATTAAAATCTTGGTCAGTAACAGGTGATGTGATTGGCTATCCTTATTCCCATATTAAATAAAATCAATATTGAATATCACCCCTGGGCCTGCCCGGTTCTGACAGTAACAAAACCATGGTTTATATGAAAAATCTCATTTCGAGGGGACATAATTTTAGAAAAATGGCAAGGTAAGAATTCTCACTAGTGTAAGTGTATATCAGAAGTCATTTAAACACCAAACAGACACGATACTACATGTACTTTTATTACATGTTGTAGTATACAGTGCCCACCAAAATAAGTATACACTTTTTGACAGATGCAGAATTATAATTGGTTATAATATTCAATATATGTTTATCAGACGGCAACGATCGTAGTAATTCCTGAAACTACAGTAACTAAACAAGTAAAAAATGGCCTTTCAACTTAACCAAAGAAACTTAATATTTTACATCTATGGTAGCAGTCAATATATTGTCTTTACACTTGATCAACAAAAAAATATTCATAATCTTCAAAAATATTGGTGCTCTTCTGTTTTGCAAATAGTGTTATACAGAATACAGACAAGTAAATGGGGAATTAACGTCTGTATATTTATTTTTGGAGCACTGTATATGCAAGTAACTTTCCTAAAACCTAGTATTAAATACCTGACTGAACTTGAAAGCGAGTTTAACAGCGGCTGGAAACTTGAAATATCAATTGGTACCATTATTCAGTGGGAATTATATTTTGTGGTTGAGTTCATCCACAAAATTTAACCGCCCACAAATATAAATGATTTAGGAGTACCTGGTTGAAACACTGGAGAGCCTCTCATTCTGATGTTGCGTTGCTGGAAGAATTTAAATACAGTATAGAAGAGTTGACTATCCTTGGTGTTCATAGCGGCTTCTAAAAACTTACGAGACGACACCGTGTCAGTTATACCAGCTTTTCTAATAAATCTACAATGTAAGATGATACATTCATGAACTTTATTATCAAATCCTATTGTAACACATTATAGGTCCAAAATTAAATATCAAAAATCATTCTTTACTTTGCATAGTTAGTTTTTCTAGTTCATTGTTCATTGTTGAGGATTTTATGGAAGATTGATATTAGTATTGTGAAATACGGTAAGTTTCCTCGTAAAATAAAGTCTTTATTATTATTATTATTATTTTGTATTTAATTCATCATTAAAAGTTACGTATATATACAACAGCTGATTCATTTGACCACCAAAAAGCACTCAATAGCACCTTGTCTATGCAACAAGCTCATTGACTTACCTTACTGCTGGAAGGAGTTGGTGTTTGGAAAGTAAAACCTCAATAATCTCTTCATTTGCTGTAGCTAATCTCTATAATCAAATAATTAAATACAGTGTTATCTTGCAAAATCATATTAATAAACCTTGCTTACAGTTAAGCCTACTGGTCGGCGACCAGTTTCCGACATTTTTTGCATGTTTTTCGGCATTATCTCGAAAACTAAACGGGTTAAAACAAAATAACTTACATTTTTGTAATCCTGAGCTCAAGACCGATATTATAATCGCAATTTGACATTTGTGACGTCATACAGTGCGTAGAATTCGGGGCGAAGAAGGGGTCACTATTTCAGGTCGTAAATTAGATGTAGAGTATCAGTATCCGACATTTCACATTTAATTAGGTTTAATTTCCCCTTTTCCCCGTTTTGACCCTCTCAACTAAAAGGAAATTATCTCCCGTTGAATGAACATAGCTATTTAGAGTTGTCTCTCTTTGTTTGTTTACACACCGGTAATGGAATTGAGGCCTAATGGTCAGTGCTTTTTCCAATTAGTAAAAATCGCTGACGTCATACATAATGACGTCAATGATGACGTTTTTGTCAATATTTATCTAACATCGAGTTTTGTATGGATCGCCGATACTACTCATACCAGTTGTTGAGCTAAACCTTGCTTTGTCAAAGACTCTGGCAAACCCGTGGCTATTTATAGATGAACTCGTTTGTTTCATCGCACATGCACATTTTTTGTAAACAGATGATCCCCCAAGGGAAAGAGGTGACGACTATCATTTCATTGCATGTATTTCTTGATATTTTCATTTTATTTCCGTGAATTGTAAATTTTCTGACACACAACTGTTGCTTTGGTCAAGTTCTTTAATTATACCAAATATCTTAATTTTAGAGCTACGCTAAATACGAAAAAAAATATCAAATGTCGGATACTGGTAGCCATCGGGAACTGATCGCCGACCAGTAGGTCCCATTGACCATTTTTGCATCAGTGATGTACTCCCGGTTAAATAAGTAGACATCAGAAGGCATCTGGAAAAAGGTTGTCATGGTCTATGGGAAGCTTGAGGCAAGTCATTACAACTTCGTGAAATCATTGCACCCGATTCCTCCCGAACCTTATTTATTTAAATCTGGAATGCATCACCGAGGCAAAAATAGCTCAGTGGGACCTAGGCTTAAATAATAAACTGTAATACAATTTTATTGGCATAATTGGCAAACAATCTTATACAATAAATACAATTTTATAAAGTAATAGAAAGCAGTTTATAAATCACATGATCAACTTTGTGACAACTGTACACTTGTCAATGCTTTGAATAAGTCTTTTCTTTTTTGGCCTTTCGAAAATTCGCTAGAGATTTATGTCTACAGTATCTGACATGACAAAGTAAAGCACTATCGCAAACCAAATTTTGTACAAGTCCACTTTTACCATGTCATAATTATTCTACTGTGCAAGTGACACGTAAGACAGTCATGCATGCATCATACAGCAGCATTAAGAATGCTGAGCATTGTCTTTATTTGCTTTATTCTACTGAAATATGGCAGGCATTTATGTGCCTGCACCCAGTATTAAACCCAGGTCACCAGATTCGTTGACAAGGTCACTAACCACTGAGCTGCGGAGGCCACACGCATTACCATGTCTATGAGCTGTCTGGTTGGTCAGGGAGGTTGTATGTCAACAAAGGACATAATAAATGATAAACTTACTGTAAGCATGTCCAAGGCTAGTTGATGTGCTGGTGGGTACACACTCTCCAAGGATAACATCAAACATGCCTAGAATTAACAATACCGTACCTATCAATATTATGCCCACCCGGGCAATGCCCGTGAATGGAATTAAATTATTTACTCATGGTTAAATACCATTGAATACTAGTAGTCAGTACATAATATTGAAATAATTTATAACACCTTGATAACAATAACTTAATTTCATAGTTTGACTCTTCAGCTATAAAAACAGATAGGATAAAGAGGATCTATCACATATTGTCAATTGATATAACTTAGTTCTGGATTATTTTTTTAATATAAATATATCAATTGACCAGTGAGAGATTCTGTATATCACATGACACTTATAACGTAAAATAGTAAAAATATACAACACTCTATTGGGAAAACACAGCCATGTAGTATAACATTATAAGTTACATGTGTAGTATAAGATTATACATACTCGCTATAAAAACCCGGATACAATGAAAGTCATGTGATATATCATGTTAGTCACTCATGATTTAGAATCACACTGTTGTCAGTGCATGATATTGAAGAAGAACAGATAGCAACATGACATCAGTAACTAAGCAACAATGGAAAATAGAAACGATAAGATGTAACTTACCAAAGGTTTTGAATCACTGAGGACATGGTATTGCAGGAATTGATGTAACTGATAGAAACAGTTATTCTGTACAAGAACATTGATAATCAACTCATACAGGTAATGCTGAAATAGTAAGAGATGTTATTGGCTTTGAATGAGAAGGTCGTAAGTACAAAATCAATATTTTGAGAAAACAAGAAAAAATGTCAGAAAACTACTCTTTACTTATAATAAAACAAGCTTTTTCAACTTTTAAGTCAACATGTCAAGCTCTGATTTTCATGAAAATAGGCTAATAAGAAGCGCAGTGTGTTGAAGATTTCAAATATGTATCGGTCTTATAAGGTTGTAAGTAGTAAGCTAGCGATGTCTCTATAAAGCATGTAGGCTCACTGCGGCTGCCATAATCAAATATTTATTTATGTACTTCGAGACAAAGTAGAAAACCCGAAAGTTGGCAAAAATGGTCACACATTGGGTCAAGAAATGTCTTAAAAACTGCTGAAACAAGAGTAAAACTGTCAAACCAAAAATATGATCTGGTATGCTTCTAATATAGGCATAATAATCATATCATTAATCAAATCAGATTATATTTTCTATAGAACAGATCATGAACCAATTTTTTTTAAAGCAAGACAACGTTCAGTAAACACTTTGGCCCTGGTGGAAGCCATGTCAATAACAAATAGCCAAGTTATTCAGGTGCCATAATTCTGTTGAAATCTTTGACAGTGTTACATGGCTACATGTATACAACCAATGTATTTGCAGCACCAAAAGGGTATTACTCTACCGATATAGTACAGTAAATTATTCTTTATAATCACCTGAACTGGAATATCTCTTTGACTCAAAGAACGTATGTATTCTATCAAAACAGCAACTTTGAATTTATATGGAATGTCCTGAAATGTACAGAATACTGTTTTCTTAAAAATTAATAAATCCTGTCTTCCTATATGAGCATTTTAATCGTTATTGCATAAGATTTCATGTCTTGATAAATTACCAAAATCTCAACACATACAGCTGAAATGACCAATAGAAAAGGTTATTTCAATGAGAAATAGTCGAATTTCAGTTTTAACACTCATAAGACCAAATCTGTGAAAGTATCTATTGCATATGGTGAGTAAAAGATTTCTTTCATTTAACTGCCTAACATATGAGCCGTTCTCCAGGAAAACAGGGCTTAGTGACCAAATTGTGAAAATGGTGATAATATATGGTTAGAAAGAGGAAACTCTTGTGAACAGTTTCTGAAAATTTGAACAAATTATTCCTAACACTTACAAAGTGAAAGACATTTTAAACCAACCACTATTGCCTACTTTATGAGTGACGTCGCGAACATCATTCTATTCTCTATGTTTTTGACATAACATAAACTTGCATTTCCAAGATCCAGTATCTAATATTTTTTTGACGTAAACTATTAAAATTGTGGTACATTTTAGAATCATATTCCTTTTTCAATAAAACATGTCCAATTTGAGAGTGTTTGCTTACAGGGAAATATAGCAAGTGTTTTTAGCCACATAACCCTTGTTTTCCTTAATACTTTTGAGAAGCCGATCACCATAGCAACGACAGAAGTTATTTTAACACAATTTTAAAGACAAATGGAAGCTAATGGATAGTACAATACTATCCAATTACGTAAATATGAAATCAGAGGACACAATTTTTTTCTCATTTTAGACATTTTTCTAAATCTTATTGCATAATTACAATACAATGACATTAAGCCCAGTTTTCCTGGAGAACGGCTCATATCTATTCACTTCACTCCACAAATTCCACTGCCGATCGACAGAAGATTCTCATCCCAGAAGTAATAAATACTGTAGTTATATAATACCTGCATATACTTACATTGTTATCTTCAAACACAGAGAAAACATTGGTATACATATCAGACTGGTCCACAATAACACGTCTCTTAATGGTTTGATACGATGAGGAATCCGTCGCCTGAAATATAACCACAAGTTCTAGAAGTTAACTTTGCAGTTCATTAGGGATGTAACAATATGCTCACCTCATGTTTTGATTCATTTCAAGTGCGCAGTGTTTTCGCGTTCCCCAGTATACCATTACACCCCTACAATTCATACATCCAAATTATAAAATTTCATTGTATACTTTTATGTATGAATGTCAAAGTTTACTAGTTATCAATCGTGTTTGAATTTAACACTGCATACATAATACACAAAGTAAAATTCCAGCAGACTATAAGTAGGATATAAAATCATCTACATACAATATCAGAACAAAAATCCACCTACCAGGGCCACCATTTCAGCTTCAAGGTTGGTTTTATAGCCCTGATTAAGCATATCTACAATACGAGATATAACAGGAAGTCTGGCTTGTTGCCCTGGTAACAGCATATGTCTACATACATCCAGTATCACACCTTTACTGTTCCAACGTTGAAGTAATAACTTGATTAATCGACACTGAAATCAAGAGTTCAAAGTGTAATAGCTTTTTAAGTCTACATCCCGACACCTGTCTGCTCAGCTATCTGTCAGCTCTTACCCCGTCATTGAATCATTGGAAGGGATCTGTTACACTCGAGCACCTATGGCAGCCACAGCACAGTGGCATTCCTCCCTCTCATGTACCCATTCATACACCTGGCTGAATTAGAGCAATGTGGGTTATACTTTCTTAAGTTTAAGCGAAAAATAATCTCCCTCATTTTAAAGGAATCTCCTGCTTTTCAATCACCAATCTCACTCAAAGGAGTCTGTGAAATAAGGAATGTATGTAACAGTATTATGCCAAGTCAGGCATAGCCTTTATTTGGTTTATTTCTACTGTAATATGGCAGGCATAAATAAATGCTCCACCCAGATTTGAACCCGGGCTGCCAGATTAAACGGCAAGTGCACTAACCACTGAGGGACAAATAATACTTTGATAAAATGTCATTATGCATGTTTTAGCGGACTCAGCTTATAGCTACACTGAATGGTTGAGATACTTGTATTAGAGAATATAAGATCACCTTGTCTGGTATCATAGTAACCAACGGTTCCAACATCAATTCTACATTCCATAAACATCCTGCAATACAATAAACACAACCAACATCATGTATAGTATTGGCTTAGAATGAGAAGGTCATAAGAACAAAATCAACACTTTGAGAAAACAAAAACAAAACCTGTCCGAAAATTACTCTTTACTAATGGTAAAACAAACTGTTTCAACTTCAGTTTGGTCAAATTGACAAGTTCCGATTTTCATAAAAAATAGGCTCATAAGAAGTGCCTTGTGATCCTGATTTTAAATATGTATCAGTCTTATAAGGTCGTGGGTAGTACCTACGACCTTCTCATTCTAAGCCAGTGATGTGTACTATCAAGGAAGATAAAATTGTATTATTAGAGTGTCACCCCTATTGAAAGTGCCAGTTAATTCTGACTTATGAGACACTTATCTTTCATGCGAACATCACCTCCCGAATCCCTTCTCGTAATGCCGGGCGCTAGGCTGAGATGGGTCTACGGTAACCATTTATTTAACTAGCTAATAAGATTGTAAGTAGTAGTTACAGCCATCTCATTCTTAGGTAGCGAGCTCTACTTACCAAGTTTAGCATCTATAACAACGTTTGGCTGAAACACAATCCAGTTGGCTGAGTCTGTTATGAGTTAAGGTGTAATAAGAAACATGAGCAAACTAAGTTTTCAGAAAAGGATCAAAACTTTATCCAATACAGTTTCTGTTATGGTCTGGTAATTTGCATTCATTCTCAGACCAGAAAAGCCCAGCTTAACAGCCTGAATTTCTCATTTTAAATATAAACAAACTATGAAAATTCAGGATTCAAAAACCTAAAATCAGACTCTGGCCCGAAAAATACAAAACAGCTCAGCACATGTTGAGTTATTATCAGAAACCAACATAAATATATGCAGGAGAATCAATTCTTTAAAATGCTTTAATTTGACTCTTGAAACTGCATTTAGACTCTTAAATTTGTCAAATGTGTCCATTTTGACTCGTGAAAATTTAAGATGTAGCGTCAAATTTACTATTCTTCTAATATAAAATTCTTGCAATATCTTGATGACTCTTGAAAATTGAGAGTCAGGAGTCATTTTGACTCTTCAATTTTGGAGGCTAGTGAAAGCCCTGTTAATGCAAATGTGTTGATGAAAGGATACATAGTTCACATGTGTATTCCATTTTCTCCTGACCTTGTGAAATGTTCAGAGCTGAAATAGTAAGATGTTCATACATGTATTCTGTTTAATACGCATACATGTATAACCTACACAATCTAAACCAACTTGCTGGTACTTTCGCAAATACTAACTTTCGCGTTTTGCTGATCATTGGCATATTCGCGACTACAAATTTTCGCATTTTTAAGTCTCACGCAATGACGATATTAATGTTTGAACACTTTCGCGGCTAATAATTTCGAGAATTTCTACCACTTGTGACCTCTGTGAAATTAAATCACTCAAAATAATTTCTTGGTTTACAGTACTCGTTAATTCAGGGAATCTTATCAATGAAATTACCAGTATCTAGTGTTTTATTTAGGCCTGAATATCTGGACATTTGGAAAACAATTGAACAGGATTTATCATTGAACACAATAAAAGAGTAGTGTGGAACTAACAACTTAACAACGTGTTTGTTTTTCTTTATTCATTTAAACCAACGTTTCGGCTATACATTAAGCCTTCATCAGGGTTATAATGGATGAAGGATTTATCATTGTTAAGTCTAAATAAACCATATAGTGGGCCCCTCTGGAGAGGTTGTACAGTATATCTAAACTAGGGTTGCAAAGTGGTGTTAAACCAGAGAGAAATTAGAAAGTCATTTATGAATAAGACAGGTTGTACATACTTGGTAGAAGCAGTTTGAATGGTTTGATAGGTAATGGTGATACGACAGGATAATGTGATAACATATAACCATCCGATTCTCCATCTAGATGTATATCAAATATCACAGATGTCTGAAATAATATAAGATATGTTTCAACTTTGTTAAACATCAAAATCAATAGGGGTCATACAATGTTGCTGACCAACCTCCATATAAAATTAACCCTAGGGCAAAGCGTTCTTGAGATATTGAACGGAAACCATTGGGTCTATTGACTGACAGAGAGACAAACATGAGCAAAGCAATATACCCTCTCATCAATTACAAATCGCTGGCTGGCTTAGAATGCGAAGGTCGAGAATTGCTGGAGTCAAAATTGAAATGACAAAACAGAAATATTAATATTCTGAGTTGAAAAATTCAATTTGCACTAAATAAATGTCCCATTTATCTAAAATTCAAATCCTTAATTGAGCAAAATCTCAAATCAAGCTAAGATTTCTACTTGAGAGGCTTTGGGAGATCAGGGCACTGTTTTACTAACAATGCGTAAATGTCACGTATATTTACGCATAGGTATCTACCTTACGCAAACTCGTAAGTGTGTTTTACTAAACGATTGCAAGTACTTGCATAGATTTACGCAAAAAATATTGAAGATTGAACGTAATTCGGGACACAATATAACCAATATAACAAATATAACGGGTACCAGAAGGAATAAATATGCGTCAAGATTTGATGATTAATCACGCCTAAAACAACAAATGGCGGTCTAAAACAACAAACGACAGTCTAAAATAACATGCGACGGTCAAAAATCATCAGTGCGTGTTAAAAACATTTTACTTACGTTCATATTTGCCATTTAGGGTTGCCCATCCTTGGCGTAGAAATACGCTAAAACTTACGACAGAATGTAAACTAAAATATCTTTGTAAAACGCATTTACGCAAATATTATCGACGTACGCAATATTTTAGGAAATCTTAGGTTTACGCTAGCATAAATGCTTTGATAAAACAGTGCCCAGGGGCCTTATTTATAAACATTGTTAGTCTAAAACTCAGACTTAGACTAAACTGTGTTAAATGTTCCTTTCGCTCTCATGTTGGTAAAATGCACCAATTTTGATATAAATGGGTATACATGTTCAGTGAGTAACAACAAAGAATAAGATAAAATTTCACTTGATTAAATCTAATAGCAAAGAAATGGCAGAGATTGTATATCTTGTCCATTTTAAATCTACGTATGAGTTGAGTCTTACAATGATGGTGATTAAGGCCCAAGGGCTAGAATGACGGACTCACTTTAGATGCTTGATGATGTACTACAACCAGACTATCCACAACATTGATGGCAAATCTTCCACTCATTTCTAACTTCAAAACATTGGTCTTCTTTGCTGGAGCTTCCCTGGTCAATATAAGATCATCATGAAGCTAAACTAGGGATGGAACCAAAAATCTAAATCTGGTTTATCACAACACTTGAATACAGATGAAATGTAAGCGTTTTTGGGGTCTAAAATACAATTGTTTTTTGGGAAGTATTTTTGCTTCAGTAGATGCCGGGGCATCAAAATAAATCAACCCTACAGTAAAGACCACCTGTGAAGAGAGGCCAATATTACAAAATGTACACTGCTATAAGACCCTAAATTTCATCTCCCATCATTCACTTTCAATGTCATTTAACCTATCAACAAAGGCCAATTTTAAAATAACAATCAAGTGAAATACAGTGTATCAAGTCAGTATTTGTTTTCAAATTTCATGAATCTGTTTCTTTGGTACTTTTGGTAAAACTTTCCAAGAAAACCCATAAATTTTTTCAACAAAATGGAAAAGAGATAAAGAAAAGAAATGGCCAAAAGAATGAAAATGAGTCAAAAGATTGGAAATGTGTCAAAATCTAATCAGCAGATTTGCTCTGTGTCCTGCGTTGTAAAACAAGTACAGTATGGTACTGAACATCAGAGTGTGTTATTACTGTAACTCACTTTTGTTGCGGGATCTGATAAAGGACCACTTCAGCCCCAGAAGCCCCTGGTCTCGGTAGATGTCGTAATACGATGATGTATATCTGGCCATATCTGCAACATACGATACATTTACAGTATGCGAGTATGGTACCCCATGATTATAAACGTATTCTCATATTCAAACTCCATGCTTAAACTTGAAAAACAGCTTTTTCACAGATGTTTGCATCAAAACTCGCACAAACTTGTAGCACATGACCTAACAAAGAAAATGAACCCTATATAATAATTATGTTTCTACCCAGTACTAGTAATAAAAAGTTACAACAGTTTTTGTAACTGAGTATGTTCTCCAATAATTATAATCACGGGGTCAGGAAGAATTATGAGTATGCTACAGTCGTCATTCAGAATTTCGGACACAACTTTTCAGTCTTGAGGATTATGAATGATTTGCTCATAAAAATTAAGGAATTCAGTGCAAGAACCAAGGAACCAAGCTATATATTCGAACATTAAGGTTAGGAATACATAACTATCTCTGCACTATAAATAACCCTTCAGGTTCAGAAGTTTGTAGAATCCCTGTTAAATAGGGCTGTAACGGTATACCGCGGTATACGAAATACCGCAGACTTGAGTCGGTATAAGCTTTTTTAGGAGCAAAATAATATCCAGGCAACGAAAACACCTGACAGCCTTCTGATTATATATAATTACCATGTATCACTCGTTTTAATTGTATTGAGATATGCTTCATACGAGGGTCATTCAATAAATTCGTGGACTGGACTCGTCTTTTAACACACATTGACACAGAGAGTAACTAATTACATCACACTAAACGACAGCCTTTCTGACACAAGTGCAGAAAATTTTGCACGAAACGACGCAATTTTAAAGAAAATATGGCTAAAATAAAACTATCACCTTACCGCAACCACCACACAACAGAAATATATTCTGACGTCAGCGACGTTATTGGCATTTTGCTATTTCTCAAATGGTAAACCCGAAATTGAAGTATGTCATTAATATCGAATTAAACACAAATATTTAAGTTGTATATTATTAAATAGATCTACCACAACATTTTATGTATTCAAAGTTTAGGATTTAGCTGGACTTAATGGTTGTATGATAAATTGAAACGCATCGCACATTTTGACTGGCGTTCCATCAAACGTCCTTATGTCTTTAAATTTCGTTCGATCCCTGTATCAATTTTAATAGCATGCTGCTCTTAAGAAATTTGATTTGGTCACTTAAACACAGGGACACTGAATACTTTCCCTTTGCTCTCATTAGCAGCTTATGTGTGTTTGTTGTGTATTTCCAAGACAAGTGCACAATTTATTATTTGCATGAATTTGCTCGTGTAAATTTATCGGTATTTTGACGTAATTGAAAACGTGATAGGCATAGATCAAATACTTCTCAATTCAAACTCAAACGACCAAACAACTTAATAATTTCACAAAATATTATGATAATATCTTTCAATAATCTGGCAAACATATGGGAATATAAATTAAATAATTCGGAATTTATAACTAGTTGAACGAGTGAAAAGGGTACGTTACGTCGGTCGGGGGTGGTAGCGCGTTACTATGGTAATACAACTGCTCATGACATGTTACTGTGTTGTATAATCAAAGATAAATTTGTATCTACGGTAGGTAATAGATAAATGTTTATAATGATATGAGAAATTATTATTTAAATATGAATATAATAAAATGATAACGATTGTCTACGAATATATTGAATGACCCTCGTATTGTCTAAATTCACTTAAAATAGTTGATATGCGCATAATCCTTGCTGTTATAGAAGCAACAAAATCATTATTACTTTAAAATTGAAGTATTTATGCTGCTGTTAAAGAATATTGTATCACACCGAAATATACCGAACCGTTAGAAAAATTGACAGTACGTATCATATCGTGAGGTGCGCGTACCGTTACAACCCTACTGTTAAACTCAATGAAATGGTCAGGAATTGTACACATAAGGTCCACTTTAACACCTATGTCCTTCCACCAAGCAACTTCAAAATCAGCATGGTTATCAAGGCACCTTTAACAATCCACTAACTAGATAAAAGATCATAGACCTATGCATTCTTTAATAAGTTTAACATTGAAGGACAAATCTTTCTAACTACCATTACCATTGATTTTGAAATAACGAAACTCTTCTGAGAAAAGAAATCATGAAAAAGCAGTAACTATAGACCTACAAAAAGCTTTGAGGGGTGACTAGTAAAGACATTCTATCTCTAAAGGGGTCATTACCAAGAGGTCATGGTAGACCTAGAATACAATAATTTTATACTTACATTTTTGCAATGAATACATCTCTTTCCAATAGCGCTTGTTTTTGCTGTTTAGGTAAAGTCGGCAAGTCCACTTCAAACTTTGGTAATTTAATCATATTCCCCTGCTGTAAAATCATACAGGAATTGTCATTATGCATTGAATTTACAAGTTTGCGATAAAAATGAGACTTTTGCTGTTAACCCACAAATAAAGTGTCGAAAGTGAATAATAATGAACAATAATAACACATGTATGGTATAAAATTAAGGTAATGCAGGATATTGTAAATAGCAAACAAGAGAACAGATGATAATAAATGTATACAGAAACATTATAGGCAAATGCTTTACAGTCTAAAATCTCTAATAACCCTAAAAGAAAATGGTTGGTTTAAATCACTTTTCAAGCACATATAGCTTAGCGAATTTGACACGAACCTGACCTTTATGCATGAATATTACAAGGTTCTTGCTTTGAATATATCAATTTCCGCAAGCAAATCATGCAATTTCAGTATTTCAAATTTGTGTTTGTATAACATCTCAAGCGTCTTCGTGATACTTGCCAGCTATGAAAAAATAAAACCGAGGTTATAAATACAGGCAAGATATCAACTGTTGAATTATGCTAATCAAAAGGTCAGGTTTTGTGTAAAAGTTGCCAAGCTATAACAATGGTAGACAACCTAGGCAAGAAAATCGTATAGACATAACAAATACTTACAGAGAAGTGTACAGGTTGTAATGTATTGGCTAACTGACCAGTAGATACCAATAGTAGACCTCCATCATGTCTTCTCTGGAATGATCAAATATAACCATTATTAAATTGAGTACAATAAATAAATATATATGGATCTCACCTAGACCTGAATAATAATTATTAGCCTAACAGCTGAGGACGGTTTATTCAAAAGTTCTGCCAAATCCTAAACTCTCATCCAAGTTAGTTATATAACCAAACATTAATAAAATCCATTTCATACAAATTTCCCTTGTCACAACATTTCAGAATCCAAGATGGTGTCCAATATGGCTGCCATTTTCATGCAAAATGATACTAGACACTTATCTAGACCTATATTTAAGAAATAAAAATCTGTTCGCGTTTATTGTCGGTGAATAAAACACGGACAGGAGTTCGGATGCGTAAAAATTAAATCACGAGTGCGACAATAAACGCGAACAGATTTTTATTTCGATTCTAAATACGATAATATCCCGCACTATTTAACTGTGCGCATTCCATTTTCACCCATTTGACATTGAACATAATTTCACGAAGAAATTGAGTGGCTTATTAGCTGGTACAATTACCTCCCTCATTAATGAAAACGACCTTCGTAATTTTCTGAAGGAAATACCACAATTTAAACATTGAAACAATTTTAATAACACGAGTATATGGTATCTATTTCATAAAATGAAAAATATAAATGGATCGATTATGAGAAGCTTTAATAAATCTTGGTTTCTAGAGTATATTGGAGTTTCTAAAAATAGATGCGTCATAGATGTAACACTGGATTCTCGTGCAACTCGCCTTGTCATCGTGACTCGTAGTAAATTTTACTACAAAGTTTACGTTCATTCATTCATAAATATGTCAAGTGATACTGGGCGTAAATAGAAACAGCCAATTTGATAGGTATGTTTTATGGGGGCAATAAAACATGGTTCGGTTCGTTCTTTGTGTATTGGATTAATCTGCGAATCGTGTTAGAATGCATAATAATATGTCTATGATTTGATACTGTATTGTCGAAGGTCGATAGCCTCCTCAATAGTCTAGTTGTTGAGCGTACGCCTCAAGTTTGGGAGGTCCTGTGTTCAATCCCAGGCCGCGTCATACCAAAGACGAAATATAAATGGTATCAGTAATTCCCTTGCTAGACGCTCAGCATATAAGGGAAACTGGCTTCTCTTCTCTCATACCCTCGTGGCGATGGATAACATCAGGAATGTTGTGTCGAGAGTGATAAATGTAAGTTGGAAAACTTGTTTCACATCAACTTTAAATAAATGAGTATAAAGTGAACTTACCATCCACACGTACCATACTACACTAATACTCAGTGATTTCACATTCTTCAATGCTCGTTTCTCAGCATTCAACTGTAAGCATTAATCAGATACTGTAAAATCTTATATTTTTGAATCGTCCAAATTCACCATAGTTGTCCTTCTGAAGAAACTTGCAAGTTTAAATGTTCGACAGTTCTTATCTTCAGAAATATCTGCTTTCTGCATTTTACTGCCTGTATTCAGTTCACAATCATAAATAAGCACAAACTCCCGAATAGAGCAAAAAGTAAATCCTTGCAAAAAATTCTGGTTTTATAGAACATGTTTCAATTTTGTAAGTGATAAAATTTTGTGAAGTAATATTGTTGTTCAGTGTCAGTTCAGAGATGTTAAAGTGCAAAACCTAGGCAACACAAAAATACTGAAAAAATCACAATTTCGGGAAGGTAAATTTGTGGATTACAAAACATGGAACGAAGTTTTGGGGTTTTGGTAAAAAAGACCATGTTAATGGGACTTTAATTTTTGGATTCTTCATTTCAGGTAATAAATACAAGGGCCAAAATTAGTGTTTAGTGTGGATTTCATGGAAAAAGGTGAATCACAAATCCACAAAATATAATCCCCAACGAAAATTAATAATTTATAATTAATAAAATAATCTTTTTTACCAAAACCACGAAATTTTGTCGCAACAAAATTAAATGATTTTACAGTATCTTACCAGATAGAATTCAATACCGTTCTCTGTAATGAATACCAGCTCATTGTTTCCTGTCCACACAAATCCTTTAATCTGATTGGATCGTCCCTACAATATAGAAATTATGATTAGAATGGTGACAACATTACAAACAAATTGATGCAGGAAAAATTCCATCCTTTACGGTCATATTTACATTGTGGTTGTTTGTCGCGTTCTGTAAGTTTGAAACAATGTTTACTGTCTAAAATCCCTGGGGTAGTAAAGTAAATCTCGGGTCTTGAAACCGACCAGTCTTAAGTTCTGTTCGGTTCTGTACAGTTTTTCATCGTCTTTGAAATCGGCAATTCTTAAAACTTGCTACAGGCTTGTTTCATAACTTGTGATTTCTAGACTTGTATCAGAAATGTTGATCTAAGGCAAGCAATAGCAATAATTATATATTTGTACTTACTTTACAAGTTTGTGAGTATTCCTGAGTATCAGTCGTGAGGTCTTCACGAAAATTGATGAATTCCTGGAAATAAAAACAGCTAATCGCAATTACGGACTAATAATTAATAGGGAGTACAAAAACTATTTACACAGTATATTTATTTTACTAAAGTAATATGAATAATTTTCAACGACTCTTTTATATCTTTGTTTTTTAGAGAACAGGGAGAGTTTGGTGGGAATAATGTAAAATTCTAAGATGGTGGAAGCGTAAACAAAACATGGACATGTTCAGCCATGAGACAAGGTACGCTTCCTTCCTGTTAATTTTCATTGTAAATATGTCTGATTTGATCACTTACAACTGTCTTAACGGACCTCTGGATAGCCAGTACTCGCCTATCAGGAGAAAACTTCATAGATAAAACTTCTCCCCTATCTTCCATCCTGTAAGAAAATAATAATCATACTATTAATGCCTTCTTCAAATAATTTACCCAATTTTCATGGGGGATTAAATTTCATGGATTTCCTAGTTCACCTTCAACCATGAAATCAAATCCCAGCTAACAATAATTTTATCGTATTTGTTACCTGAAATGCAAAATCCATGAATAAACGTCCCATCAAAATAGTATTTTTTGTCAAAACGTCCCATCAAAATTAAATGATTTTACAGTATACAACTTTGAAGATAAGTGTAGTTGTTTCTATTTCTGTAGTTTGAAATAATATACTTATAACTAGCCTTTACGTAATGTCTGAAAGAAAGATGCATATCAGAATATTGTCAATCAGAGGTTTTCACCGTACCTGAATGTTATACCATTCTTGTCATTAGGACCTTTCACAACAACACCCATTGAACCACCAGATCTAACAGCAAAAACCTGAAACAAAATTAATGTAAAACAATTATTATTTTTATTATGCCTATAAAATAATGTCTATCTAAACAAGCATTATGTGACGATTCAATCCAATAAAGACAGATGTTACTATTAATATTATACGGGACTGTCTAATTTACCGACGCATTCTACTGACAACATAGATATAGAGGGATTTCACTGACGGATCTACTGACGGGTTAAACAAAGAAGGATTATCGAAGCGTAGATAATTATGTGATAATTTTTATCGGCAAAGGTGTTATTTAATATGCAAACAAATATATTTATTATTTGTCAAACTTTTAGTAATGCTATCATGGTACAATTATATTAGTTACTGGTATGGTAGTAAAAAATATTTGAATATAACGGTATATAAATGGTTTCAAATTAGAATCTAGGCTATTTCAATATGTGTAGTCCTATCGGCATGTAATTTGGTAATTAAACAGTTGAATAATGTATTATATTCAGTAGTTGTGTCATGTGTTATTATTTCAGGAATATTTCAAGAAGATAGTATATTAATAATCAAATGTGAATATATATATATATAGTAATTCGTATCTGATAACCGTTACAAGGTACTCATATTTGATTAAGAGACACAACCAAACGCAAACACGTCAACATAAACATGTATACATGTTATATGTTATATATACATCGTTCGTTACCAAGACACTGAAACACCAGAATTGAAGAAAGAACACTGAGAAATTTTACTGACCACGTTAATTTAGATTTCACTGACGGAATTCTACTGACGCGTTAAACGAAGAGTAGTTAATGACGCTAAACTAATTTATCGTAGTTGTTTAAAGAGTCATTATGACTTCACAGAAATGCTTAACGACAGTTTGTAATATTAAATATTTAAGTGATATATAGGAATCATGGACAAGTCAAGAGAACTTCACTGACGGATCTACTGACGAGTTGAACGAAGAGTGGTTAATGGTGTGGAACTAATTTGTGATAATTCGTTGAAAGTGTTATTGAAACTTCAAAGAAATGTTTTATGACACTTTGTAATATTATATAATTAAGTGATATATAGAAATCATGGACAAGTCAGGAGAACTCCACTGACGGATCTACTGACGAGTTGAACGAAGAGTGGTTAATGGTGTGGAACTAATTTGTGTTAATTCGTTGAAAGTGTCATTAAAACTTCAAAGAAATGTTTTATGACACTTTGTAATATTATATAATTAAGTGATATATAGAAATCATGGACAAGACAGGAGAACTCCACTGACGGATCTACTGACGAGTTGAACAAAGAGTGGTTAATGGTGTGGAACTAATTTGTGTTAACTCGTTGAAAGAGTCATTAAGAAATGATAACATGCAGTTTTTATTGTTAAGTAACTTAGTTGAACGATGCAGAACTGATGGGCCAATATTATTATTATATATGGCTGAGACAGAAATAATTAAATATATGATAGTATTTCTATTGCTCTGATCTAAGAACATTTTACTCAAGCTATCCTTCTAAATTAGGTATTACAAACTGCCGTATACATCCCTTTGATGTTATAATGACACTTTAATCCATTGAGCCTAAATTAGTTCCACACCATTAACCACTCTTCGTTCAACCCGTCAGTAGTTCCGCGACATTAATCACTCTTGTTTTAACTTGTCAGTAGAATCCGTCAGCGAAAGCATGTCAGTGGATTGGTGATTTGTATTACAAATACTTCAACAACTTTACTTGAAGCATGTACGTATTAGATAAACGTGATCATACAGAATCTATATATATTCATATATATAATAAAATATATATAATAAAATATTCAATAGATACAGTTTTATACAGTTTATTTCTATCATTTAAAATCAGCCATTGCCGGTCCCAAGCCCGGATGTAAAAGGAGGAGGTGTACGGGACATTCTCGTTTAACCAGCGTGTTTTTCATTCGTAAAACAGTCTAGGGACTTGACTATACACTGATTCATCAGAATGGTACGGGACAATGTTCCATATTTGTCACGTAAAATGTCAGTTTCAAAAAAATAAAATAATAATTTCAAACCTGTGTTTGTAATTTTAATTTCATATCAAGTACATGTATTTCACTATGACGCATATATATGAACTGCATTGATAGCTAGAGGGACACAAATATAAATAATGCGATTGCATTATAATGTACAGAGTCTACAGTATAAGTGGGTATACAAAACAAACACAGCTAGACAAGTTAATTGTCATGAAACAATACCACATATATGCATTTATCTACACTCCATGATAATAATAGCCACAGCAAGTTCTGCGTAACTTATATTCAAATTGTCAGTGAAATCTGTAAACAGAATCATATGAAACAATATCAAATTATGATCATACAACTAGTCGGCAAAATTGTTTTTTTATGTTTTCCATAGTCTACTGTAAATGGATGCAATTACTTTCGAACAATAATGTCTAACTGCGAAATTGTTATTATCCTATGTAATTACCCCATTCACACCCATTATAATCCCATTATTCGCTTCGATAATCCTTCTTTGTTTAACCCGTCAGTACATCCGTCAGTGAAATCCCTCTATATCTATGTTGTCAGTAGAATGCGTCAGTAAATTAGACACACCCATATTATACATCAATGTTTTTTATCTTGATAATTCCACATGGTCACCTTACATGTAATCCCTCTCAAATCTTTACATTCCTGATTCCTCACACTCATATATGGCCGGGCAGGGATAATTTTACTCTGAGTATATCCTTGCCCTTCACCGGGTTTGGGACTGGGGTTTCAACTGACTGGTACCTACAGTATGTACTATTAGACTATAATTAGTCAATTAGTGATATTAATCACTGTCCTTGAATGTGCTGATATATGTAAACTAAGATGTAATGTATGCTAAGAATAAAGCTTGTAACAAAAATGTAATATTCATTCTTGGAATCAGTGATTATTCGCTTCAAATTATTAAGAAATGACTCTTCCTGTATTTATCCGAAATGACAGCAGTCATATGTCTGTCCGAATATTGGTACACTAGTGTTATCAAAATATTTCACATTTTGAGAAAGTAAACAGAAAAATATCGAATATAATCCAATACTGAACCTGTTGATTGGCATCATCGTAGAAAACATTGTTCACTTTACTGGTGGGTTCGAAGCGAATGGGTGATTTGTTGAGTTCGATATAATGTAGCCCGTCCGAGGAATCCATTTTGCAGGGGAAACAACTCGTACATTTTTTTTCGATTAGTCATTCACTTATTATCTCCCATATTAATTATCTCGGATAAAAAATCAATCCTCATTTTTTTTGAAATCGTCATGTGGACATACGTATTCATTTAAATCTGAATCAGTAAGTTCCTAAAGCACTAGAAATCAGGGGAGCTAACTTTGACCATATGACAGAGTTACTTTTCTTTGAAAATGAGGGGAAGCAACTTTGCTTGACTTATTATAGGTCGGAATTATAGTAACTTCCCTTTGAAAATCAGGTGAAGCAACGTTCTACTTATTTTTTGTCGACAAGAGTGATTCCCCTCAATAATCAGGGGTGAAATCTCTGTAGTATAGAGTTACTTCCCTTTAAAAGTAAGGGGTGCCAACTGTGCTTGACTTATTTTAAGTCGGTTAGAGTTCCTTCCCTTGACAAATCAGGGGACGCAACTGTACTCGATAAGAGTGACTTCCCCTGAAAATCAAGGTAGAGAACTTGAAGTGCTAAGTTACTTGCCTTGGCAAATTTTGTAGGTCAGTATTTATAATGTGACTGAGAAATCATGAACAGAAAATTAAGCTTTAGGCAGCCGACAATCAAATACTGATTATTAGTAGCAGGCGGTGTCAGGAGACAATAAAATAAGTCTAAAACTAAAATAATTGCCAAGAATGTATGGATTAAATATCCCATGCAGACGCGTAACTAGTCCTCTGTCCATGTGATTTCACCGTTGTGCTAGGGGTCCGGTATGCTCATCCGGACAATGTTGACTACAATGATGTATTCCGGTGCATTTGTGCCATAGTGCTGCATTTAGCTCTACTTTGTTTACAAAAAAACAACAGAGTACTCATGTATAGGTAGCTACGCGCCTGTGACATGAATACCTGAAACCGTGATCGAAACTATTCCATTAAAATTAAAACAGCATTACAATGTCGATTTACCTCCACATGTGTAAGATGTTAGTGATTACACTTGAACGTGTAAGTTACAGTGGAACCCCTCGTTTTACTTCAAGCTTCCTAAATACCTCATCAATTATACTTGTTGTTATTGAACAAACATGTTGGTACCTTTTGGAACACCAAACAATCGCAAGGCCACAATTTCAAACATATTAAAATCACACGGGAGTCCATCGAAATCACACCAACACTCCTGAAGCATCCCGTATCCACCATGTGCGTCATACTCAGAAAGTTCTGAAGCCGGGCCTTTACATGTATGCAGTAAAACTTCGTTATCTCGAGGAGACATTGGGACAGGTAAAATACTCGATATAAACCATGTGCTCATCGTACTGATGTTCCTCATACAGGTGCAAATTCGCCGGGGTTTACTCGACATAGACCAAGTGCTCGTATTATCGAGGCTCGTCATAACGAAGTTTTACTGTATTTGATGTTGGCACAAAGAACATAGGTTGGTTACTTTGAACATACTAATATAGACCTACGCCGGACAGTCTTCCTGATACAGGTACAACCAGTTTTTTTTCTGAAATTCACATACAAGCAATTGTTCAACGATAGCTCAAAGGAGTTGCCACATTACGAAAGATTACTTTTAACGTTAGACTAGAACACATCTTATCTTGGCGACGGTCTAGCCAAATGACGTACCTATGCTACATGTAGATACCAATGTTTTAATGCACTAGTCAATACTTTGCCCGCCCGGGGAGGCAGGGGAATTAGACATTTTTAATTTATTGATGTTTAAATCCCCACTGCGGGGACATGTTTTTGTCTAAATCCCGGGGTCGGGATATGTAATCACGTAGTAATTTCCGGGTATTGGAACCGGATCAAAGTCTATTACCCGGGACTCGGATTCGATAATTACCGTCACGTTGTCGTTGAAGACATGTCTGTCTGTTTGATTCCCCTGTACCCCCGGGCGGGCAAAGTATTGAGTGTCGCATAAATGTTTGCACGAGGTTCGTGCAAAACGAACGAAACTAAACACAAAATGAAAAGGGAACAAATAAAAACAGAAAGGCGAATAGTATTAGATGTAACAGTTTATTTCGTTTGAAAACCATCAAGTTAACGAATTCCACCGTATGTCTATCCAACAGCTTGGGCACCCTGTTAATCACAATAAAGTTGAATAAACTCAAAACTATCAATAGTTATTACATGTTTAAGAATAATCCTCGATAATAATCGATTTAAACGATCAAAGTTATAGGGAACGCCTCTTTAAAGAATCGAAGATTTGAATCCCATCTGTTTAGCAAAGAACTGACTAAACATGTAATTGTCAAATTATCAAAAGATTGTCAAATTTGTAGGGTTATTGTAAAACATAAAAGGTGCAACTATTCGTGGATATGTCTTAAAGTTTCAGAAATGAGACAGATCGTTGTCATGACAACAAAGCTTCATGTAGCAACATTCTGGTAACCTCGGCGTTTTGCCTTTGCATTGTATATTTACCGGAGACAAACGGAAATGGCGAGCTTTAACGATTGCATGTAGCAACTTACCATCGAGCAGCTTGCTGGAAGTCGGAAAGGATCAGCGTCACTTAGTCGACCAAGTTCAAGGTCAGCAAACTGGTAACTGTACAGCAAACTCGCTGTAACAAAATGCAAGACCCGTTTTAATGTTTAAAGTTTACTCTACATTTTTTCTGTAAAAGTCAAGATCCCAATGCCCAGTTGGTTTGAGCATTATTAACACTTGCAGCCCTGATGCCTATTTAAGTACCAGGTTAAGCTTATATATTGTACAAGATAATTTTAAAAGCTTCATCCGAAATATAATTTACTTTAAGTGCTGCCAAAACCACAGGTAACAGTATCGTTGAAAAAGATAATTGAAAAAAAAATGAAATTGAAAAAAAAATCTCGAAATTTAGGTATTATATATATAATATAATATAATACCTAAATTTCGAGAAAAACATTTTTTTTTTCAACTTTTTTTTTTAATTTCTTTTTCAACGATACTGTTACCTGTGGCCAAAACCCTTAATATATTAAAAGATATAACATGTTCTCACAAACAATACGCAAATGATACGACAAAGACATGGAATACAGATATTTAGATACGACACAGACATGGAATACAGATATTTAGATACGACACAGACATGGAATACAGATATTTAGATACGACACAGACATGGAATACAGATATTTAGATACGACACAGACATGGAATACAGATATTTAGATACGACAAAGACATGGAATACAGATATTTAGATACGACACAGACATGGAATACAGATATTTAGATACGACAAAGACATGGAATACAGATATTTAGATACGACACAGACATGGAATACAGATATTTAGATACGACAAAGACATGGAATACAGATATTTAGATACGACACAGACATGGAATACAGATATTTAGATACGACAAAGACATGGAATACAGATATTTAGATACGACAAAGACATGGAATACAGATATTTAGATACGACACAGACATGGAATACAGATATTTAGATACGACAAAGACATGGAATACAGATATTTAGATACGACACAGACATGGAATACAGATATTTAGATACGACACAGACATGGAATACAGATATTTAGATACGACAAAGACATGGAATACAGATATTTAGATACGACACAGACATGGAATACAGATATTTAGATACGACACAGACATAGAATACAGATATTTAGATACGACACAGACATAGAATACAGATATTTAGATACGAGAAGTATCGAGTGTTTTTATAAGTTTCAGCCAACATACAACATCACACGTTTGTCATCCTCGTACAATGGTGAATACCTATTAGTACCACAGGTGGCAGTATCAGTGTTTGGTCCGCAAACGATTAAATAAAATAATAAAAAAATATATAAAAATGTCCGTACTGAACTAATATACTAACATTATCAAGGTATAAAGCGTACTATATGTCTTTATGCCAAAGATTGTGGAACATTTCATCTCGTTGTTTCAACATAAAATATGGGCGCTGAAGAAAAATTGCTATACAAGTCATTCAAATAAACTATAAGATATTAATTCTTACCGAAAATATCCTTCAATTGTATCTTATAACTGCGAAACAGCAAAACAGTGTTACTTTCGTTATTCAACTTCGCTCAATGTCATTTTATTTATGCACTGGTTACCCGCTGCGCTCACAGTATCGTAATAATTGTTGGGAACCAAGCCTAATGTAAGATGCAATGTTCCACAATCTTTGGACATAGACATATACTACGCTTTATACCTTCATAGTATACAGGGAGTTAGATAGACAATCGATATATATACGGTCCATGTAATGTATTAGCTCAGTGACGGATTTGTTCTTTTTCTTTTCCAAACACTGATACTGCCACCTGTGATTAGTAGAGTTATACATGCATGTATAATACAAATGTACATGACTGGTATTCACAAAGCATATTAAAGGAAAACTTAAATATTTTGACTTAAGTTGAAAAATTGAAACATTTTCCCAGTAGAATAAAGAACAAGCCAAGTTTTCTTAATGATTAGTGTAGCTCATTACATATTAAATGCTACTTAACAATGTTATACATAATAGATAATCTTAAATTTTCTGTTTAGCTGAAGCGCTTAAGAAAATTTAAGATTTTAAGAAACTTCTAAGGTTTTCCCTAAGATGCTCTCTGGAAACTACCCAGGAATGTAATGTTATCGAACTTACACCCATCAGCAGGCTGTCCATAGACATGTACAGAAAGTGGTGCGCAGTTCGAGTCAATGAAATGTATATTCAACCACAGGGTACCAAGATAGGGACCTTCCCAAGCTGTAACACTCATTGTTGGTCCCAAACTGTATTGACGCTCCATGGTGAAATTTGCTTAAAACAGAGATCACATTTTAAGATTTGCATATGTACTCAGATTAAAAGTAATTGATCATACAAACGAACTAGTTAAGCATATCGCTGGCTTAGAATGAAAAGGTCGTTAGTACAAAATATCGATATTTTGAGAAAACAAGAAAATGCGGTTTGAAAATTATTCTAAAGACGTATGGTAAAGCAAACTGTTTCAACTTCAGTTTCGTCAAAATGACCATTTCCGACTTCAATGTCAATATATTTATTAGAAGCCCCTTATATGATGCTGGTTTTAAATAGGTATCATTCTTAAAATATCGTAAGTAGTAACGACCTTCTTATTCTAGCCCAGTGATATGTACTCGGATTAAGAGTACATTTGTACATGCAGTTGACCATACAAACGAACTAGTTATGTACCTGCAACACAAGGTGGAATCATCAGCTCGTGTAGTGGAGATTCCTTGCATCCAGATGGGGTAACCATGTAACTCTTGAACTGAAAAACCAAAACAATCGGCAAACATCGAGTATTCCCGGTAATTTGTCAAACATACGATATTAATAAACGGTTATATAAATATGGACGAACTCCTACATGTCAGTTCTGCTGTCGTAACGTTATGAATGCCATGACGCTTTAAAGGATTTTATGTGCATCGTATATTATAGTACCATTATCAGTGTGTAGAATCACGTGATCAAATGAATGCGGTTTTACGCTCAAAACTATTGCGATTTCGTCTGCTAGCTATTTTAATTGATGCTCGACCAAATTATTACACTCGGTTGGAAACTGCTTTTGGTCGAGCATCAATTAAAAACAGCTAAAGATAGAGCGAACTCGGCATTTGCCGGGTATTCTTACAAATACGGGAGGTACTTTAGGCTATGCAATATAACCATATTAGATGCACGATCTTATAATCAAGAAAAAACTCACCGTTAGCAGACGAAATCGCAATAGTTTTGAGCGTAAAACCGCATTCATTTCAATGGATTTGATCACGTGATTCTACAAACTGATTATAGCCAGGTTATATAAAGACGCAAAATTTGAACTGTTAAAAAAAGAGAAATTTTATTCATGTCTTGTTGTATAAGATTCGTACCAAAATAATGTATGATGGTCTTATTACGTGTTTTGTTTGAACGTGAAAAACGTTAAAAAAAATTAAAGGGACAGTGGATACGCGTTCTCCAAATTGTAACTCCTCATTGACCCCAAGTCCATGTGAAAAGACTCTGGTCGATTCCAAGACCCGGGAATTACTACGTGAATACGTGTCTCGATCTCGGGGATTTAGACAGTAAGCATTGTCTCCAGGATGGTGATTTATACGTTAAAAAAATGAAAACGCCTAATTCCCCCTGAGTAGTCCCCCACCTCGGTCGGGCAAAATTTTGACTAGTGCATAAAGTCACCCTCTCCCAACCCGACACAGACTCTGTTACTGACGTACGTTTTTGAAGTCCTTGTACTCTGTAAAGTTGGTTCGGAGCCCCGTTGTAACGTCTAGTGCAGATCCCTGTATCCTCTCCAATTGTTGATCAGCATCATAATCCAAATGAGAGTTTACCTGAAATACATGACTATGCATACATACGGTAGTTATCCCGAAATTACGTCAGGGAACTGTTTCCATACAGTTGATAAGGCAGTAGTGGATCACTAATATAAGGGCTATATTTCGTATTGTGCATCGAATTTTTTTTCAAGAAATATTATTTGACAAGAAGAAGGCCAAATCCTTCATCGTTATACTCCATGGTCCGCTATTGTCTAATCAACTATATAATGACTTTGACTGAACTCAGAATGATGTCGGGTGTGTATCCAGGCAGAATACCACATGCCAACATACTTTATTTTTATAGTTATGAGCATGACAAAAGTGGTAATTCTATCATTTGTATCTCGGCGACAGACTAAGGAGGGATATTCAAAAACATAACTGCCAATGTTACAAACCTGGGTTATAACAAACGCACCGTTTGACGCCATCCATTGTTGGGAATTTGACAAGTAAACATGCATTTATGATGATATAAGTAATAAACAGGTATCAATTTCAAACGTTGACAATTGCATGTTTAGTTTCATGACAATTGAAATACCGCTTCGTTCATGTAATTCATAAGCGGTGTGCGATTATAGCGGCTTGTAACATAGGCCTAATGACAATTCCATTTTCAACTGAATATCCTTCTTAACAGACAGACTAACACATATGTTCAAAGCCAAATACGCACACTTCATTGGCAGGGCATAAATGAGAAATCTTAGTAATGTGATAATCATGTACGTACATCGGTTATGATGGGACTGGTCGCTCCTACTGGCAGTGTCGCTTGTATCCTCATCATTAATCCATTGAACTTCCGGTGTACACAACATGGCGTCTTGGCCGCTCCCAGGACCAAAGTTAGGCTACAACTTAGCAACAGAATAGTCCACCTTGTTGTCATAGTGGTGTATGGAGTCGTATAGCAGTATATGCCAATCCTCATTAAACCGTTTTGTTTGGCACTTGATTACCTTATCAGGACGTCCGTCTGCGTAATGATCACGTGATTACCAAAGTGCACTTTTTGTTTTATTATCTCCATTATGTCATCGTTGAGGATTGTCGTAGACACATGTTACAGAGATAAAATGATGACATTTAGGCCTAACTGCATGGTATGGAAGCCCTGGAGGGCACTTTGGACTTGTGACTAATGACTTGTCACTTGAGGAGGCCCTGTGTTTTTGCCATTTGACCAAAGTATTTTGGGACATTTCTCGTATATTGAAATTCATCTTTTAGATCATGTACACGTGTGCTGTAACTGTATTTTATTTTGTTTGCGATCACGTAAGTGTGTGACCATTCGATTGTCTCCCTGCCCAACTGGCCAACGCACTATATGGTTTCGAGAGAAGAAACAATTGTCTCACGTAATACAAGAAATCCGGTAGTGATACTCAAATTATTTCCGAATAGACTTTTGTTGCTTTTATAACGTACCCAATGACCAAGACCGATACACGTGAGAATATAAATTGAATTATCTACACATATTTTGTGGGAAGCACTGAAAAGCCTTTCGTAAATGAAATGGCTCGGTCGTGATTGGAACCATTGACCTCTCGATCAGTATCCATGAAGTTTAGCAACTCTTAAAATTGTTACTTTTCCGTCCGAAGTCAAGGATTGTACGCACGTGTTTGTGTTTTTTGTTCACGACATTCATTTGTTTTGTTTTTTTAATGGATTTGTTCTCATTTAGCATGCAGTACTTTACTCAATGACCCTGCCATCGTCGGATTCCCACGATACCAAACTGTGGTAGATCGTACGTGGGTTTCGACGACGCGGACCTCCATACAAAGTGATAAAACATGGTAATGTCGTAGGGCACAATTCCATATAGTAGACCCCTAATTTACAATTCGGGATTAAAAATGTATATAGAATTACTAACACATATAAAACCAACTGTTATGAAAATATTTTATTTATCTAAATCCTTCAATGAAAAACCCGGTAATTTCGGCATCGTAACAAGGTTTGTGAACGCTGCACAAAATGAACATAGTTTTCGAATACAACGTAGGTTTGGCACTATCCGACAAGAAATCCGTCATTCTGCAAGATAGAAAACATAATTCAAGGATAATAACTTAATAAGTAATGCCTTGGTCTCACTGAGATGGTTTACCTCGGCGATGTACTCCCGACGGAGTTGTCTTTCGGGAACAGAGAATTCCCAAATTTTCTGATTACTCCATCGAGGCTTCCCCTGGACATCGAGGACCCCTTTTCCAATGCCTTTCGATGCCCATTTGTTAAATCGGGAGTACTTCGCCCAGGCAAACATGTTCAGTGGGACCTAGGCATAAAGGATGCAAAACAATAAATACACATATACGTCTGAATTTATACTTTGTTAAAAGAAAGTCGTTATACATGTATGTGTATACATGTATACTATATGATCAGTCGTTAGTCAGCCTAGATTTCCTGGATTAATTAATTAATTACATTGTAGTACAAAAATGTACTACAAGCAGCTACTGCCAGCTAGCATACACGATTATGATGTTGCTCTGAAAAATCGGATCTGTTGGACGCCGGTAGTGTTCTATGCAGGCACCGCACTGTCTATAAAGAACACTACAATCAACTAACAAATCAGTTGTAAAAGACACACATCGACGTCTCCCCTTATAAGCATACATTCTAGGAACAAGTTCTTTCAAAAAACATTCACCATCGACAACGAGAGCTTTCCTTTTTAGTCATGTGACTACCGGTTTTCACCCGAAATGGGAACTATAGGTTTGCCATCCCGTCAAGAAAATCTGGATCCTGCCATAACTCAAACAGTTTTCAAATTAGGTTTATGAAACTTGGTATGTAGATAGGGACCAATAAGGAGATTTATAATGCACATCTAATTATTATTTGATTCGGGCATTGTGGTAACCATGGCAATAGACACATTGACAATCGGGAAAACCGGTAGGGGACTTCTGTATTGCTTGCAATTTCTAATTAGGCCTACTTGATTGTAAACGTCATCTGGGCCAGTCACGGAATTACCGCTATGTTTTCAGACTGTTCCATATAATGGACTACAGCTTAGACAATAAATCATGGTGCGGTGGTCCATTAAGAAAATTAATATTAATTGCATTTGTGTATAATGCATGATTAGTGTATTTGATATGAACTATGGTTGCAAATGAAGATGGGTTTAGATAATTATGTACTTACGTGTCCGCAGCTTTTCGGTAAGATGAATGGATCAGGACTGCTCAACTGGTTCAATTGTACATCGGAGAATATATACGTATACAATAACTGTGCAGCTGCAAATACGATAATAATATGCCTGACATTAGCTATGCAGATGCAAATACCATAATAATATGACGGACATTAGCTATGCATATTAAAATACGATAACAATATGACTGACATTAGCTATGCAAATACGATAACAATATGACTGCCATTAGCTATGCAAATACGATAACAATATGACTGACATTAGCTATGCAAATACGATAACAATATGACTGACATTAGCTATGCAGCTGCAAATACGATAACAATATGACTGACATTAGCTATGCAGCTGCAAATACGATAACAATATGACGGACATTAGCTATGCAAATACGATAACAATATGACTGACATTAGCTATGCAAATACGATAACAATATGACTGACATTAGCTATGCAGCTGCAAATACGATAACAATATGACTGACATTAGCTATGCAGCTGCAAATACGATAACAATATGACGGACATTAGCTATGCAAATACGATAACAATATGACTGACATTAGCTATGCAGCTGCAAATACGATAATAATTTGACTGACATTAGCTGTGCATATGCAAATACGATAATAATTTGACTGACATTAGCTATGCAGCTGCAAATACGATAATAATTTGACTGACATTAGCTATGCAGCTGCAAATACGATAATAATATGACTGACATTAGCTATGCAGAACTGCAAATACGATATCAATGTGACGGACATTAGCTATGCATATGCAAATACGTGGGTTGTTCATACAATTCCCGGACGATCGATATTGCTAAAAACTCATTGGACGGATATTAATGAAAACGCACACAAGTACATTTAGATCATTCCTTTATTCACATACAAAATTTCAACTTGATACAATAAAGGGTTTTTATAATATCAGCGATTAAGTAAGTTCATGTAACGTTAGTCGGCCCAAGTCGACGTCAAAAATGACACCGTTACGCCGTTTTCGCATCTGAAACGCTACTTTTTTGCATCATTAAATTATTATTTAGGGGTCAAGAAAATGCCCGAACACATATGTTCGCCGTGTTAAGAGTTCAGTAGTGATGTAATATGATATAATTACGGTTAAATCTCAAGTAGCTGCAATTTATACGGCAGTTATTATTCTATTAGTGTCTACCGCCCAACAGGCCTTGCATCTACGTCTTTTTCTGTTGATGAATTCAGATTTGCCCGGCCTTTGATCATCATGTGGTGATGCCATGTCATCGTAGAATGGTTTGTTTCATATATAAACAACGGTCTGCATTTACGATAATCGTCTAAAGGGTTTTTCTATAAGAGAGACTTGCGTTTTACAGGTGTACGGCCAACATTTTCATAAAATTATTTCACTACCCGTTTTCCCTAAACAAATCCTAGTTTATTGTGATATTCACAGCAGCACGTTCTTTGTCATTAGAACGTAAAATGTTATATGAAATTGACATCAAATGTTATATTACACGACCTAGATGCCTACATAGTGTTGTCTGACGTTTTCTGCTTAAAATATGCGATAATACCACGACCCCTACCAAATTTACACTCTACATACCACTACAAAATTGGGTTGGGCCGGGTAGTCGTTTGTGGGGTTACTATAGTAACCATAGCTTTTGTTCGGTTGGATAAAATTATTTCATGTTTTGTCAAATAACCCAGTTGGTAACTAAGTCTTATAGAACAAAATTTTACTACAATCGTATGTTCCAATCGTGCGCTATGGCGATCGTCCGGGAATTAAATGAACAACCCTCGTACGATAACAATATGACTGACATTAGCTATGCAAATACGATAACAATATGACTGACATTAGCTATGCAGCTGCAAATACGATAATAATTTGACTGACATTAGCTGTGCAGATGCAAATACGATAATAATATGACGGACATTAGCTATTCAGCTGCAAATACGATAATACTGACATCAGTCGCGTTTCCGAATGTCTTGATTAGATATGGGTCCCATGTCACGCACTGAATGGACACAATCGTTGAAGTTACTTGTAAACAATTATACATTCAAGCAATTCATGTTGTTCTTAAAACAGCGCGCATGCATTTGTAGTAATGCTTAATCCGGTATGACACTACACATGGTATGATAGTTTGTACGTCGATCATATTCAAGTTTTTTTTAATTCCGGACAACGGTCTCCCAATGTATATCCCAAAAGACATAATTTTATAAGCTTAAATTTTAGATTTTTGTTCAATCAGATACTGTGGTTGAGAAATTTACGGTCAAACTAAATAAATCCGCTCAATGTTTTTTTTACATTGTGATAACGTTACCAATTTGGCACCAATTGAAATAATTAAGAACAGTGTGCGGTAATATTAGCGATTTGCAAGTTTCTTTGCTTGGCGCTCATGAATACCAACATTAAAAGGGGTCATGTGACTTTTCTTCGAACAAAACCTCGCGTCGAAGAAAACAATCTGAAAGGTGTGTTAGTAAGGAATTCTTCAAACAATGATGGGCGGTCTGAAAACTCAAATTAAAGTATAAACATAAGACTTACCGTTGTCTGGTGTCGGACCGTAAATATTTAGCGCCATCGGGGTACAATGACCATCGTCAATAAAATGAATATTAAGCCATAATGTGCCGAGATATTGGCCCTCCCATGACGTCACATTCACAGCATGTTTGCCAGATCCTATCCTATAACGTCTTTCAAGTGAGAAATTAGCTGTAATAAAGTAAACAAAACAGAGTAAAATACTGCAACCTCTCCATAATGGCACACAAGTAACATAATAATTCCAAACAGTACCGCAACCTCCTCATATAGCACAAACCTCTCTTAAGCAACAAGCAACAAAATAATGCCAGAACTATCGATTTACCCAAAAAATCCCCCACTATTAAAGCAACAGCAACCAAACTTTGTGTTTCTAGTATGGGACAGGTTGAAATGTCGCTGGCTAAGAATGAGAAGTAGTAGCCTAAATAAAAAAATCGAAATTTTGAGAAAACAAGAAAACAACTGTCCGAAAATTACTCTTTACTTACGGTAAAACAAGCTTTTTCAACCTCAGTTTGGTCAACATGACAAGTTCTGATTTTCATGAAAATAGGCCCGTAAGAAGCGCCTTGTGATGCTGACTTTAAATATGTATCAGTATTACGACCTTCTCATTCCAAAACGTTTGTTCTGAATTTTTTTAGCGTGCTTGATAATTAATCCTGGAAATATCAAACTCAAACTGTTTACAATTTGGCACTTAAATGTTTGAAACCATCGTTTAATATACATGTATAGTACAACTGAACTATAGTAAAACTGTTGGAAAGATCAGATGAAACAAACATACCTGCCATACATGGCTGTATCATCAGTTCATTCAGGTCCTCTATCATACAACCAGAACTGTCCACTGTATACCGTTTGTTCTGAAGAAATAAAGACAGACGTTCAGACGTAGTGACACTACAAATGTAACGTGTTTGTGCAATAGGCCTACAATAAATACATGAGGAAAATACTCGAGAACATTACTTATACTAGTATTTTAGCGTCTCTGACGTTTCATTTTTATTCCACTACAAAACTGGGCTTGATTCTCAGATGGTGCATGGAATGTTCTTCCGAATGTTATGGTCGTGTCATCCATATATGGAGAAGTTGCCAGGGGCGTATTGAAGTGAAATGGACTACGGCAGAGAAATGGTTGAAAACTGGTTGAAATATAGAACGATGAAACTAACGTGAACTTTTAATACAATAATGTACAACCTCTATATAGCAACAGCCTTTGGTAGCTGCAAATAATGGACGTTGTTCAGAGGTTGGTGTTCTACAGAAGTTTAAGTTATAGTGAATATCGACTTATGGAAATTCTGAAGGTGCAGATAGAGTTTGTTTCTATACGAAGTACCGCTCTTGAGAGGTTGTAATGTATTTTATTTTTTAGATATGGTATATGTACTAGTATACGTACAAAGCCTAGGTTAGGTCCCATTGAGTTTTTTTCATCGGCGACTGTCTCCCATTTTAATAAATTAGCTTCGTGAGGCAACGGGAACAGAAATTTCACAAATTCTTATTACTTTCTCAAAGCTCCCCTTAGACCAAGAGGGCCCTTTTCTCCATGTATTCCGTTTATTGGATCGGGTGTACATCGTCCAGGCAAAAATGCCTAGTGGGGCCTAGGCATAGTTTCAGTTTATTAGCATAAGAACATTATTAATGTTCGTCGCCTTAAACAAACAATAGGCGGCATGCAATCAACACAAGAAGAGCATGTACAAAATACAATGAGCAATGTGAACACAATAACATAACAATAGTCCCAATATGTACAAAGAATATAACGATACATGTTTATAGAACAATTAATGATAACAAAAATACTACTGATTATCTAAATAAGAGTTACGTCTTTGAAATGCTAGGTGTATATATTTTGCTAAGATAAATGTAAGGCAACTGTTCAACTGATGTCTAGTCTGATGTCTAGTATATCAATGTAACATACCATAGTGTAATCCTTGTATTCGGTATATGGAGTCCGAATACCAGTGGTAGCATTCAGTACATATCCTGTATTCACTTCCCTAGCTTGGTGTGCGTCATAATCAATGGTGTAATATACCTACAGAACAAGCGTTAGCGATATTCATAGTTTTTTAGGTCATTCAGTGTTGTGTGGTGCTCCGATATTTTTTTACCTGTATGTTTTCACAAAAAAATAAGACTTTCAATGAGAAATAGAAACAAGCAGGTTCGTGTGATACGCACTCTTATACATTCAAAGATTTAAGACGGTCACGTCAGGTATGACACATCGATAATCATCAGAATATTACATTTTCTTTACGAGTACGAATTGTGTCGAGCGCTATTTACACTACTTTTTGTAAACACTATTTCTAAGTCATGTTACATATTTTACGACTGATAAACTACCAAAAGGATGGCATAAGGTCTCAGAAATTCGATGGAATGCTTCATAAGTGGCAATCATTTTGCAATTCATTATAATAAAATATTTCGTCACCCGCTAATATTTAGGCCCCTGCGCCATATGTGATTTCGTCATAAGGATGCGATGCATTTGTCAGAAGTATGAAATTTCGACGGTGAGCGGAAAAGTTGTGGTAATCGCCTTGTCACCGTGGGTACCCATAAAAGGCACCTTCTCGATCCGAAAACATCGCAATTTCAGAGTAAAAATCCCAATCTGGTACAGTTCGTCCTCATGAAAAGTGGTTAGTCCAAGTCCGAAGTCACATGAAAAAAACACGCTGGTTGAACGAGAATGGTGCAGTTTTGAGAGCGGAATTAAATACTCCGCTGAAGAACCAAGTCTCTGGTAAAGCATGTATTTCATAGCATGAACATAACTCCTATTTAAACGGTTGTGTGGAATGCAACCACAATGATTTTTGTCGGTGAACTAAATAATTGAAATGCAGGATTTTCAATCGATTAAATAAAATACGACTGTAAATAAACAAGACAAAAACACGACATTGGTGGTTTCGTTACTGATAAGAATACGTCGCTCGATGGCGCTGTTACTGTTAGACCAAGCCATGGTAAGGGACATGTATGGTCAGATTACATGTACAATTTGTACATACATGTGGATATCCAATTTACTTCCTTAATCAGGCGACAACCAATGAAGAGTCAGGATCACAAAGTAACTCACAAAAATGTGCATGTAAGTCATAATGATTGCGGCCTGACTTTAACCAAATGTGATAAAAGTGAAACATAGTTACATCATCAATTTTTGGGTCTGTCGCTCCTGTTTGTAGCCGTGCCTCTATGCGCATCATCTGCGCAGTGAACTTGTTGCTAAGACAACAAGGTGTGGGGTCAGCACATTGACCTATCACAATCACTGACAGCAGCAGGAATAGTTTCATCGTGTTTAGGAGTGGTTCCAGTCCTTGATCTGTCTTAATTTGTCCAAGACTTTTAGCACAGTTAAGAAATTATGTCAGATGAGATAAGAAACGCTTAAAGTACGTGTGCAAAATCATGTAGAACAATCTCAATGTTATATGACGCATTTGGCCATTTATATATACTCTTTATTTCCACTGTTAGGTGATTTACAAACAACATTGAACATATTCATATATACAGTACAGGCACATTTACAACATATAATTACAATATAGAATACAAGACATATCACTATTTACATGTATATATAATATACAGACATAGAAATAGTTGTCTGGGCATTGACAATGAAGCAATGCACATCATTTTGTATATTTGTACTATTTCATAGTCTACAGTTGATTGCGTCAAATAGGTCATATTGTAGTACAACACTTGTCGAAACGAAACACAAGTAATTTATTACAATTTTTGACCGCTGGAATCATAACTTGCTATGGCAATTCATAGTGTCATGCATGTATTTCATACACACTGATTGATCAGTGATCTTCTTGATTGAAGTGTACAATTTGTTGTTGACGAAGAAATAACTATAACTCCTTATGCACACGGCCTACTTTATAGGACAAATCAAGTAATGACTAGTAGGCATAGTCTATTGTCCGAGCAACTTACTTCTTATCTTATTCATGGTGACTTCCAAATCTTATGTAAAACGGTTACTTGTATGTTATTTTCCAGTTTGGTATTTAGTAACAATCTACTTGTTCTGTAAATGTGACAATTAAAGCCTACCAGAGGTGTTGTGAGGATGTTCGCTCTTCAAGTGATCCATTTTCTGATACCATATAGTCCAAGTGATCCACTTCCTGATACCATATAGTCCAAGTGATCCACTTTCTGATACCATATAGTCCAAGTGATCCATTTTCTGATACCATATAGTTCAAGTGATCCACTTTCTGATACCATATAGTTCAAGTGATCCACTTTCTGATACCATATAGTCCAAGTGATCCACTTTCTGATACCATATAGACCAAGTGATCCACTTTCTGATACCATATAGACCAAGTCATCCACTTTCTGATACCATATAGACCAAGTGATCCACTTTCTGGTACCATATAGTCCAAGTGATCCACTTTCTGATACCATATAGTCCAAGTGATCCACTTTCTGATACCATATAGTCGATGTCATCCACTTTCTGATACCATATAGTCCAAGTGATCCACTTTCTGATACCATATAGTCCAAGTGATCCATTTTCTGATACCATATAGTCCAAGTGATCCACTTTCTGGTACCATATAGTCCAAGTGATCCACTTTCTGATACCATATAGTTCAAGTGATCCACTTTCTGATACCATATAGTCCAAGTGATCCACTTTCTGATACCATATAGTCCAAGTGATCCACTTTCTGATACCATATAGTCGATGTCATCCATTTTCTGATACCATATAGTCCAAGTGATCCACTTTCTGATACCATATAGTCCAAGTGATCCACTTTCTGATACCATATAGTCCAAGTGATCCATTTTCTGATACCATATAGTCCAAGTGATCCACTTTCTGGTACCATATAGTCCAAGTGATCCACTTTCTGGTACCATATAGTCCAAGTGATCCACTTTCTGATACCATATAGTTCAAGTGATCCACTTTCTGATACCATATAGTCGATGTCATCCACTTTCTGATACCATATAGTCGATGTCATCCACTTTCTGATACCATATAGACCAAGTGATCCACTTTCTGATACCATATAGTCCAAGTGATCCACTTTCTGATACCATATAGTCCATGTCATCCACTTTCTGATACCATATAGACCAAGTGATCCACTTTCTGATACCATATAGTCCAAGTGATCCACTTTCTGATACCATATAGTCCATGTCATCCACTTTCTGATACCATATAGTCCAAGTCATCCACTTTCTGATACCATATAGTCCATGTCATCCACTTTCTGATACCATATAGTTCAAGTGATCCACTTTCTGATACCATATAGTCCATGTCATCCACTTTCTGATACCATATAGTCCAAGTCATCCACTTTCTGATACCATATAGTCGATGTCATCCACTTTCTGATACCATATAGTCCAAGTGATCCACTTTCTGATACCATATAGTCCAAGTGATCCACTTTCTGATACCATATAGTCCAAGTGATCCACTTTCTGATACCATATAGTCCAAGTGATCCACTTTCTGATACCATATAGTTCAAGTGATCCACTTTCTGATACCATATAGTCCAAGTGATCCACTTTCTGATACCATATAGACCAAGTGATCCACTTTCTGATACCATATAGACCAAGTGATCCACTTTCTGATACCATATAGTCCAAGTCATCCACTTTCTGATACCATATAGTCCAAGTGATCCACTTTCTGATACCATATAGTCCAAGTGATCCACTTTCTGATACCATATAGACCAAGTGATCCACTTTCTGATACCATATAGTCCAAGTGATCCACTCTCTGATACCATATAGTCCATGTGATCCACTTTCTAATACCATATAGTCCATGTGATCCACTCTCTGATACCATATAGTCCAAGTGATCCACTCTCTGGTCTTTCTTGTCAGGATGTAATGATCATTTCATTTGGTCTGTCAACATTTCCCAAACATACACTTTGGTGTTTTTCATCAGTCTTGTAGGTACCGATATTGCTCCAAAAAGTGAGCTTGCCATTCAAACAAAATAGTCCTCACTCCCAACAAGAGATGTTTGTAAAACATGTATGCCCCAATAGCAGCTCGACCTTTGACCTCAAAATCAACAGGGTTCATTTACTGTTGCTGACCAACCTCCATGCAATGTTTGAAGATCCTAGAGCAAAGCGTTTTTGAGTTATTGAACAGAAACCATTGGGTCTACTGACAAGACAGCCAAACAGACATGAGTAAAGCAATAATTATACTCCCTCATCAAAGATAGAGGGTATAATTATATTACAAGATTTCCACTCTGTCTAAAATGATTCAGTCTACTGGGAGTTGGACACTTAAGTACTTGATTTGATAAATTTCATAAACAAAGACAACAAGATGAAAGTAGTAGTACATTTTCATTTAATTTTTAATATTCGGTTCATTGGTCGAGTATACACAGAGTTTGTGTACACTAGCCAAAGAATCATATACTTTACAGTACAATAGTGAAGAATCCATCACAATACACTACAACATATTCAACATTTTGCTGATTCCAACATTTCACAGAGTTTAAAGTTTGTCCAATGTTATACATACAAGCTACTCAGATTTGTTCAATTTTTGTAGTGTGCTACTGGCCCTGATCTCCTGAAACATCTCAAGCAGAAATCTCAACTCAAATTGAGTTTGCTGAATTTTCAACTCAAATTGAGATTTTGCTGAAATTTCAACTCAAATTGAGATTTTGCTAAAATCAGAGTCACAATTAAGAGATAAATCTGAAGTTCCAGCTCTTGATTTTTTACTGTAAAGACTACTATTTCTGTTTACTGATGTTAATTTTCAGCCCATCCTTGCTCGAAAATTAACAATAAGTAGCATGCCAATATTTAAGTTGAGATCTTGCTCAAAATGAGATGCTTCATGAGATCAGGGCCAGGTTGATACATCATTTTATATCAAATACATACAACATATCCAGTATTTCATTATTCAGTATTTAGTTTATTAAGCATACATTCTGTGTTATTTGAAGAGAAAAGCTACAGTCGATATTTAAATCACAGGGACCCATCCCTGGTATAGGAGAATTGGAAGCCTTAGAGTCACACGAAAAATAAGATTCCTGCAAAAAAATTGGATCTAATTCTTCTTGTGACTATCATAGAAAATCAAGAGGCATTCAGTTCTCATGTGGCAAAGGGAATGGACCTGTGATAATATTGTCTACTGGAAAGTGTAATAAACAATAGAGAAGCAAAGTACAATGCAAACCACATGAACACAACTAGAAGCATGATTTTATCCATGATACCACAATATGTAGATAAGGCCGATAGTAACTTCATACTAGATTATCATCCTAACTGGCCCTGATCTCCCATAGCAACTTTTGAAGAAATCTCAGCTCAAATTCAGATTTTGCTAAAGGTCAATATCAGGTCAAAAACTTGCATCAGCAACAGTTTAAAACATAAAATGATTTCATAACTATTAAAATTGAGACAAATGGTCAAAATAAAAGGCTCCAGTATCAATATTTTGTAAATACAAACATGTATAAGATGTAAGATATCCTTCCCTCTTTTGTAAAGACATGTATTTGATAATGATAATCTAACAAAATTCATTTAAAATGACCTAAATCAATCATTGGTAAGTCAACTTTAATTCCACAAAAGCTACTTATTCAAAACATGAAGCAGTGGACACATCATGTAACTTGTATATTTTATATAAACATTTTACACCAACAATACAGGATCAAGGTCCAGTTTAATGAACAAGTTATCCAGCAGTTTCAATTCAGTATTTAATTTTTTTTATACAACTTTAATTAGTTTCAAACTGAGGACAATTATTTTTGTGATAATGGACCAAGTTTGCTTGAAATATGTTCAGAGTCGGAATCATAATGCTCTAGTATAAAATAAGTCCCAATGTTCAGTAAACTGAGATAAAGAGCATGGTTTACTAGCGGTCTGGACAGTATTCACTTCTAGTTGTATATTGTGGTTACACTATAGGAACATCTCAGCATATATTGAAGTGTGTATGCACAAAGCAATGATCTTCCAACCAACTTTTTACAATTACGCAATTAGTATGATTAGTACAATTGAAAGTGGATACTTCATGTCCAAGTTGTCAAGGTAGTATAAAAGTAAGAACAGGTTCAATAAATGATCAATATCCATGTAGACAATAACGTCTCCACCATACACACCAGGGCACCGTTTTATCAACGTACTTACGGAAATCGTAAACTTACGTTCAACTTTAAATTCAGTATAATTATTTAACAGCTGTATATTGTAGACAGGTATTGTTTGTAAGACTTCATTAATTGGATCTTGATAAGTATTACAGCTTGAATTTCCACAATTTACAGTTGTAACAGTATTATAAAGAATTTAAATTTGAGTGTAAGTTAAAGATTTACGTAAATGCTTTGATAAAACAGTGTCCAGGTACGTCCACTGAACATCTTGTTATACAACCAAACAATTTGAAGTGAAATTGAAGTTTAACCTTTTACTCCATTGACACACTAAACTATTTACCGACAGCATACTGAATATGTACACCATCATCATACAGGTTTAGTGAAAAATTACCAAACATGGCCTATATTTACCAGTCAGCTCTTCGCTAAAATAAGGCAGCCATGCGAGTGCCTCCTCTGGTATTGAATGCAGGTCCTAACCACTGAGCTGTAGGAGGCACATGGGTGTACTAGTAAGTTGGAAATTCAGAAAAACATGAAATCTTGAAAAATTTATATAGCGAAAAATTTAAGAAACTTTTTAGAATTTTTAGTACACTTGAAACCAGATGTCAGGTACAGGAGAAAAGTTACGGCACTCATACTATCGGAAATCATTTGTCATCACATCACATTAGCATGGAGATAGGTAAATATATTGAAATGTGTTTGAATGGAGTAAAGGGTTAAGTGAGAATCATGCATGTATACAAGCAAGAGAAACATAGTAAGAATGAAATATATCATTCATTTATCCGCCAATTTCTAATGCCTAGGTCCCACTGAGCATTTGTGTTTGGGCAATGTACTCCCAATTTCATAAATGCACATCAGGTTATATGATGATTGAAAGGCATCAAGAAAACATCTTGGTCTTGGAGAAGCTGTTGTAAAGTTGTAAAACCACTGTTCCCAACGCCTTCCTAAGCTCTTTTATTTTTATCAGGACTACATTGCAGAGGCAATAAATGTTCAGTTGGACCTAGTCTTAACGAAATGATAAACAATTTGTAAGTTTGAGTCATTACGACCTTTCTATCAAGGGGTAAAACATAATCATCTAGCACATGTTTAATAATAACTAAAAATATCATCGTAAATCAAATGTAAAAATATTGAGTTGAACAACTTGGTCGATGATGAGGGGCTGGTATAACAGGACAATGAAGATGTTGGGAGAGTCAACAAGTTTATACAAAACAAACACAAAAAATGCCCTAATAAACTAAACGTTCCTCTCATCTAAGTTTCTATGTACATATACAAAAATAGACATCTTTAACTTTTCTTCACAATATGTACACCCTAGCATAATCAAGTTGACTCAATGGAATATTCGATAAGTAAAGCAGGCCTTGTCATAAGAAATCATTCTCAAGCCTAAAATCATGATTTCAAAGCCTGAAATTTCACTTTTCAAAAGGTAGACAAAGAAGGAAATTTCAGGATTCAAAAACCTGAAATCAGGCACAAGCCTGTATAACACCATGAAATTTGCTCAACATAGACTGTATGCTCGTCTTAATAAAGTATTATTGTACTTTATTTTTACAACATGGGACTCATCAGGTTTTTAAGTTGTAAATTACTCATAGTTTTCAAAACATAACAGGACAAATACTAACAGAAGAGTGAAAGATAGAATTAAGACAGTAAAGTAAAGTAGAAGATAAACACACAAGAAACAAGACGTAACATATACTTAACAATTTACATCAATATGGATACTGGTGAATTATTATCCATTGAATCAACTCAATCAAGCTATATATTTACAGGACATTTATGTAAGACAGTATAGTGCGCTCAGGATAACAGGAAAGGCAGGGAATTTGGTAAAAGTCACATAGGTAGAAAAATCAAGCATTGACAATTCATCAGTGTTATGGCAGTATAAAAATGATCATATTTATGCAAATTTATGTAAATTTTAGTCTAAAATTGACCATGTTTTTTTATTTAAGTAACCAATTTTGCGACAGTAGACCAATCCCGACACTGTTTGTAAACATCAGGTTATCCTGGACGCACTATACAAGTTGTTTAACAATGATTTAATACAGTAACATTTTATTGCCGTATACTTATAGAGGAAAGAAAATCAAGCTGAAAATATTTCGTTCAAAATTTGGAAACGTCAAATGTACCGCCAAACTTTTTTTTGCCAAACAACAACATTTAGAGTTAACAATAAATATTCAATAATGCAGTATTTACAAGACGTCAAATGATAATGGAATTATTTCTATACTAAATAAGACATGTGATAATGTTAACATTGTTAGTCATAAATTTATAGCAAGTATAATACACTTTGTACAAAAAACGAATGAATGGTCTCACATGAATAGTTTTAGGCAATACAAAAAAGCAAAGCACGGTAAAAATAAGCATGATAAAAATGTGATAGATTTACAACAGAAAATGAGCAAATTTAACAATCTGTAAACTTGAACAAAGCAGACAGAAACATGCACAAAATTACTAACACTTTTACTATCTATGAACCAAATAAACAAACAATGCTGCCTTAAAATCTGTAAATTCACACCTTGCCCCCACACAAGACACCCAACCCTCCACATGTGCAGAAAAGTCTACATACAAGTGTAAATCCAATTACTAAATTGAACATAAGCACATTCTACTGCTGTTGCTGCTGTGATTAACTGGTCCATTTTATACAATGGGCCATTCATTTCATTACTGGCATAAAACTAGGATGAATTGATCAATGATCAACTTACTCTCTAATGTAACACATTCACCATCAGATCAGTATTTATGAGACGATTGTTTTGAGTAAGGTTTTCTATTTGACTGATGATTTGAACTGGAGCCACGTTTCTGATTCCATGACGGTGACAATTCCGGTGGGTGATTATTGAATGACTGACTGGCTGGCCCATTTTGTGAATGGTTGTTTGTATTGTTAAATGAATGGTTCATCGACGACGGTGGCGACACTTTCAATCTCGGCGACACTTTTCCCAGACCTGATGATGTCTGCGCAGGTTTCTTGTAGCTATGATAGTTCATACTGCTAGAGCTACCAGGATGTGAATTGAGCCTGAGAAAATTACTATTCGACTGATGTCCGTAATCAAACACTTGTGCTTTAGAGCTTGAAGAAGAAGATGCAGCACCATTCTGAGTACTATTACCTAGGTTACCAAGCTGTTCTACGTTTGATGTAGGCAAACTGGGAGCTACATTTGGCAGTGACTGCTGAACTTTGCTGATCTGGGCTGAAAACATATAAAGTAGAAGTAAGAATCAGTTACAGAACTAAGGACAAGACAACAGGTTGTGCGTAGGCGTTGCTCCGTGAAGTCCGTGTAGCTGTACTGTTACTACCGTATATTCTGTGCTCGACCAGTTAGGTTGAGTGCTGCCTTCCCTGTCTGATTTTCTTGTATATGTTTTATTAAAGCTGAAACAGTTTTACTTCTTAGTGCAATAGCATCAGTCTTACTTTAAATCTGCACTAATTAGAAACTTATACGGTAAATTTCATAAATACCATTAACCTTTTACTCCATAAAGAGAAATCTACACCATAATAATTACATCAGATACATTAAAACATTGATAGTCCTGTTACTCCTATCCCCTCTGTTGTAAACACTTCTTGGAATAAAAGGTAATAAGGGCAAACTAAATATGTCCCCTAGAAATGTCTTTGCAGGCTCCGCGAAAAATGTCAGTCGTCCAGTCCTAACTGACAAATTTTGATTCGGACTGACAGAATTTTTTTTTTCTATAAGACAAATTTTACACTAAGAATTGTGGAGGATGCTTTGTTGGAGGCATAAAAACAAGGCTGATATGTAAACTATTACCTTTGATAGCAGCAAGTTGTGCAGTGAGATCATTCTGAACCTTCTGTGGGTTTCTAACATTCGTCATAATGTTAGATAGTGGAGCTTGAAGAGTTGATGCAAGTTGTGATTTGTTGGACGATACGAAGTTAGATGCAGTGGTTCCACTTTTTGCCGATCCTGTAGCAGAGGGTGGTACAGACAGAGGCAGGGAGCTAGATGAACCTACAGATGTTGGGTAAGATGTGTCACCCGTCTTCAGTGCTAGAGATGGGTAGGTCTTAATGTTAAGTAATGACTGCACGCCATTTGTTATTCTAGGTGACCTTGAACTTTGACCTTGAGGTGGAGGGGGCGGAGGAGGCGGTGGAACATCCGCTCCATCACCATTAGGTACTGCTACCTTGACAGGTACATCTGTAGGATAGAAAGCACACAATATTAACACTGGAAAACTGATGTGTAATATACTGTAAACCTAGAAACTTTCGCGGATACAAACTTTCGAGTTTTGCCGATCATCGGCATATTCGCGGCTACAAACTTTCGCATTTTAAGTCTCCCACGAACTCTGCGAAAACTAAGTTGCATTGTGACAAAATTATTGATATTATAATCTGTCAAATACATTGCTCGTTTCGTATATAATTGCTTCTAAATTATAGGTCTCACCTTTGTTAAAACCTCTCAAACTCTTTTTGATGTAGATAGTTACCTATTGTATTGTTTACAAAAAACACAAGGTTTACAGTACATTTGATATAATTATACCTGTTTGTTTAACCGAAATGAGCTACAACAGTATATATAGACAATTAACCCATTTCTCCAACTATTTGTTTCACCTTCAACTACAATGTCAAATCTCATCGAACAATAATTTAGGCCCTTGTATTCATTCCCTGAAATGCAAAATTATTGAAATGAAATGATTTTACTGTATATACCTGTATTGTGATCCGTGTCAGCCTCAGTCTCCCCAGCATCATCCAGTCCAAACTCTTGTCGCAATCTCTCCGTTAAACTCATCGGCTTTCTAACTTCTTCCTGTTTCTTCTCACGGTTAAATATTGGTGATAGAAGATCAGAGGAACCTTCAAACATGAAAAAAATGTAGTTATAATATGAAGTATTGTCGATTCAAAGATGACTGTCAAAACCGCCATAATGCTCCATTTCTGAATAGCTAATTGCAGCAAGTATAACCACTACGCTATAGGACTGTTAGCTTTTTAATCATTTAAGTGTATTATTGATGGTAAAATTTAGTCCTGACACGCATTTAATAATCGACCAGGGTGAATGTTTGTTTGCGCGGTTGTGACAGAGATCTTTGAATCAGCTATAAGCGTTTCATTTGATACTACAATAAAACACATGCCTAAATAGAAATGAATATTACGGACACTAGCTGTCTGTGAATTTAGAATTAGAAACTACTTGCCTGAATCTGTAAAATTCAATAATTTCCCAATATACTCTATACATAATTACTGCAAAAGTTACTTGCCCAACTGATATAGGTACTTGCCCGAATCACCAATTTGCAGACTGAATATCAGTGATTCATTTTGGAGCGCATCCCGAGTCCGACTCACAAAATCCGCTGGGGACTCATTAAATTTTGAAAATACATTATTTTTACATAGTGGGACTCATTGATTTTCTAGGTTCAATGGAAAGGGACTCTTAGTTTTCAAAACCAAAATGAAACACTGAATATACTATATAAATCAAATGTCACTCACAGAGACTAAGAATGGGAGATACAGTAGATATTACCATTGAGTGATACCAAGGGAAGTGTAACATTTGGCTAAGTTGTGTAGCATTTAACATTCAACAGCCTTTGGTTTATACTATCTACAGCATTTTTATCCACTTCTAACATAGTATTTTATGCTTTTCAGCAAGTAACATATGACAGCCTATTGAATGATGAGCAGTTTTTCTTTAATTATGCCTTTGACTGAGATATTTTTGCCTTGATGATGAACTCCCGATTTAATAAATGGGCATCGGGATAAGGGTGCCCGTGGGAGTATATCGCTGAGACAAAAAATGCTCAGCGGGACTAAGGCATTACCAACAAAAGCTTACTTGTCCTTCACTTCAGCAAGAACGATAGCATCTTCTTTCCTAAATAGTTTCATATATCTATACACTTACTTTTAAATTCTTTTCTTTCCGTTTTTTCAAACATAGGTAGCGATGGTAGAGATGGTAATGGTGGTAGCTTCTTGTCCAGATTCTTCAGTGTGATAGGGTTGGTAAGTTTAAGTGGTGATGTGATAGTTGTACTAGATACTGTAGATACTTTACTCGGTCCAGCTATTGGTGCCGGTGGTACTGCGGGTGATAGTTGTGCTGGCACAGGTGTGATAGATGCAGTACATGGTTTATCCTTCTTTCTCTTCAGATACTCTTGTAAACTCACCTAGATAAGATAGTATCACAGTTATATATACACCAAGAAACAAACATTCCTGGTTAAACCTCCATGTAAAGTTTGAAGATACTAGAGCAAAATGTTTTTGAGTTATTAAACAGAAACCATTTTGGTTTATCGAGACCAACCAATCTGTGCAAAGCGAGATACCCCTCACCCAAGATAGGGGGCATAATTAATCAATTTGGTCTACCCAGACCAACCGACATGTGCAAAGCAATATGCCACCTCACCAAAGATAGGGGGCATAACTACCAGATGAATCCAATTATCAGACGAACTGTCAATTTATTACGTTATACAGTAATTGTCACTGTTCAAGGAACTAAGACTCAGAGTAAGTAAGTTATTAAAAATCTTACATGAGGATGTCGGCAAATAATGTTAACAACTATGTTAATAACTAGTTCTAGTGGTGGGGCTATTTTTGGAATATATTTGTGCCCTAAGAACAGCCCTTAAGAATCCTTAATAAACAAGAATCAATGGATAGTTAATGACATACCTTTTTCTTCTCTTTAGGTGGATGGGAAGATTCAGCACTGGTACTTGGCTCAGGGAAACCAGTCAGAGAATCTTCACTTAGCCGCCTGGAGTCATCATAACTGGCTCCCAGACCAGTTTCTGACGCCGATGTAACATCCATTGAATCAGAATCGTAACCAACCATAGCAGAAAGACTGGAGGCGTTAATAAGCCCACTGCCAACTGGTGGCACAAACTGAGTTGTTGAATCAACAGTAGTATCCGCACTATAGTTTGCATCACTTAAGAATTTCAGATGACGATTCTGTACAGGTACTACATCGGATGAAGTGTTAGATGTTACAGAGAATGGATCAGAAAAATTGCCAACAAGATTTCTACTCAGGTTAGACTGAACAGAATCCAATATGAAACTATTTGACACTTCGTTATCCACAGATTGGTGGGTAGACACACTAGTCAATATATTACTATCTAACAAAAGTGAACTGGTAGAGTTTGACGTTACAGCACTATCGATCATGAAAGAACCCGACACACTATTCCTCCTATTCCTTGGTGAATCCGTACTAGAATGGGTGAGCTGATCCGTGCTAGAGTCTACAACACTTCTATTAGATAAACTTGAGTCAGTTACTCCATGTAATGCTAACAATGATGATGATAATGAAGATGATGTACACACTTTACTAGTATCTGTGACATTTGATGGCCCTGGTAAACTACTCCTATCTAGCACTAATGAATTAGTTCTTTCACTATTACAACTGTCACACTGAGTGTTACTTGCCGAGGCTTCGGATGATTTCGACTTGGATGAAGCACCAGTTTCTGTACTGTCTACTTCATTACTGGCTTCAATAGGTGCAGCAACAACAGCAGGCTCACTAGAACCACTGTCACACTCTACATCCACGAGTACATTGTCTGAACCTTGACACACGCTGTCACTACTGTCGGGTTCAGAGTTAGCACTTTTAAGTTGATCACAGACAACAATTTGTTCACTACTACATGTCCTAACGTCATCCACTTCAGTGGAGGACTTCACTTCTGGATTTGAGATCGGAGCATCTGCCGCACCTTGACAGACATTTATACCCGTGTTACAAGTAATCGAGCAGTCCATTTCTGCACAAGAACTAACATCACCATTTTTCTCGTCAACACATTCAGCAGTAACAGTCTCTGCTGAACTTTCAGCTTTTATTTCCACTCTGGATTCTGTTGAAATACTAGCTTGAGGAGTTACTATCTCAGCTGTATGCTCATCAGCACTGACTGCCTCACACGGAGAATCCTCAACAGGCTTGTCTGCAGTAACAGCTTTCTCTGCAGGCTGAAATATGTGATATACATCAAGTAAATCATCAGAAAACATCAAGTAAATCTTTCAAACAATTATGAAATTAACTTACATGATACTGCGTCCCTCACAGGCTTATGCGTTGAATATCATGAATGATCTCTTCCAACAGGAGATGTCTTTTAGAGGTCATTACTGTAATTAGATTGTTTCTCCTCAATACTAATTATCGGAAATTAAATTATAATGATTGGTAGGGATGTAATAGGGGCTTGAAATGGCGTTTACATGGAGTAAAGGGTTAAAAACAAACAAGATGTTTATAAACACAAAGTCCATTAGTTGGAAATGGTAAAGGTCACAGTGACCTTGACCTTTGACCAACTGACTTCAAAAAAAGTAAGGGTCATCTACTTTTGCTAACCAACCTACATGTTGATCATACGCGGAGCATTCTTGTTGTGTAATTGAATGAAAACCATTTGGTGACATGTGCAAATGTTTACCTCAATCTGTGGATCAGTTTCAACCTCTAGGGGTTTGATGGGTGAGAAGAGAGTTGTAAACCCATTTTTGTTCTTGAAATTTTCAAACGATTCATTAAGACTGCCAAAGTAACTCCCACCAGCTGGAGTAGCAGATGTTGTGGGTGTGACTGGTATAGGAGTGTTAGCTGGCGACTCGTTGGTAGATGTTGATTCTCTAGATAGAGATTCTCTCGCCAGCCTCCTCTTCTTTAGTGGTGTTACAAAATCTACAATACAAACACAATACTTACTATAAACTCGTCTCTTTTTTTCACAAAAGAACAAGACTGCTTTCATTAAACACTTATGCCCCAATGGAAGCCTTTTCCATAATAACTAGACAATAAATCAACTTGAGAGTTTTGTAACAACTAAATTGACGGACAGACAAGTGAATCACTATCTGCCAGTGCATTAGTAGATGCTAGGGCATAAAAACAAGACAAATGTACCATTTATTTAGTCTTACTTTACTCAATCTTTCAAACCACAGGCATACTCGGGCATTATTGAAACCTATTCATTGATCAAATATTTTAATCAGGAATACAAAACATTACACATACTTGCAATCATTTCTATGTTGGTGATGAAAGTGAAATCAAGACCATGGAACATTTCCAATAAAATTGACAGAGAATATCACAGGATAAAGTTCTAAGTGTTCATAATTCTTGCTAAACAATTATAGTTCATCTGAGTCTTAACAGGATTATAAGCATCCACCATGAGCTACTATGTAGGATAAGGATATCTCACCCGAGGGGTCAGAATTTTAACCAGGGATGAGGGTTGCGGAGTTCCCTGATTGAAATTCCAACCGAGGGTGAGATTTCCTTATCCTACTTAGACTGTTTCACAATGGATCATTTTCTCCGATGTAATTCGAGAAAATTGGAGTTTATAAAATGATTTAGTGTTCTGGGAGTCAACATTGCATACAAGCCTCACTTACCAACAGGTGGAGAACCACCAGGGCTTGGCATGGCTGTCTGTGGGTTCGGGCTCATACCTCCCGTTGGTTGAACAGGTGAACACATACCACCATTATTTTCTGAAGTTCCCTCACCCATAGCTTGCCTTAACCATCGCTGTAAAATACAAGAACAGTTTAATCACCAATGAATAGCAACATACCTTATATGCAACTTCTCTAACTACTAAGTTATAACAAGACACTTACTTTTTAATACAGTAACATCAATTCAATTGATTTACTTAAAATATTATTTTTTTAGCAAATACTCGCTCTACAAAAAAGTTTAGTGACCAGGGTTCAAATCCGAGTGGAGACACACATATGCTTGCCATATTTCAGCAGAAAGCTGACTGGCAAATAAAGGCTATGATCGGCATTGATTGTTAATACCTTTTTAGCTGATCCTGCACTGGTTTCCACTAGAAGTGACGAGGATCTCTCACGATGTACACCAGATGACTGACTGTTCCTACGTAATCTGTCCATAGAATTACGTGGACTAGGTAAACATGTGATGAACATATTGTCTTCCTCCACTGATACTTCTAAAGGTTCAGCTTTACACTGCTGGGTCTTGATATCTTGACTTTTTTCACTCAACCATTCATTCATTAAGTGCTGAAAAAGAATCATTTAACTTAAGTTTCTTCAACTTCAACGCCACAAGGGCATCTACTCAAGATTCAGTTCTTTTCCCCTCTTAAACGTTGTTTCAGAAACCAATAAAGTATTGCCTTTTTATTTCAATACATACACTATTTAATAATTAACAAATCACTGGAAATGTAGTCAGTTTCTTGGCCAGATGCGGTTTTCAAACACAATGGCAGCCCTGGCCTCTTTGAAACATGTATGGTAATTCACTGAGACATTGACCTCAAAATTGTTAGATCTTGTAGAACTTGTCATGACCAAACATAATATCAAGTTCACTGATCCCCTAGATGGCAGTGTTCTCAATTTATAGGCAAGATAATGCTCTTGTTACAGTCACACTGATGATCAGAATTAAAAGAAAGCAATACTACAGGATTAAACAACCATTTGTTGAAGTTCACTAATGTGTAAACACCTGATCTGAAGGACACATCGTATAAAGCACCAAAGGGGTTTCATGTTAAATGTGTGCCAGAATCATCAGAATTCAAAGAAAGAAACACATCCAAATAGTGAGATAAACGAGAGGAAGTATAAAATATGTATTCTACGAAATATTTACCCTTTTAGTTTTGAGAAGTCTGAATGATGGGGGTGTGGTAGATGAGTCCAGTTGTACAGCAGGTGTGGTAGGACAGCTAACAGTCTGTAAGGGTGGTGGAGGGGGCGGGGCACTATTACTGTTTTCTTCAGGCCACTCGGGTGGTGCACCATCATTACTGGTACTTCCAGCACCGCTCACATTTCTCACTCGTCTGAAATGCAAGATAGAAGAGCCAGTTAGGTGTGGTCTATAAACGTTGAGAATTGTAGCATATCGAGGGCTCGGCGCAAAACTATGGTAACTACATCAATTTATAGAGGCACATACCATAGTTTTGCGCTGAGCCCTCGATATATAAATGAACAATAACTTATCTAATTGTATCCATCATAATCGTATCTTATCCAATACTTGAAAATTGAAGCATATATTAATCAACAATAAATAATCTAGTTTTATCCAGCATAAATGTATCTTATCCAAAACTTTAAACTTGTAGCATGTATAAATCAACAATAACTTATCTAATTTTATACATCAGAATTGTATCTTATCCAAATTACTTTGCACATATACAATACAATTATGCTAATTTTCGATATCATAAGCTTGGTCAATAAGTTAGTAAGACAATTTTGAAAATAACTACAATGTGACAACACACAAACAGACAGCGGTACTTCAGTCATGCACTGTATACACTACACCAAGATACAACAGATCAGACAACAGGTGCTCTGTTTACCTTTTCTTAGTAGAATAAGACATAACCCACCTTCTGCCACCACTTTTCTTTGTCTTTTTCCTGTAACAAGAAAATCATTCAAGTAAAATAGCAGGAAATGTTGGCTATTGCATTTTCAGTAAAATAATTATCTACATTAATTCTTACTTATTATCTTCTTTCAATTTTCCATTAGATTTTATAATTTCAATATAAACCAAATTTTACAGAATTGTACAAAATATCTTTCTTTACAGCTTTACATTCACTGAATGAATGCAGTACACAGCAATTGCCTGACTGCTTTCTCATGAAATATGGCAGACATATGTGTGCCACCACCTGGATTTAAACCTAGGTCGTCAGATTAGACAGCAAGCTACTAACAACTGAGCTACAGAGTAAGTCATGTGACAATACACAGTAAAATGTCTAGCATCTATAGACTTTATTTTCTTTATTTCTACTGAAATAGGGCGACATATTATGTGCCACAAAAAAGTGAACAAATCACTGAGCTACGGAGGCACATGGTATCAATACTTACGATTTAGGTGGAGGAGGTGGTCTCTCACGTAGATTGGGTCGTGTTGTTCTCTCCTCATCTTGTTGTTGTACGGATGGTGGTACTACATCGACGGGTTCATCCTTCACTTTCACCTCAACCACTACATCTATACTCTCATTCACAACTTCTGTCTTCACCGGAGATACCTTAACAGGTGATATCTCCATGCTTACTGGTGGCTTGATTTCTATCTCTTCTATTTCCATAGCTTCTTCATCTGTTCTCACTTCACCTTCAACCTGAAACATCAACATAACATTATGCTCAACATTCATCAAAACCTTCCTCACAATATACTGGCCTGATAATTAGCAATCATCCAACGCTTGAAAATCCTGATGTCCAAGCCTGGAATTCTACTTTTCAATAAAGACAAAGAGGATTTTAGGATTAAAACAACCTGAAATCAGACACAGACCTGAAAAGTACCAGGCCTGCCACAAAGCCCAATTCTCCGGAAGCATTCAAAAAGATGTTTAATGTCGGGCAATACCAAATTTCAAACTGAATTTCACATTGGGAAAAATGACAAAGATATTTAGTTAAAATTCAGCTCAGATTGAGGTTTTAGTAGATGGTGCCAAGAAATGTTACATGACTTTTTGTCAATTAAGAGCTATATGTCAAAATCAAACCAAACAAGACAGGAATTATCCTGATCTTATAAAGAGGGAAACATCAGCCATTATTTAGATTAACTGTAATAGAACAGCAACACTTTTCTAATAATGAAGCATAATCAACAAACCTGTCTCTCTTTCTCAGTTTTGTTGTTATTTTTCACATCTTTTTCCTCTTTTTCTTTAAGTGGCTCTCTCTCTTTCTTAACTTCTATATTAACTTTCCCGCATCCTCCACCTTTAACCTGATGTTCATGACTGGCTTTCCTAGCGTTACGTTTCTCCATCTTTTCAAATGCTTTCATTATCGCCTCCATCTTTCGTTCTTCTCGAGTCTGCAATAAGTTATCAAAACAATTAAGCATAAACCAAATTGAAATTGAAATCTTATCCGTATATTGAATTTCCAACTATTCTTTAAATTTTATAACAGATTCTTCAACAGATTTTACAACAAGGCTGTCTTCAGTAAATGCTTAAGCCCTGGTGGAAGCCTAACCCATAACAAAAAGCTAAGTCATTCAGAGGCCAAAATTCTGTTTAAATGTTTGATAGTGTTACATGGCTTTGATAATGTAATGTATTATGATGGTAAACAAGTATGACTAAGTTTGAAAGCAATGCATTGATTGACTGTAAATATATTTGAGCTTCAACATTTTGCAACAAACGAATGAGCTGACAATCACTATATGCCACCTGCATCAGTAGTTGCCGGGGCATAAAAACAGGGTAAATTTCAAGTTGGGCTTGAATATTGAGGTTGACTTTAACTGAGATTGTACAAAATGTCGATAGAGTGATGTTTTTCTAACCAGCTTCTTTTTCTCCTCTGGTTTTGGTGTATCAGATGAAATCATCCTAGTTTCTCTATTAGTATCACTGGCCGATGCTTCAGGTGATGTCAGATGATCCGTCTCTGAAGAACGTAGAGCTGTTGGTTCCGGTACAGTCAATGGCTCCGTCAAACTGCTTTCATCCTTGGTCTGAAATTAATATACCGGTTAGAGGCTGAGCAATCACTGCCATTCACTGAATAAGAATATTAATATGGAAAAACAGCTTTGTTACATACCATTATCCCGAGATCTTGGGAAATTACTTTGCAAGGCATAAAAATTCAGTCACAAACATGTAAACTTAATGACAGGGTTCTCAATAAGTTTAAACCTAGCTGTCCGAAACGCTTAACCAACAGGCCTGATAAGGTCCTTAAGCCAATAATATTCTTCAAATTGTTTATAAATTTCACATTTTCAGCCAGCCCAGAATGATTTTAAGCAGTCAATTAGGCCTGCAGGAACCCTGAATGTTGATCAGTGTTTAATAATAATGTATTGACACAGTACTCTGCAAATGGGTTCGCTCCACAAATTTTTAGCACAGGGCTGACTTACCAAACAATATTTTTTTGTGGGTATAAAAGCTATGTTGAGTGTCTTAAATGACAATGCTGTGGCAATACTTATTACTAAGAAGTTCTTCAAGAAAGTAACAATACTAAATTTCCAAAAACAAATAGATAAATGTTTTCTGTACTGATTGCAAAAATATGTAAGAACTACCCCATAGGCACTAAACAAAGCAATACGAATATTTTGGCAATGAAGAAGATTTAATTGAACAATATGATAAATCAAAGAAAAAAAAACAACTTTAAACATACCTGTGACGGCACACGTAATGATCGTACCCTCCCACCTGAGGCTTGAGTGCTGGCATTACTTGACGAGTTCTGTCTAGAAACTTGTGAACGTCGAACCATTTTCGTCGGACTTGGCATCGGGGGACTTACATGTATTGTTTCTGGAGTGGGTGTAGAAACTTCTAGTTTTTCTGGTGTTCTCACAGGGGACTTAACTGGTGATTTTGGCGGAGATTTCATTGGAGATTTAATGGTCAATTTAGGAACTTTATTTTCAATTTTCGGAAACTTTTTTGTAGGTGAGCTGAAAAATAAAGATAAATCCAATTGTTCTTAAGAAATCATCCACGTACATAGTTCATCCACATACAGAGTTCACACTAACTTTTCAAGTAAAAAGATCAAACAATACGAACTGGGAGTGAATCCCTGAATTTTGCATTTATTACATAGAGTACGAAATTGGATACAAGTCTGGAATACGGTAACATTGTCATACTACTAAACCATCAAATATTGCCTATAAAAGATTTCCCAACCAGCTTATCTACATAACAAGAAATATCCACATACCTTCCAGTTTGTTGTAATTTCTGAAATCTTAATCTTCGTTTTTGAAATCTTGAAACAGGACAATTGTTTCTTAGACATGCACATTCAACACAATAATTCCTGCAAAATAAAAATGGAATATTATCAATATTATAATATAATATATTATATTTTTCAAAACTTCCTAAATTTTGCAACATTGAAGTGGTTTTATACGACGACCGACAGTTGAATAAAATTAATTTATTCATGCTTTCATCTATTTAATGACTGAGAAGCGTAAAGAGAAATTTCAATCTGACACATACAGATGTTTCTGGGCTTAATGATACTAGCACACAAAACTTCACACTAAATTGTTAAGGTCACACATGGGAAATACCTTAAAAAAGTTTTATATACAGAAAGAAATGTTCAAGTTCATATATCTCAAAGTATCCAAGCTGTTTAACTTTAATCAACTGTTTTGACGATGCCATTTTGAGAACAATAGCCCTTATTATTCTTTCCAATATCTAGCTTATAGTATGATGTGTATATAAAATAGCTCAACATATTCCTTCAGTATTGATTCAAAAATATTCTTTTCTGTGTATACATAATAATTTACTTACCATTTCTTGTAATCATAATCAAATGGTATCGTTATTTCACATCCTTCCGTTATCTCTTTAGAAGCCACAGCAATAAAATGAGCTTGTCCACCAGCAACAACATGATGTACCTGACGATATAAACAGTACAAGAATTCCACAAAAATCAGATTTTCGGCTGCCAAGCATAATTTGGCTGAGATTTTGTTCTATTTTGTAAGAGTGACCTTGACCCCACTGGCCCCATAAGTACACATTCCTACACCTTAACAAAGCTTCAAAGACGGTTTTATTGTAAAAATACAGATTGGGGAACTTCAATTGACCATGACTTTGTCAATTCTTTTTTGTAATAGATACAGTACTAGTTTTTGATCAAAAGTGTCCTCTTACAACCGTTATAGGATAGTTTTGTAAGGACTAACAAGAAATTGTCCGAGGCGAAGCCGAGGATAATTTGTTGTTCGTCCTTACAAAACTATCCTATAACGGTTGTAAGAGGACACTTTTGATCAAAAAATTGTACTTTATCTTACTTATACTCCGGCAAAAAGTAAATGATCTCCAGAGAGACAATGATTAGCACAATCAATTCTGGCACAATGCATGAGCAGAACACATATTGAATTTTAGAAAATATGACTCTATGTAACATAATAACCTTGGCCTAACACATCTGAGGGATTAACTGTCATATAGATTGAGTAAAAATCAAGAAACTATTAATACAACATATAAAAGCTAAGATTACACAAGCAATTATTTTCCACATTCATGGATTAAGGCTTGATGCACAAAGGTATATAGCATATCATTTGTCTTCATTCAAAAAAAATTGACGATTGTCATGGAAATATTTATAAAATTAATGTTTATTTTCAAACAGGATCATGTTAGCCGATTCTTATATATATCTAAAACTGATCAGTTGATGTTAAGACAGTGTGTTTTATTTTATAGATATTAAAAAAATGTTTGTATTATAATAGCGCCGTAATGAATTGACTCATGTTCTAATTTAAACATTCATTTTCATAGGGCTACATAATTTGATGATTACTAACTACAATATAATGTTGTATTTGAGTGATTCTAAGTGGCATCACTTGTGCTCATGAAAAACAAGTAGAAAGTTATAACTGCTTTCGATCATTGTATAATAATAATTCAGGATTCTTGTCGGTTGCACAATGTATATTATTTTTTTATACATTGTTTATAGGTTTGCTGTATTCCTCCTGATAACCAATAACGTAAAATCATTCAATTTTGATGGATTTTGCTCTTAACTTAGTGGACAGCAATATTAAAGTATTAGCCATTGCCCTATTATTGTTGGGGTGTAGATAAATTGTGATTATTTTGTTTTAGTATTAAGTTCAGCCAAGACTAAAAAATATAATATACAAAATTAACGCTTCATTTTTTTTGTTTTATTAGTAAGTTTCACATGAGACACTAATTAAAATGTAATGCTGCAAATATGATTAGTTTACAGTAACACAGTCATGTTAATCCCTCATTGTGTGTTTTTACAATTTTTAGTCTTCAGGCAATCAGCAGAGACATTTATTTAACTGTGTATGTTGTTATGCAAATCTGAAATAGTTTGAAGCTTAAATTGACCAATCATTTTCTGAGAAAATGTCTCACAAAAGTGTACATTAACAGAAATAATGTACACTTTATGAATAGAGTCAGTGGGCATGACGGAGTATAACATCAAATAACTTTTATTTCGTGCAGAAAAGATTATTCTTTCTAATGCTGCCATTCCGGATTTACGATAGACCAGCCTCGTATGGAAATTAACATTTGAGAAGTCAGCCAATATTTGAGATGATTTCTTGCTCAGATTGAGATATTTCGGAAGATCAGGGCCTGGACTGTAATACGCTTGAATTACAAGTTTAAGTTGATGTTTTAAAAATTGTAACTTACTGCTGCATTAGGTTGACAGGATCGTCGTATAAATCGAGCATCGTTACCATAATCACTAGCATCAATAACAAGGTCGAGATCAAAGACAGATCCATAGAAAAATACAAAAGGACTCAACCTGAAAACACATCATGTAATCAATTCAATTAGTATTGTTAAAGTTTCAAACCAACATTTTTTTTAGTTAAAATGACATAAAATACAGTAGAATCATTAATTTTCGTGGGGGATTTAATTTTGTGGATTTCGTGGTTCACTTCAACCACGAACTTTAATCCCAACGAACATTGATTTTGCCCCTTGTTTTGTTACCTGAAATGCAAAACCACGAATTCAAGTGCCAACGAAATTGTGTCCCAATGAAATTAAATGATTTTACAGTACTAGATGAATTTGCACTGAACACGGTAGAGCATGAGACTTCTGATCTCGGGGTGGGGGTTCAAATCCCAGGCTGAACAACTAAAGTTACTAATAATCTTTCAGATCAGAGTCTAGGTCCCACATATGGGTGCTATACATCTGGCATGTAAAAGAATCAGTGGCATCTCTAGAAAGAGTACACCCCGAAAAACTAAAATGACTAAACTCTTCTGGGGGCCTCGCCTATGAGGAATACCTAGTAACGAGGATAAATAAAATCATACAAACAAATATATAGAAACGTACTGTCTCTGTCCAAAGTTATCCTTGTCATACTGTTGTCTAGTCATTACTTTACCAATAACTTCAATCACAGGTTGACCATTAGGAATAGTACAAGAGGATTCCAGACCCTGAAATATACATCAACCATCAATAAGCATGCAAATTCATACAAACAAGACTTCAATGTAATACTCTTCAATGCCACAAGGGCATCTAGAGTGTTCAAATAATACATAACTAAATGTTTCTGACACACAAATGTTACGTCTCCAAAGAAAGGACTTAATTACAGGAACTCATCCAACTTAACTTCCTGACAAAATCCATAACTTAACTATGTTAAGGAGAAGCGCAGAAAAACTTTGTAACATCCATTTTGCCAGCACTAAACCAATATGTCCATAATGCACCAGTTAGTTGCATCCACGACTCCCATCTCAGGATGGGCGGTGGATAGCCAGGGAATCGGCCATGTTTTTACCTGCCAGCTTCCCCCGCACTGCCGGGAAATGTGGGGGACTTTTTCTCCGCACCAATACCCAGCGGACAATATGTAGTTGTTAGGGGCCATGGAATTACCAGAAATGTTAACATTAGCTGTCACCCACGAAGGCGGAGGAATGGCAGGGTTTTGATAACCAAAAAGTAAAATTCCTCGCCCATCCCCGGTGGTAGGGGGCGTGGATGCAACTGACGGGTGCCTAATAATAAAACAAAATACATTTGTTGTCTTACTTTCCCGTAATATTTCGTCATCAATACAAATCTTGTTCAAAACAAGTTAAATGTTGACTAACACAGACAGTCACATGCCATTAATTTAATGTGATTCATTCGACAACATAACAATTAATGCCTTGACAGACTTCCTTTACTGTATGTCAATCAATATATATAACCAAGTGTACACCAAAACCACACACTTGAATTCATTAATATCATGAATGCAACATGATATACGAAGTTAATTAATAAAGAACTGTGCAACATATTTTACCTTCTTTTTATTTTTCAGAGCCTTGACCCGACAACGCTGAACCCGCAGCCCATCAGTAACAAGGTCCGCAATATCATTCTGGAAAGAACAAAATAACTCAGATATGAAAATTTACTCGAGTATTTTTTCACATATTTGTCAGAAATTGATTGTAAAAGTTTGTTAATTTCTAGAATCAATGTAGCAACAAACTGAGACTTCTGGTTGGTTTGTACATTTAAAAGTATAGTAGTAATATAGCTTGGCCAATTTGACCTGAGCCTGACCTTTATGCGAAAATATATTACAAGGTTCTTGCTCTGAATATATCAATTTCCACAAGCAAATCGTGCGATATCGGTATTTCAAATTTGTGTTTGTACACATCTCGAGTGTCTTCGTGATACTCGCCGATTATGAAAACATACAATCGGTGTTGTATCGTATGTAATATATCGACTGTTAAATACAAAAGGTCATGAGGCTCATGTCAATGTGGCCAAGCTATACAATTATTGATATGAGTCACACAGGTAGTTCAGTGTATGAAAACCATAGAAATACAGCAAGTACTCGTGTAAAAACAACACATGACTTGAAATAGTAGCATTCTGACATTTGTTACAATTATTCAAATGGTATTTTTCTCACAAACATGGTACCCTATTGACCTAACATCCATATTATTATAACAAGTTTAAACCATAATAACAACACAGTAATACATACATGGTGTCCATTAACACACGTTGAGTTGAGATATTCCTGTACATAAGTTGTATATTGATTGTAACGAGCTATTTCATAACTCTGCTCCCATTCACTGAAAATATGCACAAGTAGAAATAAATTAAAATTTATTGATTCACCTAGGCATTTTGTTTTAAATCAAGCAATTTAATAAATCAATATGGTATCCATCATTCATAGTGATATAAAGCATGCAGACAGAAAACATACTTTTTCTCCAACAATTACCAACTTGGGCTTAATGATTGCCTCTCTCCTAAACTTCCTTGTGAAATGGGTTGTTGAACAAGAGGGCCATGATGGCCCTATATCGCTCACCTGATTATAAACCCTGCACAATTTTCACCCAAAGGAATAATTTGAACATCTTGGTAGAAAACCACAAGATGATGCTACATACCAATAATCAAAATTCTAGGCAGTGTAGTTTTAGGCAAGAAGATATTAATATGTTTTCCCTATATATAAGTCTATGTAAAACGGTGACCCCCGAGTAGGGCCAATTTTGACCCCAGGGGCATAATTTGAACAAGGATTTTCTAAGATTTGACCGGATGACCTAGTTTTTGACCCCACGTGACCTATATTCGAACTTGACCTAGATATCACTGAGACAAACATTCTGACCAAGTTTCATGAAGATCAAGCTTCAAATGTGCCCTCTAGAGTGTAAACAAGGATTTTCTAAGATTTGACCCTGTGACCTAGTGTTTGACCCCACGTGACCCATATTCAAACTTGACCTATATATCACTAAGACAAACATTCTGACCAAGTTTCATGAAGATCAAGCTTCAAATGTGACCTCTAGAGTGTAAACAAGGATTTTCTAAGATTTGACCCTGTGACCTAGTGTTTGACCCCACATGACCCATATTCAAACTTGACCTATATATCACTGAGACAAACATTCTGACCAAGTTTCATGAAGATCAAGCTTCAAATGTGCCCTCTAGAGTGTTAACAAGGATTTTCTAAGATTTGACCCTGTGACCTAGTGTTTGACCCCACGTGACCCATATTCAAACTTGACCTATATATCACTGAGACAAACATTCTGACCAAGTTTCATGAAGATCAAGCTTCAAATGTGCCCCCTGGAGTGTAAACAAGGATTTTCTAAGATTTGACCGGATGACCTAGTTTTTGACCCCACGTGACCTATATTCGAACTTGACCTAGATATCATTGATACAAACATTCTGACCAAGTTTCATGAATATCAAGCTTCAAATGTGACCTCTAGAGTGTTAACAAGGATTTTCTAAGATTTGACCCGGTGACCTAGTTTTTGACCTCACGTGACCCATATTCAAACTTGACCTATATATGACTGAGACAAACATTCTGACCAAGTTTCATGAAGATCAAGCTTCAAATGTGCCCCCTGGAGTGTAAACAAGGATTTTCTAAGATATGACCGGATGACCTAGTTTTTGACCCCACGTGACCTATATTCGAACTTGACCTAGATATCATTGATACAAACATTCTGACCAAGTTTCATGAAGATCAAGCTTCAAATGTGACCTCTAGAGTGTAAACAAGAATTTTCTAAGATTTGACCTGGTGACCTAGTTTTTGACCCCACATGACCCATATACGAACTTGACCTAGATATCATTGAGACAAACATTCTGACCAAGTTTCATGAAGATCAAGCTTCAAATGTGACCTCTAGAGTGTAACCAAGGATTTTCTAAGATTTGACCCGGTGACCTAGTTTTTGACCTCACGTGACCCACATTCAAACTTGACCTATATATCACTGAGACAAACATTCTGACCAAGTTTCATGAAGATCAAGCTTCAAATGTGCCCCCTGGAGTGTAAACAAGGATTTTCTAAGATTTGACCGGATGACCTAGTTTTTGACCCCACGTGACCTATATTCGAACTTGACCTAGATATCATTGATACAAACATTCTGACCAAGTTTCATGAAGATCAAGCTTCAAATGTGACCTCTAGAGTGTAAACAAGAATTTTCTAAGATTTGACCTGGTGACCTAGTTTTTGACCCCACATGACCCATATACGAACTTGACCTAGATATCATTGAGACAAACATTCTGACCAAGTTTCATGAAGATTGAGTCCAAAATGTGACCTCTAGAGTGTAAACAAACTAATTGTGAACGGACGACGGACGACGGACGACGGACGACGTACGACGGACATCCATCGATCCTAATAGCTCACCATGACCACTTCGTGGTCAGGTGAGCTAATTAGACGTACTAAACCTATTTCACAAGGAAGCAAAAAGCTAAAGAGTAAAATCATCAAGAAGATCATCATAATCATAAAGAATGGCACACTCATGTTTAATGTTACTACAAAAGTAAACCTAAAACATAAGACCATCCTCACGACCCTTGAAAACTAGTCTCTTATATATATGGCTAATGGGAGTTTGATAAAATGGCATTTAAATGAATGAGAAAATTGTGCATTTAATTTTACTTGATCACGTCACCATAAATACTTACTTGAAGGTGTTCATATCCCAAGGATTCTGAGCATTCTCATCTTGTATTAGAGGTGCAGGTATGTTATTCATTGTATTAATGATTTTCTCATCTTCACGAAGATCATCACTACTAAACTTATCCTCCTTCATCTCTTTACTCAGACGTTCCGCTCGCATCTTTTCAATTTTCTTACTCAGCTGAAAAATTCAAATAATATGCCACTAACTGTGCATTCGTTAGTATCAAATATCCTGGTGTCTTGTTTGATTTGCCTTCAACACTGGAAATGGCCAAAAATCAGATTTTGACCACACTGATTTGAGACTGAAGGGGAAAGAAAATGATGCATGCAAATGCCGAATTCACTCATCAATTAAACAGTTAAAACTATGATAATAACAGGTGTCAATATTTGAACCAACAGTTCACACTGCATTTTACTTCTTCTATTTTCCTATTCTAGTGTTATTGAAATTGTTTGGTCTGCCGATGTACTAACCAACATGTGCAAAGATGGAGGGCATAACAATAAATTCATCAAAATTTCGAAAAATTAAGATGCAACAGAAAATTCAGTTCAAGCAGGTTTGCAATATGCCAAATTGGTGAGTTGCTAAAAAAAATTATTTTTCACTTAGTGTAATATTTACGTCTACGCACACAATGCAAGAATTACTGAAATCAAAATACCTTTTCTCGTTTAACTTGTGCATTTCTAGAAGAAAAGTCCTTCACTAACAGTTTATTTCTGTGGGGCACCGGTATTTCACTACTAGTATTCTCCTTTTCTGTTTTTAATTCCTTAATTTTTAATCTTTTAACATTTTTAGAGTTGCTTCTTTCTTTACGCTTTTTTAGTTTTAACTTTTGCTTGGCTTTTCCAGGTGGGTCAAGGCCGTACGCCTTTAATCGATTATTCACTTCCTCAGGGTCTGTGTCTGTGCTTGAATCATGAGTTTTGACTGAAAGAACAATGGATAAAACAATACAAATCCTGTTATATACATTAATGTATTGAACAGACAGAATATATGTCTAGTGACTCTGGTCACTATCGTGATTAAACCCATTTGATACAACTTTATGTCTCAGATTAATTGAATATCTGTTGATGTGTCGTCTATTGATTAACAGTTCCTGTAGGATAAACACAGACAATTACATTCTAGACAACAAACAATCTTCAACACCAGTATTTTCAGCTTTGTCAATAAAAGTCTCAGTCAGTCCATGAAACATTGAGTTTTCCACTCACAGATTTTGACCAAATGACGCAATGAACAAACTAAAATGAACAAACTAAAAAATAAGTGTGCACAAAAGAATTTAAAGAAGCACTATAATTGAATATTATGTCCTCATGGTCAACTAAATAAAATAAATCATGCTATTATGTTCAGTCAAACATATCATGAATTGATAAGCATATCTGCAAGGACCAGTTGACATTATTTCCCATTTGACCATCTCCAATGATATTTAACCAGCACGGAGATAACATCAGTCGGTCAACACACTGCCATTAATGCAGCTTCCAGCAGGTTAAGTTATGCATAACAATCTTTAATGAAGCTGCATATCATCACAAGCAAATTAAACAACATAACAATATACACTAAAGTGATTCAGATTGGACTCATTTCATTACATAAGGACACTTGTCCTAAATGGTCAAACATTTTCAGGTCATTTGTAACAGGTTGTCAATGGAACAAAATTTAATATCAGGAAAATCAAATAACTTTTATTTTGGTCGGATATCATGGCTCTTTCTGGGATTAGTAAATCTGGAATTCCGGATGAATCCAGATAATTGACACCCCTAAATATACTTAAACATGTGATACTTACTGACAAGTGTTTTAAGAAATTCTCTCTTTCTGATCTGAAACTCTCTGGCTCTATCTTTATCCACACGTCTCGGGTGACACAATTCACAGAAGTAAACATCCGGTATACTGTCACGATCCAAGCCCATACATACGATGTGCTGCCATACACTACAGAGAAACACAAACAACCAATAATTTACGTACATTGTATACCTAGAAACTCAGCGACAGTATTGATTTTACTTTGTAAAGGTGTAGAATACTCAACGATCCTAGATATCAAATTAGCAGTCTCTAAACTTCCAAGAAACAGAAATAAGACTAGGAGAGTCTAGGAAATGTACATAGAAATTCTTCCGACATATATCTAACTTTTGAGTTAATATCATAATATGGTTTAATAACCAAGGTGAATATAGTAATTTAGAAAATTCAGAAGTATAATTCTAAATGCCCTCCCACTAAATGAATGTTTCTTTATAATACACAATATATGCATGATTCGGTGAGTATATGAAATACATAGTCACAAACAAAATGTTTTGGTTTCTTCTTGATAACATCATCATGTCATGTGACTGACCCTGACTGGTGTATATGAACGTTATGTTAGGGAACAACTAGGGTGACCTTGACCTTAAAATCGACAGATTATTGGCTTCATCTACTGGTCAAAACAAACCAACACACTCTGCTTCAAAAGCCTATGTCCACCAGTCTGTTAATTCTTGATTGTAAATAATTAAATCAATCATCTGGCCAACCAACAAGTGTAAAGGAATACACAAAACTTTCTTCGAAAGCCAGGACTCAACACTAACACTGGTCCGCAGCCAGTGAAAATCAAGAGTCTTCAAAGGATCAGAAACTGATATGTTTACAACATTACTTTTCTTTTCTGTCAGACCAGTGACCAAAATAGTAAGTGTCAAGCCATGAAAGCATATATAAAGTAAGTAAGATCCTTATAAATCAACATCACTAGAGAATATGATACATTAGAATGAGAGTATTACCTGCACTTGTCACACTGAATCATATAACCATCATCATGAACAAAGTCACAGATACATCTAGTCGGGTCATCTTGATCATCCTGATCCTCCTCAAGTAGTGTGGGTGAGAATGATAATGGTAACGGCTGGCTAGCTACATCCGATGTCACTACTATCTCCTCTTTAACTTCCACTGTTTCCTTAGTAGGGGGTGCAGCCACTAAGGGGGGTGAGGGCGGAGGGGTCGGGGGAGGTGGGGCACCATAGTTATGATCCTGAAATAACAGAAAACAAAGCTTAATTAACATACAAATATATCTTTTGTTATAACACATCACAATTGACTTCCTTTTTTGGATGTTTGTATGTCCTTATATTTTTATTTCATTTTATAATTGTATGTCACGTCTTGACCATCATTGTATTGAAAATGGTCTGTCAAAGACATTATGTTGATTGTCCAAATATATGTAAGCATGTAAGATTTATATGTTCTTTTGTGATTTGCAATTTCTTTCCAACCTTTTTCTGATTATAACTTGAAAGGTTATTGTTCTGGTAACTGTAAGTGTTTTCATGCTCAAATTCAGTTGTGCTGGCTATTCCAACAATTTCTTTTTTTCTCTAAATTGGGATTTTTGGCTTGAAATTGAGAAAAAAAAATTTCAATTGGGAACATCTATAGCTAATATTTGACTATAAAATCAACCAAAAAAAACCCACTGTATTTAAGTGTTTACAATCATATAATGTTGGAAACATGCACATCTTTTAACATGTAAATTCAATACATTTCATACATCAAAAGACTTGTACAGAAACAGATGTGTGTTTACTTTCATTAAAAACAACAGTAAAATGATCCCTGAAGGTCTTTGATTACATAACATCAGATAGCATAGAAAACAGTTTGGGGGCAATTAGTATTGACTTTTATCAACTTTTATTACCCGGAGGACAAATAGAAAGTAGAAACAGCATTGTTATACCTAATGGCATTAAGGTAATTATGAATATCAAAGGTATTCCTTGTATCAACACAGTAATTCTGTATACCAACAGGCTAAATAGTTTAATACACAGAGTAACAAGTAAAACCAGGAATACTTTATTATTCATGTGAAAATTGTATCGCTGATTGATTAGAAAAATAATTCAATAAAATTTCATTCAGAGCTTACGAGCAGGAAATTATAATTTAACATTCAAATTCTTTTCAAAATACACTATGCAGTATTTACATTCTCTGTTGAGAAGATTTTACAATCCAATAAAATTATTTAGCTTGAGAGTAAACCCGACTCTGTACAATCTAGTCTATGAACGTGAAATTTAAGATACAATGAACTGTGGTTGAAATATTTGAGTGTTGCTATGCCCAAAATTTAAAATTAGCTCATACTCATAACTGCTCATTTGATCAAATACCTAGAATACAGTCATGTAATTTTGGTCTTTGATTTTATCATATACAGTAGAGACGTTTATATCATATGACATGTACATATCACAAAGTTCAAATTCTATGGAAGAACAATAAGCGACAAGACCAGATCATTTAGAAACTGCCTCAACACAATCATGCAGATTAAGACCATTTTCTTCATATACATCAAGTCGTATTATAGCATATTGTATTATAGCATAAAAACGGTGATTTTGCTCATGAATACTTAAAACAGGGAAAAACGGTATGTTATTGTAAATAGCAACAACCAACCCCCCCTTTAAACAGGGGAGGTAATTTTGAAAATGTCACGGATTTCTGACCTCAGTATACCACCTTTTTTCAACGCCTTTATACGAACAAATGCAAGGGTTTTGGAGGCAAATATACCCGTATATGCCTAGATGAAAGGTTAAACTTCACGTTTTGAGTAATTTTGATGCCATACGGAAGATTTTTCATGAAAAAAATCAAAAAGGCAATTTTCAGTTTCAGATTTCTTTTCTTAAAATGACGAAAACGCAAGTAAATCCATGCTCATTTTAAAGAATAATCATCAATTTATCATTTTCAAGTAAAGTTAAAAGGAATTCTGGGCGTAAAAATGCCGAATTTTGATGATGAAACTTTGACAAGGGAGGTAATTTACTTTCACTTTGAGAACCACAACAACAACAACTAAACACGATGATGTTTGGAATATTGTTCATAATAACTTTAAACAACCCATAATTCCAGTTGTTTCTCTTAATCTGTGTATTTTAGGTCGTATTTTAATAATAAAACACAACTTTGTTCACTTTTACAAAAGAATTGAGCCAGAAATGAGATAATCGTTTTCGCCCCAAATATTTTCGTACCATCCTTTTCGCACCCAATATTATTCGTACCAACATTAATTTTCGCCCTCATTATTTTCGAACTCGTTTCTAAAAATGCATGTTTGTTTGCATTACAACTTTTTTTGTCCACTCTTTGCTCAAAATATATCATTTATATTATAAATTTTACTTTCTTCGATTTTAATGTTTTTTACTTAAAAGGCAATGTGAATAATGGTTGATATGGCAGGTGTATCATCACAAAAAAGTAAAATAATGGTTTATATTGTGCAATCAATAGAATTGACACACATTTAGCATACTTATTGGTGCTTTTTAAGTCTTTTGAGGTGAAAATTCCAGTGAGGTTGAAAAAAATCTAAAAATGAAAATGAGGTCATTTTCTAGTACACTTTTTGACAACTTTGAACCTCTGTAAAAAGCTAAATCACCATTTTATACTCATAAACCTTATATTTTCTTACTTCTCACACCTAGCGCTTTTTAAAAATGCATTCATTTGTACAGATTTATTCATGGATAAAAATGGGTGGTTGTTGCTATTGTAAAGATTCTCGGTGTTCAGTTTTAAGTATGCTCATTCCAAGACCCAGCCGACGAATATAAATGATTTACAGCGTTATATGAACTGTAATTCACATTCTAATTGTAACTACTAATCGATTTTCTATAATAGTAAAATAATAAACAACCCCCCCTTATGGGCTTGGGCACCAACTGTCCCTTGGGACTCTGCAGATGTAATAGCACGAAAAATCATGTGTTAACCCTACATTAAGAAATGTATGCTAAACATCTGAAAAGTTAAAAAGACTCATCAAATTAAAACATATGATTTATATAAATATGGTCATTTATGATTAGTTAATAGCATTTGAGTTTTTTTGTTTCATAAAAAAGTCGCATATTTATACTGTGAATATAATTGCTTACAACTACTGAGGCAATCAGTATATCCAAATATTTTAACCATACAATCATCAGAGACGTTATTTTATAGTAAGACTAAGACAAACTTACTTTTTTCTTGACCAACTCAACCAAAATTGTCATATTTCCATTAAAAGATCAAATATTGCAAAACTGTATCCATTTAATGAGCACAAATAATCACAAGGAAGAATAGACACTAGCACACACTCTCTGTAGTCCTGACTGTAAATTCTACTATAATTGTTAACATAAAACTCTAACGTACACTGCTTAGTGGAATTCAATACGATCAGAATATTCAGTTCAAAACTATGTATATGTTGGGTTTTATCTGATTAACACGCCACTAATCCTATATACAGTATGCATATTAAATCTTATTTCTATATCAAGTCTTTTCAAAATGTCATTCATTCAATAGTATAGTATGGACTTGACATAAGACGTTTCAAAGGTGACCTATACAGCTAGTGCCTAGAGGCGAGAAAAACAAGTATACAGTCGATTCATGTAAGATAAAAGCATACAGGTATTCTTCACACTGCGTTCAATAACCGTGAAAACACAACACAATAACAGCTTATAAAGGAATTTTACAATGCAAGAAAGGAACAGTTTAGCATGAATAGGTTTAATGTACACATGTTTGAATGTACAATCTACAAATGCTTTTTATAATTTCAATGTTTAGCCTAGGGTTAATGTATTAATACGATGCGTGTAGCTACACGCACAACTTGACATACAACAGGAAGTGGTGGCAGAAATGCAATACTGTAGTATGTCTTTAACCATTTAATGATTACAACACCTATGTGTACTAACATCTTATAATTTATATCTTGTAAACAAGTATGTAATTGACTGTTATTGATACAAGTAGAACATAATAAAACTTATAATTACTGGACATAATTAAACTTAAAATTACTGGACATAATTAAACTTAAAATTACTCGACATAATTAAACTTAAAATTACTGGACATAATTAAACTTATAATTACTGGACATAATTAAGCTTATAATTACTATCACACTACCCAATTAATTTTATCAATGCATATGGCATAAAAAATGTAGAGCATACCTTTAATAAATTAAAAAAATTACCAATATATACAAATTTATCTAAGATGGCCTAGGTAAACTCATTCTCATGAATCAGTGTATAGTCAAGTCCCTAAACTATACTCTGATACAACACCCCTTATATCATTCGCAAATCTAAAAATAGCTCTATTTCGTCACTAGCGTGATTCCCGCTATTGTCCAATCAGAACGCGTGTTACGACGAGTCGAGTGGAGTGCTGACGTTAAAGGTAAATTCTGTTTTTGTATGACAAACTACCGCTAGTTTCAATCCAAATAACCAGTTATGTTGTGCAATGATAGTAAAATCTTCTTTTGATCATCAATGCAAAAATATAAGAATATTTTTTTTATGCGTCGATTTAATAGTCGAAAATAAAATTCAAACACTGTCGGTTTATATTCTGTATGTAACGTCAAATTTGATTGGACGATTGACGAGGGATCTTTGGAAAACACCCGTGACAGAATTTAATCAATTGCCTTTAATATAAGGAAATGAATGAAATAGATTTGATTGGTTGAGACGTTCGTTCACCACACTGGGATTGGGTAGTTTTATACCAGAGTGTATTACGGATGAAAAACATGCTGGTTGAACGAGAATGAGGTAAACTATACAGAGTTCTTATTTCACCACAGATGGACCCTCTGGATATTAATCAAATTTTCGGGGAGGGGTGCCTTGTGACAGAACAAAATCAAAATTAATCGGCAATTTTTATTAACCAACATTTTAAGCTTTCGAGAGCTGGACATCTACATAACGGTAATAGCTGGTTTGGTGCTAACATTATTTCATATAGTTCGAGTATTTACCAGGTCATAATTATGTAAGACATAACAAAAATGATACTAGAAATTCACATTGTTGCTCCCAGCATGAAAAAGCTGACTACTAAATTTTTTTATACCATGATCTGACATGGCCACGGATGAAAAGACATCAACTCACAATGAACAAAAATTTACCCCCATGAAAGATAAATTTTTATTTATGACTGAGCAATATTCTATTATTTAATAGCATCAAGAAAACACATGTATGCAGTCTTCGAATTTGGCCACTAGCCCGAAGCCCGTGGATTGTAATAACTGGGTCAGGCTAGTAAATTTCTCTAGGTGACTAGTCCGAAAGTCTAGTGAAAATTTATAATAGTTTTAATAATTTAATGGTCTGACTAGTAAATTTCTTCTCGAGCCAGTATGTTCTGCCTTGTTGGTAGCCCGACTCGCTAGTACTTGGAAAAGTTTTTCATGAAGACTGTGTATGCAGGTTGTTAGTTATAAAACATAGTCTTGTTCATTTTGCTTCTAGGTATATAATGGTCACTTTCTTGTACATAACATACAACTAAAACAGTAAATTGACAGTAACAGACTAAATTACTTGCTCACAGGCATTTACTTGTCTTACCTTTCCTTCAACAAACAATATTAATGGTTTAATTTTCATTAAACATGATTATGTAAACAGATGACATCATTAGTAAAAGCCAATTTAACTTCAGTTTTTTATGGAAGACAAGTTTTGAGAGAACTGTAAGTCTTATATCAGATCTATCAAGAGAATGCTTCAATTTGGCCAAGAATTTCTAGTGTTAGTGATCATATTTTGGACATGTTAGAACTCAAAAGTGAACATTTTAGACGAACGATTAGCTGGATTAGACACCGAGCCTATAACCTCTACCTAATCAGCCCCATCATATTGCTTTAAAAACGCTGATATCTTCCCTTAATTAGCTGGCTACAGGTCTATCCCTAAGAAAATTTGATAAAATGTTTTATCAATTCATGATACAATCCTGTATTTTATTTCAAGAATTTTGTGTTTGTTTTGTACTGTTAATAATCACGCTGGATCAATCAGGGAGAGGTTCTAATGCACCCAGATTATCAATTCTGAAAATCATCAAAGGCTTCAAAACTACCGGCATCAAGTCAAGATATCACAAACATTAACTGGTTTGTTCAAAGCAAATTGAATATTTCACATCAAAGGGAAGTAACTCCAGATATTTTAAGATAAGTTTAGATTGTATCCAAAAACTTATGGGAAGAAGATGTACTTTGTTCATTATGAAAATAACACAATCACTATTCAGAATCTTTGAATATTTCTAGAATAGACCTACTCAGGATCTCCACTAATCTGTAGGTAAAAACAAATTTATACCATTATAATCCTTGCGGCATTTGAATATTCATATCTGGACAATAGAGTTAGGGTCAGTGGTCTTGCATATGAATACAAACCCAGTCTAACTACGTCAGTCAGTTTTATCTGTACCAAACATAAATTTAAATTAAAGGAAAAACCAGCTTGCACAAAGTTCCAGATATCGTCTAGATTCTATATTCATCCAGCAGAGTAGAACCCCTGACTTACATGTACAGCTGAGAAGACAGAAATACAAAACAAGATGTATGCCTACCTGATATGGGAGACCAAAACAACCAGGATAAGTTTGAGGAGGCGAGTTGTAAACATCATCAGTCACAGGGGAAGAATCTACCGGTCGATCATATCTGAAATTGAGTAGAAAGTATACGATTATTAAAACTTTCATCAATGTCATAACAACACAAACCGGATGCAGTAGTTTAATAACAAGTATTAAATGAAACTTTTTTTAATGCAATCTGTGAATTTAGAATTTGAAACTACTTGCCCAAATTGATACAGTTCAATCATCCTCGAATCATATAATTTTATAAGAACCATATAATTATATAATAACATTTCAACATGGAGCCCCCCCCCCCCCCTCTTGGATATCATTATCATCAGATTTTGTAAACTGATGGCCGATTGTCTCATGAATGCTAGTACCTGTCGTATCTAATTTTAGACACATCAACAGTGATTCATTTTGATGTGCGTCCTGCGTCCCTGACGCATAAATTTTTTTTGGGATGCAAAGTTTAATTAATTGCGAGTCCGCCGGACGCAATAAAATTCTGAGGACGAATGGGCTAAGTTCGAAAATTATCGGGTCCGCAAGAGGAATAAATTTACGTTGACACAGTTTCCGGCCGTTTAGTTTATAACACGCGATTTCATTGGTCGTTTTATGGAGATAAACCAATCGGTAAGCGCGTTTTAACTGACTAGTCATACTTTTTGGAGAATAAACAAAAAGTTTCACTTTTCGGACGTGCACAGATAGAATGCACTCGAAGAAAATTACGAAACTTGATTGTACGCCGGGGACGATTCTGAATTATATTATGTTAAAGTCGTCTGAAATTAACGATTAACTGGTCGAGAGCTCCGACCATTTGTTCACATTTTGATAAAGATCCGTTGATTTTAGCTCAGTTTGCAATTACTTCAGCATCAACTGATCATACCCTGCTGGTTGTGAATTATGATTTTCTGTAGGTCCTACAAATAAGACCCTTTCCAAATTTACTCTTCACCCGACTGTTGATAATATGTATGTAGTAGATCAGCTCATGACAGTAAAACTTACTGCACTACAGTTTGGAGATTTTGTTGCAAAAGAGAATTACATTCTATAAGACAAGTAATTAAATGGACACTACATGTATCTAATTCCATTGACAATAGCAGCAAAAACAGAAAGTTACATGTTTTCAATCATAAACCTCAAAACATATATTCAGTGTTTTACCTTTAAAAGTATAAATCTTTATGGGACTCGTTAAATTTAGCTGGGACTCATTGTTTTGAAATATGTGAGTCCCATGGACGCATAAAAACAAATTTCAAAATGAATCACTGCATCAATAGTAATGATAATGAAACCCTAAGATATAAATGTCCGCTGGAGTCTACATGTTTAAAATCTTCTAAAGATAGTAAAACTTTATACTTACTCAGGTGGATCCTCTGAGACAATTAGAGAAAATGGATTGTCTGAGTTGACATCTCCTAGCCTCTGTATAAAGCTCATTTTGACAGTAACTACATCACAATACTGGCAGCAATGACTCAATACGTACTCAAAATTACCTGCAATAAAATAATTTTATTTGTAAATGGATGAAAGAAATTATCATTTAAACAGTTTTTATCATTCAGGGGTGTGGAATTCCTGTGTCCGACTTGGCCTTTAAGACCTGCGGGAAAGTGGATTTTTCTATCCAGCTTGCCCATGGGCAAGTGCAAAATGATCATGAGAACTGATAATATCAGTCCTATCATTTTATTCCCGATCAATATAAATTTTTTGCTATGAGAATCAATAATAAAGTCGAAGGAATCTAACAGTTAGGACCTATCTGCTAGCTTGTTAAGTAAATTACCTTTAACTTTATCCAAGGGAGACAATTGACATGTCATAAAATGCTTGATTATCATCGAAATTTGGCTTTAAAACGTTAAGGTATATATTTTTGTAGACATATTTAAAAACCTGGTATCATGTTTATAGAATATTCAGGACTAACAATCAGGGGTTTTCCTGGCCGCCTCTGGTATGAGAAAAGACCCCAAAATCATGAATTGGAATTCTTTACCTACAAGGAATTTAAGGGAGGCAATTTATTCACAATTGAAATTACAAATATACATGTTTTAAAACTCCATATTTTTCTAAGAAGAAAACAATTGTTGCTATACTTCAAATTATTGAAATAACAAAGGCAAGTTACAGTTTGATCAAGCATGGAAAAAATCTATTAAACTGTGCCGAGCCCAAACTGGCCAAAGCCTTTCATTTGTCATTTGAAACTGGATTTGGTCAAATTAGACTTAAGATTGAAAACTTTTAACAAGACAAATTTAAAGTTGCCTCACTTGTTATACAAATCTTCTTGCAATAGTTTTCTGATTCTTGAAAATGTTTAAGTAAAGAGCCATTCTGACTCTTCACTTCTGATCTACAGAGGCATTAAACCCAATCCTGAAAATAAGTTGCAAGCCTGTTTCGAACAAACCCTGCACCATCATACAGTTCAAACATCATTATAGTGTTAAGATTATAGAGCAAATGAAACATCAAATGACAATCTGTCAATTTTTCAATTTTTCAATTTTTCACCAAACACCTTTCATTTTTAGCAGAAATGTTATTTCTTTCTAAAGAAGCAAATCTGTTAAAAACATTATAATTATTCTGGAATCGTAGAACCCCTGTATTTTTTTCTAGCATTCCTAGTAAAAGATTTCAGCCATCATGTAGACATTTCATATATCCATAACTTACTATTTAACATAACAAAACTGATAAGTCTGCATATTTCATTTCTAGAGCAATCTGGAAATACAGGTAATTTAAATGGAACCAATTGGCAGCAAACCAGGAAATATATCACCTTATCAGAGTAGATCAATTATCACAGAAAATGGGTAAAAATTTCCAATCCATGTTATCTGGTCATGTGCCAATAAAATGTAGTCCCTTCTTCCTCAGCATGGTATCAAAAATCATGACTGTGGTCCCTGATTTGCGTCCCCCCTGATTGACAGAGGGCCAAGGAATGTTGCTCAATTAACACAGGTGTTAGTTAATCACCATCACCTAATGGAGCATACAACTAACAGGGGTCATCATAGCTGGACAATATGTGTGAGATATCTAACAAGACACCCTGCAGTGTGAATACCTGGATTTTCCCTCCTTTGCTTTTAAAGACGGAACAGCATGATACCAGCATAAAATCACTATCAGTGATTATCTGGGGTCATAAAACACTAAAACTGGTCAGTGTGAGGGACAAGAGGCCCATGAAGCTACTGATAATAAGTAATAGCCAAAAAATATGTTACACATTGACAGGATTATTGTGACAATTTACTTGTATTATAAGCCTAATGGTCATCCTAATTTACCTGGGCATTTTAAAAATCCTGCTCTGTTAATTAGCTCAGGTTCCTAAATCCAATTAGAGGGAAGTGGAAGCTACCCTTTGAATTTGGAAGGGGAATGCGGCCGATTATCAGTCGCAGATTTAGCAGATCAAGGGCCCGGCCCTGTAACTGTAGCAGAATTTTGACAATCAGAATTCAGAACTTTGAACAATAATCTCATTGCTTTTGTAAATGAAATTAAATAAATTCATATAATAAAAGCATAATTTTGTAGAAAAAAATGTGATTGCTTTAATTATCAAATGAATTCGCTAGACTAATGTTCTTTGCACACAGGGGTAGACACAATTTGACTCACTGGTCTGGCAGTAAAGAATTGTTAAATTTGTAAAGAAAACAGCTACTGGTCCTTTGAGACTTTATTTTCACTGGCCTCAGGCCAGCAGACCAATGTTAGTGTCGAGTCCTGTGCATTTGATATTAATTGCCACACTTTGTAACTGTGTACTGCACAATCATACACCATCACTGCTTAATCTTTGGGTTACCAAAAGGGAAGAAATGAAAATATGCATCTGCGCGACACCTTGATATATTTCTTTCTCATTCTGCAAATGATGTCAAACCATTTGCAGGGTTTCTGCAAATGTCTGGTTCCTGTACTTGCCTAAACCAACATCGTTGTTTGACAAGTTTCAAAAAGCGAACTAGAGACGGTTCAACCATAGTTTAACAACTGAAGGTGTTCGCAGTCTCTATTTGAACCAATTCAACTATGGTAAACATTCTTTGTGCCAAAACCTAGGCTTCAGAATTTATGCAAAATCGCAAACACTTTTCTGCACGTTGTTTCTGCACAAGCTGAAAAATAAAGATATGTTGGGTCTGCAACAAATTTGTGTACGCTTTTAGAGTACAAAGAAATGACCAGTTTTTCTTGCCTTCCATTTATATTTCTTTGCAAATAGCATATCAAAATGAGTGTAGGAAATAAGCCCCTACGCTCATTTTTATACATGAGGACATAAGCCCCTACACATTTTTTTACACTAGGACATAAGCCCCTACATACTTTTTTGCATTAGGACATAAGCCCCTATGCATGTTTGTTTGCAACATGAACAACTCAGCCATGTACCAGTGTCTACAAGTTAAATTTTTTAAGTTGTAATTAATTATCAAATGATACACAACATAATAATAAATAATTATTATATTTATAACAAGTATCTATGAACAAATAAATGTTTTGGGGCTTGCTACAAACAGATAGTCACTACAATACATGATAATTGATATAATTAAGCATTTTGAAGACTAATTTTCTCTCAATTTACTAATTTTATACCTGAAATTAATGCATATTTGTAACAAATGAACAGTAGATACAATAGAACAGTAGATACAATAATTATTTCTTAATTAACCATTTAATAATAGAAGAAAACATAGAACGGTGCAAACAAAACAAGCATAGGGGCTTATGTCCTAGTGTAAAAATGTGCGTAGGGGCTTATGTCCTAGTGTAAAAAATGCGTAGGGGCTTATGTCCTCATGTATAAAAATGAGCGTAGGGGCTTATGGTCATAGGGGCTTACGTCCGTCCCCCTATCAAAATATATATTACAGTGCTGATCGAACAAGCAGTGTTATTGCAATCAAACAATATTATTTTGGGGAACATGGGACGTGTTTAGATTATTTACAGCCGATATAATAGATATGCAATGGACAGAAACCGTAGCTGCCATGCAACAATACGTTGGAATTACGTTATTACAGTACAGAAATCGTACAAGGGAAATTGCAATTATTTTTTGCAAGAAAGATAGACGACAAAAATGGACCCTGTCTTTAGAATATTGTTATAAAAACGAATGCACAACTCACCAATTCCTATTAACACTGAATAAGAAAAGCAGCAGACAAACTGCAACCACTCAATGGATAAAATGTTAAAAAGTGCAATATGAACAGTAAAACAAATTCATCCGAAAACTGGAACGTCAATTTTTTTTATAAACAGTGACGATAAAATGCATTTATCCCTTTAGGAAAGGGTCAAAATGCTTGACACAGTATTTATCATATGTGTATCTCCAAATAGAATGAAGTGTCACAGCGAATAAATCCATCACGTTCACAGGATCGCATAAAACAGCTTTGTTTTCTATTTTGAATAAGCAAAACTAATAATGGCGGCCATTAATTTCACGCTGAGGGTTCAACATTTGCGTACCGCAGCGTTCCAAAATAAATGACGTCATAAATTAACATTTTGTTATAGATATTTTTTAGTTATTTGCTTTTATTTGGCTTTTATTTTCTATATTAAATCGTGAAATGGAATTTTAAAGAAAATAATTATATTTGTAAACCTAGGTTCCGATTGAAATCGGTGACGCTCGTGACTTTTCCGGGAATTCCCGATGTAGCTGTGTATTGAAATTTGCGCATGCGTACGTCAATCATAATAATTGACAGGCACCTGCAACTGGAATGATAACAGTGAGAGGCTGAATGATGATGCTGACAGTTTCATCGTAACGTTTGTTTGTGTTTATTTTTATTTTGAAAGGGGGATAAGTTAACGAAAATGCTCGATCCATCGTCGAGCGAGGAAGAGTCTGAGAATGAAAATATTGAAGATGAAAATAATTCCGTCTCTGACGTGCTCAGCATCCCTAGTGTTGAACAGAGGAGCTTATCAACCAGTGGTGATAATTTGAGTGGTATGACAGTGGGACAAGCTCATTCAAGATCAAATAGCATACGTCCTAATAGCCCTAGTATTCAACCAGAACGTGAACGCGAACGTGAACGTGTACATGAGAGACAGCAACAACAACAACAACAACAAATTGAACAAGATGTGGATAAATTGGAAAAGGAGGAAGAAGAGAGAAAGAGACGGTTACAGCTTTATGTTTTTGTAATGAGATGTATTGCCTATCCATTTAATGCAAAACAACCTACTGATATGGCAAGAAGACAAACTAAGATAACTAAACAACAATTGCAAACTATTAAAGAAAGATTCCATTCATTCCTAAATGGGGAGACAAGTATAGTTGCAGATGAAGCATTTACGAATGCGGTCCAAAGCTATTATGAAGTGTTTCTCAAAAGTGATCGCGTAATGAATATGGTTAAAAGCGGTGGTTCTTCTGCTAATGATTTCCGTGAAGTTTTTAAAAATAATATTGAAAAACGCGTTAGGAGCCTGCCTGAAATTGATGGTTTAAGTAAAGAAACAGTATTAAGTTCTTGGATGACTAAATTTGACGCAATATTCCGCGGGGAAGAGGATCCGCGGAAACAAGCACAGCGATCGCTGGCTGCTGCTTCTGAACTAGTCCTCAGTAAAGAACAGTTATACGAAATGTTTCAGAATATTCTCGGTGTGAAGAAATACGAACATCAGATTCTATACAATGCTTGTCAGGTAAATTGCTTTGCTGTGTATATAATGTTAACCTATTACACCATAGCATCAAACTGTGAAACATATCATATTATATATAGTACAGGTCTGTAGTCAAACCTGTCTGAAAAGACCAACATCCCAAAAAGTGGTCATGAATTGTTGATAGTTGGGCCACTGTGGTTTTTTTTAATGTTTGATCATAAAATGGTCTGGTCGCAGAGATAAATTTGGTGGTTTTTGCAAACGAAATTGTTAATAGAAGTTTTTACTTTCAAGTGGTCTTTAAACAGGTTTGACTGTTCTTCTATGTTTCACCATGTTGTTTATGTTTATTCCATTAAGCTTTATGGTTTAACCTGATCTCCAGGTGTAGCTAGGTCACTGCTCCTAAATTCTTGCTTGCAGTGCTATTACAAATGCTGTCACTGTCCAGTCTGAGAAGTGTCATGGTACACACTACCTGTGACAGTGTCAATGAAATTGTTGATAACATTTTGACTGTTCTTTTCAACACTTACCAGTATACCCCTATGTTCACACCTTATCTGGCCCTCTCATTATACAGGTGTACATCACCAATTTTGAAATAACCAATAAACAGTTTATGATTTATAAATCTGATGACAGATCCGGTGCACTGTCATGCTTATTCTTGTGGTAGTGACTTTTACTAGCATGACAGTACTGTAAAAAATTGTTATCCAATACTAACTTTTATACAATACTAAGTTTGATAGCCCTTCATTTATTATTAATGATGTTTTCCTAATAATAAAAATATGAATATTGAAATTAAATGACTTAAAAACAGTTATTACTTGGTAAGAAATTAAGCATTCCATCAATTGGTGATTTACTATAAATTAATTTAATGATAGTTAAATTTATTGACCAGGGCTTTAGAATAGTTAGACCAAGTTGTAAACATCCACATTAAAATTTGTATGCTATGAACAGTATGTTGATCATATATGCTAATACATAGGTGATTATGATGCCTACCCAGACCTTTTTCTTGGTATTGTGTGAGGCCGAATTTCTGCCTCAAATTCCATTCCCAATTGGTGAAAAAAATCCCAATTTTTATTTTTTTTTTTACTCCAGAGCGAAAATTGTTTATTACCAATTCTAACACTGTCTATTTTTAGCTCCGTGTAAACGTATAGGACTGTACCGTGGTTAAATTTCCGGTATATCACAGTTTTTGCCGTTCTACTTTTTGGCTGTTGAATAACCTCCCACGTATAAATAACGCTTTTTATGAATGGAATTTACGTCTTGTTTATCACATGACGTCATGGATTGTATGACGTTTATTTGGCGTCAACGTAAACGTGAAGTTGTGCGAACTTTTATTTTCGTAGCGTTCTTTCTTAATTTATTTAATTATATCCGTATTATTGCAACAGTAATTGCATTTATCGATTCATTTTAGTTTTTATGAAATACATAGTTTGGAATGAGCTCTAGTTATGCCTCTGTTTAAATGAAATGAGCAAAAAACGATATTCCTGGGGTGGAGGTTTTATACTTTAAACAGCGGAAGTTGTCTATAGCAACACGACAAACAACGCATCACTATGCAATAAAAGTGAGTCCATATGAAATTACGCATATTACACGTGTTAGAATGCAAATAGATCTTAGTTTTCCGTGATATACCGGCCAATATATCACGGTTTGTCGTTCACATGCATAGTTATTAATCACTCAGGCCTACGGCCTTCGTGATTAATTCCTACGCATATGAACTCCAAACCGTGATATATTGGCCGGTATATCACGGAAAACTAAGATCTATTTCCTAAATATAACACGGTATACCAAATATCTAATTTATTTTGGATTTACCATTGTAGCCTATTGGATGGTATATCGAGTTTGTTTGGTCACAGTACAGTCTGTACTATGCATTGACTGCTCCGGTTCAGTACGGAACGGTATGGAGTCTAACCATCCTCCAATAAAAATGGATATATATCCATGGTTTTAAGATATTTTAAAAGGAAAAAAATCCCAATTTTGCCATTTAACCGCTTATTTTTTCCCAATTTGTAAGAATCCGCGACCCAAAATTCCCAAATTGGCCAGAGGCCTTTTTCCCAAAAAGCCCAGAAAAAGGTCTGCTACCACTACCAGTATATAAAAACCCGAATTAATTCAATTTTGGAGCATCTTCATAAATCAGTGGTTAGTCAAGTACCCAGACTAAGTTGAACTTGGTATGTTTTGGACGAAAATATACGCTGGTTGAACGAGAATGATTTTGGAACAGACCTCATATATATATGCCTCAAACAACTTTGTCAGCTTTTATTGGTCAGTTCATTTTCTTCATGCAGTTTGTTTACTCCTAAGCAATCTTATACAAGCAAGTACAGTACTTTACTGAGAAATATTTACATCTTTAGTAAATTAGAGCTGCTACACTGTAAACAATTACGGAATCTGGACAAAATCCCGGCACAAAATCCCCACCCTATAAATTTCAGGGTGGACATAATACCCATCATGACTTCGACTTATGTAGAGGGTTATTGCTGCATTGTTAACGATTATTGAGTGATTGTGTGATTTTGTAAGGAACTTCTCTATGATTATGTTACAATAAAGGTTAATTTTTTATTTAACATGCATACTATCAACTATATCATATATATATATATAGTCATGATGGGTATTATGTCTACCCTGAAATTTATAGCAAATATAATTGCAAAATCCACAAATTAACGTCTCATTTAATGGGCTTATTTACACAAACCATGAAATTTCGTCCCATTGAAATAAAGAGATGTTATTTTGACTCTTCAGTTATGGAGACTTGAGTGACATGCAGCCCTATATCATGAATTAACTGCAAGTTGCTCTTGTTATCTAACTCCCTCTGATTAATATATTGGTCAGACCTCTTGCTATCTGTAGCATTAATTCCACTGCAGTAGAACATTAAATGCCAACTGGGTTCCATTCATCATTTGTCTAGATGTAGTTTGATGGGAAACTAGACAGGTATCTCATTAATATCCATTAACAATCGGTTAGGTGTCACTTAACTAGCACATTAGCTTCAATTCATATATATTTCACAGAATGAGACAGAATAAAGCTTCAGTCCTATATTTAGACCCATCGAAATTGTATAGGAAGATCAAGTTATTATTCAATTTCTGGGTAATGTGGGTGTTCTTATGAGGTTTTGTTTATAGTTATTAGGAGTGTCCTTGCACCTTCAGACTGTCACCTGAAATTTCCATAAAAAGCCATGTTCAAACCCTGGAGATGATCCCATCCTGACCAATGTAAAGTTCAATTTGTCGTTGAATTACATCTATTTTTGGCTATAAAATGGTCAAATTTAGATTACAATTATGAAAATGGCACTTGGCCAATGTGAATACTTTCTGATTGTCAGGGGGGGGGGGGGACCCTTTACAGTGTTATTGTTAAAACATATGTGTCTGTCTACCAACCCCCTACCCCTCAGCTCATTTAAATCACCATTTGATGAAAAAACAATGAATAATACTGTCCTTAGTCTGCTGACCAGACTGTACCAGTACTGTCAATTCTATAAGTAATACTTATGAGGGAATTTTGAAATAATAGGACAGACTACAGTTAATCAGTTACATAAATATAGTTTACCCGACGGACGAGCTTATGTTTACAACTGTTATCATTTGACTTTGAAAGGACTGTATATATATATTGGTGGACACAGTGTATATAATTATGAATCATGTTATGATACACTCATTGTGATGATTTTGGATGATTATTATCATACAAACACATTTATAACTTAGATGTATTTTAAAGCTGTTACAAGCGACAGCTGGCATGTTGATTAAATTTTTTGTATTTTTTTATATCACTTGCTTTGTTACCATTATGTTGAAACAATCAATTTCCTGGTATAACATTCATGTTTGTAGATTACTTTGCTAATGAATATGTTTTTTATTATCTATAATTATTTACACAGGATTTTTGGTCAATTTGACAATTTTATACTTGGGGCTCAACTATGTAGCTGAAATTATGCTGATGCAGTGGTGCCTATGATTCATTGTAATTACCGGAAAGTCAATATTTCCTGCTCACAGGAGGAGGTCAAAATGTGTTCTTTTAATTTAAGGGGTGAATGGGTTTTGGGTTTCAATAAGTTTGCTGTAATAAAGTGGTACATAATTATGAAAATATTTAATTATAAATGCCTAATAGTGTAATAATCTGCATAATTTTATGAACTTGATGAATAACTTTAAAAAGCTAAACCAGGTTATTGTACTTCAATTACCATAACGACTCCAGACAGAAGCTCTATAGATATAGTATGTAATAACTTAAAGTGATTTATTGAAATATTGATGAAATAAATTCCTATAAATATAAGGTTGTCCCCCTTGATTGAACTTTTGTGATTTACCTCCCTTTGTTTATAATCATCTGCATAGGAATTTGCAACTCCAATAACATTTTAATTTATTCATCATTGATACAATAAGTTATTTATGTGTAAAATGTATGTGTGTATGTACGTTTAAGTTAAATCATGCCTTTTATATACGATAGTCAATTAAAAAAAAAAAATTCTGTCCATTGCTACAATGATCCCAGGGTGGGCCCCTCTTGATTGACAGCTAAAATGTCCGATCCTTTGAAAAACAATGCTCAAGAGAGTGGCCACTGTATTTCAGTTAGAATAACAAGGGTCAAAATGTAGCATTTATGACAGTAAAAGGGTCAAAGGATTCATTCAAGGGTCCAAACGAAACCTCTAGTACCTGGTAGAAGATATATCCAGGCAATGTAGCATAAATTTAAAGGGTTCATTCCAGGGCTGATACGAAATCCCTAGTACCCTGTGTATTAAAGATATTTATTTGCTTATAATATTTGTTGTATAGTGCCGAGTCAGCTAAGCTTTCATCTTTATTATTGGAGACTATGCTAATCTGTCTTCATTTATTGTACTGCCATTACCATTTTGTCCTAATGTTATATTTTGTCTTTGTTCAGTTCTTGGCGGTAAGAAATAATAATACTTAACATTTCAGAATTTTCTGAATAAATATTACAGGCTTGAGGAGGCACACATATTCCAGAAATTGCGATCTGGCTGTATCTAGGGTATTGTTGAAAATATTCAGTAATACAATATAGATACTTTTGCTTATAGTTAATCCATATTTGGCAACTAGGTACCAGTATATTTCATCGCAGTTTTCGTAGATAATTACTGGTGAGATATAACCGAGTCTGGCTTCGGCTGCTTAATACTTTGATATAATAATAACAATGGGTGTCTAGGGATACAAACTTAACTAATGATTTGTAGTTCTGGTGAATGTTGGTTCCATGTTGCTATACCAAAATAATGGCTCCCAAAGTTCTAGAACTGAGACACTGACAGTGGGATGGGTCCATGTATGTACATTCAAATGTTGGATCCACGGTTTTATGCCAGCATAAAACTCTATAGGGACTAGACGCATAATCTTGTGTTTTATGTTTTCCAGATAAATTGTTTGTAGTTGTGACATACGGGTATTGGTTATTGAAGTGTAGACTTTGTATCAGCTTCTTACAGCATTGACTCTTGTATTAGATTACATGTCAAAATCAAACTGACATCCTCACCCATACCTACCATACTATATTTTCACTTAATTAATACTGACATTGCACAGATCTGATGTGCATTATTATATTGTTTGATTGGTGGGAAAACAAATAAAATATTGTAAGGTGAGATTTTACTACTAATGTTAATACTTTTCAACAGAAGGTCACTGCCCCCCCCCCCCCCCCGAATGCTACCCATGAAGTTGATTTTGACAAAAACTGTTTCACAAAAATATTAAGTGGGATGTTTTGCAAGCATTGAGAAAGAATAAAAGAAATGTTCTGTTCTGTATTAAATGATCAATCTTCGCTTGAGTTGTGGTACATTTCTCGTTAAAATTGATATATTTAGAATAAAATACTGACGTCGTTTTGACTTTTTGTTGACAAGTAGATACTTGTAGTCTTAACTAAAAAATTACTTGGTATGTCCACCCTTTGTACTGTTAGATATCTGGTTTACTTGCTTGATAGTCTGCTGGCTCGAGGCCAGTGAAAATCATGAAGGACGAGTGAAAGTCTTGAAGGGCCAGTAACTATTTTGCTTACAAGTTGTATGCTTCTTATGTTTTGGATCAGTGACCAAAATAGTTTGGCATCAATGTTGTCAAGAAGGTCATATCTGATCTCGTATAGAATACATTGTCAATTCTTGACTATGCTGTACTCACAGGGGTTCTATTTGACTCAGGAATATTTCCAAAAAGCCATATTTTGACCCTTAAGATTTTGGTTCCAAGGGTCATTTTCTCTGAACATCACGGGTATTTTGCCTATTAAAATTTAATGGTAAAATTTAGTCAATGGTATCAAAATGATCCTTCATATTCAGAAGCTAGTGAAACTCATGATTCAAATAATTTTTTTGTGGGGGATTAAATTTTGTGGATTTCAAAGTTCAACTTCAACCATAAAATCCAATCCCATCAAACAATAATTTTGACCCTTGTATTTATTACCTGAAATGCAAAACACACAAATTAATTTCCCTTCAATATGTAATTTTTTACCAAAACCACAAAATTTTGTCCCATCGAATTTAAATGATTTTACAGTAAATTAAGAATGGTTTTATAAGATATATTATTTAGTAGTTTTCCTGCATAAGTATATTTATATAATGATAATTGTTTTATGTTTCAGTTGGATAATGCAGATGAACAAGCAGCTCAGGTTCGTCGGGAGCTTGACAGTCGTCTGCAACAAGTGGAATCTATGTGCAAGGTAAGCATTAGTCAACTGTCTGCATGAATACACAAAACTATAGAAGTCATATCTCACACAGTCAGTCAATGTCCTTGAACCCCTTGTGGTGATTAAACATGCATTCCCGTCAATGTCAGTTACATGTATTTATCTTGTGACCTTTGTCCACGACATTGTATTGTTGTACACATAAGCTTTGTGACCAATGTTTATCTGACTACAAGTACCCTCTATAGAAAAATGTGAGTTTCCATTCTGTCGCTATTGATTCATCTCGGAGTTCTAATCATTACATATTGATCCATTCTTGTCTTTAGTGCACAATTCAAATAAAAATTCTAAAAATAGAACTTAAATGGATGTGAAATCACTATTATTTCATGAAATGGAACTCTTTGACATTTGGTGATCTTTAATTTGGAACTAAACTTTTCTAGCTTGTTCATTTTCTCAGAGCTAATTAAAATTTCAAACATGATTCTAAATGTTTTTTTTAAAATTCATGTTTATTCCTATGAAAATTACTGGTAATGTCATTTTATCCCTTTTAAGAAATTAATAATCTGATTTCTTTGAAAAAAAAAATTCTCCAGATTATTCCATTTTTCGTTTTAAAGATCTGGGATTCTATCGGAAACTTGCATGTTTCACTGTATAGTCAGTGCATGATTAAACAACATTATGTCAACTATCTCGCTTCATACAATACCTCTATTGATTCCTCTTTCATAAAATCTGCCAAACAGACTATTGCTTCATTGTTATATTTCAGTTTCACAGGAACCTTCTAAATTCCAATCCATATTTTGGAATTGTTTCATGGTTATATCCCAATTTTTTTCTTCCGAACAGCATTTTGGTTGAGCTCCTCTGTAACTGTATGTGAGCTTTTATAGGATTGTTGTTATAATTATTAATGCAATGTTTATTACAGACACCATGGAACAGAATGTTTCTTGACTTCAATTAAAGAGTACCAAATTGTTACATGTATGTTTCTGGACTTCAATTAAAGAGTAACATATTTTTACATGTACGTTTCTTGACTTCAATTAAAGAGTACCAAATTGTTACATGTATGTTTCTTGACTTCAATTAAAGAGTACCAAATTGTTACATGTATGTTTCTGGACTTCAATTAAAGAGTAACATATTTTTACATGTACGTTTCTTGACTTCAAATGAAGTGTACCAAATTTTTACATACATGTACGTTTCTTGACTTCAATAGAAGAGTACCAAATTTTTACATACATATGCATGTACATTTCTTGACTTCAATAGAAGAGTACCAAATTTTTACATACATGTACATTTCTTGACTTCAATAGAAGAGTACCAAATTTTTACATACATGTACGTTTCTTGACTTCAATAGAAGAGTACCAAATTTTACGTACATGTACATTTCTTGACTTCAAATTAAGAGTTCTAAATTGTTCTTATTCATTTCTTAGCTTACAGATCTGAACAGCATATTTACTTTGACTGAAGAACTGAATATTTATAAGGCAGATATCACAAATGTCTTACCCATTGGCTTTGGTTTTTTGTTGATACAAATTTAACAAAAATATATCAAATTTAAGAACAGAATATCATTGCTTCTATCATGACTAGATTCCATACAGAATGTCTTACAGAAGAGCTGTGCCAATAAATTTCTCTTTGCTTAATTTGATATGTTTGTTTATTAGCTCACCTGTCACATAGTGACTAGGTGAGCTTTTGTGATCACTCTTTCGTCCATCAACAATTTGCTTGTGTTCACTCTAGAGGCAGCAGTTTTTATACAATCTTCATGAAACTTGGTCACAATGTTGTTCTCTATAAAATCTAGGCCAAGTTCGAAACTAGGTCACGTGGGGTCAAAATGAGGTCACTAGGTCAAATCTTAGAAAAACCTAGTGTTCACTCCATAGGTCACCATTTTAATCCAATCTTCATGAAACTTGGTCACAATGTTGTTCTGTATGAAATCTAGACCAAGTTCGAAACTTGGTTATGTGGGGTCAAAAACTAGGTCACCAAATCAAATCTTAGAAAAACCTTGTGTTCACTCTAGATGTCACTATTTTGATCCAATATTCATGAAACTTGGTCAGAATGTTGTTCTCATTGAAATCTAGACCAAGTACAAAACTGGGTCATGTGGGGTCAAAAACTAGGTCACTAGGTCAAATCTTAGCAAAAATTGTGTTCACTCTAGAGGTCACCATTTTGATCCAATCTTCATGAAACTGGGTCAGAATGCTGTTCTCCATGGCATCTGGGTCATGTTGGGTAAAAAACTAGGTCATTATGTCAAATATTAGAAAAACCTTGTGTTCACTCTGTAGGTCACCGTGTTGCTCCAATCTTCATGAAACTTGGTCAGAATGGTGTTCTCCATGCAATCTAGGCCAAGTTTGAATCTTGGCCATGTTGAGTCAAGACCTAGGTCACTAGGTCAAATCTAAGGAAAAACCTTGTGCTCACTCTAGAGACCCCTGTTTTGATCCAATCATCATTAAATAAGGTCAGAATGTAAGATGTACTGATACCTAGACCAATGTGCAACAGGTGAGCGACCTAGGGCCCAAAGGGCCCTCTTGTATTATATATGGTAGAACTTTCAACTCTTACTTTGTTAAATAATGAACTACTTGTCCTCAAATTGAGCAAACTATTTAAAATCAATTCATCTAATTTGTTTCAGTAAACTATCAAGTGCCTGGATACTTGCATGGATCTCAGGCCCAATCTTGCATAGCATCACAAGTAAAAAGTTCATCTCAAAATGAGATTTTTCTCAAATCAGAGTCAGAATTTGTTCAAACACTTACTTAGAATACTGTTTCTGTTTTTAGATGCTAATTTTGAGTTAAGCCTCCAAAGGAAATTATTTAAGGAATATGTGGCAATATATACTGACTATTACTTGAGATGAGATTCAGCTCAGATAGTTTGGGGAGATTGGGGCCTGCTTGTAAAAGTCTGGGTGAATTTGATTTACACACATTTTCCAACTAATTAGTTCTGAATTCTGGATTTATTTGTTGAATTTTCTGACAAATACTGGTTCCAAAATACTGAAAAAATAGTTAAATTGTTTATTGGGCAAAACCTTATGCTATCTTGCAAAAAATGCCCCTTAAAATTACCTATTTAAGTAACTACATTTGTAAGACTAACTGTGACATAATGGTGTTAAAGTGGTCAGGCTATTGTTGCAATGGTTGCAGTATATAACCAGTATTTCAAAACATGGTACCAGACTACTGGTCAAAACATGGTACCGGACTACTGGTCAAAACATGGTACCGGACTACTGGTCAAAACATGGTACCGGACTACTGGTCAAAACATGGTACCGGACTACTGGTCAAAACATGGTACCGGACTACTGGTCAAAACATGGTACCGGACTACTGGTCAAAACATGGTACCGGACTACTGGTCAAAACATGGTACCGGACTACTGGTCAAAACATGGTACCAGACTACTGGTCAAAACATGGTACCGGACTACTGGTCAAAACATGGTACCGGACTACTGGTCAAAACATAGTACCAGACTACTGGTCAAAACATGGTACCAGACTACTGGTCAAAACATAGTACCAGACTACTGGTCAAAACATGGTACTGGACTACTGGTATGTTCTCTTGCTCGCCATTAGCCACACTTGAGGTTCAAGCTCCGTGATGTCTTGAGGACCCCAGTATCGGAATAATGTGACTGCCACTGTCTCCATTTGATGGCTGTCAGCTGGCCTCCTTAAACCATTTTAAATTAAACAATATGAAAAACTTATAGATTTATAATTGGCCTATTGTTGTGATCACATAATATTAATATGTCATAATTATTGTCTCTGAAAAATTCATATGGAGTTACCAGCCTTGATGTACAGAAAAAAAACTGGGCATATCATGCATGGCCCAAACATTTTATTACATCACTCAATATAGGTTGTATATCTCGATATAGGTTGTATATGTCCCATTTATTTGTGTAAATCAAATTAGCTATTTATAAAACTTGTCTTTTTTTCACTAAATCAATTGTTGATTTCTGCTCAGACATGGTTAAACCGATAAAAAAAACGTGGTTAGTATGAGTTAAACCAGTAAAAACTTGGTCAGTTTGAGTCAGTATGAATTACACAGATTCATGAATTCATGGTCAGTATGAGCTTTTTGTGAAGCACTATTAATTTATGAAGTGTTACAACATGTCTGAGAAAATGACAACTGATATTATTCATCAGCCCAATCTTGTTAATTCAATTCTGGTATTAAACCTTTAGAATTATATCATCAATCCCATGCCTTGGTCTGAGAGTGACTAAATTTGTAGAACTTATAATGAAAAAGGAATAAATTAATCCGGTGAATTCGAATAAATAAGGTAGGGCTGTATATTATTGTTTCTGAAAGCCAATATGTGCTGTTATGCAGGGTGGTACTCACAAAGCATTTAAGTAGAAAACTTAAGATTTTCTTGAATTATTAATATTCCCAGCTATTTCGAGCTTTATATGAAAATCAGGATTATTCAAGTCATTTTCACTTAAATATTTAGGTTTTCTACCAAACTGTTTACATTTTCCTCTAAAATATTTACGTTTTCCTCAGAAATATTTACGTTTCCTCAGAAATATTTGTTTTCTACCAAAACATTTACATTTTTTACCAAATATTTACATTTTCCTTTAAAATATTTACGCTTTCCTCTTATTAAGATATTTACGTTTTCCTTTAAAATATTTACATTTTTGGAACTTTTCCTTAGAATTATTACAATTTCCTAAGAAATATTTACGTTTTCCTCTAAGATGCTTTGTGACAATCAGCTGTACTGTATTTCCCTTCCTAACATTGTTGTTCTCTTGTGCTTTGTTTGCAGAAAATGAGACTTGAACATCTAATGAATACTCCTGAACATGTGATTATCATTTTGTCAACTTATTCATTGCTTTCTGATACTGCTTGCTGTTGTTGTGATCACTGCTATAGTCCAGTTAGGATAAATTGATAGTGACGTCATCGTTTATGTGTACCCAAAAGATTAAAACCATTGCTTAAATAGGTAGAGTTTAGTTTGGTATTGAACTTTTGGCATAAGCCTTTGTACTTGTTTTTACACCATACTAGTGGATTGTTCCATTGTGTCACTGTATTTTTATCCTAATTGGACTGTATTATGTACGCTTCAAGCTTTAATCATACCTGCCAAGCTAGTTAAATTCAAAATTTGAGGGATAGAGCCAAAAATGTCACAAGATACACTTAAATGTGATTTAAAAGGGATTTAGATGCATAAACATTTAATGAATGTATTCATTCTAGTAGGTATAAATATGGGACAGAAGATCATATGAATCAAATGTACCTTTGTGTAAAGTTAGGTGAACTTGGATAACCAGAAATTGACAAGAAAATAGGAGTAACTCCACTTTAATAGGAGTACTTGGCAGGTATGGCTTTAATATTCCGCATCTTTCCATTTAAATATCCTGGTACTATCTCTCCAGTGCTATCAATTACGAAACAAAACTTATCGGCAAAACTTTTATACCATTATCTGAATGTTTAGAAGCATGCAAAGTTGCAAACTTCATTCATCGTGTTGTATTGTTTAAATGCTTGCTGGGTCAAGCTTACTGTAAGACCTCAAAGTATTGGTCGCAAATTTAGCGAGTTGAAAAAAATGTGAAAACTAGCAATTTGAAAATTGAAAAGAAAATCTGAAACTTGGCAAATGTGATGGTGGAAAGCAATTGCTTCACATGTTTGGCTACTATATACTGGGTTGATAAAAGTACAGACTTTTTATGATTATATAATTATATAGTAGTAATGCTTTGTAATATTTCATGCTAGACTTAAATATCAATGCCGTCATCATTTTGCTATTAATTATTAATCTATTAACCTATAGTACAGCTTCGTGTGACTGTATTAAACTGAAATTCAATGATGCTTGCATTTATAATCAATATTATATATTGACGAGTCTGTGAAAAACTATGGTAACTACATCAATTTATAGAGGCACATACTTTAGTTTTGCACGGAGCCCTCGTTATATAAGTTTAATCAAGTTTAATCGTAACCTGATAATTATAAAACATCATGCATTGGTGTTGTGGCAGGATATTTAATCATGGAAGGTTTTTTATATACACATTAATATTATAGCATGGCCAGATATGTTTTGCAGTGTTTAATACGCCAGTCTGCAAATATTGTGTGATGTTTTAACTTAGTTGCTGCATTAAAGACAAGCTGTGATGTTTTCTATGCCCTTGTCTAAGGAGTGGAAGTATTAATTATAATGATTTGTTTAGTACATATTGACTAGGTGGTTAGTTAGTTTGTCATAAGGTTAACACATAAACTGCTTTCTGAGCAATATAACTGAAGTACCTGTACTTTTAATCTTGGATCATCAAACTAAAGGCATGCAGATAAGTCGGGTCCAGTAGTCATATTATAAATGGCAGAAATGAATTCCAAGCTTAGTTACTATTTCATCATTGATTGTTTCATCATCGCCCTTGCATTATTTCATCATTGACCATGCATTATTTCATCATCGACCATGCATTATTTCATCATCGACCGTGTATTATTTCATCATCGACCATGCATTATTTCATCCTTGACGGTGAATTATTTCATCATTGACCATGCATTATTTCATCATCAACCGTGTACTATTTCATCATTGACCATGCATTATTTCATCATTGATGGAGCATTATTACATCATTGACCATGTATTATTTCATCATTGATTGTGCATTATTTCATCATTGATTGTGCATTATTTCATCATTGACCGTGCATTATTTCATCATTTTCATCATTGACTGTGCATTATTTTATCATCGACCATGCAATATATCATCATTGACTGTGCATTATTTCATCATTGACCATGCATTATTTCATCATTGACTGTGCATTATTTCATCATTGATAGTGCATTATTTCATCATAGATTGTGCATTATTTCATCATTGATTGAGCATTGTTTCATCATTGAATGACCATTGTTTCTTCATTGATTGAGAATTATTTCATCATTGATTGAGCATTATTTCATCATTCATTGAGCATTATTTCATTGTTGATTGAGCATTGTTTCATCGTTGATTGAGCGTTGTTTCATTATTGATTGTGCATTATTTCATCATTGATTGAGCATTGTTTCATCATTGATTGTGCATTATTTCATCATTGGTGGAGCATTATTTCATCATTGATTGTGTTTTATATTAATGTTATGCCATCATTCAATATTCCATTATATTGCTAGCATTGTATTTATTTGCGGTGTGAAATTAATTTACAAGGGATGATTGCAAAGCTTTTGTTATTGTTATTTTTTATGCATGATACATTAAGATTTGAGAGTTTTGCAGTCAGCCCTTGTGTCACCAGAGTGATGTATGTTGTGACGCACCAGCTGTATGTCTCATATTGACACTTACTTGTACTGTGAAATCATTAATTTTCGTGGGAGATTAAATTTTGTGGATTTCGTGGTTCACATCCAACCATGAATTCAAATCCCATCGAGCAATATAGCTTTGTACCTTGTATTTATTACCTGAAATGCAAAATGCACTTATTAACGTCCTGTCAAAATGTTTTTTTAACAAAACACAAAATTTATTTAATCGAAATTAAATGATTTTACAGTATAATATAACAGCACCCTTAGTATATGTAACAATATATCACCTGACATGCACGGCTGTATGTATATGTAACAATATATCACCTGACATGCACGGCTGTATGTATATGTGTGTGTAAGTATAATATATAAACAGACTGTAAATATTGTTGTTTTGTTGTCATTATGTTTAACTACATGTAAAATCATGCATAAAGTTTTTATTTTCTACTTGTCTTTACTAAATAGTTCAATTTTTAATATTATATTCTATAAAAGCAAGTAATATTTTCAGATAAAGTAAACACTATTTAAGCATTGCGACTTTTAAGAGGCTAATTAAGTTGCATGCTGAAGTTGATTTGAGAATGAAATAAGTTTTTATTATCATGGGGCCTGGCAAAATGAATTTTATTGATGCATTGCATGTAAAAGTTACACTATTTACTGTTTAAGGTAGCTTTGTTTGACATTTTAAACAATTACATTTCATGTGTAGTCCATTGCCTATGCACCAAAATGTTTCAGGCCCTTTGTAGGGTAATCTCACTTTTAGTCGAACAATGAAGGCATGCATTATTATTATTACTATTATTATTATTATTACGGTATTATTTTAGACAACAAACCCTTGTGTTTCGCTGCAAATTGTTTATATATTAAGCTTCAAATTCGGTCTCCAATTGTTTTAGCCTGTGGTTTTGTTCAGACGCTTTGTCAATCTGATAAGGACACAATGTGTTATGTTGTTGATTTAACTTTTAAAATATTAATGTCGTATGAATAATTCAGACATTACTGTTTGCAATAAGTTGCAATGTTGCTGTGCTAATCCAAAGATCGTTTTCAGAGTGTTTTGTTTCTGGGTAAAATTGCTGCCCCCAGGGGTGCATGTTTAAGTGTACCTGTTTGTAGGACAGAAGCTCAGCAAGGTTATCATGTTTCTGTGTGTAGTCTTTGTCCTCTGAATGTCTCTTTTATGTTTGAAATAGACATCTCGTTTCTCACAGTGTGCAATGGCACTGTTTCCTTTCTATGACTGTGCAGTTAGTGGTCCTCTGGGCTTTGTGTTTCTTGTACAAATTGATTTTTACAAGCATTGTTTGCAGACAGATTAACATGAAAAAGCACAAAAAATAGCGATGAAGACATTCATGAAATATGCATCACCTTGGGTCATTATTGTTGACCTGTAATGCCATTAACTTCTCTTATACCCTTGCTTGTTTCCTAATGATTGATCAATCTTGTTATTCTTGTTCTGTTTATGGGCTGACACTTTCACTAGGTTATCAATAATGAGTCAAAGTCATTAGGATATTTATTAAGTGTGTTTTATATGACTGTTAAAGATGAAAGATGTTGCCCCGAATCACCTTTGGCAGGCATGGTCTATTTAAAGATGCTGGGAATCACATTTGGTAGGCTTGGTCTATTTTAAGATGCTGGGAGTCACCTTTGGCAGACATGGTTTATTTAAAGATACTGAGAATCACATTTGGCAGGCATGGTCTTTTTAAAGATGCTGGGAATCACCTTTGGTAGGCATTTCTATTTAAAGATTCTGGGAATCACCTCGGCAGGCATCATCTATTTAAAGATGCTGGAAATCACCTTTGGCAGGCATGGTCTATTTAAAGATGCTGGGAATCACCTTTGGCAGGCATGGTCTATTTAATGATGCTGGAAATCACTCAAGTAGAAATTTTATCTCAAACTGAGATTTTACTAAAATCAGACTTGGAGATAGAGATAAATCTGATGTCTCAGCATTTGAAATTTTACTCAGAATTCCATTTGTGTTAAGTGATGCTAATTTTAAGTCCAGTTTCACATGGAATTTAACATTAAGACACATGTCAATATTTGAGATGAGATTTTGCTCAGATTGAGATGTTTCGGGACATCGTGGCCTTGTTAGAATACAATTCATGAAAATTGGTTAGCTGAAACAGATGTCATACATAACAAATCTATAAACTTGCATCCCACAATATTATGTCTGTTGAGAAAACTAGAGAAATACGAATATGTCCTAACATATGTATTTGTACTCACTTGTGGGATATTGACCAGTTTTAGATACAAAGATAGAATGTCAGTACTTTGTGGCATAGTGCAATGTGATCTGATTTTAACCTCTCTAGGGAAAAACTCAACTAATTATGGACCTGGTTGGCTATTTTTCTTCCCCAGTTATGATAGTTTTCCATATTTTCACATCACAATTGTCTCACAGATTAGAAATCTCGTACCACTAGATTGATATAATGAGATTTTGGTTTGTGCTATATCGCAGTCACTTGGGCATGAAGCTAGGCAACATGGCAGGATCAGGATATTCTATAATAGAAAATTTCCACTAATATGGAATGGTGGCTGATGTCTGCAATATGCCTGGAATGGTGGCTGATGTCTGCAATATGCCTGGAATGGTGGCTGATGTCTGCAATATGCCTGGAATGGTGGCTGATGTCTGAAATATGTGTGGAATGGTGGCTGATGTCTGCAATAAGTGTGGAATGGTGACTGATGTCTGCAATATGCCTGGAATGGTGGCTGATGTCTGCAATATGTGTGGAATGGTGGCTGATGTCTGCAATATGTGTGGAATGGTGGCTGATGTCTGCAATATGTGTGGAATGGTGGCTGATGTCTGCAATATGTGTGGAATGGTGACTGATGTCTGCAATATGTGTGTGGAATGGTGGCTGATGTCTGCAATATGTGTGGAATGGTGACCGATGTCTGCAATATGTGTGGAATGGTGGCTGATGTCTGCAATATGCCTGGAATGGTGGCCGATGTCTGCAATATGCCTGGAATGGTGGCTGATGTCTGCAATATGCCTGGAATGGTGGCTGATGTCTGCAATATGCCTGGAATGACTAGATATTAGGTTCCTCAGTGGGTTATATATGGGACTTGAAATTGTTCCAAAAACCCACAGATTGTTAAGTTTGCGTTTGCTGCCTCTATAATTACTTTTAGCTCATTGAACATTAAACCTATCTCTACATAAGAAATTCATGCATTCTTGAATTCAATCATGGTATATTTGTGTGACTATCAAAGATACAATTAACATTGAAATAGCTAGCTACCTATTGCAGTGTCTCTCTGATCATTGCCTACGTTTCTAACAGAACTTTTACATGGAACTCAATAGATGTATATAATGGTGTTTATAAAGTCTTTAGAAGTATCTAGTAACAGAACCTTGATGTTGTGACATTCATGCCTGCCAGTGTTTACCGTTAGTGTAGTGGGTTGACTGTAACTTGCTTGTTACCCAAGGGACCAAGATTCCTGGTTGCCCAAGTGACCCAGATTCCTGCTTACCCAAGGGACTCAGATTCCTGGTTGTTCAAGGGGCCCAGATTCCTGCTTACCCATTGGGCCCAGATTCCTGCTTACCCATGGGACCCAGATTATTCATGGTTTCCCAAGGGACCAAGTTTGATGCTGCACGGTCAAGTGGGTCATAAATTGTTTGTGACTATTTGATTGTATTCATGTCCCCCATAACTTGATTGTCTGTTGCTTGCAGAATATCATTAACTTTTTAAGTTCAGTGATGCAATCATTTATTCCAGGGGCCTTATTCACCAACGTTGTAAGTCTAAAATTCAGACTTAGACTTTATAATGCCAAATCTTCTATTTGCCCTCATGTTGTTATAAACGTACTGATTTTGATATAAATCGGTATGCATGTTGAGTGGGTAACAACAAAGAATCTGATAAAATTTCATCTGGTTTGAATTAATTGCAAAAAAATGGCAGTGATTATAAATAATGTCAAGTTTAAGTCTAAGTCTGAAATTCAGACTTACAATGTTGGTGAATAAGGCCCCAGGAAAACTGGTTAATGGTCAACTGACCCCCAATTATCACTGAAAAATTGTTGACCAACGGCTATATGTCACAATAAAAACAAACAAACAAACTGAAGGTTCCTTATTTGTTCAATGATAAAAAACTAGAGCTCTAGAGTCTCCTCTTATTGTACAGTTTGCTTGTATTATAGTGCTAACCCACATACACAAATCCTCCATTATTCAGAGAATGGGCCTGTCTTTATGAGGCTCTGACGGAACTGAAAACCTATATGTATGTCATGCTTGGATGGACCATAGGATACTGGACTCCTGAGTTCTGTGAGAGCCTTATTAGGTTTTCAGTTCAGTTAGAGCTGTATGGAAATTAAGGGGCCTTATTCTCAAACAGTGTAAGTCTAAAAGTTAGACTTAACTTTTCGCTTTCATGTTGTTCAAAATGTATGGCTTTTGATATAAATGGGTATACATGTACATGTTTAGTGGGTAACAACAAATAATCAGATACAATTTCACGGGGTTAAATCTAATTTCAAAGAAATGGCAGTGATTATGAATGTTGTAAATTTTACTTCTATTAAAATATGAGTTTTAGTCTTACAACATTGGTGAATAAAGCCCCTGACACTTTCCTCTGAGGGAACTTAGAATGGGTGTTTTGGGATTAGTACTCTGTGTGTATCAATTTCCTGGTCTTAAATCTCTCATATTTTTCCTAGTTCCCTGTCCATGTAATGGTAGCCTAAGGATTACCGTTAACTGCCATGCTGCATGATTTCACTCGGAAAACAAAAATGGACCAGGGAATTGACAATTGATACGGTACTTCAACTTGAATGGAAAATCAATTAAAAGAGTATCTGGTTTTTGAAAGTATATCCTTACAAATATTTGTTTGTATTCCTGCCAAGGTTTTGTAATCAATGAAATCAGTGAAACGTTAGATGCAAAATGCTTGTGAAAGTGCAATTCATTTATTGATGTAGTGTTTTAGTTATTAATATTCTGTCAATTTGATGATGAAACGAGCATAAACTGTCTCGGTGATGCACAATAGCCGGTATTATCTGAGATAGATGATATTCATTTTTGATGATGTACTTCTACTTTTCCACTTTCATTCAGACTTCAGTCTCAGCATTTTGTGTTTTATTGTCTTTTATTGGGGTCGGAAATTTATCAATTTCTTGTGTAAATTACAATTTATTTGTGTTTGTTTCCTATAAACTGTTTCAGAGTAAAATGTTATTGTCCTTCGATTTGGCAATAACTGCTGACTTTGTGAGAATTGCAGTTGATAAATTGATGGATTTATAGAATATCTTTCAATTATGTCAATTCCCCTTCCTTCGGTTTCACAATCATGACCGTGTGGATCAGGGGTTTATTGCTTCCTCCTTTAGGCTCATTTCCTAATGATGTATTTGCAAGGGCAAAGGGGGCTGGTAGGGTATTTCAGCCCTTTTTAGCTCACCTGTCACATAGTGACAAGGTTAGCTTTTGTGATCACTCTTCGTCTGTCGTCCGTGCGTTGTCCGTCCGTCAACAATTTGTTTGTGTTCACTCTAGAGGCAACAGTTTTAAGCCAATCATCATGAATCTTGGTCAGAATGTTGTTCTCCTTGAAAGTTCGAAACTAGATCATGTAGGGTCAAAAACTAGGTCACTAGGTCAAATCTTAGTCAAAGCTTGTGTTCACTCCAGAGGTCACTATTTTGATCCAATCTTCATGAAACTTATTCAAACTGTTCTTCTCCATGTAATCTAGGCCAAGTTTGAAATTGGGTCATGTGGGGTCAAAAACTAGGTCACTAGGTCAAATCTTAGAAAAACCTTGTGTTCACTCCAGAGGTCGTCGTTTTGATCCAATCTTCATGAAACTTGGTCAGAATGTTATTCTCCATGTAATCTAGGCCAAGTTCAAAATTGGGTCATGTGGGGTCAAAAACTAGGTCACTAGGTCAAATCTTAGTCAAAGATTGTGTTCACTCCAGAGGTCACTATTTTGATCCAATCTGCATGAAACTTGGTCAGAATCTTGTTCTCTATAAAATCTAGACCAAATTACAAATTAGGTCATGTAGGGTCAAAAACTAGGTCACTAGGTCAAATCTTAGAAATAGCTTGTGTTCACTCCAGAGGTCGCTTTTTGATCCAATCTTCATGAAACTTGGTCAGAATGTTGTTCTCTATAAAATCTAGGCCAAATTTGAAATTGGGTCATGTGTGGTCAAAAATTAGGTCACTAGGTCAAATCTTAGAAAAAGTTTGTGTTCACTCCAGAGGTCGCTGTTTTTATCCAATCTTCATGCAACTTGGTCAGAATGTTGTTCTCCTCAAAATCTAGGCCAAGTTTGAAACTGGGTCATGTGGAGTCAAACACAAGGTCACTTGGTCAAATCTTAGAAAACCTTGTGCTCAGTCTAGAGACCCCTGTTTAGATCCAATCTTCATGAAATATGGTCAGAATGTAAGTTGTACCGATACCTAGACCACTGTGCAACAGGTGAGCGACCTAGAGCCCTTTGGGCCCTCTTGTTCTATTGGAGCAATTACATGCCTACAGGAGAACTGTAAAATCATTTAATTTCAATGGGACAAAATTTTGCTGTTTTGTCGAAAAAGACCATTTTGTGGTGACACAATTTCAAGCATATCTTATCTACTAAGTCATATACTATAGAATTATTAACATTCGTAGGGATTTAATTTCATTGTTGAGATCATCCACATAATCTACTGGAGTAAATCCCCCTTGAATATCTACAAGGATTTTGCAGTAGTTGTTTCTGTGGTTGGTGTACTGTCCTTTCAAAGTTAAATGAGAACTGTTTGTAAACATCAGTTCGTCCGTGAGGTAAACTATGTTTATCTAGGTTTACCTGGGTATAGTAACCCCTGCTATTCTTCGAATGCGATATTTCCCTCATTATTATTACTTATTGAATCAACTTTGTACTGTCTGAAGTCACATACTGAGAGAAGGTGTTTACTATACATGTCATCATATAAGCCCACTAAAACTAACTTCAATGAGCTTTTATTGAGTTTTAATTGAAAACCAAATATTTTATGCATGATGGGAAAATGTTGTGAGATACCATAAATGTTTCCATTTTGACTTTATCATTGTTCTTTTAAAGGGACTAAACTCCGGTTGGTAGATTGCAAAATTTATCAAAAAGTTCTCTTAAAATCGCATTTTTTTGGCTTGACCAAACTAATACATTTATGTAAGAATCTGGACTTATTCATCGAGAAGAAAAATAATCACATAATGTCAGTTTATTACCTTTTCAAATCTTAAAATCTACTGCGTGACTAACACAGTAAAATATATATTTAATGTTGTTATATAGCGTTGTAGTATATAAATGCCGAGAAAAGCCATAACCATATTAACAGACGGTAAAATATGTTTGTCAGTTTTTATCAATAGCGCATTTGAGTGTTATGCAAGTTGTAAGAATACTTTATGTATTTGTAAAACATAGTTTTTTAGATTAAAACGTCTACAAATCATGTTTTTGTCATAGAAATTGAGTTTAGTCCCTTTAATTTCCTAGCATAATACATTTGCATTAGAGTTGTGGGAATTGTCTGTTATGGTATTAATGACTCACTACATGCAGTGCCTACAATGTGCATGCCTGTTTACGTTCAGTAAATGCTCCATTAGTAGTGCCTGTATGGATATTTTGCAGCAATTTTTCATGAATATTTATATATTTACATTAGAGATGTTATCATATGATTACTCTATTGGGAATCCCATATAATGATGGTCGATAAAATAGTGTATTCATACACATGTACACAATTAACTAGCAGAATGGTAATTAAAAGTTGTTAATTATGGTTGAAATATGGGTCAGTATAATGTTTATTCAGTTGACACAGGCTATATTACCCTTTGTTAGTAAAAATTAGTATTTATAAATATTGGATCAGAACTTGATCGCAGCTTTGTTTAGTGTAAGGCAATTTGGATTTGTGATTAAGTTGTTGCATAGAACTCAATTCACACTCTGTAGCTCAGTGGTTAGCGCACTTGCCGCCTTATCCGACAACCTGGGTTCAAATCCGAGTGGAGGCACATATATTCCAGCCATATTCAGCAGAAAGCTGACTGGCAAATAAAGGCTAAGCTCGGCACAAATAATAGCGAAAAATAAAAAAGTTGCATATTGTAACTGACATACCATATTTAAAGAGTATAATAAGAACTATTAAATGCCTTGAAATATTATATTTCTTAAATTCTGAAGATGGTCCGAATCTGGAGGTCATCTTATAATAAAGTTTTAATCAGTTTTAATCAGTTTTAGTATAACGCTTATGAATTTAGCTGTTTATATTTATAATTAAGGTAAATTTGTGTACATAATTAAATAATGCCTCAGTTAAGGAAAGGAGTAATTCATTTATGGCTACAGTTGCGTGATTATTGATATTAATTAACTCTATAATTGGTGGAAGGTAATATTGGTGGTCTAATAATGAAGTAATTATGTGAGATATTTACCGCTGTCTGGTAACCATGGATTTATGCTGACTATTTAGGAGGTTTCTAAGCACTGATATAACTTATCAATCATCATAGAATTATTATCCCTCCTGTAAGATGCTGAAACCTTCATCTTCCATTAACATACTGTACCCCCCCCACTGCTGATGAAAAAATATAGAAAAAAAACACAAACACTAGTCAGTTGTTTTATAACTTTAGTATTGATTTTTAACTGTAAAATAAAAATATCTTTGAATTGAATTTCTGGATGGGTAGTGAAACCCATTGAGAATACTTATTGTTATTATTTTATATATTTTGTTCCACAGATAAGTTATGGTACAGTGAATAACACTAGTAAATAATGAAATAACTTCAAATACGGCAATAAAATGTGTGAGGGACTTGTTCAATACTTTATAATCTTGCATGCATCATAAATTTTACTGTTGTTACGTTTTCTGTATTTTCCAATGTCTATTGATGTTCGACTGTTTTATGATAAAGATCAAGAGAATGTTACAAGTGCTTTGATTTATGCATACATGTTGTCTGCTTTCAATCTTCATCCTTGTTGTTTAAGTCAAATTACAGTATGTAGAGGGCTGTATCACCTATTGTTCAGGGGTCCTATAATTTCGGAATAATCCAGAAATCCAGATTGGCTGCAGTAGAAAGAATAATCCAGTCTTCACTTAACTACATAATAACAAACATGTATTGCGGTGGGCTAGACATATGCAATTTATTTTCGTTTGCAGATAACAACAAAGGCATAATAATGATACCTTGTACATGTAAATAACATTATTGCTTTACACATGAACCATATGAAATATTGTGGCGGACCAGGCCAGGGTAAAAAACCAGAGATCAAACTTCACCCACTATACTATTATGTAAATGTAAACAAACTCTGGGAAAACTGTACCCGTCCGCCGCCAACACATACATAACTAAAATCGAATAACGAAAGTAAATCGGTCTGAACTAGACGATGTCTAACATAGAACTGACCATACTAAAAATCCCGTGTATTTACGCGCCGTTACCCAACCAATGACTAGCCAGTCATGTGACCATGATACGCATTATATCGTATCGATTCGTAAAGACATATGTTCTGTGCTATACTGTCGTACCGCACAGAACTTACAAGTCTTCACTTAACTACATAATAACAAACATGTATTGCGGTGGGCTAGACATATGCAATTTAGAACTAATTACAAATGTTAGCTGTAGAAACAACTTCGCTATTCGATTTCATAATATTTCATACATACTCAAAGACTAAGTTGTCTTGTGATAAAAAGTTTCTTATCAATGGAATCTTCAATATAACTATCTTTTGCCAAATCACTTTTCCAGCGACCATGTCGCTTAAGGCACCTATCCGATACGCCAGCTGCATTAGCAGCAACGGTAGCACCGCTAGCTCTTAAAGAATGCGTACCAAGACGTAAATTGGGAGCAACCGATTTTAACCTGGAAACGATACATTCACGGGCTCTAGTATAACTTAATGGTTTGTTTTTATCTAATAGAAAACAATTCTTTCCAGACCTACAGGCTGGTCGGAATAAAAAATTTCCTGAAGCAGCCGATAAACCAGCGTGATGCATATATTTAGTAAGCATAGTAACAGGACACGCGCAGGTGTCACCCTTTGCAATAAATAATTGTCTACCAGACCTATAAATGTCCGTTTTGCTTTTCTTTATGAACAAAACACAATGATCATTATGAAAACTAACATCATTACAACAAAGCTCACTAAGCTCGTTGAAACGTAAGAAACCTGCAAAACTGATTAAAATCATTGATAAATCTCTTAATACAATGACGTCATTACTGTCTTTTAGCTTGTCGCATAAGTCTATCAAATGTTCTGAACTAATGACGTCCTTCTTCTGGACCGGCTTCGAATTTGAACGTTTGGCGCATTCCAAAATGTTTTTTACAATTGAATTCTCCGTTGGATCAGTCAAGCCATTAATGCTATGGAACCATTTTATTCCGTAAAAGGCTGCGGTAACAACACTCGCCGACTTCCCGATGTCAATGAGATGAGATAGGTACATACCAACGTGTACTGAATGAACTGTGGAACAGCTGATCCCCTCTTTTTCACAAAATTTTTGAAACAGTTTCATCTGATTGGAATACTTAGTAACAGTGTTATCCGCTTTCGAACCTAAAACATGCTGCGCCATTTTCTGGATAACCGCCTCTTTGTTATCTATTGTCACGCCCGCATCTTCAAATTCTCGTTCCAATGTCTGCGTTAAACCAAGACCTGAAATATCATAATCAACATGAATCATCTTTGCGTGACCCGTCTATGCGTATAGCCATCATTTTAAATGATAATATATCTGCAGAAAAAATACCATTATTCCCCTTTCCTCTCTTAACTGAACCTCTATTTGGTAATACAAAGCTATCTATCACGTATTTACTGAAATTCCCTCTGTTATCACAGAGTAACGGCCAGTACGATGCCGACTGCCATTGCGGAATGACCAAAGTACCTTGTGCACTCTCCTTAATAAGCTTACGAATACAGATTGTTGCCAACCGTGGCGGCGGGACTAACCAATTTGTCTCCCCGTGCCAATTTTGACTTAAACCGTCTATTGCCTCACATCCTGGCACCCACCATTTAGAATTAAAACGGACACATTGTTTGTTATAAAGACTTGAAAACCTATCAACAGTATGTGGTCCCCATTTCTGATCTAAATAAATAAACACGTTCCGAGAAATGCACCAATCATCACAATCTAAACATCTGCTTAAATAATCTGCATTAACATTTTTGTTTCTTGGTATCCATTGTACAATGAAATGAGTGTTTATAGACTCACACAAACTATGAATAGCTAAACTCAAATCTTGCAACTCATTAATATTGCTACCTGAACTAAGTATATATGTTAAATTTTTGTTATCAGTATAAATAATACAATTTTTATTACAAATCACCTTCGAATTACTCATTAGAATTCGATGCACTGATTCTAATTCTCTCCAAGTCGAACTTTTACCTTTCTCTGTATCTGACCAAGTACCACGTACAATCGTTGACTTAACACATTCATTTTTACACATGCTAAAATCTTTACACTGCTCTGAGTAAAACCTACTACCTTTCGCATTTGATAGCGACAACTTGTCCGCTTCCAGGGACAAACTACCCTCACTCGGGATTCCTACATACTCCACTTCCGGGAGCACTGAATATCTACTGCTCACTTCCGGGAGCACTGCATATCTACTGCTCACTTCCGGGAGCACTGCATATCTACTGCTCACTTCCGGGAGCACCGAATATCTACTGCTCACTACCGGGAGCACCGAATATCTACTGCTCACTTCCGGGAGCGCTAAATCGTCCTCATCCGGGGACGTACCACCCTTACACTCCTCTAGGAGTGAAACCATGTCTACTTCCGGAGACAATATATCCACCTCTTTATACATACCATCTATACATGGAGACACCGTATGACATTTTTCCTTACTAGAAACCCAATATGAAGACAAATAAGAAGCTACTTCTTCGAATGACCCCTGACCTTGCGAATCAGATTCATGTTTGAACTCAAACTGACTCCGGTTTTGTTCTATATATCCGCCATAACCTACGGCGCTTGCATCGGAATACACCGACAAATTTGCAACAAAATTATATTGTAATTTTCTACCTTTACCGTTCATTGAACGAACGTTACGGAACCAAAATCTCAATTCTGAGTCTGCCTCCTGTGTGATCATAACAGGAGCATTCCAACTTGCTCTACTACAAATACACTTGAACAAATGCCTACACCTCAGACTAACCTCCGTACCTAAGACGCTTTTAAGAGAAACAATCTGACCCACTACAGATGCAACAAATTTAACAGGAACTAAACTGCTCTTGTCTAACAGAACTTGATATAACAGTGACTCTAATGTCTTCTCGAGGCGATCAATTCTTGCCTCAGAAATGAATAGTTTATTGCTCGTAAAATCTAATGTATGCCCCAACCAAGAGGCTATCAAGCTTGGTGTCCATGTACACTTTTCGTTACATACTAAAAACCCCATATTGCTTAAAGATCTGCGTATGAAATAACTCGATTTTACTGCCTGTTCGAAATCTACGTGACCTCCTATGCCATCATCCAAAAACATAACTACTTTGTGACCTAAGGATCTCCAGTATTTTACTAAAATTCGGACCACTTTAGTGAATATATGACTTGCTGAAGCAATTCCAAACGGTAAAGAATTATAAACGTAATATCTAATTATACCATTTTCCTTCCATGCAAAACCTAAGTAAGTTGAGTGATCTTTATGTATATCAATATGGTGATATGCCCCTTTTAAATCAAACGTAAACACATAACTGTTTAAATCAAACATGTTTTCAACAGTATACACATCTTCATATTTAATTTTGAATACATGTACATCTGGATTAAGATGCCTACAATCTAATACTAATCGAGGCTTGCCAGCTTTGCTATACGCTACTGTTAACGGGTTCACTACGTGCGGTTTCTCGCACACTTCTGTTATTACGCCCTTTTCTAGCAATGTATTTATTTCTGACATTACGAACTTACTATTGTCTCTGGCTGACTTGTTGTTACTCAAATGTGCCGAACTAGGCTCATTTATAAATGGTACCTTATAACCTTCTCCGATTACATTCAGTATGTACTGGTTATCAGTTATAGAACGCCATGTTCCGACGCGCTCCTTTAAGCGCCCTACCGGACTATTTACCGAACTCTTACATGCAAATGATGCTTCAAAACCACCAGTACTACACTCACTGACACAAATTTCAGTGCTTACCTCCATGGTGTCAATGGCTGAATTTTTATCTAAACATAAATATGTACATGTACTTAACTTATTGTTAGACTGTGAAGCACCACCTGTCCTCAAAGGACATTCCCATTTCCAATGACCTGGCTTTGAGCACATGAAGCACAAACCTGGCTTCGTCTTGCCATCCACGACTGGCGTTGTTTGTTCCTTTTGACGATATGGTTGAAACCTTCTGTTACGCTTCTGTTTGTCATTCTTAGCCTTACGATTAGCTCTTGCTTCCGCCTTTAAAATGCGCTTTTCATCATCACTATCACTAGCAATGGGGTGAGTCTCATACTCACTCACAATCTTCCAGCCTAGCTCTGAAGTGTCAGCTAGCTGAATCAACTTCTGCCTGTGCTTCATCAATTCCATAGCTGAAAAACACAAATATTGATTATAAACCCAACGATAATTCGTGCGTGAAGCCTATACGAATACTAGCGAACATTATCAAAACAAACTGCCCATTCACAAAAATACTTTACACGCTTGTCAAAACAATCGGTGTTAATCCGACTAAACCTTGACCACTGGTATAACTTGACCCTGAAAATAAACATTATTATTGCTGCATGTAATATTTATTACCTTCAATCATTGAAGCTTTTGCGTCTGTAGTCTTATTTGAATCTAAAGCGTCGCCCGCCGCTTGCATTTTTTTCATGACCTTGTCGTTTATTTTGTATTGCTCCTCGTTGCTCTTCCGTTTAAATTTCGGAGCTTCTAAAAGCGAAAATGAACTACTCGCACTTATCTTATTAATCATTCCTCCGATGTTAGATAATAATTCTTCGTTGTTCCTTTTCATCACCTCCTCAACCTTTTCCTTGACAAGGGTGTCAATGTCAACGTGATCCATTCTATCCGTCTCCATGCCACGTGGTCGAAAAATATAAAAGCAAACGAAAGTAAATCGGTCTGAACTAGACGATGTCTAACATAGAACTGACCATACTAAAAATCCCGTGTATTTACGCGCCGTTACCCAACCAATGACTAGCCAGTCATGTGACCATGATACGCATTATATCGTATCGATTCGTAAAGACATATGTTCTGTGCTATACTGTCGTACCGCACAGAACTTACAATTCTGCACTAAGTAAAAGTTGTTTGATGAAAATATTCAAATAATTGACAAAGTTATGTTCATTTGAAGTTCCACAATCCAAGATTCTGTATTTTAACAATAGGAATGTGTGCTTATGGCACCAGAAACAGACTTGCGACTTGTTTTCAGGATTGGACATTATGCCTCATAAGAACCCCGGATTGTTATAATCAAAATACTGTAAGACCCATACCTGCCAAGCTAGTTAAATCTAAAATAGGAGTGATAAAGCAAAACATGCCACAAGATGCACTTAAATGTGATTCGAAAGGGATTTAGATGCATTAAAACAAAGAATGTATTAATTCTAGTGGTCTTAAATATGGGACAGAAGATCATACAATAAAGCAAATGTACCTTTGTTCAAAGTTAGATGGACTTGAAAAAACAGAAATTAATATGAAAATAGGAGTAACTCCACTTTAATTGGAGTACTTTGCAGATGTGGTAAGACCCTTTATATGGTGAGGACTGAGCTACAGTCAGCTATCCAGGCAGACTTTAATATGTCTAAAATGCTGAGCAAAGCCAGTGTACTTGCCAGGCAGCTTTCTACTGAAATATGGCAGGCAGATATATGAGTGCCTCCGTCTGGATTTGAACCCGGGTTGCCAGATTAGACGACAAGAGCACTTACCAATAAGCTACTGAAGTTCTGATTATACAAGTTTGCATGTTATTCTGGGGAAAATTGCCGTTAAATTTTATATGTAACATTGACATTATCAATGAATGCATTTACCATATTTGGTCTGTCATATCAGATAGAGTTATATAAGCTATGTATGAGGTTTAAATGAGGTTGTTCTAGTCAGTTATTGTGTCAGTCTGTAATGTATCCCCTTGTGTATCATAAACCAATTAATATTCATGTTTTAATGACATATTATTGGTTATTCATGTTTGACTGAGAGGAATATTGTCGAAGTTAATTTCTGTTGGGACTCTGGGTGTTATTTTGTATCTAATTGATAGTTCGACTTATCACGTTCAGTCCTGGTACTCGATCATACTTGCTTGCTGAACTGGTGCTTGAGTTTTGAAATAATTGACTCATTGCTGCTGATTTCATAATTAGGTTTAGTGTAGAGCACCAACTCTAGGTCTAGCTAGGTCATTATGTATGCTTTAACGATTGATTGCGGAACCGTGCACTTATTTATGGAGAAGTTACTTGTTTTGTATATTGTGTTTTGTATATTGTGTATACTGATGATTATATTCTTCAATAAAAATAAAAATAATATCGACTTTATTTATAGTGGATGACATATATATTTGGTTCAAGACCAATTTTAATATGGTCCACATCAAAATGGTTATGTAATTTGCCTCTAAACTATATTCATTAATGATTGCTTGGGAGAATGAGGTAAATTTAGATGTGCAAGCTTCAGGGCAATATTATACTGCCTATATCAGTTTGTGTTATCATTTATCAATCTTGTAATCATTAGGCAAGTAATGGTATTATCGTTGCAAAGCTATTGGTCAAAATTATTTTCCTGGCCCTCGTTAATCTTCAGCATTTTGCATGTGTGTTTTCCTGATTGTACCGTACGGATGCTCCTACTTGTTGAAATAACATTCCTGATTATGTGACATATAAATAAAGAATACTGTTGAGTGTCGATTACATTTTGTTCAATATGAAAAACTGTTACCTCCGAGGCCCGTAATGTGGTGGTTTTAGGATTGCAACAGTAACAATACAAAAGTTATGTTGCCAATAATGTTGCCATTTTCATATACAAATATGACTAACGTATACATGTATTATTGTACGGCTTGTTGGAAATCAATGAATTAACCAATAATGATATTGATTTGAACATACTGAAAACTTCCCACCTTACTATTATGACATTAATTATGCAACTTTTTATTTGTTGTGTGCATTATGTCTACCATGATGAAGTGTTAATTGATTCATAATAATACGGCAGTTACATCACAATTTCTGGTAGATTCATGTTATACAATATATGTGGTTAATTAAAGTTAGGTTCACAGAATTGGTCTGAGATATTTGCATATTGCTTAACCTTCCTTCGTTAATCACACGCTTGCATTCAGACTCATTATGACATCAGCCAATGGTACTGGCAGATTCTTTGCCAATGTTTAATCTGTCTTTGGTCAAATCTGTCAAACAAGAATAATACGTAATTAAGATAGACCACTTAATCCTTAAAGTATTTCCCTGTTATGAATAGATTCTTTGCTAACATTTGATCTGTCTTTGGTCAAATTTGCAAAACCAGAATATAACATAATTATTACTTAGATTGACCACTTAACCCGTAAATTATTTGCTAGTTACACCCAGTATGTTGTTCTGATAAGATATTAGCTTAAAAGTGTACACACTTTCTCATTATGTGCAGCTTTTTGTGTCAAATAACAAGAATGATCTCCCTTGATAAGATGACTTGTTTATTTCAGTTCTGTAATTGGATTGTCTCCCCTTAATTACCCATTATTGGAAAAAATATATCTTTTTATAAATCAGTCTCTACATATTTTCTGATCATCACAATTATTCTAAATATGTATGCTAATTATTTATTAGCTCACCTGTCACAAAGTGACAAGGTGAGCTTTTGTGATCGCTCTTCGTCCGTCGTCCGTCGTCCGTCCGTCGTCCGTCGTCCGTCGTCCGTCGTCCGTTCACAATTGCTTGTGAACACACTAGAGGTCACAAATTTAGCCTGATCATTATGAAACTTGATCACAATGATCATCTCCATAAAATCTAGGTCAAGTTCGATATTGGGTCATCTGGGGTCAAAAACTAGGTCACTAGGTCAAATCAAAGGAAAACCTTGTGAACACATTAGAGGTCACAATTTGAGCCTAATCTTTATGAAACTTGATCACAATGATCATCTCTGTAAAATCTAGGTCAAGTTCGATATTGGGTCATCTGGGGTCAAAAACTAGGTCACTAGGTCAAATCAAAGGAAAACCTTGTGAACACATTAGAGGTTACAATTTAAGCCTAATCTTTATGAAACTTGATCACAATGATCATCTCTGTAAAATCTAGGTCAAGTTCGATATTGGGTCATCTGGGGTCAAAAACTAGGTCACTAGGTCAAATCAAAGGAAAACCTTGTGAACACATAAGAGGTCACAATTTAAGCCTAATCTTTATGAAAATTGATCACAATGATCATCTCTGTAAAATCTAGGTCAAGTTCGATATTGGGTCATCTGGGGTCAAAAACTAGGTCACAAGGCCAAATCATTGAAAAAGCTTGTGAACACACTAGAGGTCACAATTTGAGACTAATCTTTATGAAAATTGATCACAATGATCATCTCTGTAAAATCTAGGTCAAATTCGATATTGGGTCATCTGGGGTCAAAAACTAGGTCACTAGGTCAAATCAAAGGAAAACCTTGTGAACACATTAGAGGTCACAATTTGAGCCTAATCTTTATGAAACTTGATCACAATGATCATCTCTGTAAAATCTAGGTCAAGTTCGATATTGGGTCATCTGGGGTCAAAAACTAGGTCACTAGGCCAAATCATTGAAAAACCTTGTGAACACATTAGAGGTCACAATTTGTGACTTATCTTTATGAAAATTGATCACAATGATCATCTCTATAAAATCTAGGTCAAGTTCGATATTGGGTCATCTGGGGTCAAAAACTAGGTCACAAGGCCAAATCATTGAAAAAGCTTGTGAACATACTAGAGGTCACAATTTGAGACTAATCTTTATGAAAATTGATCACAATGATCATCTCTATAAAATCTACGTCAAGTTCGATATTGGGTCATCCGGGGTCAAAAACTAGGTCACAAGCCTTTGAAGGCCAAATCATTGAAAAAGCTTGTGAACACACTAGAGGTCACAATTTGAGCCTAATCTTTATGAAACTTGATCACACTGATCATCACTATAAAATTTTGGTCAAGTTCGATATTGGGTCATCCGGAGTCAAAAACTAGGTCACGAGGCCAAATCATTGAAAAAGCTTGTGAACACACTAGAGGTCACAATTTTGACCTTATCTTTATGAAACTTGATCACAATGATCATCATTATAAAATTTAGGTCAAGTTCGATATTGGGTCATCTGGGGTCAAAAACTAGGTCACGAGGCCAAATCATTGAAAAATCTTGTGAACACACTAGAGGTCACAATTTTGACTCTATCTTTATGAAACTTGGTCACAATGTTTATCTCTATAAAATCTAGGTCAAGTTAGATACTGTGTCATTTGGGCCAAAATCTAGGTCACTAGGCCAAACAGGTGAGCGACCCAGGGCCCTTTGGACCCTCTTGTTTTATTAGTTTGTATCTACTCTATTAATATTTATGCATCAGAAATAATTATATTATTTCATACATTGAACAAAAGATTAATTCCTTAATTATGTTTTTAATATAATTGTATTTCAAGAAGCATGATTTTTATATGAAGTACAATCTTGTTGCTTAGATTGGTGATTCTCATACATGATACATCATCTTATCATTAATTAAAAAAAAGGTCTCTTCTTCTTAATATTTATAAATAAGATTAGGAAATTTGTTTTTTCAGTGTGACTACTTTGATGTTTCAATTTCTTTTTATCATTGGATTATATAGTATGGCAATAAGCCATTCAGTGATCAGATTTTACATGTGCTTTCAATAGCAATAAATGATACAAGTTGAACTTTATAGTAATTCAGTAAGTCATACAGTGATTTGGTTGATAGGCTGTGTTATATATACAAAGTAAAATAATAATATCTTTTTTTTTTCAGTTACGGAAACACCCGAAATTTGTTGTCAAGGAAATGGAATCTATGTATACTGATGAACTTAAAGCTCAGATAAATTTATTGATGGCAAACCTTGAAAGTCTACCTGTCTCAAAGTCTGGTGGCTCTGATTCAAGATTGCAGATGCTCAAACGTTATCCCAGGTATGTATAATATTTACTTGAAACTATGGATCTCAGGATGGGCATACTTTTTGTGCTCATTCTCTGCTTGAATGTTATATACTTGAAACTATGGATCTCAGGATGGGCATACTTTTTTTGCTTATTCTCTGCTTGAATGTCAAACAAATCTCGTGAAAATCGATCAACAAATAAGATATTTATGGTTGTTTTTAACTTTTGTTGACATATTTTACTTGCAGACTTAGCCAAAAAGTCACATGGCATATCCACCATGGATCTGTATAGATCTACAACGACCTTCGAAATATGACCCCTGGACGAGTCTATATGCCTAGGTTGAAACAATATTTATGTTTATTTTATGAAAAAATATGGATACGTTTGAGAAAAACACACTTTACTTCAAGTTGGCGACGCGGCTTAGTGGATAAACTCTTCTCTTGGCAGAAACATACTTTATATATTGGCTGTTGATTCGAGTCCGCTGCTATACTCTTTCAATAATTTCTATTTCAGTAGTTTTTATCTTGTATATTTTAATTCTTAACATTTTACAAACTCACATTTTATAACTAATACAAACTATTTTGTTTCCTTTACATTGATTTAGTCTGGATATTGTATTTTTGCTCAATTTTCATCTTCATGCTCTGGTGATAATTGGATATAATTACAAATAACTCGAGTCATTGGTTTCGCTGCAATAACTATTTTAAAAATTTGCAGTAGATACGTCAGAATTAGCTAATGGTGTATGTTGTGTGTCAGTGTGGTGCAGTGGTCATAGTACATTGCTTTCAAGCGCTTATTTTATTCTTTCCAGTGTGAGTTCGGACCCACTAACGAACAGTTTTTGTGTGGCGATAAGCCACACAATGTTATAACTATCTTTCAATCTTTCAGCTTTATATATACTATCAAGTTAACGCCTTTATGCCTACACCAATAAATAGTTCTATGATTTGAACAATATTACAAGCATGCTACACAGGTTACACGTATCATTGAACCCGATTTGTTTACATTACGAACATTTATTAATATTAAGACCAACAATTATATCAGACTTTTATTGTTAGAGGATATTTATAGCAAATTATTCCGCATGGACTATATTCCTACTACCAAAACATGTTTTCACTGGTGGCGGGAAGCTGAAATAGTTCTACGTAGATTTGGTTCACGGTACGACGAATAGACCGCTACGGTACGGAGTTTATCCATTCTTCAGTTAAAATGAAGAAAAATATGAATCATTCGCTTGACATTATTAATCAATTAAACGAGCGGACGTCAATATTTTTTTAGATTTAATTACAAGTGCGACATCTCAGAAGCAATATTGTGTTTGTTATCAACGAGCGTGGAAAGTGACAGGACGATCGCGGCCATATTGGTTATGTGCAGAATGGCTAAATCCCATTCAGGACCGTACCATACGAATCCGGACCGAAAATACGTTCAGAATAGTGAAATAAATACGGACAAAAATTGTAAAATTAATTGACAGCTCATAGAATGGAAATGTTTATTATGTTCGAAAAAGAACTTTAAAGAAACAATAATAAATTAATCAGTGAAACTAAAGGTGACAGTTTAGGGCTATAATGGGGATCTTCTAAACTTCATAAGACCCTTACATACAGTATATAGGGACATGACTGTGCAGTATTGGGGAATTATTTTTTTAAGTGAACTTCATTTGTTGGTAAAAGTAATTGCTTTTAATAGGTATTTTTGTAAGAGAAGACGTCTTATAAAATGTCTGCCTGTTTATATAAGGAAAAAAGCCTTGATGGGTGTAATATCAAAAGTTTCAACAGTGAACATACTCATTATACAGTCTTAATGAAAAACTATAATGTGTATCGTAATACGTATCGTATCATAAGGTCTGTATCGTGATACGTATCGTATCGTGAGATGAGCGTATCGTTACACCCCTACTAGTCCTGTTTCTATAGCAGGGGGATGGCCATCTCGTTTGTTGTGTTTTAATTTCCACTGTATTCAGTTGTATGGAGACTACCCAGTCACTCATCTTGACACCGGCGCTTGGTGTCTTGAGAGGAGCACAAACATTCCAGTGAGTCTGGGCTTTTCAGAGCTCTGACACAGCATGTTGATGAAGCCTTTATTTGATTGGTTATAATGACATCAGTACGCCACACATCAGTACTTTCAGTGCTTTGATTTTTATATTGAATAAACTAATACTTACATGTAATGCTATATGCATTCATTGTGTTACCTAATTATGATTACTTATCATTATATTTTTTTCCATTAATATTTTGCGCTATTGTTTGTTCATATATTAATTATACCAATTATACAATATGTCAGAATCAGTGTAAGTATCAATTGAGTAACAAGTTACGATGCTGAGACAACCTTATGTGCAGTCTATATGCTAGCTCTTGTCAGTCCGGCAACCCTCTCTCACACACTGACAAGTCCTATTTCCTTCTCCTCCATACAAAAACTATGTACGTTCTCGATGAGATCGTTCGCGCCGTCGCTATATATGTGTACCAGCTATGACATATAGTATAATTTATGCATCTCTGTGTAATTAGACAAGCACAAAAGAAAACACGTTTGCTGAGCAAAATTTAAAAAAAATATAGCTGACTGCGATTCGAACTCATTCGTTCAGTTTTGAAGTACTCGTATTCATAGTAGCTTAGCCGACTGCGCTATGCGCACTACTTGATAAGTCAATTCTTAATGCATGCTTTATGGGTAAATGTACCCCTATAACCTGGATTACTTCAATGTTAAAAGTACATTTACGCCCGAGTGATTGTTTTAGATCTATACACATACATATTATGATTTAGTGTTTGCCACGTAGGCCCTACTGGTATTATTAAACAACTTCCCTTTCAGATGTATAGTTCGATTTGGAGCATTGAGCCGTGACTGCACTTTAAAGTTTAATCCATTCGCTGAAAAATTGTACATCGATAAATTACACACAGTACGTAGTAAGTAGCATATCTTTAATAATGACTATCGAATAAATCACGGATTACCTGCCCAAATAGACTCGTCTGAAAGTTCATGGCTCAGGGTTCAAAATTGAACTATATTTGATTTTACTTTTAGTTTCAGAGGTCCACTAGCAACATTTTAATACTTCTAATTCTAATGAAAATGAATGTATTTGATCATGGTGCACAGCAGTCTGCTTTCGTTATCATTGCATGTACTTAGGTTTCAACACATTGAATGACAACCATAACAAACAACTAGAATACTGTAAAATCATTTAATTTCGTTGGGACGAAATTTCGTGGTTTTGGTAAAAAAGACAATTTCGTTGGCACTTGAGTTCGTAGATTTTGCATTTCAGGTAACAAAACAAGGGTCAAAATCAATGTTTGTTGGGATTAAAGTTCATGTTTGAAGTGAACCACGAAATCCACGAAATTTAATCCCCCACGAAAATTAATGATTTTACAGTAAATAATACAGTACTGTCAATAGTTGATATCCGGAACTCTGTGCAAGGTGGTTTTCCCCTTAATTTACATGTAGGTATAGTTGATTCAAAGATCTCTGTCACAACCCCGTAAACAAACATTCACCATGGTCGATTATTAAATGTGTGCCAGGATTAAATTTTGCCATCAATAATACACTTAAAGTCCCATTAACGCTCAAAAGCAGTCATATTTTGTGCCCAAAATGAGTTACTTATCGAGAATGTATTATGTTTTTATAAATATTGATTACTGTGCAACAATAAGTTGACTAACACAATATGGATAATTCTGGCCTTTCATTCTGATGTTTTGTTTACTGTTATACACGCCGAGCTTATTTTCGTCAAGTACCGAGTGCACGCGAGCGTGAAGTTATTCACATACGTGGGCGAGTACTAAATCTCGGTGTCCGCCGGTATCTTTTCGAAACTATAGAAACTGTCGGTATCGCTGGTTAAACATACTGTATATTGCCTTGTATAGAGTAGATGTTGTTATTACTAAGCTTTGGTGGGTTGGTTGGTATTACTTATTCACAAACATTGTGATAGTTTTCTATTTAACTATGTGCTACTTGTATATTACACTTTTTCATCTGTTAAAGCCAACGCTTCTTTGCGGCATTTTTGAACAGGATTGACAGAAATTAAAATATTCAAAAAATATTTTTACTTATATATTAAACTAAAATGTTTAAGACCTGCCGTCCACTAGGACCGGAAGAGTTCCCGAAGCAGAAATTCACCAGATCGAGATGGTTCGGCATGTCCTCGCGATGTTATGGAACCCTTCCGCATCATTCCACATTCAATCCACATCTTCGGGACGCTTTCTGTAAGGGCTTCGTAATCATGCACATCCCGAAATGTTTCCAAAGTCGAATCGATGCCAAAAGCTCACCGAAAACACCGAAGGGATGAGTTCTACACACGGAAGCTATGCCGATTATGTTAAGATCACAAGCTTTTCATTAAATGAACTTGAAGGGTTCCCGAAACGAGCATGTTGTAATCAGCATCCCTTCCGCATAGTACCGGGGTCTAGTTGACATAAGGTCTAAAACATTATTAAATAGACACTTTACTTTTCAATATGTTATATTATAACCTAATGAAAACAATCTACCCTTTAATTCACCCGTGATATATTACACTCGATTACCCTATACAATATAGTGCAATAGAATACCGGCGAATACCAGTACCGGAGGATACCGGTCGGTATTTGACTTTTATTTAAATGCATATACATGTACTCGCATAAATTGGTCATCAATATATGTGTCCTCGATATATTACGGAACTTTACATACTGTCTTCGGAACGACCCGTCGATTTCAAATTGTAAACAAAGGAGTATTTTGTGTGGTGGACAAAATACTCCTTTCTTTACAAATTGACGATTTGCGGAGATTATTATTCTTAGGATAAAAGTCAACATAGATCAAATATATGCTGATTCTATGTCATTTGGGGAGCTCTATAACCTGCCAACGTTTCACGGTCTTATTTGTTAGTTAAATATTGCTATTTCTGAGACTTTATGGGACTTTAAATGATTAAAAAGCTAATAGTCCTATAGCGTAGTGGTTATATTTGCTGCAATTAGCTATTCGGAAAGGGAACACTATGGCGGTTTTGACAGACATCTTTGAATCGACAATACAAACAAATCTGGCCTAGTTAGACTGGTTTTGTATTCATATGCAAACACAACTGACCCCACCTCTATTGTCCAGATATGAATATTCAAGCCTCAAAAGGATTATAACGGTAAAACTTTATTTGTACCTACAGATTAGTGTAGATCCGGAGTAGGTATATTCATTAAGTAGTACTAAATGAGGGAACTATCCCATTTAAAAGAATAGTGGGAATTACCGTTAAATCAGTTACTCCCAGTTACACTTAAGTTAAACTTAGATAAACATAGTTTACCTGAAGGCAAGCCAATGTTTATAACCACTATCATTTAACTTAAAACAGACTGAAAGATAACCATTGCACAAACAGTCAAAGTATCTTTGTATAATTGTCATTATGTAGTACATGTGCAGCGTAAGGCAACCGAAGGTAAGCTCGAGAACACAAGTAACTTGAACACATTTCTTTTTTCTCTAGCAGTACATGGCAAAAAAAAAAACACCCTGTGCACTAACAATTCATGTCAGCAGTTGTTGGCATTGAGTACTCAAGCCGTTAATAATGACCACTTAAGTACACAAGTAACAAAAAAATTAATTAGCAACAAAAGGCAACATTGAGTATGCAAGCAGCACATGGCAACAAAAAAGAATATAAACAAGGCAAACAATACCTCTTAATGTTCAGAAACTAGATTTATCAAACAGTCTTTTTTGCCAACACTAATATAAGTTCAATTTTAGTTGCATAAACAATTTAAAAGCTTTCACAAATGAAGACATTTTATTTACATGTAGCACAGCCAACAGCAGACTGCCTCAGTATTTTAATGCAGTGAAAGCTTACAGTTCAAGAAATATGCTCAATGTAGATTATATATTAAATGAAACTCCCGTTTCTCCACATTTTTTGACGGGAGGTACCAGACTTGAAATAAATGTTTAGAGACTGACTGGATCTTTCTGAGACATTTTGGTGTCTTCGTAAATATGTTCATGTTTCAAAGTCAATAATGTCGTAATTCTGTGATGCTTTAATTACAGTTTGCAGAAAATTTGTAAATTGAAATATTCGCCTAGTATTAGCTCATCTGATTATTTGAAAAGGAATTGGAGTATTATATACCTACTCCGGTTCTCCACTAATGTGTAGGTACAAATAGATTTTTACCGTTATAATCCTTGTGACACTTGAATACTCATATCTGAACAATAGAGTTGGGGTCAATTGTGTTAACATATGAATACGGAACCTGCCTGACTAGACCAAAGTTGTTTGTACCTAAATGTAAATTAAGGGGAAAACCAACTTGCACGGAGTTCCGTATATATCAACTATTGTCATCACTTGGTCAGTATTTCAGTGTGTAGAATCACGTGATCAAATGAATGCGGTTTTACCGAGTTGGCTCTATCTTTAGCTGTTTTTTAATTGATGCTTGACCAAATTATTACACTCGGTTGGAAACTGCATTTGGTCGAGCGTCAATTAAAAACAGCTAAAGATAGAGCGAATTCGGTACTTGCCGGGTATTCTTACATATATGGAATGTACTTAAGGCTATATAATATAACCATATTAAGTACACGATCGTTATAATCAAGAAAAAACTCACCGTTAGCAAACAAAATTAGAATAGTTTTGAGCGTAAAACCGCATTCATTTCAATCAATTTGATCACGTGATTCTACACACTAAATTTGCACAGCAAGAATAAATTAATTGCCCTTTTTTGGACTTGATGATCAGGTTCGATGGTTGAGTTGATAACCAAATTAATAGAAAATATATATTCACCCACTAATAGAAAATATATATTCACCCAGAAAACTGGATTTTGAACTCAGTTTCTATTATACATTCATCCTCAGAAGTTCGATTTTTACCCAATATTAAGTTACATGGGCAATTGGCTTACTCTAAAGCTCATGAAACATAATATTCCAACATTTCATTTTCGCTGAATCAGGAAATATTTTGGCTGGGGAAATATTAACAAGGAGAAACTTCTAGTTTATCATGCATTGATGCTGCTGCATCCATTGTAATTTGTATGTAGAATTTATTTATAGACTAAAGTAATTCATTTCTTAAAGCTCCTCGGCGTTTATAGTATTTGTTATCGTCATAGAGGAACTAACTGAGATGAATTGCACGTTATCGGAAGCTGCAGTTTTGTAAGATGATGGAATTTCTGCATCATCCTGTTCTGTAATATCGCTGAAAAGGCATTAAGAAATTTTCTGAAGTAAACGAGAACGAAAGCATTTTCATTACAGTCTTATAATCTGCTGTCACCAGTTTTTCTTATATAGATGAACACTCAATACATTTTGAATTCGGTTTCTGATATTTTAATTATAACATCATCTTTAAAATTTATTAATTATCTTCAAACTTTTAAGCTACAATTTTGTTTACAATCACTAGTTATATTTAATGAATGTTAATGAGAGAATTTTAATTAAAATTCACAATTTTGATATTGGCCCTTTATCGATAGACTGGGAGGCATAATTTTTAATGATTGGCCCGTCCGTCCATCTGTCAGTCTGTCAGGTTCTGTCTGTCTATCTGAGGTTAACCAAAATTGACTGTTTAGTCTTAAACCAATAAGGCTTGCTACAAAACTTTCATACCCATGTGCATTAGACTTTTATGGGGGTGGGTTGGTCCTCACTAATTATGCCCCCAATCTTTGATGAGAAAGCAATATATTGCTTTGCGATGTTAGTTTATTGGTAGGCCAAATGGTTTCTGTTCAATAACTCAAGACTGCTTAACCCCAGAGAAAGATCTTCTAACTTGACATGGAGTTTGCAGACAAACAGTAGATGACCCATTAAAATTTTGATCAGAAGGTCAAAGCTCAAGGTCATTGTGACTTTAACACGGTGACCTTAGGGTACCATTTCTGTCTATTTACAAAAGCGAATAAATTTCTTTGTGGGGATATCATACAAAAAATATGATGTCTGCTATGACAGTAATGGTTGCTTAATTTAGCTGAAGTACAGCGTATGCTTGTTAGGTACTTCTAGTTAACTGATTTAGTTTCAAGTGAAATCAGACTTTATGCCTGTCCCAAGGCTATTGGGAAATTAGTTGAATAATTTATAATGATAGTGAATTTAACCCACTGCCTAGTAATTTGTGTGCATGCACTGTGCCTTGATTGCAGTTCTGCTCAGTGAGAAATAAAATCAATTTTGTGCACCCCATGATGTGATGTCTATAGAATTGAACTTATAACTAAGATATATTGAAATAACAAATTACATGCTATGATCTTGACTAAAAATGGCTCGTTCATGGTAGGGATTAAAAAAAATTGATGTTAAACAATTTGCATTTTTCCCCATAGATTTTTATTCCAGAAATTTTCCACAAAAGTCCATTATTACTTCGGGGAATGCATGTGATGAAGCTATTCTATATAGGATAAGAGATAATAATGTGATGCTTGGTTCCCACTCAATTCTAGGTTTTTCATTGCCATTTAAGTTCTGCCGTTTTAAAAGTGCCAATGAAAAACTACTATTAAGGTAAATATGCCATTTTAAAGGTCTGAAACTATCAATTTGGTTCTGCTATTTGAAGGTATTAAACTCCATTTCGATGATGAAAACAGGTTTTGTAGACGTTTTAATCACAAAACTATGTTTTACAAATACATAAATTATTCTTACAACTTACATTACGATCAAAGGCGCTATTGATGACAACTCCCAAGCATGTTTTACCGTCCATTAATTAGGTCACAGCTTTTCTCTGCATTTATACACTACCCTACGCTGCAACAATGTTAAATAAATATTTTACAGTGTTTGTCAGACAATAGATTTTATGGGTTTAAAAGGTAATAAACCAGATTCGTATATAAATGTATTAGGTCGGTCAAGCCAAAAGAATTTGATTTAAACAGAGCTTTTTGATACATTTTGCAGTTGGAGTTGAGTCCCTTTAAAGATGGCAAACAACCAATTTAGTTCTGCCATTTTAAAAGTACTATAATAGCTAACATTTTGGCTCTGTCATTTTTAAGGTCACAAACTTCCATTTTGGCTCTGCTATTTTTAAGGTCTCAAACTTCCAATTTAGTTCCGTCATTTTTAAGGTCACAAACTTCCATTTTGGCTCTGCCATTTTTAAGGTCCCAAATTTCCATTTTGGTTCTGCCATTTAAAGGTACCAAACTTCCATTTTGGTTCTGCCATTTAAAGGTACCAAACTTCCATTTTGGTTCTGCCATTTAAAGGTACCAAACTTCCATTTTGGTTCTGCCATTTAAAGGTACCAAACTTCCATTTTGGTTCTGCCATTTAAAGGTACCAAACTTCCATTTTGGTTCTGCCATTAAAAGGTACCAAACTTCCATTTTGGTTCTGCCATTTAAAGGTACCAAACTACCATTTTGCTTTCTAAGGATAAGTACAATGTAAAAACTCTATGATTTAGAGTAATATTACTAACAGATGTCCTGGTGTGAGGAGTGTCAGTCCATTATAAAATTGAAAAAAAAAGCTGAATGTTTTATAGTCAGATTGAATTATTTCTCACCTAAATTATTAAATTCAACATCACATACCATATTACTGGTATGTGTAACTGGCAGTGCAGTCTCCAGTAATCTTTGAAATAAACTAGGCATGATTTCCTGGAAGATAATTACTGTAAACCTAGAATTATTTCGCTCGATTTAAGTTCGCGGTGTTTGCGGTTAGTAAAAATCCGCAAAGTAAATAGCCACGAACATGTCCAGGACAAGAAAAACACGAAAGTTTCTCGTTTTTGAAGGAAACTCATCATTTTGGTTTATAAGACCGTATTATAATTGCTATTTTGTCAAAATATGGAATGTTGAGTGTATGTACGTTTGCTGAATAAAGCCTTTTATGATCACAGTACAATAATGAAAACACTTTGAAAAAAAATCTTGAAAACGTGTTTAACAATACACTCAATATATGAACATGCGTGTAAATAGCGCTGTTTATTACCGGGTATGTCATAATACAAAATGACTGATAGTGTCAATAAATTGTGAAAACATTACCAGCGTAGTTTGCAATTTGTGTAAACAATACAATAGGTAACTATCTACATCAAAAGAGTTTGACAGGGTTTAAAAAAGGTGAGAACTATAATTAAGAAGCAATTATATACGAACCGAGCAATGTATGTGACAGGTTAAAAATAATATCAATAAATTTGGCACTATGCGACTTAGTGTTCGCGGAGTTCGCGGGAGACTTAAAACCTGTGAAAGTTTGTAGCCGCGAATATGCCAACAATCGGCAAAACGCGGAAGTTTGTAGCCGCAAAAGTTTCTAGGTTTACAGTACCCCACCAACACTATTGTCTTAATGCAGCTTTCTGAAAATAAATGCTATAGAAATACTCTAATATTAGCATGTGGATTTAATGTGTGGTTATTTATGAGAAGAAGATTTTAAAACAGGATGAAAATAATTGATTTATTATACAAGTCCAATATCAATTACATTTGACTTTCCCCCATCACGTAATGTTCAAAATTACTACAAACCTTGTTTGATAGGAAATACAGTTAAAAAACCATAATATAAAATCAGACAGGGAAGGCAGCACTCAACTGAACTAGCTGAACACGGAAATCATAACAAATTCCTTACCACAAATACACGGCATATTATGCACAACACCTAACAGAATGAGAAAATAAATGGTCTGCCCAACTCCAAGTTGTCAAAAAGCTGAATGACCTAGTTTCAGCAATCAAAAAGTTGAATGACCTAGTTTAGCAATCAAAAAGCTGAATGACCTAGTTTAGCAATAAAAAAAGCTGAATGACCTAGTTTGAGCAATCAAAAAGCTGAATGACCTAGTTTAGCAAAGCTGAATGACCTGGTTTGAGCAATCAAAAAGCTGAATGACCTAGTTTAGCAATCAAAAAGCTGAATGACCTAGTTTTAGCAATCAGAATCTGAATGACCTAGTTTAGCAATAAAAAAAGCTGAATGACCTAGTTTCAGCAATAAAAAAGCTGAATGACCTAGTTTCTGCAATAAAAAAAGCTGAATGACCTAGTTTCAGCAATCAAAAAGCTGAATGACCTAGTTTCAGCAATCAAAAAGCTAAATGACCTAGTTTCAGCAATCAAAAAGCTGAATGACCTAGTTTTAGCAATCAAAAAGCTGAATGACCTAGTTTCAGCAATCAAAAAGCTGAATGACCTTAGGCTAGTTTCAGCAATCAAAAAGCTGCATGACCTTAGGCTAGTTTCAGCAATCAAAAAGCTGAATGACCAAGTTTCAGCAATCATAAAGCTGAATGACCTAGTTTCAGCAATCAAAAATTTGAATGTTCTTAGAAGTTTCAGCAATCATAAAGCTGAATAACCTAGTTTCAGCTATAAAAAGTTTTTTTAATTGACTATGGTCAATACAAAGCTGAATATCCTAGTTGAATGACCTAGTTTCAATAAGCTGAATGCCCTAGCTAAATGACCTAAACCTTATTAACATGACCTAAAGTGTTTATAAATAGCACCCTTGATAAATGGTCTCATTTATTAAATTGTTTTCACTTATTCTGTCAAGATAAAGAGCCAAACAGTGAAAATGGACCTGAACATTAAGATTTACGAGAGGGCTTATAATTTAGAACTATTCACCAGTATATATAATATTTTACTGGATCATATAATCAAAATCAAAAGTTAAGGTGTTTCAACGGTGTTGGATTTTTCTGTACAATGTATATAAAACCTGTTATATTCATAAAGAACACATTTACGACAATCATTCTAGAACATCCCAACAGTTTTGCTCGGCTAGTTTTTAAGATATTCTTGGATTTTGGGGACAACCCTTAAAAACTGATAATTGTAATTTGCCGAAAAAGTGTTGCTTTAATCCTCATAAAATTTGGTATGCATGAAATTGCGTATATAAGGAATCAAACAGTAAATTTTATTTTATACTGTGCAAGTTATTTGATTTTTTAAATAATATTTTAAAATGTGTAAATATTTGTTTCAGACTTTATCGTGAAAAATCGTTGAACAACATGCTGTTTTCATGCATGCAACAAGTAGAGTGACAAATATTGAAGTTTCATGCAAAATATCATGGCACAGCTAGTTTATTTTCATTGCACTTTTAGTGATTTCAGAAATGCTGCAAACAGGGGAAGTAACAAAATTTATCAACGTTTTGCATCCGTTGTATTCAGATTTAGCGATTATTCTATTTTCGAAAACATAGTGCATAATTCAAGGTGATTAAAGTTTTAATTCGGGTACTTCTGCATGTAATAGATTTATATTCTTCAGTAAGAAATGCAAAAGAACCGTCCTCTAAAGTGTTCGGGATACTGTTTAAAAATATTGAATACTTTTGATATGGGCGCATAGAACTACGTTTTAAATACGTTGTAACCAATTCGCTAGATCAGGTATTTGGAATAAATCATCCGTAGGGATTGAGCTAAGGGTGTTTCTGTATTTTCATTAAACGTATATTATCGTATATATTAACTCTTCAGTACAATCGCGAATTTAAGACATGGGAAGATGCTGAAAAATCAATATTAAGGATTTTGTATTATTTGATCTCGGCTGTTAGACGCTCACAATACACCTAAGTGACTGTGATTTTTAAACTTCCACCAAACTCAAAAGCGGTGAAACACCTTAAATGGGTTTTCTGTCAACATTGCTGATGCATAATTTATAGTTTACTGAAATGATGTGGTATCCTGTAACAGTTACTGTCGATTCAATAAGTAATACTAATGCGTGAAATATCCCATTCGAAACAAGAGCAGGGATTACAGTTAACTCAGGTATACCCAGTTACACCTAGATAAGCATATTTTTCCTGACAGACAAGCTAATGTTTACAAACTATTCTCAATTGACTGTTAAAGGACTGTAGGCGTTATTTTAAAAACACATTACAGAGACAGTAACAGTAACAGTGTACGTGGGTGAATCAAAAAGTTCGTAGAAAAATATCATAACTCACAAACCACAGCTTCAAATGCCTTCAAATTTTAGTATAACGTGATCATTAGTATAACAAAACAATTTTTCCAACTTCATTGAATTTGTCCAAACTACATTATTTTTACATGGAAACATACACATGCTGTAATGGCATACCGGAGCACGTCAGCGTCATTTGATGAGCGACGTCAAACTTACGCCACATTTTGTCAATATATACTTACGTTAACGTTTTGACTCATTTTCGCTTCTCGAGCGACTAATATGTAGGTATTTTTGGTTAACCGCTGTGATAATAGTTTATACATTTTCAATTGTTTGTTTAATATAGTGTGCGCTGTCCCATGAGATTAATCTAAGTGTTTTGCTACATGCGCTTTTATATAGCGCTGGTCCTCTTCGACGACGTTGCGAACCAACGTCACCAATATCGGGTGTATTTTATTCGGTTGTCAACTTCTGGTATCCTACACGAAATCACTAATTCCACTTATAAATCGATGTCTATTTATTTCAGAATATATACTTGCACGTTTCAAACCATGTATTGTCTCTGATGCCGTACGTATATTCCAGTTTCGCGCAAATTTTGATAGCAGCCCACAGTCCCGTAAATTCCGTTAGACCCGTTTTACTCGGAAATTTCTATATAGTGCGATTATTTAAATGTCGATTAAAACATTATTTGTCGGAGATGATGTTTGAAATTTTAACAGACTTTATACATGATATGATGCAACCAGACATAACAATTTGACTGTTTTTGGAGGTCCTACAATTGAGATATTTTAGAAAATTTAATAAAATATGTTTCAAATTATCAGTGTGCTCCGGTATACGTAATCTCCCTTATTTAAGTTATGAATATTTTTAAAACGGTTATCATCAGGTCGCTATAAATCTGTTTATGTAAAGAGAATACCAATGTATTCATTCAACATAAATATGACGACAATAACTCTGAAAATAAAAAAGTTATGACAAAATTCTACGAACTTTTTGATTCACCCACATATGTTTGATAAAATGTTTGATCAAAATGTTATTGTTTTCTATACCATCTCCAGCCAGCTAGCCAGCTATCTAGACTAACATATTGATTGTTCACGGTTACACTATCAGTACACTGTAGTAGAAACAAAACAGTCTCGAAAATCATGACAATTAAAGTCCGTATTTCAATTAATTGATTAATCCTCGAAAATAAGGACAAAGATAGGTACACAGACAGAACTCGAAATTGATTTTAAATTGATTAATTTTAGCATGAAAGGAGTGATGTTGCAAGTGTATGTAAATATAGCAGAAGATAAAACAATATGGTTTTCTTCTCTTGAATTATTCTATCTGCTGTTACTGTAAAATCTTTTAATTTTGATGGGACAAAATTTTGTGGTATTGGTAAAAAATAAAATTTCGATGGGACGTTAATTTGTGGATTTTGCATTTCAGGTAATAAATACGAGGGGGAAAATTAGTGTTTGGTAGGATTTCATTTTGTGGTTAAAGGCGAACCTTGAAATACACAAATTTAATCCCTGACAAAATTAAATTATTTTACATTATTTGAAGTAGCGGTAGTGAACTAGTGGTTTTCCCAGGTTTGAATTGAAAGATTCATGGGCCTGAACTTAACTGTCATATAAAACACAAGCTCTCTATAGATTAAAAGAAACTTGTTGAAAACTATAACATTGAACTGTTGAATAATTAAAGTCGTTAATAGCTGCATGTTTGTTTTGAAGCTTGATATGACTCAGTGGGCTTTCAATCATGGATTGTTTTTAGCTCACCTGAGAACATCATCAACAATTAGACTGTAAGCATTCTAGAGGTCACAATTTTTTTAATCCTTTTGAAACTTGGTCACATTATGTTGGTCTGTATGAAATCTAGGCCAAGTTCGTAACTGGGTCATCTGGGGTAAAAAACTAAGTCACTAGGTCAAAAAATCACCGAAAAACCTTATTAACACTCCAGAGGTCACAATTTGCCCTTCCCCCTTGGAAAATATAATTTTTTAGCTCAAAAATCACTCTATTGTGTTTGTGTCCACCAACATAAAAACATTATGCAGGAAATGTTAAAGAGGTCATATTTTTGTAAAATTTTTAAACAATTGTCTGAGCTTTGTATGCCAGGGTTGAACAGTCTCCTATAATCTTCGCTGTATTTTCTACTGAATCTTTGCCTGTTTCTAACTCAACTGAAGCTATTATTACACATTTAAGATAAGAAGAATCTATTGATTTAAGAATTGAAAGTTGATAAATGCATAATGGAATCCTGTTACAAGATTTGAATTATCCGAGCCTTTTACAGTTTTAATTTTCTTCTTATAAATAGAACTTGATTTCCTGCTATGAGGTTCGAATTATCCAAGCATTTTGTAGTTTTAATTTTCTTCTTTATAGAATTTGAATTTTCCATAAATTGCGACGACCATATTATGAAATAAGTTTTTACAATAACGAGTGACAAAATTATTACACATTGTTTTAAATGGTTGTTGATTAAACTGCTAGATCTTATTGTAATGTGTAAGTTAGCTGGCTCAATCATGGCAAAATTCATCCATAGAATCAATGGTAATTTGTCCCCCAATGAAAACAAGAAAGTAATTGATGCGACCATCAAAGGGCGCCTTTTAAAAGTTTTAAGTCTAACAAACTGATGACCATTTTATAAAAACAAATCTGAAGTAGATGACACAGAGCAATATTATATATTTACTGTGGTGATGTACACTTTTTATGCCACAGCATCTACTGATGTGGAGGCAATAATACCGATGCACCTGTCCATTTGCCCGTCTGTTACAACAAACTGAAACTCAAATATCTTGTAAGTCCATCAATGCATTGCTTTCAAACTTTGTATACTTGTTAACCATTATAAACACATTGCATTTTCAAAGCCATGTAACACTATCAAACATTTCAACAGAATTATGGCCCCTGAATGACTTAGCTATTTAACATTGACAAGGCTTTCACTTGGCCGAACACAGTCTTGTTTTGTCTATCAGTTTATTTATTTACATTTTATATTATTTCTATATTTCAGAACCCAGCATACCTCTCTATCCAAGATGGACATATCGGAGGATAATGAACCAGGACTGTCCAAGTTTGATGTTGTCCTATCCTTTACTTTAGAGGTAACATTTTTATCAATTTACAGGGGCCTTATTCACCAGTGTTGTAAGTCTATTAAATTCAGACTTAGACTTTATATTGCCAAACGTTTTATTCGCTCTCATGTTGTTATAAATGTACCAATTTTGATATAAATGGGTATACCTGTTCAGGGAGTAATAACGAATAATCAGATAAAACTTCACATGGTTAAATCTAATTGCAAAGAAATTGCAGTGATTATAAATGTCGTCAATTTTAAGCCTAAGTCTAAGTTTCAGTCTTACAATGTTGGTAAATTATGAAGGCCCCAGTACAATCGCTTCTGAGTGTTCCTCTATAGAGCAACAACTTCTCTATAACAACACCTTCAGAATTTCCATTAGCCTATGTGTACTATAAATAGAACCTCTATAGAGCAACAACCTCTAAACAATGGTCAATATTTGCAGCTGCCAAAGGGTGTTGCTCTACAGAGGTTGTACTGAACAATCAATATAGGGCCTGGTAGTAGAATGTCAGGTTTTAGTGACAGAATTTGGGCTTCACTTTCGCGCAAGGTTGTACCAAAGAAGAAATTAAAATGGTACCAGTATTTCTCTTGCTTGCAATAATACGAGTGCTCAACATTAAAAGCAGGAAACCTAAATAATTGTTTATCAAAGAAAAGACTCAATAAAATTATAGTTCTCTTTGAATGCTCACATTCTCCCCTTGGAAATTGATACCCTCAGAAATGAGGTGTCTAGAGGGATGAATATTAACAACAGAACTTGTTAAAAATTGACCTAGATCCATTTCTACAGTAAAAATCAATCAATATTGTAATAAAAACGGGTGCGGGCCACCAGTCAGGCACCGACCCTCAGGCGAGTGAATAAATAATACAAGACTAGGACAAATAATACAGGTCTAATGCTCCGGACAGCTACTGGTCAGGATCACTGTCCTGGCGAGCAGTGGACGGGGTCGACGGCAAGTGCAAATGCAATAAGAAATCAAAATGGATGGGAGCAGACGACAAGTAGAAATACGATGTAAATTCAAACAAAGATCGTTTATTAAAAAGACAGAATATAGAGCAAATACACAGTTACACATACAATGAAACATATATTTACATATTATTATTCCTTGATGTTCCAGTTCAAATTCCACAATAGAAATGTGCAAGTTAAAACAACTTCATCCTTCGAGATCCGTTGTCCAAAAGCCCACGAATAAAAGAACGCTTGTGTTATATACACAAAAGGCGAACTAATTTCCAAAATATGGCCTGATATCCATAATCCAATGAGATTCCAAGAATCACAAAATCTGAGATTCTAAGCCAATGAATTTTCAGGCGGAAAATTCCGATTTACATCCGTGTTCCTAATCCGTCTGAAAAACTAGATCCAAGATGGATCGTGAAAATCTTCATTTACAACATATTAAGTTACGAAAACATAATTTAACAAATACAACATGACCTACGGTACTCCGAACAATATTTCAATTAGCTCACAACAGGTTACAATGTATAACGAACTCAAACTTTGATGCGTGTAGAACGGAATGGGAGGGGTAATAATAACCTTCAGACTAACACAGATATCCGCTAAAATACACCAACAATCATCAAGTACAAGTTACTTACAGTTTGTAATAAATTCAATGAATCGATTTACGACTAAAAAGTACATCAAAGCATACAATAATAGCTACAAATTGAAATGTCACTTATTTCCGCGACCTAGACGTTTGGGACTCACGATTTTAGTACCGCGACTTTCGTACCCGGCATATAAATCGATGCACAAATGATGAAAACTTGAATAAAACATAAGTAACTGAGGTGCCTCATGTTACAATATTCTTAGATACAGGATATACATTGGAATTACCATTAAATTACATTGTCATAAAATGTTTCATTTTACTGAAACTTGTACTCTGTGGTGTGAACATTTTATTCTGAGATTCTAAAAGTATTTTTATGTTTGCTTGAGTACAGCATTGCATTGGTTATTGCCGAATGGTGTTTTCCAAGAAAAAACAAATCTCAGTGAATGTGTGGCGAGTCTCCGATTAATTGGTTAATAGTTGAATTTTAATTAAATCGGTTCCTTGTGATCGTCTCCTGTACTGGGGAGAATGACATATCGTTGAGATAGCACTATTGTCAATAGAGATAGAAACCACTAGGGGGCGCCTGCAGATGAAATATAGCAGTATTTTGATTGAAGATTGTTGAATCTGCCTAAAAATTCAGATTGAATCTAAAATTGGCTTTTTGGTTTTTGATGGTCGAGCTGGATAATTACCAAGATGGCATATCATTGGCTCCTGATATCAGAAGTGCTTATTGACTTTTGATTAGAATCTGGCTCCTTGAAGTATGCACTGAAGGTTACTTGGTATTCTTGTAAGAAATCAGGCATGCACATGATTATAGTTATAATTTATTACTTAATTTACTTTCTTAATTTCCTGGACCCGAGTCGGATTGTATTTAAGGTCGTCATTAGATTTCTCCGTACAGTTTTGTTCTTGGCTTTCACTTGTGTCTCGTCCCATGTTATATAGTCCTGTGGCGAGTTGGCTTTCACTTTTGTCCCGTCCTACGTTAGTCCCATGGCAAGTTGACTTTCACTTCTGTCTCGTCCCAGGTTTGTCATGTGGCAAATTTATTCTGGACCCAAGTTGGATCATATTAGGTCGCTATTACCTTTGGAATGATACACATACTGTCTATGGAGCAAAGTTTATATAGTTTAAAAATCAGTAAAAAATTTAAGATGTTATAAATACAAAAAAAATGTACTGTGCAAATAACCTCTCAACTTCTCTGGGGTGGCTGTCATTTAAGAAACAAGTTATTCTTTTTTTAGCAACATTATAACCATTCTGTTCAATAAGTTCTCAATTTACCATCAATTTTACTTTCCTAGAGGAACAACCTCTGTAAAACCACCAACTTTGGTTATTCCCAAAGGATGTCGCTCTAAAGAGGTAATGTACTGGGGCATAATTCATCAACATTGTTGGACTAAAACTCAGACTCAGATTTAGAATTCACAACAATAAAATCACTGCCATTTGTTTGCAATAAGATCTAACCATGTGAAATTTTATCTTATTATTTGTTGTTACCCACTGAACATGTTCATCCATTTATATCAAAACCGATACATTTACAACAAATTTAGAGCGAATAGAACATTTGGCAATGTAAAGTCTAAGTCTTAGTTTTAGACTAACAAAGTTTTGTGAATAAGGCCCCTATATATGCCACCAGAAATGTAAGGGATTATTGACTTATTGACTCATTTACTCATTGTCCTTGGTCTGTTTGTATCAACCTTGATTTTTGTTTTGAATCAATACCGGAGATTCTAAGTGGTCTGGATTTTCACTCTTTAGATATTCACAGTGTAATTGCAAGACAACTGGTAATTCAGTATTTGTCAATATATAGCTAGCTGGTTGTACAGTCATTATCTATTTCCCTGTCCTAGCTAGCGCTGGCAGACTAAATGAGTTCATTGAAATTGTATAATAGTTCTCCTCTATATTAAGCCGTCTGTAGAAATGAAGAAATATTGACAATTATTCTTGTGATTAAAATTTAATTTTCATTTTACTTAATCCACTGGAACAAAATTGTGTCTGTTTATTAGACTGAACCTGAATCTTTCTGCTTACAAAACAGACGCTCTTTTGGAATTATAGAAATTGTTTGTTTATCAGACTAAACCTGAATCTTTTTGCTTACAAAACAGAGGCTGAATCATTTGGACTCATAAGAACTGTTTTAAAATAATGATGCTTCCATTCTAAGATATTTTATAACAGAGAGACATTTAAGCTGTTTGATTGGTCATTTACTGTAAAATCATTTAATTTCAATGAGACGAAATTTCATGTTTTTTCGTGGGGACGTTATTTCAAGAATACATTATCCACTAAGTCTGATACTATAGAATCATTAATATTCTTCAGGGATTTAATTTTGTGATTGAGGTCATCAATAATATCCATGAAATTAAATCCCCCACAAATATTTATGATTTTACAGTATATGGATATGAATGTGATTATGAATAGTCCTATTGTATTCAGCCTAGAGACTTTAGCATTATTACTTGGAAGTTTTCTTACGCTGACTTAATTATAGATTAATTGATGTAAACATAGGAGGTTTTTTTCTTGACCAACTTTAGTAAAAAAAATCTGTTCCTTTATTGTCTTTATATAGCTTATTAATAATTGTGTCATATGAAAGGTTAAAAGTTCTAACACCTACTTAAACACAAGACCAGACTGTATTCTCCAGTCCCAGAGCAATTATTAGTGACTTGTTTGGTAGTTTATTGTTTTCTTCTTTAGCTAAATACTGGTACTACGTAGTAAGTCTAGTAGGAAGCATCGTCGGAAACACACAGTCGGATACACACAGTCGGTGCCTCCGCTAATCGCTTCTAGATGTACGAAGCAATTAGCGGAGCTAGGCACCGATTGTGGGTATCCAACAATGAGTAGGAAAGTATTAGGTGAATTTGTAAGATTTTGTTGGGATTAAGCCTCTTTGATAGACAACTCTGATTAGTATGCTGAGATATTTTCATACATTGTGTATGCACCTTATATTGTATGACAATTAATGATATACTGTAAAATCAATTAATTTGGACGGGACAAAATTTGGTGGTTTTGGTAATAAAGACCATTTCGATGGGATATTTTGAATTTGTGGATTTTTGCATTTCATGTAATAAACACAAGGGTCCAAATTATTGTTCAATGAGATTTGATTTTGTGGTTGAAGGTGAACCATGAAATCCACGAAATTTACACCCCCATGAAAATGAATGATTTTACAGTAGGCAAAATTGCCGGTCATGTTAGAATGTATTACAATTAATGATATACTCTAATTGTTCTATTATCTTGTATAATACCTTGTGCTCTATTTAATAAACAGGTGCATGTTGTTGAAGTGAAAGGATTGAAATCATTAGCACCCAATAAGATAGTCTACTGTACAATGGAAGTAGAGGGAGGCGAGAAGTTACAGACCGACCAGGCAGAAGCTTCTAAACCTAGCTGGGATACACAGGGAGACTTTACCACTACCCATCCCTTACCTGTCGTCAAGGTCAAACTCTACACTGAAAGCTCAGGAATGCTTAGTCTGGAAGACAAAGAATTGGGCAAGGTAAGACACTCAATGAGCACAAGCCCCGATCTCCAAAAGCATTTCGAGGAGAAATCTCATCTCAAGTTGAGTTTTTGCACAAATCTCATCTCAAGTTGAGTTTTTGCACAAATCTCATCTCAAGTTGAATTGTTTTCCCAAATCTCATCTCAAGTTGAATTGTTTGCCCAAATCTCATCTCAAGTTGAATTGTTTGCCCAAATCTCATCTCAAGTTGAATTGTTTGCCCAAATCTCATCTCAAGTTGAATTGTTTGCCCAAATCTCATCTCAAGTTGAATTGTTTGCCCAAATCTAAGTCTGAATTTGAGATAAATCTGAGGTTTAAGTTCTTTGTACTGTAATAACCTTAAAATATTGCTTTTTGTTTTGTGAAGCTAATTTTGACACCAGCCTACAAAAAAATTATCTAAATCATTCATGACAATATTTAAGATGAGATTTAACTCAGATTGAGATGTTTAGGGAGATCAGGACCTGATTGCTTCCCTTTTTCCTGTTCTCCAACCTACTGTAGTCATGTGACCATTATCAAATAGTTTAAGGTACATAGTACATCATTGTATTTGAACAGTGCCAGTAAATTGACTTCATAGATATGGTCCACCAGCATTCAAATATTCAGTTTGTTAAATATTATGCAAAAACCTTTTTTTTTCATTTTCGCACCCAGTCATAATGGTGCACCCAGAAGCTAATTAATATAAGCATTAGGAACTTGCAATGATTGTTGCAGAAAGGTCCTGTTTCTAAGAATTTTGAGATAAGTTCAAATATTTGCTTTTGTTTTATTTTCTTACTCAGTGACAACAATTTAACTCTCCTGACACTGAGTATTTTATCTTTTCACTGCCACCATTAAATGAGTGAAATTGTTTAGCTCTATGTACCGTATATTGAACCTCCCATTGGGCCAAAATCATTACTTTTTATGATCGCTTGATTTTTATTTTCACTTGATTTTCGCCTGATTTTCTTGGGGGAAATCGTTAACAACCTGTTCTTACTCAGTAATGTTACAGTGTACAATGTGGAAATATTACACGTGAATGGCAGAAAACTGATTGTAGAGTTTGTCTGGCTTAGCATAATCAAGTTTGTTCTCCATATGTAGCTACAAAAATACAATATTACTGGCTGGGGTATTGAGTTACAAATAAAGACAGCAGAATATATTTGTCTTCTGGGTGCTAAATGGATCCTAGTTTTGCCTATAGTGGTGTTAAACAGACAGTTCTTGTTTGACCATAGTGTTGTTTAAGATCAAATGGTACCATGAGGTAATATATTGACGTATTACCACCGTATTACTACTGGTACACTATATAGTGCTGGCGTAGTGATTGTATACTCCATTACTTGATTTATGTCTCTTCTACCATACTTTGGGATATTTTGACATGGTCATATTTTCGCCACTTTCATCCAAATCGTAGTGGTTTTATTTTGGTACTTTTAATTTTACGCCACTTGGCATAGGTGGCAAATGCCCTGTTGGTCAGAGAATACTGTACCTCCCCATGTATAAGTCGTGATTGTGTATTGGACGTACCTCCCAATGTATAAGTCGTGATCGTGTATTGGACGTAGGTAAAAATTAAAAGATTCGGTTGTCATGGATGATAAAATGTTACCCTTCTGGTCCATTATCACATTCATCGATATTAATAAAAACAACATTTTTTCACTTACTATCATAAATTTTCTTTAGGCACAGCATAATGAAAGCAGTTATTTGATTCTAGTTCTGAGTTAGGATCCTTTCACAACACATACTCCCTACCCTGCGAATCGTTGCAACCCTTACTACCACAGGAATCGCACAATCCACCCGTAACCTACCCCGGAAATCACATGACCCACCCTAGCAAGGTCGGAAATCACATGTCCTACTTAACCAACCATAGGAGAGTAAGCCCGAGAAAAACACAACCCGTCCTAGCTTCAGGGGAATCACTCTTAAAATTTGTTTTGCATTCTGAGGGTGACTTGAAAAACTATGATATAATCTTTTTACAAAATACTATAATAATTTTGTCCCTTTGAGCACCAAGATTGTATCCTACTATGCACTACAAACTGATATACGACCTTGCTGCTCCAAAGGGACAAACCATTATTGTAAAAATATAAAATGGTACAAAACTATATTGATCTGAGTGGTTGTTGTAGAACTTGTCTTATTGTTTACTTGTATGTCTGTCTGTTTGAATAAGTAAATGGAGTCTTGGAGAAATCAGATATAATTCAGATGTTTTACACGTTGAGTGACCGTGACAATGGCTAGACCCTGAACAATGTCCATGCATGTGTATGTGACCGTAGCTAGACCCTGAACAATGTCCATGCATGTGTATGTGACCGTAGCTAGACCCTGAACAATGACCATGCATGTGTATGTGACCGTAGCTAGACCCTGAACAATGACAATGCATGTGTATGTGACCGTGGCTAGAACCTGAACAATGACAATGCATGTGTATGTGACCGTGGCTAGACCCTGAACAATGACAATGCATGTGTATGTGACCGTGGCTAGACCCTGAACAATGACAATGCATGTGTATGTGACTGTGGCTAGACCCTGAACAATGACCATGCATGTGTATGTGACCGTGGCTAGACCCTGAACAATGACAATGCATGTGTTAGTGACCGTGGCTAGACCCTGAACAATGACCATGCATGTGTAAGTGACTGTGGCTTGACCCTGAACAATGACAATGCATGTGTATGTGACCGTGGCTAGACCCTGAACAATGACCATGCATGTGTTCGTGACAATGGCTAGACCCTGAACAATGACCAAGCATGTGTTCGTGACCGTGGCTAGACCCTGAACAATGACAATGCATGTGTATGTGACAATGGCTATACTCTGAACAATGACAATGCATGTGTTCGTGACAATGGCTACACCCTGAACAATGACCATGCAAAAGGCCCAACCAGCTGCATTCAAAGCTTGACTTTTGTCTGAAAGTTTGATTGTTTAAGTTTGGTGCAGCAGCTATTGTCTGTTCAGTCCGTTCAGAGTAAAATGATAACGGTTGTTAAGATCAGCTGGTCCATCAGGTAAACTATGTTTTTCTAGGTGTAACTGTGTATACCTCAGTTAACTGTAGTCCTGCTATTCTTTTGAATGGGATAGTTCCCTCATTAGTATTACTATAGATTTGACAGTAGCATGGTTTGTTTAAAGCCATACATGTAGCACACCTAGTGTGGTGGTGCTGTTAACTGCACACTTTGTGCAATAAATTATTATTTGATTAGATCTATCATTTTACATTTCCATATACAATCAAGTTATCAAGACAGACCTTATAGCTGTACCATCACCATTATAAAACTAAATCTGCCATGTGTGGTATCCAAACTACGCTAGCTGTCCATTGTCCGGATTATATGTCCTGAAATGAGGACCTAGCTGTACCCATCTCGAGGAACACTAAATGTTCTATATATGTGTGGTATCCAAACTATGCTGTCCATAATGTCCCTGATTAAAAGTGTCCAGAAAAAAGAGGACCAGAACCATGCTCTTTAATTCTTAATCCCAGTAATAAGTTGTTACGACCAGAGAATTTCTCTTTCTAATACTGTAAAATCATTAACTTTTGCGGGGATTAAATTTCGTGGATTTCGTGGTTCACCTGCAACCTTTAAATCCCGTTGAATAATAACTTTGATCCTTGTATTCATTACTTGAAATGCAAAATCCATGAACTAATGTCCCATCGAAATGGTCGTTTTTACCAAAAACCACAAAATTCTGTCTCATCGAAAATAAATGATTTGACAGTACATATATCCAGCATGATTGTAATGGCTGTAAATAATGTTCTGTTGTTTAACTGTCTCGCTGTTTCTGTCTTGCTCTACGTTACAAATAATTGACCTGTGCATTAAAGACATATTTACAGTCGTTTGATCTAATAATTGTAGTGATAATCAATGGAAGTGTGATTCCTGGTTTTCCTATCTCAGGATATATATGGAGAATTACTAGAAAATACTCATCTGTTCTGTAGATTTGTTCATGCTGACTAAAGCGTCTCTGTGTTTTATACATTGGTAATGAGATAATACCTACCCCATGAGATTCGCCGATCTTGTCTTGGTCATGTTTTTTAGTTGACTATCTTATGGATATCTCTATTTAGATTCATTTTCATGTCAAGTAATTGAGGATAGAGTGTTTAGGTGGTGATTTTTCTATATACTGTAAATGCATTTAATTTGGATGGGACAAAATTTTGTGGATTGGTAAAAAAATACCATTTCGATGGGACCATGAAATCAATGAAATTTAATCCCCCATGAAAATTAATAATTTTACAGTGTACACATGTACATGTATGTATTTGCTATGCACTAATTTGGCTTTCGTTTGTTTTCCTGTGGTTTATGCTACTATTCCTACGCATTGAAAGTCCCAATTTTGATGAAATCTTTAAGAAACTTGGTCACAATGATCATCTCTTTTAAATCTAGGTCAAATCTATGCAAGCGAGGATACAATGTGCATTGGTGTTTTTCATGAATCTTAGTCTGAATGTTAGTTTTGATGGAATCTAGGTCAGGAAATTGAATAAGGGTCAACTAAATAGGTGAGCGATATAGGGCCACCTTGGCCCTCTTGTTTAATGAAGTAAGGTTATTCATTATGGGACACATAATACTTTCATAGAGTAGTCTGGAATATTACTGGAATTGATTATATAAATAGCTATATAAATTATGGATATCTGTACTGGTAACAATATCTTCCCAAAGTGCTTGTTGGCCATGTTTTATGTATAGTGTATTTATATAAATGCCAGTTTGATAGCTCGTTTCAGATATTCTGATTGTATTTCTGCTAGTTCTGATCAAGTGTGCTTAAAGATTCATGGTTGATCGAACAGAATATGTTCTTGGTGTATTGACCAGTCTGTGTTTGATTCTAGTTTTCTGGTTATGTTTAGTTGACATAATGGGCCTAATGGTAGACTCTGTTACATCAGATTGTGACAGAATGCTCAAATTTTCTTGAAATTTTAGACTTTTTGGCTATTTTGATGGTGAAATCCAATACAGAATGATGAAAATGAACATTTAGATTCAACCCTTAGTTGAATACATTGGGCAGCTAACAGTCTGCCTAATTCTAGTGACCACTAGGCTTAGGTTCAAATTTATATTTGATAAATCCATGAATTATCATCCCATCGAAATGGTCTTTTTTACCAAAACCAGGAAATTTCGTCCCATCGAAATTAAATGATTTTACAGTATTTGAAAATTTTTTTTTTAATTATTTTACCTTATAATTGCTATGTTTCAGGTTGTCTTGCATCCTACAGGAAATAGCAGTCGATTAGCAGAGTGGCATAAAATGAAAACAACCAAAAATTGTCCTGATGATTTATCCATTAAGATTGCTGTAAGAATGGATAAACCACAGAACATGAAGCACTGTGGGTAAGTTATCAAAACTAGGCATTCTGGGACATTCACTTAAACATGAAACAATGTGGTTCAATGCCTCTTGTTTGTCAAAAATGGTTGACAACATCTGATTTTCCTGCTTTTAAATTTGGCTCCATTAACACCCAATTGGCATAATTAAATAAGTTGTCTACCATCAGTGTAACATTGGCTTGATGAATATGACCTCAATCTTTATTGCTCTTGTTACCTAAATTGATTATAAAGTTATTTTTATGCTCATCTCACTTTGAGCATGCAATTTGATTGGCTTCATTATAATTCAACAATCAAATAATATTTAATTTATCAGGAAATTTCAACCTGATTTCGAATTCTATAAAGTTATGCATTGGAGATAAAAATATCAGTAGATCACAAGATGCTTGATGGTTAAAAACCATTTAAAAGTTTGAGCACGAATTGAGTTGATCATGAAAAAAGTTTTATGATCATGGGGCTTGATGGCATCATAAACGTAACATTGGGGATATACTGGGAGTTTGATTAATTTCTTAGTATTAAATTTCCTGGAAGTTGGTAAAATGCAATTTTCAAGGGGTTGTTAAAATGTATTACAGAATGGGGATGGGGAAGCTGCTGTTTTGTATTCGGAAGATTTACTATTCATTGGAATTAGATTTTGTTGTTGAGGTCAACCACTAAACCAACAAAAATTTTACCCTTACAAAAAACAGTTATTTTACTGTAGATGTTTTCCAGCTGGTAAAATGTACTCCCACCATACCTGCCAAGTTCTCCTATTGAAGTGGAGTTACTCCTATATTTGTTGATAAATTTCTGGTTTTCAAACTTTCCAAGTTCACCTTAACTTGCACAAAAGTATATTTGATTCAGTTTATGCTTTGCTGTCCCATATCTATAACCACTAGATTTTAATACATTCCTTGTTTATGCATCTAAATCCCTTTCAAATCACATGTAAGTGCATTGTGTGACATGTTTCGCTTTATCACTTCTATTTTGGATTGAACCATCTTGTCAGGTATGGCCACCACTGATATTTCCAATGCCAGTCCCCGTCTTATTTCAGATTGTAGTCTCCAATTGTTGAAATATGACTGCGGATACTAATACAACATGTTGCTTAATTCTGAGTCTGTTTGATTTCAATATATTTTCATTATACTCCTGGTACCAGTATTTGATTTTACGAAGACTCTTCTTAATCCTTCATAACTTACTTTATATTTGTCGGATGCTATAAAATGATGAAGAATTGTAAAACCTTGGGGAAATTTACTTCTTTACTGCGTTGCTTTGCTTATCATATTTTACCATTGATCATAAAGATAAGAGAACATGTATTGGTTGAAATCTACCTAACATGTATGATTCTCACTTGTTCTTGCCTATTAATCATTTACGCTTTCACAATGATTCGCGAGACCTACCATTATTGATAAATTTCGTAATGTTTGCCTCTTCTGGGATATTGCTTGCCAATTTATAACTGCTGTGTTGGTTCGTCTTTGTTAAAGGAGATAAAATGCTATTTCATTAGGAAAAAAATGGTTGTTTTGATACAATGTGCTTTGAACGTCTAGCAACAAGCAATTATACACCTTTTAAACGTCTGAATCACCTTAACTGTAAACCAACAAATTATTTTGCACTTTTAATTTACCGGCAGCACAGTTAGCGATTGGTTGAAATTTCGCAAAATTAAGTAGCTGCGAATGTGTTTAAAAACATGAACACGGATACGTGGGAGACTAAAAAAATTCTAACATTTGTAGTCGCGAATATGCCGCTGATCGGCAAAATGAAAAAGTTAGTATTTGCGAAATTAATTAAATTGGTTTACTGTATGTTCGTCTTTGTCTGTTCAACATGCATGTATTTTCTGATACCACCTACCATTGTTAAATACTGTAAAATAATTAAATTTCGTGCATGATTATATTTCGTGGATTCCCTGATTCACCTTCAACCATGAAATAAAAGCCCATCAAACAATAATTTTGACACTTGTATTTATTATCTGAAATGCAAAATCCATGAATTAACATCCAAAGCGAAAATGTTGTTTTTACAACAACAACAAAAGTTTGTCCCATCAAAATTAAATGATTTTACAGTAATATGTTATTGCTTTTCATTGTTGATGTTTCATTTTGTCTATTTTGTAGGTATCTCTATGCAATAGGAAAGAACGTATGGAAAAAATGGAAGAAAAGATATTTTGTTCTTGTCCAGGTTAGAATTATTTATAAAATACCAATGATGGGCATAGCTTTTATTTGCCAGTCAGCTCTCTGCTGAGATATGAAGGCATCAGTGCCTCCACCTGTGTTTGAACCCGGGTCGCCAGATTAGACTGAAGCATGCTTGACACTGAACTATCAGCCTTACAAATATTTACCCAAGATTATCAGTATACAAGTCTTGGTTTGCACTTGGCATCAATGGCAGCCAATTCACTTTCGACTCTCCCAGGTATTCGTTCATTCATACACCTGGGTAGAATGAGCATTTCATGCTGAACAGTGGCACTGACGGGATGATTAAACCCTAAACCTCTTTTCACAAAGTGGGCACCTTACATCAGGGCTACTGTCACAATGTATAAACGAGTCAATGTCATCAGCTTATTGCAATAAGCCATATACAATGAATTGTATAGCCCTCCAATAAGTTTTACAGTTGATCCCAATAAGTCATACAGTTATTAGATTTATACAATGTGACTGTTTCCCACTAACAATCAAGAAATTAATGATAGCAAGCAAAAAAACATTGTTATGTTTGGCTTAGAATGAGAAGGTCGTTAGTACGAAATTGATATTTTTAGAAAACAAGAAAAAGCTCTTTATTGAAAAAACAACATTTTGGACTTCAGTTTGATTAACATGACAAGTTCCGATTTTCTTGAAAATTGGCTCATAAGAAGCACATTGTAGTGCAGATTTCAAATATGCATGAGTCTTACAAGGTTGTAAGTACTAGTTTCTCATTCTAAGCCAGCGATATCATAAAATTATGTGCACTTGTAAATGAACATTGTTACTTGCTGATTTTAGGTATCTCAGTACACATTTGCTATGTGTAGTTATCGAGAAAGAAAACCCGATCCTACAGAAATGATGCAACTGGATGGTTTTACTGTGGATTATTGTGAGCCAGTGCCAGGTAAGAGGGTTTGATGGTACCCCTCAGACGTTACTAACGTAACAATCTCTTGGATGTGAATAGAACATCGCCATTATCCAAACGGTTCTTAACTGTTATTAGTGTAGTCAAAACAGTTTTATAAGCAGGATGGAAATAGAATTTGTGGCACTGATTAATTATATTCACTGCATTCTTAATTAAACGGCATACGTCTGCTTGGTATGTTTTGGTCTATTTTCTTGAAAACTGCGTCACATACCTTCTTGGGAACTTTGGACAAGTTACTACATTACGTACATCCGAGGGAGCTTTCGGATTCATCACAGAAATACATTGTGTAGTTACGATTGAAACTCTTTATCATACTGATTGTCTCCCTTGAGGATTATATGAAATCAAATCCCATTGAACATTGATTTTGACCCCTGTATTTATTACCTGAAATGCAAAACTCACAAATTAAGGTCTCATCAAAATGGTCTTTTTTTACCAAAACCATGAAATTTTGTCCCATCAAAATTGATTGATTTTACAGTATTACAAAATCAATGTTTTTATGTTTTGTTCAATTATTACATTTTCATGATTTTTTTTATCATTTTGGAAAATAATGTAAAATTTGCAGTTTGAAATGAGTTGACAAGGCATGCCAATTGTTTTCGTTTCTTGGGAAATATTGTGAGAAGATTTCTTTGATTAATTCTTTGTAGCGTTTGAAAACGCAGAATAGTTTTATTGAGACAGAATAGAAATTTTCATTTTTTTTCTAAGAAATTGAATGCTGAAGATAATTTGCTTGGAACAACAAGGCACAGATCTGAATAGCTCATAAAATTAAGATCCAGCAAAACATTGTCATGTTTACTCAGAAGTGTCTTAATTGGATTAAAAGTTTTGTCCACTTTTTTAATGCCATTGAATGGTGGCCTTGTCATATATTGACCAAACAATTTCTTATATTAGGTTGAAGTAAAAAAGTTGTGTGGTTCAATACAGCAGACATGACCTTGTCTTGACTTTCCAAGGCTGTCACTAATTATTTTAAAAATGATGCAATGTATTTGTTTTTACTTCAATTTCACTTTTCTTTAAAGAATGAAATTAACAAATTTTAGATAATTTTCACCTATTGTATATAAATATTTGTCAACTTTGATATTGTATGAATGACTGACTGAAATTTCAGGTTATTTCTGATCCACTGACCTTTACAGTAAAAGGAGTTTGATGGAATCTTATTTGTTTGGTTTAAATAAATGTAATATATCACATGACTTTCCTTTTATCTTGGGTTCGTATTCATAAAGCTCCTAAGGGGAAAATATGCCTTAGGTTGATAATTTACCTAAGGTTTTATAGGAATTCCCTTAGTTTTGTATGATTTCACCCTAGATATCTGAAAGTACATGTACATCATTAAGAAGGTTTCAGATATCTAAGGTGAAATCATATAAAACTATATGAATTCCTATTAAACCTAAGGTAAATTATCAACCTAAGGAATATTTTCCCCTTAGGAGCTTAATGAATACGGGCCCAGGTTAATATAGCCAGTACGTATAGTTATACGTACCACGTGTAGTATAAACAATTGAGTTTTTCCAATAGATCAATGCGTATTTTGCGTTTTTAGTGTCATATGATATAAAGAATCTATCACTCGTTGTCAGTTGATATATTTATATTAAACTCATTCAGGAAATATTATTAAGCTCGCCTGAGGCTCGCTTAATAAAATTTCCAAAACTTGTTTAATATAAATTTATATCAATTGACAACGAGTGATAGATCCTCTATGTCATAATTGTTATGATTGTATTATTGTCTGTTTACAGAATTTGAAGGTGGAAAGTTTTTCTTCAACACTGTGAAAGAAGGAGACAACGTAACGTTAGCGTCGGATGACGAGAATGAGAGAGCATTGTGGGTACAAGCAGTGTATCGAGCGACAGGTCAGACACATAAACCAGTGCCACCAGTTGTACAGACCAACAAAATCAGCAATACCCAGATCTCTCGTATGCAAGGAGGTATATATATATACAGGATGTTCTATGTTCTCTGTGTGTTATACTATGGCTAATTTGACACAAACCTGACCTTTATGCGTGAACATATTACAAGGTTCTTGCTTCGAATATATCAATTTCCGCAAGCAATTCATGCAATATCGGTATTTCAAATTTGTGTTTGTATTACAAACCCAGCATCTACGTGATACTCCCCGACTATGAAAACATACAACTGAGGTTATAAATACAGAAATTATATTGACTGTTAAATTATGCTAATCAAAAGGTCAGCTTCGTGCCAAATTCTCCATGCTATAATATTGGTTATTCTTTACCGGTTGCTATCTATGCTCTCCCCACTTAATACTGCTATATAAGCGTTTGTTACATAAATGAGCATGCCTAGCGTTCATCATGTTTGCTGTGATCATTATAAGGGATACATTTTGAATTACAAAGTAGCAGATCTAATTCCTCACACCATTTTAACATGTGAGTGTCAGTCGGAAAAATTGCAGTTATATTTAAGCTGAATGTGAATTAATTACATAATGTTATATAATTAGGGTGCTGCAGTGTTAACCCAACCAATCTGTATCATACGTCTTCTCCCTCGCTAGACAAGAAGAATTACTTGTCTAAGTTGATAGAGCATTTAGCCAGATCAACCATTGATTCAAAGATACTGTAATCCAAGAAATTATTTTGCGTGATTAATTTTCGTGGAGTTCCAGAAAGGTAGAATACTGTGAAATTAAGTTGCCGCGAAAGTGTTCATAACATTAACACCGATATGGACATCGCAGAAGACTTAAAATCATGATAATTCATTGTCTCAAATTTGCCGATGATAAGTAAGTATTCGTGAAATTAAATTGGTTTACAGTATTATAGGGTATGCTGATATTGCTAGAGTGTGCTGCTCATTATGTCAAATGGAGTAGACATTCAATAATACTACTTGCATGGCAATGTCCTAATATAGTGTGGCGTAAGAAACATAAGTGCCTTTTGAATTGATTAATAGTAGCCAGTCATGGCAGAAATATCTGGCAGACTTTCAAATGAACTTTAACAGTACATGAACCATTTGCTATTCGATTTCCAGAAAAAAAAGATTCCAAGAAATTAGACTTGGAAGGCAGCACTTCGATTCCCATAAAGCCCTGAGTGGAATAGTGCTGAAAGCTGTACAGTTATGAGCTAAAAAATCATCAATTTAATAGAAATATTTAAGCCTGTCCACTTTAACATGTATCAATTACATGAAATCCATTTAAACATCACCATCTAAATCAGCGGGTCATTTAAATAAGTAATAGAAAACTCTTTTGAATATGAAAGAGCTTTTGCTTAAAAAATATATTTTCATGACATCCTTAAAATGAAAATTTTGTGCAATTTTCGATTTGTACTGGATGTAGTATCTTTAGTGTTCAACTTAAAACATTACCCTTATACTGTGCCATATTGGCAGATTTTCATTATTTGTTTGTATGACAAGTTAATCAAATTGTCAATTGTGCTGTCTTTTTGCAGTTCCTCTGTTTATATCTAGATATGAGCTATTCTCCAGGAAAACCGGGCTTTAAGAGACTCTATGTAGGAGTAATGTAATAGAGTATAGAAAAGCTACAAAAACAGAAAAAAATTGACTCATGTTCTTTGATTTTTTTTTAAAGTAAACATGTAATTGGCTAAAACAGTAATATAGATATTTCAAACATTTAATTTTTCTCATCAATAATGTTAGAATAATTAATGTTATTACTATGGTGACCCTTGTCTGAAAAGAACACATCGCTGGCTTAGAATGAGAAGGCAGTAACTACAAAATCAATATTTTGATAAAACAAGAAAAACTGTCTGTCAATCACTCTTTTCTTATGGTAAAACAAGTATTTTCAACTTTGCTTTGGTCAAAATGACAAAGTCCGATTTTCATCAAAATAGGCTCAAAAGAAGCGTCTTAGGGTGTAGATTTCAAATATGTATTAGTCTTATAAGGTGGCACTTACGACCTTCTCATTCTAAGTCAGCAACATATTGAGCATAATGAGCGGTTACTATAAAATCATTTAATTTCAATGGGATAAAATTTTGTGGTTTTGTTGAAAAAGACCATTTCGTGGTTAGTTTTATAGGTCTGTAACTTTGTAAATGGATGTTATATTTTGCTCAAAGTTTCAGAACAGTTCATAAGAGTCTTGTCTTTCTAATGCTATATATTATCATGATTTTGCCACTTAAAGCCTTGTTTTCTTGGAGAATGGCTCAATATGCTGCCATTGTTAATGATCTAATTACTGTCACTTTCCTTTGACATTCTAAGATTGCATTGTTCATAGAATCCAGTGCATGTTAAATAAGATTATACGCGTGTAGGGCTGATTCACGCTGTATTAACCAGTTTATCAGCTCATTGGAGATTGGTAATCTATAGCGCTAGTTAAGTCTGAAGTGTAAATAATTTGTGCACATAATGGAGAAGTTTATTGGATTTCTGGCTATTCTCATCCATTCTTATATCCATTCTATTCTGTAAATGGTGTGAATAAATAGAAATGAAACTGTAGATGCCAAAATGTCATTTCATAGTATTGACTGCGTTCATAATATCAATATAACAGACATACTTATATAGATACCCAGTATATTATATAGATACCCAGTATATTTAAAAGTTGATACCACTTTAGTTCACATGACTCCAATAAAAGTTTAAAAGTTGTATTTAACTCAAATCCAGTTTGTGATCAGAATTACTAATATAGATACCCGGTAAATTACATAGTTGAGACAACTTTAGTTCATGACTCAAATAAAAGTTTAAAAGTTGTATTTGAACCCCAATCCAGTTGGTAGAATTTGACCCCCCCCCTCCCCCAACGGTGAAGATCCCTAACACTGAGTGAGAGCAACTGTACTGACTGTGCCAGTGTACTTGGAACAAGTAAAAAAAGGTTGCTGGCCAAATTGCTGGTATCAATTGGACGAATTCTGACTAGACTTAATGAATTTTAAATTTTATGGATATTATAGAATGCTGAGCGTAGCCTTTATTTGCCAGTCAGCTTTCTACTGAAATATGGCAGGCATATACATATGTGCCTCCACCCGGATTTGAACCCGAGTGGCCAAATAAGACAGCAAGCGCACAAACCATACAGGTGTAGACCATTTAAATTTCACAAACTTAATAAATATATTTTATGCATATGCATGACTGTCTGAGATGAACCAAGACTCACCAATTTTAATAGCCTTTTTCCCAATAACCAAGCATTCAGAACCCTGATCTTCCGTAGCATGTCAGACTGTCCATCTTAGCTTAATCTTAACTCAAATACTTCAGATTTGTATCTATAAACTCTAGATAAAGTAAAATCTCAATTTGAGCTTATGTTTGAGTAAAAGCTCAATTTGAGCTTATCTTTGAGTAAAAGTTTAATTTGAGATGCGTTTATGCCCAATCTCAATTTAGGTGTTTTAGATTTTAAGTTAAATCTCAATTTGAGCTGAGATTGGATAAAAAACTCAATTTTAGCTGAGACTCAAGTAAATCTCAATTTGAGTGTTAATAGTTTTAGTAAAATCTCAGATTGAGCTGTAATTTAAGTGAAATCTCAATTTGAGCTAAGATTCAAGTCAAATCTCAATTTGAGCTATGATTTGAGTAAAGCCTCAATTTGAGTGGTTAGAATTGAGTTGAAATTTAACTGAAATCGCATTTAGTGTTAAGAGTTTAGTTAAATCTCATTTTGAGCTGATATATGTATTTGAGATGTTTGATGTTATATGTACTAACAATGTATGTATGATTGCATGTATTCTCTAACTCTAGATGCTGATCGTGCCAGGAAGCATGGACTGGATGAATTTGTTCAAGCGTATCCGTGTGACTTTGACCATCATGATTTCTTTAAAATGTTACAAACTTTAACCCTAGACTACCGACTCTGTGATGCGTATACTTGCTTGGTAAGCCCCCTGTTTGTCATAATAGTGTACCCAGGATAACAAAAAAAGGCGGGAAAATTTGGAATAAGCCACCTATGTGGAAAAATCAAGTGTGCACGATTTATCAATGTTATTTTGGTATATAATTGACGGTATGTTTTAATTTAAGTAACCGATTTTTCAACAGTAGACCGATCTTGTCAATGTTTGTAAATATCACTTTATCCTTGGCGCATTATCCTGGGTGCATTATCCTGGGCTCATTATAACACTGTATTTCATATGCAAAAGAAGTGAGTATTTGTTTTCATATTGTTTCAAGCTGCTCCTCTTTTCTCCATAAACATGTTTTCTTTTGATGTCATTTGTTCTGATTTAGTCTGTATAGGCTAATAGTATGAAAATCGAATTATTTAAATGATGTTTTTGAGATAGTGGCTGTAAGGCAGTTTCTTGTCTTAGACAAGGACAGTTTTTGTTTTTCTCCAAATTGCTTCTGATGCAATTTCATTATGGCCACAATGTTGTTAATATTTGGGTGAAGGTTGCCAGTAATTCATTGAATTGAATTATTCACATGGAGATGAGGTTTCTCTCTTATATTATATAACACCAGTAACCCTTTACCCATGTACAGGGTGTCCAAAAAGAAAGAATACAGTTTCGGTGTATATTGATCAAATCTTAACATCCTTACCGCTTAGAAATTTTGCACATGGCTAGTCAAAAGATGTTAGTTTTTTCTGGCACCCGTTTGAAAATTGTAACTTGGATATTTTTTCTAAAAATGTCAATTTTCTAAAATTACCGTATTTTGTTGTGACATCTTTTTGAAGTAACTTACACTGATTAAAATACACTGAAATTGTATACTTTATTTTTGGACACCCTGTACTAGTGCCCATTATTTTTTTAAGAGCTAAAGAATAGATACCCATCTCATTTGCAACCTGTTGATGTTTGCTAGTCTCAGTGGAAGCACATCTCATGTGCATGAGTGTCAAATTTCCGGATTAATCTGGATTTCCAAACTTGCATATCCTAAAAGAGCCATGTTTTCTAACCAAAATAAAAGTTATTTGATGAAAATATCTGGAGAAATGGCGAAGTTATTGTCATTTAAATCTGTTTTAAATGGATTTCTTACTTATACAAGGGTTCAAGAAAAGAGAAAATAAGTGGAACACACAATGAAGGCGGGTCGGGTTTCATTCTTTTATTATAGACCAACGTTTCGGCTATACAATAGCCTTCATCAGGGTACAAATATATAAAAATAATTCACCGAAGTAAGATTCTGAGGTGCTTTTTCAGAATTGTTGACGTCACGTGATTAGATCTATTTTTAGAAGTATAGTCGATGAGGTACTTTTTAGTGTCATATATATCATATTTACATGTACATTTTGAAGTATTATTAAAAATAAATTTTATTGAGATGGTTATTTTGAACTTATATGCTGGTTTTGAACGTATGATAAGAGTGTCATCAGTTTTTTGTTTTCTTCTGTATTGTTTCTTCCTTGCATTAGTTTCGAAGGGCCTGGATGGACTCGTCTATCTTTTGTTTGAGTATAAAATGATTTAGTTTGTAAGTGAGTACTGAATCCTTCTGCGTATCTGACGTCTTTGTGTATAAGATTTGTTTAAAGTTTTCCATGCTTGCCTGTATATGGCTACATATAAATCTCGTAAAGAAGTGTACTGGTTTTTGTTGAGGTCTATCTGGAACTTGATCGTATATGTATTGAGTGTCATTGGCTGTGATGAAGGAATACCATTCCTGTCCGGGTTGTAGCCGAATTATTATTGTATTAGTAGAATATCGTCTTCATATTGCCACCTTCTACTATATGGATGATTCTCGATATGACTTGGTTTGACTGTGTTTCTTTTATCTGGTTCCTGTATAGGTCGTTTTGGTAAGCCTGCAGCGTTTTTTGTGACCATTATTGTGCCTATAGTTTTATTCCTAGGTTTTTCAATGGGATTGGATAAAGTTTTTTCGAGTCAGAAATGTAAAATTTTCAGCAGGGTCTACTAATCTGGTTTTCTTTAATTTTCGTTTCTCTATAGTGTTTTTTTTAAATGACTTCAGGGTTGATAAAAATGCTTTCTTGTTAGTCTACTAAGTGATGAGTGCGTGGAAGTGAAATTGTCAGTTAGTTTGGTACTTTAAATTTGGCAAAGTTTTTCTTCTTTTGTGTGGTCCAGTTTGGCGTTGCCGTTATCAACTTTCCATTATTTTGGTACGTGTTTTTGTCTGTGCCGGAAACGTAGTTATGGATACAGACGGTGTTGCAGTATTTTTTATCTGTCCGTTATCATCCGATCATAACAAAATGTGTAGATTTCTGCGGTTTCCCCTATTCAAGGGTGACTTGAGTGCTTTTTTCGGTGGATCCCAATGCCGGATACGTCGAGGAAAGAAGTTAGTCTGTAGAAACGCTCGCACACCTCATACAAGGGTTAATCATTTAATGCCCAGACGATCGATAATGCGGAAAAACTATCGGACTGATAGAAGAGTAGTTTTCAAATTGTTTTTCTTGTTTTCTTAAATTCGCAGATGACCTTGTCATTCTAAGCCAGCGATTTGTCCAATGTACAAAATGTCTCTCACATTACACTGTATGTTTTATGCGTTCAGCAACTTTTAACACCGTCACCGAATATTAATGTAATAGCACACCAGGTTGCTGACATCATTCCTTCATCCACATACAGAATTTCAACTTGGTATGATCATGGGTTGTCATAATATAATCATGGGTTGTCATAATATAAGCATTTTAGTGAGTACATGTAACGTGAGTCGGCCCAAGTCAACATAAAAAATGGCCACGTTATGCCGATTTTGCATATAAAACGTTACTTTTCTCATCATTTAATCATTATTTAGGGGTCAAGAAGTCGCCCGTTGACATGTTTGCCATGTTAAGATTTTCAGTAGTGATGTGATATGCTATAACCACGAAAATATCGCATGTAGCTGTAATTTACATATCAGTTATTCTTCTATTAGTGTCTACCACAGAACATGCCTTGATTCTACGACATTTTCTGTTGATGGCTTAAGGTTTGCCCGACCTTTGATCATCACGTAGTGATGCTCTGTCATTGTGGAACTGTTTATTTCATATATAAACAAAGTTCAGTATTTACGATAATTGTCTAAAGTCTTTTTTAAAGGGGTTTAAGCGGTGTAAAGCCAATATTTTCATAAAATTGTTACATTGACCGTTTTCTCTGAACAAATCTGATTTTACTGCGATACTTACAGAAAAACCCATTTTTTCATTAAATGGCAAAAGGCTATACGGAATTGACAACAAATGTTGTATTTCACGACCTAAATGCATACATATTATCTGACGTTTTCTGCTTAAAAAATGTGACAATACCATGCCACATCTAATTAACACTCTACACACCACTACAAAATTGGGTTGGGCCGAGTAGTCGTTTGTGGAGTTACTATAGTAACCATTGTTTGTGTTCGGTTGGATAAAATTATTTTATGTTCTGTCAAATAATCAAGTTTGGTGACTTAGTCTTATGAAATGAAATTTTACTACAATTGTATGTTCCAATCAAGCGCTATGGCGATCGTCCGGGAATTAAATGAACAACCCTCATAGTATAAACTGCTTTAATTATGGAAACAATGTGGTTGAAGGCCTCTTGTTTGTCAAAAATGGTTGATCGCAATTGAATTTTCTGATTTTAAGTTTGGCTCCATTGACACCCCTGTCATGATGTGCTGCTTTTGGGGACAAATATCAAGAATGACCTCCCTTGGTGTCATGTTTAAAGCTCACATCTGTATTATCTCCGCTCCCTACTCATTATTGGAAAATAATTGGTGATGGGCATAAAAGGGGCACAAGGAGTAAAGGGTTAATTTTAGATTCTTCAGAATAGTTAAAACTCCCTTATTTGACCCTGTCAGATTCTGAATTTTCCAGAAGCTGTACAATTTTCTTAAGCATTTTTTCCTTCATGCAATATGTTGTATGAATATCACTCGCAATCTGGATCCCCTCCCACATTATATGAATTTCACCCGCAATCTGGATCCCCTCCCACATTATATGAATTTCACCCGCAATCTGGATCCCCTCCCACATTATATGAATATCCCTCGCAATCTGGATCCCCTCCCACATTATATGAATATCCCTCGCAATCTGGATCCCCTCCCACATTATATGAATTTCACCCGCAATCTGGATCCCCTCCCACATTATATGAATTTCACCCGCAATCTGGATCCCCTCCCACATTATATGAATTTCACCCGCAATCTGGATCCCCTCCCACATTGTATGAATATCACCCGCAATCTGGATCCCCTCCCACATTATATGAATTTCACCCGCAATCTGGATCCCCTCCCACATTATATGAATTTCACCCGCAATCTGGATCCCCTCCCGCATTGTATGAATTTCACCCGCAATCTGGATCCCCTCCCACATTGTATGAATATCACCCGCAATCTGGATCCCCTCCCACATTATATGAATATCACCCATAATCTGGATCCCCTCCCGCATTGTATGAATATCACCCGCAATCTGGAGATTCCTGTGTACTTGATTAGCTTTTTCATGAAGTTTCCCACCATTTTCAGGGATGGTTTAGTCCTGGTCAGGTATTTGTGTTGGACGAGTATTGTGCTAGGTACGGGGTTAGAGGTTGTCACCGGCATCTATGTTACCTTAACGACCTGCTGGAGAGGGCGGAGAACGGCATCATGATTGACCCGACACTGATACATTACAGCTTCGCTTTCTGTGCATCACATGTACATGGAAACAGGTACGTTTGCATTATTACAGTCATTGTGTATAATTACTATGATAAATATTTTGGTTTAAAAGCTCCATCAAGTCTTATCCTCTGTGCTTGTTCAGTCTTTGACTGTTGTGATCTAGGCATAGTCTTGTACTCGCTGTACATGGGCGTGTAAGTCTAAAATTCAGACTTAGACTTAAAATAGACATCATTTATAATCACTGCCATTTCTTTGCAAATAGATTTTTCAATGTGAAATTTTATCTGATTATTTTGTTGTTACCTACTTAACATGTACACCCATTTATATCAAAAGCTGTACATTTATTTTAACATGAGAGCAAATAGAACATTTGTCAATATAAAGTCTAAGTCTGAGTTTTAGACTTACAACTTGGTGAATTAAGGCTTCAGCTCATAACTGTTGTTATAGAGTCTGATACTAATGTTTATCTGGTTGTATTCAGAAGCTTAAATATCAACAGAAATATTCACAGTTTTTAGCTGGTTATAAATTATACATTTGTGTAAAAAAATTATTTTCCAATTTTATGTTGTGTCTCCTCAGTTAAAATTAATCTTTATTGTTTCAGAGATTAAAATTTGTTTTCGAGATCAAATAATTTCAGATAAGCGTAAAAAGTTGTGAACATTTCTTACTTGTTTATAATCTGCTTACTGTTAGTAAAATGCTTTCCCCCCTTTCTCTATCTGTCTAATCCTTACTATATGTAGCATTATATTTACAGGCATCCTGAGCAGTCTGACTTAAACATTTCAAGATGATAGAAATTTGAATGATTTCACTAAAAACAATGGTTTCACACATTGACAAATTGGTCTTTTATTTTTTATGTCAAAGTTAATAATTTCTAAAAAGCTTGATGTGATGAAGGTATCTATTGGAAATGATTCAAGCAATCAGGCACCCTTGAACGTTACAAACGTAAAAATCTCTCTTGAGTAAATAGAACGTCGCCAATATTTAAATGGCTCTTAACCGTAGTCAGAAGGGTTTTGTAAACAGGATAAAAATGGAATTTGAGGCACTGATTAAACATCTTGGACGTAAATATATGCTAAGCTTAATAAGCATGCACTATATTTATGTTCTTTTAAAGGTCATACATCTGCTGGGCACATTTTAGTTCATTTTCTTGTAAACTGCATTGCATACATTTGTCGAACCTTTCTACCAATTTCTTCCAGATTCAAAGACCTGGGCCTGTATTTATGAAGGATCTTAAGTGAAAACAAATTTTCCTTAAGTGTATCTGCTAAACAGGAAAACCAATATAAACAATAATTTACATTGTTTAGAAGCATTATGCAAAGAGCTACAGTAATCAAATAGAAAACATGGCCTATTCTTCGTTTCTTTTAAAGAATGAGCTGCTCAATATTTTAACTTAAGTCAAAATATTTAAGTTTTCACTTAAGATGCTTTATAAATACCGGCCTTGAGGAGTAATAATCATGATTCCAGGTCAAAGCATAGAAAATTGAATCATGGTGGTCTCTCTTAGCCCCTAATTGATTAATTTGATCATGGAACAAACTTTGTGTATTTTATGATATTAGGAGATATAAACAAGAGACTGGTATAAACCAGCATCAGATTGGAGAACATTAATTGTGAGCTAGTTGGTTATTCAGTTTTATGATCTTATATCTTGGAGTATCATCGCTACTCTCTAGTAGTCTTGCATCATGATAGACATAGAGGTGCCTTTAGTGTCTTCTTTATTCCTTGTCTTGGTGGCAATTTGGTTATGATTTGTAGGCCTCCGTAGCTCAGTGGTTAGCGTGCTTGCTGGCTAATCCGACGATCCGGGTTCAAATCCGGGTGGAGGCACACATATGCCTGCCATATTCAGCAAAAAAATAAAGGCTATGCTCCACATTTAAAAAACGAAGCTTTTTACATGCTCGTCTGCAAGGTCATATTACGGGAATGGTTGGGCGGGAATGGTTGGACAAGCAGAATCACCTAATGTTGTATGCTGAGACTAGGTTAAAAATCATCCAGATCTTTGACAACGGGGACTTGGGCTTTTCATTTTTGGTTAGGTTATATATGGGCATTCTTTCGTGCAATTGTGTTATGTTATGTTGTTAATGTTTTCTCTGCAGGGGCCTTATTCACCAACGTTGTAAGTCTAAAATTTAGACTTAGACTTTAAATTGCCAAATGTTCTATTCACTCTCATGATGTTACAAATGTACCGATTTTGATATAAATGAGTAAACATGTTCAGTGAGTAACAGCAAATAATCAGATAAAATTTCATATGGTTAAATCTAATAACAAAGAAATGGCATTGATTTTAAATGTTGTCAATTTTAAGTCTAAGTCTGAGTTTTAGTAATAACGTTGGTGAATAAGGACCCTGGGCTGACTAAGTTTAGTGCTGCCTTCTCTACTGATATCTTTTTATGCCCCCCATCCCGAATCTGTAGACTGCTACAAAACATTAACTAAGAGAATATTTGTGTCAAGATTGAGTTCTAGCCTTTTGACGTTACTGAAACTGACTTGGTTTTACCTCTTGTTTTATTGAATATTGACCCAATTTCCACTTTCTGCTCTCTTAATAACTTGAGAACATTTTATAATCAATCAAATGAATCCATGCATTCATGAATTATGAATCATAAAAATAATCCAATTGACTTTGTCTGCCCTGTTTAGTGATCTACATCTTTTATACATTTTGATGGGCATATTTTATGACATTTTGGCACTCATATTGCTGATGATGCAAGACAATGCACATTTAGCTGATCAAGGAATTAAGAGATTGTCTGATGAAGGAATTAGCTTGTCTGTTTAAGATATGGTGAGGAACTAAACTGTCAATCATTGCCTTTGTAACTCAGTGGTTAGTGCACTTAGTTCGCTTGTCATATAATCTGGAGACCCGGGTTCAAATCTGGTTGAAGGCACACATATATATGAGTCGTTCTCCAGGAAAACCGGGCTTATTGACATAACAATAGAAGTTATGTAATGACATTTAGAAATAGGTCTAAAATTAGAAAAAAGTCATGTTCACCGATTAAAGTGTAAGTAGTTGAATAACATAGTACTATCTTTCTGATAAATTATGATAAAATTACTTCCGTTGTTGCTCATAATGGTGATCAATTTCCGAAAACTACCCAAATTGAGAAAAACAAGGGATTAGTGGTTAAAAATAGCAGCTACTTTTCCCTTTAAGCAAACACTCACAATTTTTTCGTGTTTTATTAAAATCAGAATATTATTCTAAAAAGTGACAAAAATTTGAAAAGTTTACGTAAATAATTCATCAGATACTGCGGGTTTATGAAATGATTTTTAACGTTACGTCAAATAACGTTCGAATGACTTATTAAAATCAGAATATTATTCTAAAAAGTGACAAAAATTTGAAAAGTTTACGTAAATAATTCATCAGATACTGCGGGTTTATGAAATGATTTTTAACGTTACGTCAAATAACGTTCGAATGACGTTTGCGATGTCACTCAAAGACTTTGCAGGAGTGGTGAGTTTTAAAGTCTATAACTTCGTTAATTTATGCAATAATTTGTTCAAATTTTTAGAAAGTGTTCATGAGAGTCTTGTCCTTCTAACGATTTATTATCATGATTTTCATATTTTTGTCAATAAGCTCGGTTTTCCTGGAGAACGGCTCTTATGTATGCCTGCAATATTTCAGCATAAAGCTGGCTGGCAAATAAAGGGTGTGCTCAGGAGGGCTGTAACGGTACGCTCACCTCACGATATATTACGTACCGTCTATTTTTCCAACAGTTCGATATATTTCGGTATGATACAATATTCTCTAACAGCAGCTAAAATACTACAAATTTTAAGTGACAATGAATTTGTTGATTCTATAACAGCAATTATTATGTGGCTATCAACTATTTTAAATGAATTTCGACAATATGAGGCATGCATGGTAATTATACATAATCAGAGGGCTTTCAGACATTTTCGTTCTCTAAATATTATTTTGCTCATAAAAAGCATATACTGAACCATACCGAAATTTGCAACTCTTGTACCGTGAACCGTGTGGGTCTGAAGTCCGTAGTATTTCGTGACAGCTGTACACTGTACGGCTCTAATGCTCGCAATTTTTGTTGGCAATAGGAAGATTTATAGTATATGATCTTTCATGCAAATTTCAATTTTAGACTTCATATGCTTTTGTAACCATAGTATAGAGTAGGCGGGACATTCAAACTTTGCTACTAGTCTCAAGATAAGCATGTAATAATATACTGTAAAATCATTAATATTTTAGAGGAATTTAATTTTCGTGGTTGATCTCAATCACGGTATTAAATCCCCAAGAATATTTATAATTTCTATTATAGTATAATATCAGCTCATGTTTAACTTAAACATTATCTTTAATTTAAAGTGAGCTATATCGGAAGATATTTTTGAAAAAAGTTTCAAAAACTGAAAAACAATTATGCTTTCATATCCATGAGATCATTTTTCACTTCAGTTTTAACATAAACTCTCTCTGTGATTTATTGGACATGCGAACTGTCCATTTTCATACGAAAGTGTTCTAGAACACCCTATAAAACTATAAGAATCGTCTATTTTTTGACGATTGAATCAAAGAACATGGAACCCATCCAAAGTTTTAATTTTCAATTTATGTAGTCTAGTGTCATACTAAAAACGATGCAAGTAATTATTTTGACATTGAATGACCATTAGAATATAGCTCTATACACTTTAACTTACTGTTAAATCATTAATTTTCGTGGGGGATTAAATTTCGTGGATTTCGTGGTTCACCTTAACCACAAACTTTAATCCCAACGAACATGGATTTTGACCCTTGTTTAATTACCTGAAATGCAAAATCCACGAATTCAAGTCCCAACGAAAATGTCTTTTTTACCAAAACCACGAAATTTTGTCCCAACGAAATTAAATGATTTTACAGTACTTCTTAAAGATTGGGGAAATACTTGTTATAAAACCTGAGAGATCAGCTAGACCATTGAAGATGAAATGGTGTTTTGAATAACAAATCTTGTTTGTAGGGAAGTAGCTATAGACTTATGATGTCTATTAAGTGTGGAGCTTTTAGTGGTGAATGATATTCGTGGATTCATCTTTGTCATATAGCCAGACATTGGCTTCTGCCTGGCTATCATACCCATTGTTAGAATCCACTGAATTGTGAAAACTCATTAATTACTTAGCCTTGTGATAGGACTCAATGTTCATAGCCTCTTGGGAGACGATTTCATAGGCAAGATTTTATGTTGAATTTCTCTTTATCCTATATTATGTTTGTCTGACTTTGAAATTGCTCACATAAAAAGTCTCTCTCTCTCTATTTAGATTACAGACTAGAAAAAAGTGTTTGTTTTTTATGGTTTCAATAAGAGGTTTGAAAGATGATTGTTACTTATTGCCGAAATGTATATATATTTTCACCTTAGCAGTTTTCCATTGTCAAAGACCTGATATGCCATTGGGGGAAATTTGTAGGCTGGTCAATGGTTATTTCTGGTGCAGATCCATAAACAAGTATTTCGGCTAAGGTCTTGAAATTTATAGAAAATTGTAATTGTATTTAGTTGTGGTTAGGTTGAAAAAAAACAACAGATTGTTTGCTCCAAACCTTTAGTGTATTATTTGAAATGATTGAAATTTGAAATATAATGTAGGAAAATAATAGTTGATTTTCTTGCAGAATCACTCTACTGAGTTTGGAAGTCTTACAGGACTGTGAAATATTCTGCTTGAATAATTGACATTACTCCAGATGTCAATTATTTAGGTTTCAATGTATTTTAATTGTGCTTTTATGTAATATATGGTCCAATGATTTGGCTTGAAGGCCTTTTACCCTCTTCAGTAAATGCCCTAGTGGCATTGGAGAGTACAACATTGAAGTTGAAGTTTGTTTGGCGAAGGCCTTTGAGCTAATCCATTGGGCCATGTGATCACTGCGATATAACGTACACCGGATATTGCTAGTAAAGTGAGTAATATTATCAATTTTATGGACATCAAATGGAGACCAGGGTGAGTTTAGACACAATATTTTCCTAATTATTGACTTCTTATGCATATCCCAATTGAGGTTTAACTTCTTCGGGCATTTTGGAAACTTTATAGCACACTATCGTATATCAGATATTCATAGAAAGGTTAAAATGATCCAGTATTATGCCATTACTCACTCGCAAATATTGACAGCAGTACTGTACAAGCTTCTGGAAAGGTTGTATTACCAAATTGTAGAATTTTTGAACTGGCCATTTTGTTTATATTGAACTACAAAATGTTGTGACCAAATTTCATAAATATTGTTCGAAAAACAACTAAGATACATCCCAAAACAGATACACGGAGGTGTACAGAGTATTGCTGTTTAGTGTACAGAGTATTGCTGTTTAGTGTACAGAGTATTGCTGTTTAGTGTACAGAGTATTGCACATAAGCTCGACGTAAGTGTACGGATAGTATGGCTTAATAAAAGGAGTAAAAGTATGTAAACGGACAGTTTTATCGTATTATTACCAATATGGGTTATATGATATAATAAGAATATGTCTTATGGGTTATATGATATAATAAGAATATTCTTAAATGGTATTGTTAAAATGTTTCAATGCGTCAGGTAAATAAATGCGATTAACAATATGGAATGCTGAATTTAATGCATTAAGTCTTCTTGTGAGTAGTACAAATGTGATATTTAGCTTGGATATATGCAATTCTTTGAGAGTCATGCTTATGGTCAAATGGCAAATAAGGGCTTTCGCATCCATATATACACACCAAGGTTTATTTTTAGCTCACCTGTCACCTTTTGTGATCACTCTTCGTCCGTCGTCCGTCCGTCATCCGTCCATCGTCCGTCCGTCCGTCATCCGTCGTCCGTCAACAATTGGTTTGTGTACACTCTAGAGGCAACAGTTTTGATCCAATCTTCATGAAACTTGATCAGAATGTTGTACTCTATGAAATCTAGGCCAAGTTCGAAACTGGGTCATGTGGGGTCAAAATCTAGGTCACTAGGTCAAATCTTAGACAAATCTTGTGTACACTCTAGATGTCACCAATTTGTTCCAATCTTCATGAAACTTGGTCAGAATGTTGTCCTCCATGAAATCTAGGACATGTTTGGAACTGGGTCATGAGGGGTCAAAAACTAGGTCACTAGGTCAAATCTTATAAAACCCTTGTGTACACACTAGAGGTCACCAATGTCATCCAATCTTCATAAAACTTGGTCAAAATGTTGTTCTGAAAGAAATCTAGGCTAAGTTCGAAACTGGGTCATGCCAGGTCAAAAACTAGGTCACTAGGTCAAATCTTAGAAAAACCTTGTGTTCACTCCAGAGGTCGTGGTTTTGATCCAATCATCATGACACTCGACCAGAATGTTGTTCTTTATCAAATCTAGGCCAAGTTTGAAACTGGGTCATGTGGGGTCAAAAACTATGTAACTAGGTCAAATCTTAGAAAAACCTAGTGTTCACACTAGAGGTCACAATTTTGATCTTATCTTCATGAAACTTGGTCAGAATGTTGTTCTCTATGGAATCTAGGCCAAGTTAAAAACTGGGTCATGTGGGGTCAAAAACTAGGTCACTAGGTCAAATCTTAGAAAAACCTAGTGTTCACTCCAGGGGTCACTGTTTTGATCCAATCTTCATGAAATATGGTCAGAATGTAGGTTGTACTGATGCATAGACCAATGTGCAACAGGTGAGCGCCCTAGGGCCTTTCAGGCCCTCTTGTTTAATCTCTCACTTATTTCTGATGCTGGAATGAGGTTCCTTTGCTATGACTGACATTCAACGTTGCTAATTCAAATTATTGGACATTGTTGTAGTTTTGCGTTTGTCTAATGCAATATTGCCCAGCTATGACCATTTACTGTATGTGAAATACAAAGTTACTAATAGAAGTTTCCCATAAAATTCAGGGGTGGGACTTGGAGCTATGATTAGCTTGTTACATTAATTGCTTCATGTAGTCCATGCAATTCAATCTAAATAGGTACAGATCTATGCATTATAAGATATTTTTACAAAATAACACTGATTATACCTTGTATGAGGGTCATTCAATATATTCGTAGACAATCGTTCTCATTTTATTATAGTTGTGTTGAAATAATAATTTCTTACACCATTATAAACATTCATCTTTTACCTTCCGTACATACAATTTTTTCTGTAATTATGCAACACAGTAGCATGTCAGCAGCCGTTATATTACCATAGTAACGCGCTACAACCCTCGACCGACGTAACGTACCCTTTTCACTAGTTCAACTAGTTATAAATTCCGAATTAATTAATTAACATTCCAATAAGTTTGCCAGATTATTGCAAGATATTATCATAATACTTGGTGAAATTATTAAGTTGTTTCGACGTTTGAGTTTGAATTGAGAAGTATTTGATCTATGCCTGCCACGTTTTCATTTACGTCAAAATGTCGATGAACTTACGCAAGGAAATTCATGCAACTATTAAATTGTGAAATTGTCTTGGAAATACACAACAAACACACATAAGCTGCTAATGAGAGCAAACGGGGAACATGCAGTATTCAGTGTCCTTGTATTTCAGTGACAAAATCACATTTCTGAAGAACAGCATGGTATTAAAAATGATAGAGGGATCAAACGAAATTGGCAAACGTAGGGACGTCTGAGGAAACGGCAGTCAACATTTGCAAGGCGTTTCAATTTAGCGTACAACCATTAAGTGCAACTAAATACTTAACTTTGAATACATAAACTATTTTAGTAGATCTATTTTATAATATATTCCTTAAATATGTGTGTTCAATTCCATATTAAGGACATGTAATTCAATTTCGGGTTTACCATCTGAAAAATAGCAAAACGTCAATAACGTCACCAACGTCAGAATATATTTGCGTTGTGTGGTGGTTGCGGTAAGGTGATAGTTTGGTTTTATCCATATTTTCTTTAAAAGTGCGTCTTTTTGTGCAACATTTTCTGCACTTGTGTCCGAAAGGCTGTAGTTTAGTGTGATATAATTAGTTATTATCTGTGCCAATGTGTATTAAAATGACGAGTCCAGTCCACGAATTTATTGAATGACCCTCGTATTTATTCAATTTGAGTGACAAATAGTCACTGCTCTTATGAGCAATACTCTGTACACGATACAGCAATACTCCGTACACCAGTGAGCAACTACATGTATATAGCAATACTCTGTACACTAACACTTGTATTTATTCTCGCAATGCACCCTTATTTTCGATTAGTTTCGGATACTACATTTGCAATTTAATCTTTGTAACAGGAATGACAATTCGCTCGATTTAAGTTGAGTATTTTAACGAAAAATATTAACGAAAACATCTAATTTCGACAGATCGAGCTTACTTTCTGCGTGAGTAACGATGCAAATTTAGTCTTTTAATCACCCTTTTAAGAAATCCCTGGCAATTTACCGGTTGCACATGCTAGGAAAATTTATGGAGGAGATAATGTTGTATAAATTGTACATTAAACATACTCAGAAAAACTAAAAATGGTCTCTCAACTTACCCTTGTCAACACTAGAATGTCGGGAAAATTGATAATATAACTCATCTTGCTAGCTATATCCGGTGTACGTTATACCGCAGTGGTGATTATACTTTAAAGTTAAAATTGATTAAAAGAGTAATGATTGACACTTGACGTAATGTCAATTATGATTTAGTCAAGGTAAAATAGATTGTCATTAAAAGATCATCAGTGATCATTTTAACTTCAGGTTGTTCAGAGTTTTTATGCATTATTACACAAGCCCAGATGCGGACAGGAGTAATGGGCAGATTTATGTATAAAAGGGGTGGAGCCAATGAAAAGAGGCAGAGTCTATGTGCTATGGGAGGAGTTACATAGCAAGTGGGTTTGGCTAAGAGGTGGAGCCAATGAAAAGAGGCGGAGTCTATGTGATATGGGAGGAGTTACATGGCAAATGGGTTGGGCTAATCTTTTACATGTCATTTCTAGGTTACTTACTGGTGGAAAATACTTTTTGATTTTACAGGTTTCCCTTTGAAGTTACTGCCCATGGATTCAGGTAGTCCATGACTGAACAATTTGCATTTTACTGTGATCCTTTTATCCTGCTAGGGTTTTACTCACATACATTTTAAGACTGAATTTCAGACATAAGACTTAAACTTTGTAACAGTCATAATATGGTTGTATTTCATTTTCTTTGGTTCCAAATCAACCAAATTTTGTTAGATTTGTTCGAGTATAATTATCCCATTGGAGACTTTTGCTACTTTTATTAACAAATTGCAACTGTTATAAGAACGTGGGAGCAAAAAGAAAAGTGCATTCATGCAATTGAAAGTCTTCGTTTCAGTTTGAAATTGTTGGTGAATAAAGCCTTTGAGTTTTCTTACTAGAAATTTCAATTTAAAGAAAACTTGAGAAAAAAAATTAACACATGGGATAAAGGATCAGAGTGTTAAGTCTTCACACTTGTGTTTCATAATCAGTTTTTAGATATTTACAGTTCAGTTATTAAGAGTTTTTAGTTGTGCCTTTTATACAGTTATTGATTTTTTTTGTCATTTTGAGGAATGAAAAATATTGGAAGATTTTTTATTCATATTGTTTATGATATATTAGATGTTATGTTGTTATATTTGCCGACACTAGCCTTGTTTATTCACAGCCATATTTATTAGTCGCCTGAGCTGTTCTTAATTAAGTCAATGTGTGTTTTTATGCCTCTCTCCAAAAAAGTGGACGTGGGGTTACTGTCGATTAAAAAAGTAATAATAATTAGAGAAAGAATAGCAGGGGCTACCGTTAGCTCAGTTACACCCAGTTAAACATAATTATCGGATAGTTTACCTATCAGACAAACTTATGTTTATAACCATTCTCATTTAATTTTGAACAGTATATTTAATAATGGCTTTGTATATGTTGGTTGGTCTCATTGTCAGTGATTGAATGAAATGCTTCTGATTATTAATAAATAAAGAATGGTTTAGTCCTCGAGTTCTTAGACTTGATGTACAGGTTGAAGATAACCTTGACCACTTTTGAGGTTAGTTGGTCAAAATTCAAGGTCACTTTGACCAAGAACTGCTTGACTTTTTGACTGCAATTGCATGGGGCATGCATACATGTTTTATAAACATATCTTTTTATTGCATACAATTTTTATACTTTCCAATCAGTCAAATAAAACTGTTGACTATTAACTAATTAATGATATTGATTGGGCCCTGGCAGTGTACAAAAAGATTAACTTATTCAGAAACTGCCAGATTTATTTTATGTCAGTTAGAGTGACCTCCCCTGGAATATCAGGAGAGTGAACTTTGCTGTATGAGAGTTGCTTCCCTTGAAACCTAACTTAATGGAAGCACCCTGTTGTGCGAGCACATAATTATCCATGTTCCGACAATTTCTCTGACTGACATTTACTTTATTCTTGTCATACCTTATCTTACTTGGTAACTTGGGTCAACATTTATGTAATATATCAAAAGAGATTTAAAAGTTTGGTTTCAAGTTTTTGAAGATTCATTCGCAGCTTTCAGCTTTTCTCCACCTTTTCCATCTTCACGTTCAAAAACAATTTATTCATGGTCTGTTAGTTTTCAGATTGCTGTATTATTTGCATAACCTGTCCACTTTTTAGCCCTATATCTTCCATGTTCCGGTCATTAAATTTATTACAAATTCCTTCATTATCTCAGGGTTTATGAACTCATGGTATAGATTAAAAATCGGGTCAGACCTGAGATTATTCTCATCCTCAATGTTGGTTGTGTTAAGTTAGTGCTCAAAATTGGTAATCACAATTTCACTGAAAAATGTTGTCATGGAATCTATTGTCAATATCCCTTATTACAAAGCTGGCATACTGCTCCATTTAGACTTATCAATTTACAAATTTGGTCACTGGTCTGAATGTAATACTTTTGACCTGCAGTTGGCTGTAAATAATGATGAATTTCATAATTTGAGTATTTTTTTGAGAGCGTTATTTATGTATTTGCATGTTCTCTTCTGTGTGATTTTGGATTTTAAGTTTCCAGGATGGCTGATTAGTTTATTATGAAGCAGAACACGTTTTGTATACTGCATTTGATTATGAACTTGTGAACACCATTGATTTGTATAATTTATGTGTGTAATAATATTTTGCCATGAATTGAGTTCAAAACAAGTGCCTGATATTTTCTGAAGCCTTAGGCTGTCAGTTTTTGTACCCTGCTGTCCGTTGCCTAAGCAAATCGCTACATAGCGCTTTCCACAGGAGTTAATCCATGCCTTCTGCAATTGAAGGGGAGATAACTGAACGAAGGCGCCCGGTAGTGCTTTGCTTATGCAACAGACACCTGAAGACATCAAATATTTTTACTCTTAGACAATAAACCCTTTACACCGTATTTCCGATCCGATCTATATACCGGTACATATGTGTTTGATACCAATTATTTTCCAATTAGTTGTATGGAGATGTACAAACTAGTTTCCTGTCAGGATATACTACATTGAATAGGTAAAATGGATTAAGAGATATATGGAGTAATGGGTTGATAGCCTTGTATAGCATTATGTTTTGAACTCTGTCCATGATTTGTTGTAGATTATGAAATATAAGTTCTAGCAAGGTTGATACCTTGTTTTAGTTTTGTGTGAGACAGTATAGAACATGTACATGCATATCAACCACATATCCAGGGTTGCATGTTCACAAATATCAGTATCAACAAAATAGCCGCATGAGTTCATGATTTTTCTATACTTCTCGGAAAACATAAATCTTTAGCTGGTCTAAAAGTTTCTCTAAGAATGAGAGCGCTTCAGGTTGATAAACATATTTTATTTAACTTTAGTTTAAGGTGCTAAGAGAATTAAATTGAAATTATGATTTTTTTTCCAAATTATCCCAAAAATTGGAAGTTATGAATGTCTTTGTTACTGTTTAAATTCAAACTTGAGTTTGTTCTTAGCTTTCACTAGCTTTTGGTACGACAGAGTGACTGCATGTCTGTCAGGTACCGGTAGACATTGATTTGTACTTGAAATATCTTGAGGCCTCTGTGATCAGTCTATGAACATTCATGTAAATTTGTTTCGTTTCATGGACGTTGACTCCATGCACATTTTAATGCACTGAGAATAGTCTTTCTTCACTCCCAATTTGGTTCCCTACCCAGTGTATGTCATATAGGATAATCAATAGTAATTTACAGAATTCATTTTATGATATGTCAATTGACATTTTTATACATACATAATTTCTACAAAGTTTTAGTCGGTATTCTAATAAGTATTTTGCCCTGGGAAGTAGGTTTGGATTTCTGAAATGGTGGAAATCATAATATAACTTGTACAATTACAACTAGAATATAAGTATCTAACAGTTATTATATATTATACATGTATAAACATATGATTATATTTTATGTTGCAATATTTCAGGCCTGATTGTATAGGTACAGTTCTCTGGGCAGAGAGAGACAAATTCGATGAAATAAAGGAGCGTCTACGAATACTGTTAGAGAATCAAATAACACATTTCAGGTATAAACTTAATTTTACCTTTCTTACAATTTTGGGTGTACCTTTCTTGACTACTGATAAAGAGGTCCCTGGTTTGAACCTTGTTCGGGACACTTGGTTGTTTCGCTGGCTTAGAAAGAGAAGGTCGTAAGTACTACTTACTACTTTATGAGACTGATACATATTTAAAATCAGCATCACAAGGCCATTCTTATGAGGAGCATATTTTCATGAAAATTGGACATTGTCATGTTGACCAAACTGAAGTTGAAAATGCTTTTTCCATAACTAAAGAGTAATTTTCAAACAGTTTTCGCTTTTTTTCTCAAAATATTGATTTTGTACTTATGACCTTCTCATTCTAAGCCAGCGTACCACTCTACTGATAAATTGGTCCCCAGTTTAAATCTCTTTTGGTTGGTCATTTGTGAAATGCTTTCCATTGTTAAAACTTGGTTGGAAACAAAGAGGCAAAGTCTCACATGTTTCAACTTGTGCTGTACAACAATTAGTGGATAAGATATCCTTGAAATTATGTCCCGATGAAATGTTACATTTTCAACAAAACCATGAAATTTTATCCCAATGAAATTAAATGATTTTACAGTAAGTAAATAACACATCCTTTTGGGAGAAACATCTCATTTCAACAACTATAGAAATGTTATGTCAACCAAAACGCTAGTTGCTAGTGGAGGTTGACATTACATTGCCAGAGTTGTCTATATGAAATGTAACATCCCAAGATGATCAGTAAAATCATTAATTTTCGTGGGGGATTAAATTTCGTGGATTTCGTGGTTCACTTCAACCACGAACTTTAATCCCAACGAACATTGATTTTGACCCTTGTTTTGTTACCTGAAATTCACAATCCATGAATTCAAGTGCCAACGAAATTGTCTTTTTTACCAAACCCACGAAATTTCGTCCCAACGAAATTAAATGATTTTGTTTTATTACACAAAATACAGGCAATTCAATTATTCTGAAAGTCTGTTAAAGGTCACTTAAGTTTAGGATATCTCTTTTCAATAATTTAACATAGGCCTGCTCCAAAAATCTTGATGTTACATTATCAGAAAATATATACTAGCTCTTGGGACTTAATATTCTTTGAACAATGGTGCACTTGATAGAAATGCATCTGGAACATTATATTTTAATTCATACTCTCCACAAAGTTTGCCGGGATGTTAAGCTACATTGTGATCTCATGAAATCTAGTATTGCTTAAATAAGGTAGCCTAAGTTATGTCCCCTGGCATGAGTGACACATTATTAATGCCTTGGGTCACCTCAGCATGGCTATATACGGGCCTGCCTATTATTGCAATTATATTCATGAAATATGTCAATCTAATTTTGCAGGTACTGTTTCCCATTTGGACGTCCAGAAGGGGCGCTGAAAGCAACACTATCTTTACTAGAAAGGGTAGGCATTGTTATTCTTAGTATAAATCATTACCAATACAGTATATTGTGTGCACAGTGTAAAACTATGGTACATGCCTCTAATTATATTGAGGTTACCACCAAGCCCTTGCATTCAGAATTATCACTATAAACTGATTGAAAACATGTTAAAAATTGTTTTTATTTCAGTTTTTTTTTAAAATATGATATTTATTAAAAATGACTTTTGAAAGATTCTTGATCATATCTATTGTTTTTCATGACATTTTGTTATCAATTATAAGAATGAAAACCCTGTATATAAGTATTGATTGTGATAAAGCTTCAAAGTAAATAAATGTACTGTGACTTGGACCTCAAGTCATTCATCATTTTGACAAACTATTTTTTATGGTCTAATAACAAAAACATGCCAGTAACTGTCAGAATTTAAAAATCGAGAGCTTAGTGCAAAACTATGGTACATACCTGTAGAAAATGATTTAGTAACCATAGTTTTGCTGAAATGGCTCAAAATGTTTTCTGTCAAAAAAGTGCATTTGGTTCAAGGACTATTTGCTAAAGCTAGCTATAAGTATAAAAACCTCAATCTGTGAGATTGTTCTTCAAAAACCTTTCATTGTTGCCAAGGGAATTATTCTAATAGATCCGATGAAAGCGAATGCTTGTAGAGTTATGCAGATATGATTTCGTGTCAGCTGTGCAGAGTGGTGAAAGTAGATTGTATGTAATATACTCCAGGGTCTCATGGCCACTATTGCTTTTATATAAAAACAAGTCATTGTTTATTTGTATACACGCGTACTTGTCTGATCTTCTATATGGAATAGTATACATACAATCAGTTTGCTTGTTTATATTTTGTCTTGTCTTGCAATAAGCTTGAGACAGTCTACTCTACAGCCATTATGTGCACATTTCTTGCATCTGTACTATAAATACATGTACTGCAAATGTGCATCCATCTGTCAGTCCAATTTTGTATAGTCTGTAAATTCCCCATACATTGACAATTTAAATTTTGAAATGAATTGCCACTTGTTGTCACCAAATGTGTCCCCTGCAAGGTCAATTAAATGTTTAAGTCACAGTTAGACTTCATGTGGAGGTTAGTAACAATAGATGACCCCTATTATTTTTAAGGTCAGTAGGTCAAGGTCATTTTGACCTTTACCATTTCTCACTATTTGGCTGCCATTGGGGCATAATTATTTTATTTACAAACATCTCTTGTTCTTATATTTATGTGGTTTGCAATACTGTAAAATCATTTAATTTCGTTGGGACGAAATTTCGTGGTTTTGGTAAAAAAGACAATTTCGTTTGGACTTGAATTCGTGGATTTTGCATTCAAGTAATAAAACAAATTTAAGGATCAAAATTATTAATGTTCGTTGGGATTAAAGTTTGTGGTTGAGGTGAACCATGAAATCCACGAAATTTAATCCCCCACGAAAATTAATGATTTTACAGTATATCTGTGACGTAGTGGTTTGTGCTGTTTACATGGTACCTCCAAGACACTGAAGAGCATGCATAAGAAGCCTAAAGTAGATAGAATGATGTTGCTATCAATATGACTTCTATAGCATGAAATAGATATGTACAAACATAAAATACTATTGATAGCAATGTGATTTCAGAAGCCTAAAATAGATATGTACTAATATAAGATGTATATTAAATGTTTTTCAGGTATTGATGAAAGATATAGTTACTCCTGTACCACCAGAGGAAGTACGCTCTGTGATAAAGAAATGTCTGGAAAATGCTGCACTTGTGAATTATACCAGAATTTCAGAATATGCTAAAATTGAAGGTATAAAGTTTAATAATGCTAGTTTACTTTTAGGCTGTTAAAAACTAATAAATTCATCCTGACCTTAAATATATGTATCATTAAAGGGGTGCTGCTATATTTTAGTAATTTTCTCCCAAATTACTGAACTAGGCCCTATCCCCAAAGTAGAAAAAGTCCTATAGTTATGAAAACAGAATGTTAAAAAAAAACATGATCATGTATTCATATAATCAGCTCACCATTTTAACCAATATACCAAACTTTTAGCATTTTTACCCAAATTATCCCCAAAGTAGAAAAAAGTCCCAAAGTTATGAAAACAGAACATTATAAAATATATGCTTATCATTTGTTAATGTCATAGAATTTATATGGCAGAAATTAAAGGCTTGTAATAAATAAATAATTCAGGTTCATTAATTGACGAAGTTGGTAAGTTGATGTATATAGCTTATGGTGGTTGTTTGTTTAAACTATGATTATTTGTATCCATAGCAGCACATTGTAAAAAGTTCGTTACCATAGCAACCCATTTTAGAACTAGGTTACCATTGCAACCCAGTTACAAAAATAGTTCTTTTAAAGTTAAACTGGCTGTAACTTTATTTTTTGCATTCTTACTGTTGCTACTGATCGTCCTCATTACTTTATTGCCTTTAGAACAGTGGATGGGTTGGATATGTTGTAAAATAATTTGCAACACTGCATCTATAATTTACCTGTCATAGGTTTTAAGTATAGGTTATAGATCATATATTAGAATTATAAACAAATTAGTGCAAAGGAGCGATATCGACCGTCGCACAAATTTTGTTATAATTCTAATTTGTGTTCTATAACCAGCTTATAGTTTACCCGCCCACTTTTGGTGAGCTTTCCTATGCTTTTGTATGCAAACAATAGCATGCACATTAATTTAATGGATTAATGAGAGTGAAATTGCACAAAATTGCTTGTATGATTGTTAATAGAATAACAGTAATATTATTAGGGTAGGAGGGTCTAGTTTTCCATATTTGGAATCAGCAAAATTGTCCTAATAAACAGATTTTCTAGATAGTTATTATGCCCATTGGAAAAATATATGATTAAGTGGTCTAAAAATTAAAAAAAATCCCTGACTTTCGATTGGACAAAGAAGTAGGGTAAACTATAACTTGCTTTAATATATCTCTCCTCTGTAAACGCCATGGTTCTGAAATACATGTACCTGTTTAACATGCACTACAATATCAATGCTTTCTTTGGACGCACATAATATAACATTTCCCATGGTTTATATCTACTAAAAGCTTCAAGGTGTGACTAGTAATGACTTTGTATTCTATCTCTAAAGGGTTCATTGTAACCGAGAGGTCATGGTAGACCTATACTTATTTGTTAAACAACTATAAATCATGCACTCAGGTACTGATTCATTTATTAACCATTTACTCCATAGCCAGTCAACTTAACATTTTCATGCATCTACTATAATGTTATAAAGTCTCACATGTGTAAGGGTATTAAAATTTATGGATTTTGATTTTGGGGATTGAAGCATTGAAGCATATACGCAATTGTTATGTCTTTGATACGTCGCTTAATGTTAGGGGTCCTGTTGAACAATGAAATCAACGAAAATTCAACTCTCTTAAAAATTATTATTTTACAGTATGCACCATTTTATTCAACAGATATATACTATTATGCACCTATTATATTTAATTTACATGTATCCGCTATGATTTTCCAATAACATATTTAGAGATATATCTAGATACAGGTGTTTTTACATTATTGATATGTTGTGTGTTTGAGTGGAGTAAAGGGTTAATAATGCTCACTGACCATTTCCTAACTATAGTCCCTGGGAGTCTGACATTAGAGGATTCCAACTTTTTGCAGTCAGATCCATAGTCAGTGATACAGGCGCATTATGGGCACTGCCTTCTTGGAGATTTTTATGTCTTATCAAAGTCATACTTACAGTATTATTGTTATGCTTTATTTCTTGTTCATCAGCAAAACATGGAAAATCAGGTGACTTTCATATTGTATTGTATGTTTGCATATCTGTTGAGTATTAGTTGTGATATAATGTACATGTAACGATGTGTCATCTCAGCGGCGATAAGGCTGTTGCTATTTATATTTGCGCAAATGTATGATGCACGGTTTTGTAAATAAGTATGTATTGTGATAATTTTCCAAATGCCCACTCAATTAGCACAGTAGGTGAGATACTATAGACTATCTTCTAGTTAACATTCCATGACGTTAACTGAGGTTAAGAGTTATTAGTCCCTACCAGTGTCTCAGTTGAATCCAAAAAGACTGTAAAATTGAGGGTGTCTGTGAAAAAATCTTAGTTTTTGTCTTCAGTGGATTTTTTCTATGTATTTTGTGTTCAGTGAATTTTTTCTACGTATTTCAGTATGAAAGCAATTTATTGTCTAAGATAAAATAAAAATATAATTTTTAATTTTCTAAGTGAGATATTTTTCTTCTTAGAAAAGTCCATAACAAAATATCTTAAGAGCTTAGTAAAGTTGGGCACTGTTTAAATTTGATGATACATTTGTACTTGCATGTTACATCACTCACTATAAGTAAGACATTATTTGCACATATTGTTCTATTTTAGCCTTCAGGCTTCTTGATAATTATTGTTACCGACTTAAAGTCAGTCTAAAATTACTTGGAAATGCTATATATATATATATATGTATATATCGTATAAGTCTGTGAGTCAATGATTTGTCATTGTATGACACACCTGTTGTTAACCTTTAATGCCAGATTCTTATTTTGGTTACGTCGCCAGATTCTTATTTTGGTTACATCAAATCAGAGAAATTATCACTATATACATAAGTGTCTGACATTCAGCTTGCAGAAATATAATCATTATATTTATTTTTACTATTCTTTGTCTGACAAAATTTACACACAATGTCAGCAAATTTTGGTAAATCAGTTTACCATTGGATATTTCCCCTATACTAAACATCATACATGATCACAAACTCCCTGTAGATTCATATGTAAACATAAGACAAACTCTAGTTTTAATATTTTCCTCTTCTTAAACTAGTTCACGATTTATCTTCTTACATAGATAGACTTCTGAGCCGTGACCTTAGGGTATTCACTATATAAAGTCTATAACCAAAAGTGCAGTCATAGCTCGAGGGTTGCCTGCAAGACTGTAGCAAGTCCTTCTTTAATCATTTATAGTTACTACAGTCTTACGGGCAAGTTCCTTGATCTCAAGACTCTATGATCTACTGTAAAATCATTTAATTTTGTTGGGACGAAATTTCGTGGTTTTGGTAAAAAAGACTATTTCGTTGGCACTTGAATTCGTGGATTTTGCATTTCAGGTAACAAAACAAGGGTCAAAATCAATGTTCGTTGGGATTAAAGTTCGTGGTTTAAGTGAACCACGAACTCCACGAAATTTAATCCCCCACAAAAATTAATGATTTTACAGTATATTGTGTGCGTTTTCTTTCTACTTATTTTATGTTATGTTTTAATAGTGTTTGATTATTAAATGTTGTAAGATTTAAAATGTAGCAAAATTTTGTACAAGGAATAACATACCTCCTTGGCTAAATAGTTAAGAGATTAAAATAGATCTTACAATCGATGTAAATCAAGAAGGCTGTTGACCAATGAAAAGTTTAGCTGTAAAACATAAGGTATTGAACACATTTGCTTGATTCAATGGATTCACAGGGAAATGTCATCTGACAAACAATACGGCATTCAGGTATCTGTCTTCTGATTTGGCAAAATTTGTGATATAAGATACACGGCTCTTACAAAAAACACTAAAAACAATTAATGGTGTAGTAATTAGTCTGATTGATAAGTGTGTAGATGGATTTACTTTCTTTGAATGTATGAATACTATTTATTCTGTATGGTTAGTATAAAGGTGGAACTACTTTCTTGGAATGTATGAATATTATTTATTCCGTTTGGGTGTTTCTGCATTTGGAAAAGCATTCATTGAAATACGATATTGTCTCTTTAAATCCACACACTCAAAGAAATCAAAATTGTATGGATGAGTTGAAATAGTGTAATGTTATCTGTAAGAAATTTTATCCAAAAAAAATATTTAAAAAAAAAACAAACAAAAAATATTTAAAAACTATAAAAAAAGAAATTTTATCTGCTATCTTTGTTAGATTCCTACAATGAAGATATTGGTCAGAAGAAACGCCTTGAAGATGTTATGCACCTTGCTGAACTTTGTATAGAAGTTCTACAGCAGAACGAGGAACATCATGCTGAGGTAAGAGGTCAAGGTCGAATGTCAAGGTCATTCATGTGGTTACCAGTGGTTACAGTAATCCTAATACCATTATTACCACACTGTATATATTTCCTGCTGCATGAATCTCCTGCTATATGATATAAAACCTTATCTAGTAAATAATCATACTATTCAAATTAATTCAAAGTAAGAAATAAGTTAACAAACATGTAAGGACAGGAAATGATAAAATTTGTAATTAATTATCAATTTATGGATGTTTACCATTATTATGATGTTTTAAGTAGGTCATGCAGCAATTTTTGCATCCATGGTTAGAAAAAAAACTCTTTGTGTTAAGCATAATTATGTCAGATATTGAGGTTTTAAATTTTTAGGAATATCTTGTTTGGGTTGGTATTATTTATGTCCCATTTTCAAAGAAATTGGGTACATAATGCTCTGCACATGTTGGTAGGTCAGTCCGTTGGTCGATAATTGAAGCACTGTATGGTCCATGATCCTTATGTTTGGCATGCAGGTGTAATTTGTATGATGAGTGATGAGCAGTAGATGGCTCCTATTGATATGGAGGTCTATAATTCCAAATCAAGGTCACTTTGACCTTGAATCAAGGTTACTTTGACTTTGGAAGTAAACCAGTTTCTGATTGGTAACTAAGCCTAAATTAAGTCAAAGTTCTCTCAGACATTGTGCACACAAATGTTTATTTGGCTGCCAAGAGGGCATACTTGTAATATTTTTATCGTTTCTGAAAAAAAGTTAATTTTCCAAGATTTAGCTTCTTATACTTACTGTAAAATTATTTAACTTTGATGGGACGATATTCCAGGGTTTTGGTAAAAAGATATTTTCAATGGGATGTTAAATAATGGATTTCGCATTTGCATAAAAATTAAAGCTGGTCAAAATTATTGTTCGCTTTGATTTGATTTCGTGGTTGGAAATGCACCACAAAATTTATGAAATTTAATCCCCATGATAATTAATGATTTTACAGTATTATCCCCTGAGTATTGTTGTAACCTTTGTCTACCTTTTTATTGTCTGTGAATGGAGCAGGGCTTTAGCAAACATAAGGTATATTTCAACATTCACAAAATCTTAGTCATTTTACCCTTTATTTTTCAAATTTTTATCTTACATTATGTAGAAGCATAGAATGGTGAGTGCCTCAGACCTTCCGTCTTTTCTCCTTTCTCTCATTCCCCTCTGCGGACCTCTCACCCTGTTTTATGTTTCATCCTCATCTACATTGCAGAAAAAAAATGAAAAAAATGGAAAAAAAAGAAAAAAAAATGGAAAAAATCCAAACATGTTTATATGTAATAGATCTATACAAGGTTAGCGGCACCTGGTATTTGAATTTGATCATGATTATAACTGTGATAAATTCTATGATATACTGGTACTAGTAAAGCGCCACCTGATGTCTGAATTTGAACATGTAATGTAGGTATGCTTATATTGTTAATGTAGCCATGGCAAGAGTTAGTGTAGGCTGCAAATTGATGGTTTTATATATGATACTTGATGTGATTTATGCTTGACCTTTACTAACTTAAAGGCTTTCCTATATTTGTCTAGAAGATTATACTTGTGTAGGTGAAAATATTTATCTATGCTGTTACCAGTTTATGATTGAGACTATGAATGGACAGTGCAGGGTTTAAAAAAAATGGTGGGGGATCGAGATTCCATGTGAAAAAAATCCTGAAAATGCAAGAAAAGAGCATCTCATTTGCCCATCAATAACTTGGAAAATTTCCAAAATTGTATGACCTTCCCAATGTTTTGGCTACGTTCTGGGTGGACAAAAGTTTGACAAAAGTGTTGGCAGTACTTGGAAGAAAATGGTAACTTGTCTATTATGAGAATAGTGTAGGATATCTATATATCACTGGTATGATTGTTGAGTAAATGGTAAGGTTGTTTGAATCTGCATTATAGCATAAAAACTGTGATTTTGCTCATACTTAAATGGGAAAAGAAAGGTACGTTATTGTAAAGAGTCCCGTGCGCACGCGCTGTTGGTGTTAAGTTTTAAGTATGCTCATTTCAGGACCCAGCCAACGAAAATAAATGATTTACAGCTTTATATGAACTGTAATTGACATTCTAATTGTAAATACTAATCAATTTTCTATAATAGTAAAATAATAAACGTAAACAAACCCCCAATGTCACTGTTTTCTTGGTATTTGGCGATACTGAAAGTCGACGCTCATAACAAAAACTTGTATGTGACGTAACGTTTGCTAAGCGACGTCACGTTTGTTTTCCCGACTTCGCCCAAAATGTCCCGCCAAAATGTCATAAGTTTGAAAAACATACTAATAAAGTGTTGTTTTTATGCTATAATAGCGTTTCTGCAAGCCTTTTCGCGTTAATACATCTGCAGAGTCCCTCGGGCGTTTTGGTGCCCTCGCCCTAACAGGCTTGGGCACCAACCATCCCTCGGGACTCTGCAGATGTAATAGCAGGAAAAAGCATGCGTTAACCCTACATAGATGCCTGCTGGTCCAGAAACCACAGTAAGTTAGTCTTATTATGCTATATGTAGTGTCACAATGTTTGGGTGCACAAAGGCGACATCCTGGAGGTTTGTTGCAGAATATTAGAACTGCATTTCCCAAATCATAAATTAGTTTATGCTTAGGTATGGAGCAAAATACCAAGTACCTTCTTCACAGAAAGTACACATGTTCCCCAATGTATCAATGTTATCATGGTAAATGTTTGCCTTTGTTAGAGGAAGGTGTATGTATGTTTATCTGTTTATGAAATCTACAAAGAAATATGTTACCTGAGTCAAAGCCTTTTGTTGACAAATTTGGCTCCAAACCTTACCTTTTAGGATGTGGGTTTGCCACAGTGTTATAAGGTTAACCAATTTTCAAATTATTCTGAGAGGGTCAAGAGGATATCTGGTGACAAGCTTATTACAGTTAGTTATGATTGAGTGTTTTAAATGAATTGTTAATATTGATGTATATATATTCTACAGCCACGAAATGATAAGGTAAAACAAACTCTTATATACAGCTTGTACTTCTAGTTTGTTCACTTATCATTTATTCATTGTCTATCAACACAGAGCTTTCATTTCATTCACCTATGTCAATGGACGCGCACTTTGTTCTTGCTAATTGTTATATCTGCTAAAGGGAAGTAACCCTGCACCGCAATCTATCAAATTATAACATCCACATAAGGGAAGTAACCATGTGTTGCAAAAACTGGAAAATTGTTACATCCCCTCAAAGGAAGCAACCCTGTGTTGCAATCTAGCTAATTGCTAAATGAATTAGCAAACTGTTTGGTCCACTGTCTTTGACACATCAATTTCATTTGTTGATTTATTCATTTCCACTTGATATGTTTGTTTGTCTTCACTTGACTTTATATTGGTTGTGATCTATCTAACCAGTTGTATTAGAATTAATTTACAACTTTTACTGACTGCAAGAAACATATTAGTTCTTTACCTCATGTGTAGAACAATCGCTGCCGTATTTACTTGAATTTTCTTGTTAAAAGTCAATGTTTTCATACAAGTCACTATGTATACGGCCAATAGTCCTTGTCATATTTCAAAAATGATAAATCATATTTCCTTAACCAATAATATTCCTTTCAAAATTGATACGAAATATTTGGACGTTATGCTGTGTGTCTTAATGTTATTTTAGTCCAGTGTCTTTTCGAGTTAATTACAAACTGAACGTTTTCAAGTTTTTGAAAGATCATTTATTTGATTTACAATATTAATGGATGGAGCTCTGTTTTGATGGACATGAAATTCTGATAGAATTATTTCTTTGTAGATTAAAGATCACAATTTTTGTTGTCATAATTTTTTTCCGACCTTAATGGCTTAGCTTGGGTGTGGTTTGTTTGATCAGGATCAAAGTATTCTGATTTAATTAATTAGAAAAATTATGGGCCTTCTTTAATGGAAGGATTTTTTGTTTCAACTCAAAGCTTTAATAATTTACACCTAAGTAATTGCTTTTAAGCCCACCTGAGCCCAGTTTGATTATGTTCTCATGGGTGTGCTGCTATTGTGATCACTTTGTGCCCTCCATGTATTGTCAATGATGTATTTGACTGCATCCCAAATTATTGAAATATTGGGTTTTACAATTTCAATGTGCAAGTCTTCACTGCATTAAGATTTCATAATAGCAAAAAGGATATTGTTAGAAACCTATGGTCAGGTTTTAAAATGATTTTGAACAAATGTTTCTCTTCGAAGCATCTTTGTTTGACATGATTCCTTGCTCAAAAGGCTGTTATAACAAAAAATTATGAAGAAATCAGACAGGGAAGGCAGCACTCAACCCAACCAGCCGAGCACAGAGAGCAGTAACATCACAACACAATTACATAGAGCAATGCCAACACACCAAAGAAATGATTAAAAGTCCAAGTCCCCGCTGCAAAAAAGCAGGATGACCCAATTTTACATATAGACAAAGTAAATTTGTCTTCAAGAGGTCGGGCCTCAGGTGAGCGGTGTTAGGTCATAATGGCCCTTTAGTTGTATTTATTTATTAGAAATTAAAATTGCGTGATGAAGAAAGTTTTATAGTACATGCGTGTGTGAATTATAGAATTACATAGACACAGTCAATATTTTACCTAGAAGACAAAAAATATCCAGAGATGAGGAAGGCAGCATTCAACAGCAACAGCAAGTACAAAAGAAACTTTCCTGGATTATGTCACCTGCTTACTCATAAAATACCTGGGATCAGTTTGTTCAGTATTTGACTCAAAGTTATAATGTAATTCAGGGTTCCCACAGTCAGGGAAAAGTTAGGGAAAACATAATTTTTCAAGGTCAGGGAAAAGTCATGGAGTTTTGTCTGAATATTTCTGGGAAGCCTGATATTGATTGTGCTGTTTTGTACATGTTAACTATATTATACTACAATACTTACATTAAAGATGTTGGCATTAAGGCTTGCTTACCGTAAATACGCAGCCATAAGTCGCATGTATCCATAAGTCGCAGGGGGACTTTTGAATAAAAAATCAAGGTTTTTGTCTAAACCCTTTCATAGGTCGCATGTATAGTATTCCATTTTTGTGAAAGCTGAAATCATGTGCTCAGTGTCAAGTGTCGAAGGAAATGTGGTCATTTGCAGCTGAAGTCAGGGAGATGGGGTCAGTTTCAGATAAAGTCAGGAGTAATGTAATGATTACCTGACAAAATCGGTAGTAGTGTATACTAAGTAAACTCTTCCATAAGTCGCGGGGTGACTTTTTAACTTTTTTTGGGACTGTTTTCGCATGACTTATGGCTGAGTATGTACACTATTTAAAGCTTGACCTCAAACAATTGGCATCATGTTGACATGTCCTCTTGGTTGGCCCTCAGCATTAGAAGGAAACCCTGGCTTCACTTCTTCTCTTTGCAAGCGTCAATCCAGACTGATAATAAAAATTTGCTTTTTTTTCACAAGTAATTTACAAGTATATTATATTATAGTATTCAAAGATGGTAGATTTGACATATATTCATTGGGCTTGTGTGGTGTGTCTATTTAATTCTATGATACCACGGTGTACTTTGTGTTCTGTGATATTTTTTGCACTGATTAATTCAACAAACTAGTTTACCATATATAGTTGAGTGTTTTGTTTATGTGACTCACACATAATGTTATTTATGCATCTAAATTTGTTTTAAGTTTGTGACATTATGAATTTGGTCAAATGATACACATATACCATAGATAAACCATGTTTTTTGAGCTGTGATGGAAGGTTACACTTCTTAGTCATGGTATGTGAATATACCTGGTTAAAATCTCTTTGTGCCATGGATTGGTTACTGTCATTGATCTCATTTATTGCTTTAGCCTTAATATGTCCCTATATCTATCCTTTGAGGGCAAAACAACCTTCCTGCATAAATTAGTCACGGCTCAAAAAACATGGTTTATCTATAGTATATTATAGGTTTATTATCAAAGCACTGTATAGTTAATTTGTTCTCTCTTATCACATGTTATATTATTGGATAATTCATCTTAAAATTTAATGATTTATGGTTATGTCCTTGCAATATCATTTACATGATATATAACTATACCCTGTCTTTGGTTTATGTGACATGAAGTTACCTTGCCTTATAGTTAATATGATACATACTTACTTTGTCTTTGAAATATAAGGTTTATAACGACCTTGCATCTTTGAGAAGGCTAGGCATTTTGAATTGTACAAATGTTTTTAAAATAGTCCACACAAAATCTTTTGTTTCCATCTGTTTTTTTGGAACTAGAACCACGGAAGGTGCCCAACTACTACTCATTAAGATTTGAAAATGCTTGTGCCCAACTACTACTCATTAAGATTTGAAAATGCCTGTGCCCAACTACTAATCATTAAGATTTGAAAATGCTTGTGCCCAACTACTACTCATTAAGATTTGAAAATGCTTGGCCTTACATCTGCTACCATATATTTTTCCTGGAATAGTATTACGGTTTATGTGGTATATAATAACCTTGTCTTATTTTCATATAAGATGCTATTAGCTAATACCTTATACCATAGTTACTTTTATTTAGCAATTGATTTGTTTGACAGATATTTGACTATGACAGTGTTTTATCGTGGTAGATTCACTCTGATCAAACTGCACCTGTAACTATTAGTTTACAATGGCAATAATTACGTTGGTTTTATGTTACATCTTTTGTCCTATTTTTGTTTGATTTTCGCATTTCAGAATGCTGTCACAGAAATATTTATGCAAAAATATTCATTTTTTCTGCAGTGTATCTTGAGGATTAGTTTTCATCTTTTTTTGTCTTAATTTGTGCAAGAATTTGCGTTTGTTTGTTTGTTGGTTTGTTTGTTTGTTAATGTGTATGAATTTGTTCTATAGATGTTTTTGTATGTCGTTTTCAAATGTTCATAGTTTTATAACTTCATGAAAATTGCCCATTTAAAGATGCTTTCAAATTGTTGGTTTTATGATCAGTCAACTAAAATTCATCTACACTGTGTTTATAATGAAAGTAAAGTCTATAACTATCACTAGTACTACTTTTTTCTTAATCATTTTGTGTCTTTAATAGCCATACCTGCCAAGTACTCCTATTAAAGTGGAGTTACTCCTTTTTTCGTTGTTAATTTCTGGTTTTCCAAGTTCTCCTAACTTTGAACAAAGGTACATTTGATTCATTTTATGATCTTCAGTCCCATATTTATAACCACTAGAATTAATACATTCCGTGTTAGTGCCTCTAAATACCTTTGGAATCACATTTAAGTGCATCTTGTGACATGTTCTGCTTTATCACTTGGTAGGTATGTTAATAGCTGACTTGCTTTCAGTCTTTGCCATTTTCTCAGAGTGCTTATAAGCTCATTGGGACAAGATTCTTTGAGAACACCGCACAAGTCCATGCTGTTTTGATAATTGCATTAATTGAATGTAAAACTTCAATGCTTGGTGGTGTTGTAAAGCTTATTTTGGCAGTCTATGTGTACTCTAATAAACAACGAATAACAAATGTAAGTTAACCATTTACCAATTTTTTTACAAGATGAAATAAAGTTTACAATTTATTTAATGAAAGTTCATAATGGCTTATATGTCTGTGAGGTACAGCTTACCAAAAGTATGCCCAACTTTTGCTCTGAATAGATTCAATGATGAAAGCCGAATAAGTACAAACCTGACTTATAATGCTGAGGTAGTTCATTACAATTGATTTAATAGTTTTAATACTTGACATACATTTTAATATTCGCAGCATATTGAAGAAAGTCCTCGTTGTAGCCTTGTTGAAGATGTAAATATCGACACAAATTGTAACTTATTAATTCATTGTCTAACAACTATCATGAAGCAACTGAATGTGACAATTGGCTATATATTTGCTTGTTCTCTGTGTGTGGAGAAGTCGTCATGGCTACTGACAATCTGCCTGGCCGACATCACCCTGACAACATTTGTCTGACCAACATCACCCTGACAACATCTGTCTGGTCAACATCACCCTGACAACATCTGTCTGGTCAACATCACCCTGACAACATCTGTCTGGTCAACATCACCCTGACAACATCTGTCTGGTCAACATCACCCTGACAACATCTGCCTGGCCGACATCACCCTGACAACATCTGTCTGGTCAACATCACCCTGACAACATCTGTCTGGTCAACATCACCCTGACAACATCTGTCTGGACAACAGCACCCTGACAACATCTGTCTGGTCAACATCACCCTGACAACATCTGTCTGGCCGACATCACCCCCACAACATATGTCTGGACAACATCACCCTGACAACACCTGTCCGGTCAACATCACCCTGACAACATCTGCCTGGCCGACATCACCCTGACAACATCTGTCTGGTCAACATCACCCTGACAACATCTGTCTGGTCAACATCACCCTGACAACATCTGTCTGGCCGACATCACCCCCACAACATATGTCTGGACAACAGCACCCTGACAACATCTGTCTGGTCAACATCACCCTGACAACATCTGTCTGGCCGACATCACCCCCACAACATATGTCTGGCCGACATCACCCTGACAACATCTGTCTGGTCAACATCACCCTGACAACATCTGTCTGGTCAACATCACCCTGACAACATCTGTCTGGCCGACATCACCCCCACAACATATGTCTGGACAACAGCACCCTGACAACATCTGTCTGGTCAACATCACCCTGACAACATCTGTCTGGCCGACATCACCCCCACAACATATGTCTGGACAACATCACCCTGACAACATCTGTCTGGTCAACATCACCCTGACAACATATGTCTGGCCAACATCACCCTGACAACATATGTCTGACTGACAACATCTGCCTGGCCGACATCACCCTGCCCTGACAACATCTGTCTGACTGACAACATCTGTCTGGTCAACATCACCCTGACACGTCTGTCTGGCCGACATCACCCTGACAACATCTGTCTGGTCAACATCACTCTGACAACATCTGTCTGACTGACAACATCTGTCTGGTCAACATCACCCTGAAACATCTGTCTGGCCGACATCACCCTGACAACATCTGTCTGGTCAACATCACTCTGACAACATCTGTCTGACTGACAACATCTGTCTGGTCAACATCACCCTGACACATCTGTCTGGCAGACATCACCCTGACAACATCTGTCTGACCGAAAACATCTGTCTGGTCAACATCACCCTGACAACATATGTCTGGCCGACATCACCCCCACAACATATGTCTGGCTGACAACATATGTCTGGCCAACATCACCCTGACAATATATGTCTGGCCAACATCACCCTGACAAAATCTGTCTGGCCGACATCACCCTGAGAACATCTGTCTGGCCGTGTCTCTCTGTCAGTTTCCGCCTGATGTCAGGTACCATTGCAGCATATCATGTCAACATCAGCTTGTAATTTGACCCTCAATTTAATTGAAGTTCGAGCATTTAATTGTAATTCTATATTCAAACCAGGCAAATCCAGACATGGTTGTCCACGCATAGTCTCAGATTTTAAAAATATTTGGCCACTTTTTTGGTATTCACCCATTAAAAAGATTTCAGGGCTCAAAACTACATTTTTCATACCGTTGCTATGGCAACAGAGGAAATTCGATTTTTGCTTTTTTTCACATTTTTTAAAAATGAATGTTGCCATTTTTACGCTTTTTTAAGAAGGACTCGAGACAAAAATGGCCATCACACACCCTAATATTTCATAAATTATGTTACATATACTATTGTAGAACTGTTTTACTGTAAAAGATATGATGCACGTTGATAGAAAAAAAAATTGTACTCATTTTGTTGTGACCGTTTTTCTCAAATCTCTGTTTTTCTAAAAAATGAAAAAGTATGGGTTTTTAAAATTAATTTAAATGAGTTAGCACGCGGTTCGAGATATCACACATATATTTTTGAATACAGTTAGTATAGGTGTTCATGGCCTTAAAGTTTTTGTCAGGGTGCAAATGAGAATTTTTTTGAAAAAATGTGCCAAAGAATGGCTTTTTTCATTTTTTAACAAAAATCTATTTTGATAGATTTTATCTTTATTCTAAACAATTTCTAATAAACTCCATAATTAAGTGTAACAGGTACATAGGAAGTTTACAAATTACAAAATAAAGTGTTTTTCAGTAAGATAATGATTAATGGTCAACACATATCTGAAGAAAACAATGTTAAAATCATACCCCACCCACTTTTTTAACATGTAGGACCTATTTTTTACAGTATTTCCGGTATAAATAGAAATATGCACTTTGTAATGGTGAGATATTTGGTAAAATATGTCCATTAGACATTCATGTTCCAATTTAGTTAAGAATAAAATAAATAAGCATGTGACTGTTGCCTTGGTTACCAAGGAAACGTTGTAGAAAAAGGACGAAGTTTTCGAATGAATTCCCAAAAAACTTGAGATTAAAGTTGTGCATTTTCTTAAAATATTGATAATAAATAATCAAGTGATTTCAGATAAGACAGCTCTTTCATTTTATATGATGCATGGATAAGTTACTCAGATCGTTGCCATGGTAACCAATCATTGAACAGTGAAAAATCCATATTTTTGACCATATTTACACAATTTTCAAAATAATGCTGCATGCTAGTAGGTATCTGGTATGCATGTGGTTTGTAAATCATCCCAATTGAGAAGTGCTACATTTCTAACTGACGTATGACCACGTTATCATTGAAGTTACCATGGTAACGAAGCAAAGAAGGTAGAAAAATCACTTTTTACTGTATTTTGTAAGTAATACTGCATATTAGAGGATATTAGTTCTTGGTATAGTTCGATTATCATCCTTATTGAAGTGTGTTCCATTTCTAACTGACTTATGACCGTGTTGGCATAGTGGTTACCATGGCAACCAAGCGTCGAAAAGGAAAATTTCCACTTTTTAACTGTATTTTCATAATTTTCAAAATAATGTTGCATGCTAAAAGGTATCTTGTGTGGATATAGTTTTTAATCATGCTTATTGAGAATAGCTTCATTTCTCACTGACGTATGACCATGATATTATGGTAGTTACCATGGTAACCAAGCAATAAAGAAGGAAAAGTCACGTTTTACTGTATTTTCAAAAGAATATCGCATACTAGTAGATATTTGTTACCAATATATTTTGTTAATCATCCCTATTGAGTAGCGCCCCATTTCTTACTGATGTATGACCATGATTTGATGGTAGTTACCATGGTAACCAAGCAATAAAGAAGGAAAAGTCACATTTTACTGTATTTTCAAAAGAATGTTGCATAATAGTAGATATTGGTTATGGATATAGTTTGTCAATCATCCCTATTGAGTAGCGCTCCATTTTTAACTGACATATGACCATGATATTATGGTAGTTACCATGGTAACCAAGCAAGATAGAAGAAAATTTAGCTTTTTACAGTATTTTCAAAAGAATGTTGCATACAAATAGCATTTTTGGTATGAGTATGGTTTGTTTATCATCCTAATTGAGAATGCTTCAATTTGAACAGTTGTTTTGCCACATTATTATGGTAGTTTCCATGGTAATCAAGCAAGAAAGAAGAAAAAATCACGTTAAAGAAGGAAAAACATGTTTTTTCCTTCTTTTTTGCTTGGTCTCTATGGTATCTACCATAATAACAAGGTCTTAAGTCAGTTAGAAATTGGGCGCTTCTCAATAAGGATGATTAACACACTATATCAGTACCAGATATCTACTAGCAAGAGGCATTCTTTTGAAAATGTAAAAAATGTAGTTTTTTCCTTCTTTTTTGATTGGTTACCATGGTAACTACCACAATATCATGGTCATTTGTCAGTTAGAAATAGGGCGCTTCTCAATAAGGATGATTTACATACTATATCCATACCAGATATCTACTAGCATGCAACTTTCATTTAAAAATACAGTACAAACGTTATTTTTCGTTCTTTATTGCTTAGTTACCATGGTAACTGTCATAAAAACGATATCATACGTCAGTTAGAAATGGGGCGCTACTCAATAAGGATAATTTACACCCTATATCAGAACCAGATATCTACTAATAACAGGCATTCTTTTGAAAACGTAAAAAGGTGATTTTTCCTTCTTTTTGCTTGGTTACCATGGTAACTACCAACCTATCATTGTAATAGGACTGTTAGAAATGCAATTCTCAATAAGCATGATTAACAATCTATATCCACACAAGATATTTGCAACAATTAAAATGCAAAATTATTTTGAAAATTATGAAAATACAGTTAAAAAGTGAAAATTTCGCTTTTTGATGCTTGGTTGCCATGGTAACTACCATACCAACACGATAATAAGTCAGTTAGAAATAGAACACACTTCAATTAGGATGATAATCGAACTATACCAAGAACTAATATCCTCTAATATGCAGAATTATTTACAAAATACAGTAAAAAGTGATTTTTCTACCTTCTTTGCTTCGTTACCATGGTAACTACAATGATAACGTGCTCATACGTCAGTTAGAAATGTAGCACTTCTCAATTGGGATGATTTACAAACCACATGCATACCAGATATCTACTAGCATGCAGCATTATTTTGAAAATTGTGAAAATATGGTCAAAAAATGGATTTTTCACTATTCAATGATTGGTTACCATGGCAACTATCTGAGTAACTTATCCATGCGTCATATAAAATGAAAGAGGTGTCCTATCTGAAATCACTTGATTACTTATTATCAATATATTTAGAAAATGCACTACTTTAATCTCAAGTTTTTGGGAATTCATTCGAAAACTTCGTCCTTTTTCTACAATGTTTCCTTGGTAACCAAGGCAACAGTCACATGCTTATTTATTTTATTCTTAACTAAATTGGAACATGAATGTCTTATGAACATATTTTACCAAATATCTCACCATTACAAAGCACATATTTCTATTTATACCGGAAATACTGTAAAAAATAGGTCCTACATGTTAAAAAAGTGGGTGGGGTATGATTTTAACATTGTTTTCTTCAGATATGTGTTGACCATTAATCATTATTTAACTGACAAACACTTTATTTTGTAATTTGTAAACTTCCTATGTACCTGTTACACTTAATTATGGAGTTTATTAGAAATTGTTTAGAATAAAGATAAATCTATCAAAATAGATTTTTGTTAAAAAATGAAAAAAGCCATTCTTTGGCACATTTTTTCAAAAAAATTCTCATTTGCACCCTGACAAAAACTTTAAGGCCATAAACACCTATACTAACTGTATTCAAAAATATATGTGTGATATCTAAAACCGCGTGCTAACTCATTTAAATTAATTTTAAAAACCCATACTTTTTCATTTTTTAGAAAAACAGAGATTTGAGAAAAGGGGTCACAACAAAATGAGTACAAAAAAATACTTGATCGACTTGGATCATATCTTTTACAGTAAAACAGTTCGACAACAGTATGTGTAACATAATTTATGAAATATTAGGTTGTGTGATGGCCATTTTTGTCTCAAATCCTTCTTAAAAAAGCGTAAAAATGGCAAAAAGCATTTTTAAAAAATGTGAAAAATAGCAAAAATCGAATTTCCTCCGTTGCCATAGCAACGGTATTAAAAATGAAGTTTTGAGCCCTGAAATGGTTTTTATGGGTGAATACCAAAAAAGTGGCCAAATATTTTCAAAATCTGAGACTATGCGTGGACAACCATGTCTGGGGTCAATATAGAATAGGTTTTAAATGCTGGACCTTTAGCTATTATAGTGCACTTGTATATTGCACAACATATTGATCATTACTAGTCTAGATTTAAGTGTAAATTGCAATGCACGTATACGTACATCATATAAATGTTTGTGTTTATATATTTGTATTTTTTTACATTCATGACCAATTTTATTTCTAAATTTTGACTATTTTTAAAAAAAAAAATTTGTTTACACCTTGGTTACGCATTAATAGGGAATGTCTGAATAATTGAAATGATATTTTAAATCTGTCTTCATATTTATAATATATTATTTTGGATGCATATATAATTGTTTTTTACTTTTCATTCTGTTTCCTCGTCATGTTATGTTATATTGGTTTTTTTTCATTGCTTTACCTTTCCACCTACGAGAGTAATCAGGCAGTCTTATAATTTCATACTTTTTTCATTTCAACTCTTTCTTTATGAAATGCAAATTTTTTATGACAGGTCAGTTTGTTTACATTGAAGCTCAGGTCATTTTAACATTTACAAGTTTGGATTCAATCTTTAGTATACAATAACTAGGCTGTCATTATGCACACATTCTAGCTTTCACCAAATATGGCAGCTTATGCTGGTATGCCTTATAATTATGTAATCATTAATATACCTAGAAATTAGAATATGTTTGTGCCCCGGCATCTAATGATGCGGAGGCATATACTGTAAACCTAGAAATTATTTCGCGCGATTTAAGTTCGCGGTGTTCGCGGTTAGTAAAATATCCGCGAAAGTAAATAGCCGCGAACATGTCCAGTATAAGAAAAACGCGAAAGTTTCTCGTTTTTGAAGGAAATTCATCATTTTGGTACGACGTTTATAAGACCGTATTATAAGTGCTATTTTGTCAAAATATGGAATGTTAAGTGTATGTACTTTTTCTGAATAAAGTATTTTATGATCACGGTACAATAATGGAAAAACATTCTTGAAAACGTGTTCAACAATACTCTCAATATATGAACATGCGTGTAAATAGCGCTGTCTATTACCGGGTATGTCATAATACAAAATGACTGACAGTGTCAATAAAACTGTGAAAACATTACCAGCGTAGTTTTCAATGTGTGTAAACAAATACAATAGGTAACTACCTACATCAAAAAGAGTTTGAGAGGGTTTAACGAAGGTGAGAACTATAATTAAGAAGCAATTATATACGAACCAAGCAATGTATGTGACAGGTTATGATATCAATAATTTTGTCACTATGCGACTTAGTGTTCGCGGAGTTCGCGGGAGACTTATAAACGCGAAAGTTTGTAGCCGCGAATATGCCGACAATCGGCAAAACGCGAAAATTTCTAGCCGCGAAAGTTTCTAGGTTTACAGTAGTGATTGTTCCGTCAGCCTGTACGCCTGTTCGTTCATGTGTTAGGATGTTTGTTTCTTTGTCTGTCTGTCAGAAAATAGTTACCAAAAATTTCAAGTTGTTGAAACTCAAATACTTTCAAAGTCCACCAAGGCATTGCTTGGCATATTTGTTTACTACTATGAATACCTTACATTGTCAGAGTCATGCATCACTATCCAACATTTCTACAGACTAATGGTCCCTGATTGACTAATTAATAGCAAGTTTTATAATTTATATAGACCAGGCTTCCACCGGGGCATAAGCAAATTATACTGAACGCAGCTAGTATAGTCTTTGATAAATATTAAAATGATACAGTAGGATACTATCATAGAATTCGGCTCATGATATTCAATGTTGAATAAGTTTCACTTAAATTGTTGCAGTATTTTTTTACTTATCTTTCTCACTGTCTGTAAAGGTGAATTATCAATACTCGACTGTTTAGTACAATAATCTAACATGCTTATTATTGATTTGCTACAATATCTACTTAAATAAATAGGTGATCGATTCAAGGCATATGCCCGAATTTCAGATTTTTGGGCGTTCCAAAATGTCAAGGATTTTTATTTTCCACTTTAAAGAATTTTAGAATTGGTCAATTATTGAGGATTTCAGGTTATCCTGAATTTCTAACTTCCACTCATGTTAATGTAAAACTGTGATGATATATTGTACTATAACCTCCCTACATTTTCAGGCTTTCGCTTGGTTTAGTGATCTCCTGGTAGAACATGCAGAGATCTTCTGGTCGTTATTTGCTGTAGATATGGATGCAGCTTTAGAATCACAACCTCCAGACACCTGGGACAGTTTTCCACTGTTCCAAATGTTAAATGACTACCTTAGAACTGAAGGTAATAGTTTATCACCGCAAATTTATGAGAGAATTGTACCGGTGTAACAGGCCCCGTCTTCCCCCAGTCAGTTTTATCCCCCGGGGGATAAACTGGGCGGGGGATAAAACTGACCTTTACAGGTAACAGGGCCCGTCTTCCCCCAGTCAGTTTTATCCCCCGCCAGTCCTATTCTTCCCCTACCCCAGGCCTCTTCTTCCCCCACCCAAAAAATTATGATGGGGAAGATATAGACTGGTAAATTTTATCCTCTGCCTGTGTAAAGTTAATACGAAGATGGGGGAAGAAATGGCCTAGTCTATTTTATCCCCCACCTGAGTATAGTTAATACGATGATGGGGGAAGAAATGGCCTGGTCTATTTTATCCCCCATCTTAGTATAATTAGTATAAAGATAGGGGAAGAAATGGCCTAGTGTATTTTATCCCCAACCTTTGTAAAATTAATATGAAGATTGGGGAAGAAATGGTCTAGTCTATTTTATCCCCCGCCTGAGTAGAGATAATATGATGATGGGGGATGAAATGGCCTAGTCTATTTTATCCCCACCTTAGTATAATTAATAGGAAAATGGTGTAAGAAATTGCCTAGTCTATTTTATCCCCCATCTGAGTATAATTAATATAAAGATGGAGTAGAAATGGCCTAGTCTATTTTATCCCCCACCTGAGTATAATTAATATAAAGATGGGGGAAGAAATGACCTATTCTATTTTATCCCCACCTTTGTAAAATTAATATGAAGATGGGGAAAAAATGGCCTAGTCTATTTTATCCCCGCCTGATTATATTTAATACAATGATTTGGGAAGAAATGGCCTAGTCCAATTATCCCCGCCTGAGTAGAGTTAATATGATGATGGGGGAAGAAATGGCCTAGTCTAATTATCCATGCCTGAGTAGAGTTAATATGATGATGGGGGAAGAAATGGCCTAGTCCATTTTATCCAATCATTGTATTAAATGTAATCAGGTGGGGGATAAAATAGACTAGGCCATTTCTTCCCCCATCTTCGTATTAAGTATACTAAGGTGGGGGATAAAATAGACTAGGCCATTTCCCTCCCCATCTTCGTATTAAGTATACTATGGTGGGGGATAAAATGGACTAGGCCAATCTTCCCCAATCATTGTATTAACTATAATCAGGTGGGGGATAGAATAGACTAGGCCATTTCTTCCCCCATCTCGGTATTAATTATTCTAAGGTGGGGGATAAAATAGACTAGGCCATTTCTTCCCCAATCATCGTATTAAATATAATCAGGTGGGGGATAAAATAGACTAGGCCATTTCTTCCCCCATCTTCGAATTAATTATACTAAGGTGGGGATAAAATGGACTAGGCCATTTCTTCCCCCATCATCGTATTAACTATACTCAGGTGGGGGATAAAATAGACTAGGCCATTTCTTCCCCCTAATCATATTAACTTTACTTAGGCGGGGGATAAAATAAGACCAAAATAATGGCAATAATGAATCAAATCTTGATCAAACCGTTTTAACAGATTAGTCACTTCAAGAACAAATAAACCACATTTTCAGGTTGAAACAACATTAATTTAATCAAAAGTAGCATTATAATCAGTAATACTTTAAAATATACATTGCTTGTAATGTGGACATCTTTTTCCGGATATTGGAATATTTTTTTCGGATACGGACAAAATTTGGAGGAAACCCGAGATACATTGGAGTTTCAGAGTTTTTATAATGTTTGAAATAATTTTGAAGCAACTATGAATTATTCGGGTAATTTGGCGGGTTTGAGTATAAGTAAGACAGGCCTATACAGATATCAAGAAATGTTGGAGATGCCCACTTACACTTGTCCTATTAAATATTCACCCACAAGTTAACAGTATGGATGGGACAGAATATTGTCAAAGTTAGTCTTCATGGATTTGAAACATTGAGTTGAATCAAGTTTCTATGGTGTTGTAACTTGTACTCTACAAGGGAATTCATTTTAATTCTGTTCGCAAAACAGGACTTATAAAAACTGTACAGCTGAAATATTTATTTCATTCCGGATTTTCCAAGAATTTACAAGCTAGATTACATCCCTGTAGTTTTCTTGATAATTTTAGGTATTTTTTTTTTAAATTCTGACAGCTTTAGTTGTCATGATGAAAATATTTTGTATTTATTGCATTTATTGACAGTTTTTGGTGTAAATTTTGTCAGCCTGATAGATGTAGTTTTATGTGTTTACAGAGAATTTATGCAATGGAAAGTTTCATCTTCATTTACGGGACATGTTTGCACCACAAGTTGTGAGATATGTAGATTTAATGGAATCATCTATTGCACAATCCATACACCGAGGCTTCGAGAAGGAACGATGGGAAACCCAAGGGTAAATATTAGTTTTCAATTACTGCAAAATCATTTGTATTTCAATGGGACAAAATTTCGTGGTTTTGGTGAAAAAGTCCATTTCATGGGGTCGTAATTTCAAGGATATCTTATCCTCTAAATCATAATACGGTACTGTAGTAACTATGCATACTCGTTGGGATTTAGTTTCCATACTCGTTGGGATTTAGTTGCCATACTCGTTGGGATTTAGTAATAGTTGCCATACTCGTTGGGATTTAGTTGCCATACTCGATGGGATTTAGTTTCCATACTCGTTGGATTTAGTTTCCATACTCGTTGGATTTAGTTTCCATACTCGTCGGGATTAAGTTTCCATACTCGTTGGGATTTAGTTTCCATACTCGTTGGGATTTAGTTGCCATACTCAATGGGATTTAGTTTCCATACTTGTTGGGATTTAGTTTCCATACTCATTGGGATTTAGTTTCCATACTCGTTGGGATTTAGTTTCCATACTCATTGGGATTTAGTTTCATGGTGGAGATCATCCACAAAATCCACAAGATTAAGTCCTTCTTGAATATTAATGATTTTACAGTAATTCGATTGAACTTTTAAAGACTCCTGGGTTGGTATTCAATATTTATCTTATTTAATTAGAGAATATGGATAGTCAATCCTGTTTCTGACCAATAGTTTATTAGTGTGTGCTGATCTTTTTTTAAAAAAACAACAAACCCATTTATAAGTATGGGGGTGGGGGGGGGGGGGCTATTATTTAGGGAATAGGATAAAATCAATATTAGATACCACCTCCCTGATAATCATGTTTGCACACACCCTGTTACCTCACTTTCATGGAACTTAAATGTCAAACTTAAATGTCATACTGTACTGTTCTGTAGTGCTATGTTTACATGTCTGAGAAATATTTGTCAAAAACTGGTGTTTAAATAATGATTGGTTCTATTTTCCTGATATATCTATGTTTACACCTACCCTGCTGCATGTTTGTCATGACAAGACTAGTTTTACATCACGGTTCATTAGTCTATTTGAATGTCCTGAATAACTTCATGATGTAATGTGCCGTACTGGTATGGTTGTGAGTACAAGCACACTCTGTGCAATATTGTAAAATCATTTATTTACTTGGTGGATTAATTTTTATAGATAGGCTCATAAAAATAACCTTGTTATGCTGATTTGAAATATTTATCAGTCTTATAAGGTTGTAAGTAGTACCAGTGAAATGTTTGCTGACATTTATTCTAGGAATGGTTGTTCTACATCAGAAGACATGTTATGGAAACTTGACGCTCTCCAGTCTTTCATTCGTGACCTTCACTGGCCAGAAGAAGTCTTTGCTGAACATCTGGATCATAGACTCAAGCTAATGGCTGCTGATATGATAGAAGCAGCTGCTAAAAGGTGGGTGTGGCCTGTTAGGTGGGTGTGGCCTGTTAGATGGGTGTGGCCTATTAGATGGGTGTGGCTTCAGGCTTGGGCCTCAGTTTAAGCCAGGCAAAAGCTTTATGTTGTTTACAAAACATACGAGTGCACAGCATACACAGCAATTTTTCCTGTGTATGTGTTTGTGGCCTGTTAGTTTGTTGTGGCCTGTTGGGTGGGTTTGGTCTATTATGTGGTTGTGGCCAGACTGGAATATGCACATGTGAAGTTTTTGTTCATTATAATGCTCCCCCCCCATCTTTGATGAGGGGTTTATGCTTCACACATGTTGTTTGGTCTGTTGGTCAGTTGAGAAAATGTTATCCTTTTAATAACTCAAGTATGCTTAGTTCTAGGATCTTCAAACTTTACATAGAGGTTGGCCAGCCACTGTAGATAGCCCCTGAGTTCAGTAGGTCAAAGGCAAGTGTGACCTTTACTGTTTTTGACAATAGATTTCTTATGAAATTCAATGCAATTTGGTTATACCTTACTAATCCTGTGGTAGAAACAAACTTTTACAGTTATCAGTGCAGTTGTACAATGAATATTCATACATGAAGAATTGAAATGGACGATGCTTATTTTAACCACAATAGCATTAGAAGAATTATTGTAGATTTACTAATTGGCATAATATTGTGTGCTGTTTTATTTGCTACAGAACATTGAAATCATTTGAGACGTACTTGAAGAAAGGTGGGCGTAGTACGGATTATTTCATACCACCAGAAATCTGTGTCATGATGAACACCATTATTGATTGTAAAAATAAGGTAAATATAAATAGTTTGCTCTGATAGTAGGATTCAAACCTAAACTGTATGGCACGGTCACCTTGTAATGTGAAGTAGGAGGCGCAGGCCTTGAAAAGTCATTGGATTTGGTTAAAACCTTGAAGAGTACATAATTTAATGTCTTGAAAATTGCCAAAATGGTCCTTGAATTTAACTGAAAATCCTTGAATTTAGACAAACAGCCTTGAATATACATAAAATTGTACAGATATTGTTAAAAATGATACATTAACTGCATGAAAATGATGAAAAAAATACTGTTTGATAATGCAAATTATCAGTTTGAGACATGAAATGCTAAGCAGTAGTTGTAATGACCAGAATGTTCATGTTTATCCAGCCCAAAGAGTTGAAATAGTACAACTTTACATTGGTCAATGTTTCGAAAATGGCATGAACTACAAATTCTACCATGAAAAAACCCATAAAAGTCCTCGAATTTAGATGTGAGAATTGTGTATGAATATATGAGTATATCTTAATTGTTAATATTCTATAAACATTTTACCCACAATGCTCTGTTTTCAGGCGCTACATCTGTGTGCTCTGGATAGTGGAGATATGGTAGTGCTCTATCTATAATACTGTTCTGTTGTTATTTCATTATGTTGTTGTTGTTTTTATTTTATTTTTTGTTTCGACCTTAAAGAGAAGGAGGGTATTGCTTTGCACATGTCAGTCAGTTTGATGGTTGGTACATCAGTTAGAATGAGTTTGGATTTATAACTTAAGAACATGACTTGCTGAATTTGAATTAAGTGTGCAGGTTGACCATGACTATTAGAAAATCTGGTTGGTTTTGAGGTCAATAAGTCAAAGTTCAGTAAAACAGTTTCTTCTCAATAACAGAGGAACAGATGGGCGTTGGATCCTCTAACTTAACATGCAGGTTGATCACAGCCAGTAGATGTCCCCTGTTAGTTTTGAGGTTGAAAGGTCAAAGTTGAAGGTTACAAAATTACCTTGAATAAGGTTACAAAATTACCTTGAATAGTGAAACGGTTAATGATTGATAACAAGGGAACGGTTTGACATAGGATATTTATACCCCCGCAAACATAGTTTGAAGGGGGTATACTGGAGTCACCATGTTGGTCTGTTGGTCTGTTGGTCTGTCGGTCTGTCGGTATGTTAGCATCGTGTCCGCTCTGTAACTTTGTCATTTCTTACTGGATTTTAAAATTGCTTGGTACAAATGTTCACCACATCAAGACAGTGTGTCATGCGCAAGACCCAGGTCCCTATCTCAAAGGTCAAGGTCACACTTAGAGGTCAAAGGTTATATAGGCATGCAAATCGTGTCCGCTCTGTAACTTTGTCATTTCTTACTGGATTTTAAAATTGCTTGGTACAAATGTTCACCACATCAAGACAGTGTGTCATGCGCAAGACCCAGGTCCCTACCTCAAAGGTCAAGGTCACACTTACAGGTCAAAGGTTATATAGTCATGCAAATCGTGTCCGCTCTGTAACTTTGTCATTTCTTACTGGATTTTAAAATTGCTTGGTACAAATGTTCACCACATCAAGACGATGTGTCATGCTCAAGACCCAGGTCCCTATCTCAAAGGTCAAGGTCACACTTACAGGTCAAAGGTTATATAGTCATGCAAATCGTGTCCGCTCTGTAACTTTGTCATTTCTTACTGGATTTTAAAATTGCTTGGTACAAATGTTCACCACATCAAGACAGTGTGTCTTACGCAAGACCCAGGTCCCTATCTCAAAGGTCAAGGTCACACTTAGAGGTCAAAGGTTATATAGTCATGCAAATCGTGTGTTTCTTATTTTTTTCTATATCAATTTTCTCATTAGCCTTCAATCATGGTGTTTTTCAATCTGTATAGCAGCAGATTTCCATCAAATGTGTTGTTTAGACTATAATTTTAAATAATATTCCTGTGTCAAGGCGGTGCTGCAGGGGTATGATTCATCACTCCTGTGATAGCTCTAGTTAAATTTGGTATGCTAATTTGTCATGACCTGTTTTGAGTGAAATATAGGTCAAAGGTTAAGTTCATTGTGCCCTTGAGCATAATCACTACTTAGCTTGGCTGTCGTTGGGGCATTCATGCTTTACAAACATCTCTTGTATAATAGTATTGTTTTCTATCTTATGTGATGACCGAGACTATCTAATTATGCCATGCATGAACTGCTGTATTTTGTTCATTTGATTTTTGCATGTTCTTAATTTCTGCATGGTTATACACACACATACATATGTTTCAATTAATTTTTAGTAAGGCAGTACCAATTTTATATTTAAAACTTTATGCATAAGTTTTTATTCTGAGCACATAACTTACATTAATTCATAATTTTTTTTTATTTTTTTTTACTTTCACATTTACTTAACTTTTTACACTATATTTAACTGTTTGACTATTATATTTAATCATTTACTTACAATGTTTTAGTGGTATGGGTTATCTTTGATGTAGTCTGGTTTATTGGGTTACATTCCCAAGTTATTAACAAGAAATTCTTTTAGATTAGAGCTGAAATAATTGATACATTTGTTTCAATTCACCAAATAAACACTTTGGACCTTATTCACCAATACTGTAAATCTGAAATTCAGACTTAGACTTTATAATGCCAAATGTTCTATATGCTCTTGTGTTGTTGTAAATGTACCAATTTTGATATGAATGGGTATACATGTTCAGTGGGTAAAAACAAATAATCAGATAAAATTACATGATAAAATCTAATTGCAAAGAAGTGTCATTGATTATAAATGTTGTCAATTTTAAGTCTAAATCTGAGTTTCAGTCTTACAATGTCGGTGAATAAGGCCCTTAATTATCGTGCCCAAATTGAATCAATTTTGATATTTTCTGTAGAGAAAATTTGATTGATTTGTTTCTTCTACTGATTATTCCTGAAGTGAGGTTTGTTTCTGAAATGAGTAAACTTAATTTTTCCATGAATCAAACATAAATCCTCCAAAAACAACCATTGCCAAAGATTCCAGATGAAAAATGAAAGTAATTTTTTCACCTTTTGCCGCCTAACCTGGCGACCTAGGTTCAAAGCCTGTTGGGGCAATCATATATGCCTGCCATGAAGACGATGCTCGGCATTAAAAAACATTTGACCTAGATAGAAAAAAGGATCAATGGATTTATTACTGTTGGATTATTATAAACAATCGACAAAAAAGAATTATTGGTACATAGATCACATTCCAGTTTTTAATTTTCAGATTTCCAAGGTAACAGGGTTTCAGTGTTTGTGTTTATGTTGTACATATGTTGTAGTGCAAATCTAGATGTATTAGTCAACTATCAGTGTTTCTGTTGTACCAATTTCTGATTTCTGATAAAAATTTGGAATTTTAAAAAAATTGGGGAAACTAATTTCCATGGGACTATGTCCATATTCAACCATGCTTTAATTAATCACAAGGGGAGGGGGTCAGTAATTATAACGGGATAAATAAGGGTTAAAAGTGAGTGATCAAATGTAAACCAAAATGTAGCACTGGCTATCTTCAGTATAAGGACTTTCAACGTAAGTCCCATGTATGGATGCATTACAACCTGGCATGTAAAAGAACCAGTGGTATTTCGGGAACGTGAACACACCCTGTATCTTCACTATCCCACGAAACCTTAAATGACTAAACTCCTCTGGGGCCTGAGACATCCATATAGAATATCCAGTGGCGAGGATAAATAAATGCAAAATTATAAAAATAAATATTTGATTGAATACTAACTGCATGGAAGCACTGATAGATTGCTTGTAGTTACACTGTATTATGATCTCCAGCATGCTTTCTGTATTGTGTTGTGTTTCTTTATTCTTCAGAAACATTTAGGCTCAAATGGTGTCATTAGAAAAAACGGAGATACGGTATTAATTGTTTCATTTTACTTTTGTTGTAGTTTTTTTACGCCCTAAATAAGCATTGTCATTCACCACCGCGTAATTAAGCCATAATATTATTGTTATGCAACAAATTTATGCTATGGTTCAAAGGTCAAAAGAATGAGCGTTAAAGTTTTAAATTAAAAATCCAAGACTTGGTGTCTTATTAACAATGCCTGACCTTCAGTTTACTTAGTAATGAAGATGTATGTTGAAAGTTAGTATTAACTGGTTCAATCAAATATTCAAAAGTAACCGGCATTTTCAAGTTTTAGTTTCAGAATATTAACTTTCAAAAGAATGTTCAGTTTTATATCTTTTGACCTGTGACCTTTTCAGCGGAATACAGTTTATTAGGCAGATATATATTGATGTGACTGTAAAGAACATAATAAAGACTATTTATAGAGGCAACATAATTAGGCATTTATCCTATCTTAATACAATTCTCTTAACAATGTTGTGACCCTGCAGTAATCAGATTTATTAAAAACAGTCTTTAAGTTTGGACTAATAGCTTAGTTACCGTAAGAAAGTTGTGTATTTTAGTAAACGTAAACAATTTCATGCACATAGAAATGCATGTACACAGGCATTAGGTCAACATTGATTTCTTAGTCCCTATGTGTGAAGTACAGTATACATATACAGCTAACTTCTACTATAAAGATGGCTTTATAAGAGAATCAGTCTCATTAGCAGAACAATGTTTGTTATAAAATTAAAATTGTCGTTCTTTAGAATTGTAAATATTTGCATGAGTTCAAAGTATTTGAAGTTACCTTATTTGTAGAAGTTTACTGTAAAAGGTCTCCCACATACTGTGGGGAAAATACTGATTATGTGTTAAACCTCTGGATGGATCTCAAAACGTTTCATGCCCCAGCATCTACTTATGCAGGAGGCTTATAGTGATTGTTCTATCCGCACACACGAAAGCTACCTTAGGTGGTCGGAGGTGTGGCCTAACACAATCGAAATCTATTCAATTCATTCCGTGACCACTTAATTCTTTTGTCCTTTAAGTGGTCGTTCCTTTGATCTTAAATTCTTTTGTCCTTTAAGTGTCGTTCCTTTGATCTTAAACAATGGAATGACCACCTAAGGTAGCGATCGTGGGGGCGTCCGCCCATTAGTCCCATTTGTTTGTTTGTTTGTAAAATTTGTTCATTTGTCCGTTACAAAAGTTTGAAACTCAAGTACATCCATGCATTGCTTTCAAACATGGCATACTTGTTAACCATCATAAACACAATGCATTATCACAGCTATCAAACATTTCAACAGAATAATGGCCTCTGAATGACTTAGCATTTGTTATGGACTGGGCATAAATGTTGACTGAATGCAGTCTTGCTTTATGCTTGTTCTTCTGAACGACTGGTCAGATTTCAATGAAAAGTTTACATGAATAGTTTGTATCTATCATGGTTCTGCTTATTGCCAGGAAGTTCAGGTCCGATGAATATTGCCAGAGTTATGGCCCTTTGTGGGAGACACTTTTAACTTCTTGTATGAAAAAAATCCCTTCTAGTTTGTTATAAATTATTATGACCTGTTACTAAAATTCATTTCCATTTCATTATAGGGCTAACTTGCTCTGTCTCTGTGTTCAGTTAGATTAGTTTGTTTTTCAAGAAATTCACATTTTTAATTGAGATTTTCTATGGTTCAGTTAGTGTGACCACAGAATGCTGTTGTTATCCTTTGTTTATGACTTTTATGAAGGAGACAAACTCTCAGGCATACATACTTTTCTTAAGCATAAATGTGCCGTAATGCCCCGTGTCATCCAAGATAGCAAAAATAATGCTTTGCACATGTTGGTCAGTCAGTGTCTCTGTCTGTTAGTTGATACTGACCAAAATTTGGTTTCCGATTAATATCAGTAAATGTTTGGCTCTGGATCCCCAAACTTTATATGAAGACTGGACAATATAAGTATTTGCCATCTAATGGCTAAATAGGTCAATGTCACCATTGTGACTCCAGAACAAGTGTCTTTATCTTAAGTCTAAATTTTGGTGTATAATAATTATGCAAATTGGTTCTATAATCAACAATTAAGACTGTTGAATGTATTTACTGTTTGTTCATGTGTCATTTTTGGTCAGAGTTTGGAATTACATTTTAGCCTCGTCCGCAGTAACAGGTGAGTGACTCAAGTCTTTTGTAAGGCCGTGATTTTTACCTAATCAATCCACAGGTAACTGTATCATTGATAAAAAAAGGAAAAAAAATCTAAAGAAAAATATGAATTTTACAAAATAAAATCTTCTTTTTCAATATTGTCAATGATACAGTTACCTGTGAGTGAATCTTGTATCAATGTCACTTGGATGTATTTATAAGATAAAACATGTGTTTACAATCTATAACTATGTATAATTATTTGCAGCATCAGTACCACACCAAAATTGATGAATTTCTAGAAAGAGTTCAAGTCCAGATGGTGAAATGTATCATTGAAAAGGTAAAGTATTTTGTTGTGTGATTACTGCATTTGAAAGTATATTACCTGGAATTGTTTGTATCATAAATCAAAGTGCTGATAGCGCTGAATGAACAGGGTTTGTTCCTGTGGTGAACAATTATATTTCCAGTTCCAAAGCCTATGGCAAGGCAATAAAGAGCAAAGTAATTCTTGTGAATGACCACTTTTATCTATTTTTAGCATCATGGTCCACTTTGCTTTTGGAATTATACTTATCAAGACATGAGTGCTAATGCATCCTGTTAAAAAATTGGATACTAATAAATCTGGTCCATTGTGTTGAAGACAGTGTATTGCTTTTCATGTGTCAATGTGTTTAGTCTGTAGGTTGGAAGACAATTTATTTTTTCAACAATAGCCTAAGAATTGTTTGGCTTAAAATAGTTACACTCGTTATATTGCTTTGTACATGTCCATCTGTCTGTCGATCTGTTGGTATACTGCTTTCTCGTGGAGTCGAGCCCCTTAGGGCTAAAAGCCTTACATGTACACTTCCTACAGTCTATTCTTTAACTAAATTTATTTTTACTGACAGAGAAATTACTTAACTTTATGAAATCAAAATAATTTTGCCATTAAAAACTTTTTGTTGTTAAATATTTGCTATAAAGCAAGTACCAGTCAAGAACTTACGTTATTTTTAAACTTTCTCATCGACTCGAGCCCGCTGATTGGTCAGCCTCTAATTAACCCAAAGACTGAAAACTCTTCACAAAACACAGTTGTGAAATAAAGTTAAATCATCTTAGATGACATTCACCGATTTTAATCAATGTGAACGAGCTTGTTGACAAATAAATCGTCAATAACAGAACCCCATGTTAAAAAGCTTAGGCATTGATGCTTACCAAAAGGGATTTTCATGGTTGGTTGCTATAAGTGATCACAGAACGATTAAAAGTTGTTTTCATTCACATTTGTTGTGCTGTTGTGACAGAAATAAGACTTCCAGCAGATTTTAACATGTTTTGGATAAGAACCATCTCCGCATGTGTGCATATTTGACCAAAACAATTAGGGCTCGAGTCGATGAGAAGGATCGAGTCGATGAGAATCAAGTATAGACCAAAATGCTTTCTGTTCAATAACTCAAGAACGCTTTGCCATAGGGTCTTCAAACTTTACATGGTGGTTGACCAGCAACAGTAGATGACCCCTAGTGATTTTGAGGTCAGTAGGTCAAAGGTCAAGGTTACTATGACCTTTACCATTTTGGAATATTGGGCTGCCATTGGAGCATACATGTTTTAGGTCAAAGATCAAGGTCGTTGTGACATTTACCATTTTTGTCTATTGGGCTGCCATGGGAACATACATGTTTTACAAACATCTCTTGTTTCAGTTCGTTAATAAGTTGATAAATGTCATGTTGTTTATATTGCTAACAGTTGCTGTCAGTGTTAGAGTCAGTGCTGAGTAAACTTTCAAGATACGATGAAGGAACCTTCTTTTCTTCCATACTATCATTAACAGTAAGTAGTTCAAAATCATTCTGCTTTTAAGGGAGATTTTCATCTCTTATTAAAAAATCTTCTGACTGAAGATATTGGATTGCTTTCCACAGGATATATTCCATGTGTTCCTGGCAAGAGATTACTGTTGACCTGAGTTCAAATAGACACACTTTTATCACAGTTTTGACTTTTCTTTCTAAATTGTTAAATATATGAAAAATGTTTATGAACCCTCATCCAGATGATGGGTTAAGATCGAACACACAACTACAATTGCACCACCGAGGCTACTCCAAAATAGTACTAAAATGATTAGAGTTTATACATAAATATCAACTTTTAAAATAAATAAAGGGAAGTAATTTTAAAAAGGGAGACAATCTGAAGTGATATGATGTAATGAATTTATGTTTTTCTATTACAGAAACCTGTAAATGAGCTAGGTAAAGCGTATGTTGACTTCATGCGTGGAAACCTTGACATCCTGCGACAAAAAATCATAGATGAACTGTTTGTTCTGTCCATATTTGAGGTAAATATAGAAGTTTGAAACTGAAAGTTTACTAGATATATTATTTTTTGTCCTGCATTAGTTTCTGTACTAATGAATAAAATAAAGTAATTTTCGTTCGTCCAATTAAACTGTAACATATTTTAATAGGAGCCCATTGCCTAAGATAGGCACTACCAAGTGCTTGATAGCGTTATGCTAGGAAATGGTTTGGTTAAAAAACCAGACAAAATTAAAATTTTATTTACTATGGGTGAGCACTCGCGGCCAGAAGATTGTTGTTCAGCTACCTAGCACTAGCACCCCCATCTCTGATGAGGGATATATTGCCTTCCTCATGGAGGTCCATTTTCAGGCAGTCCATCAGTAGACCACATGGTTTGGTTCAATAATTCAGGAATGCTTGACTGCCTTGCATGGAGATTGGTCATCAACAGTAGATGACTTCTATTGATTTGGAGATCAGTAGGTCAGGGGTCACTGTGACCTTTAATATAACAAATAAACCAAAGGATTTCCCTTCAATAACTCAAGAATTGTTTAGCCTGGATCTTCACCAATTTTCATTAAGATGTGCAGTGGTTAAACCAGAATAAATTTCATTAAAGTCAGATCCTAAGATTTGCTCCATTTCTTTACGCCGTTATAGATCTGACTACATTCAGTAAAAGTTCACGTTTAAATGACCTCTCTAGTGCATGTTGTATTATGGCTATTCACATGTAGGTATAGAGAGTGTACTAAATTCAGTCTAGCTTAGCTCTCTGTGTATAAACATCTCTCTCACTGTAAACCAGAAAGTTTTTCAGAGATTCTCTGCACTTTCAGATTTGTGAAAGAAGCGATTTGATTGGATAATGTAGTGGAGCGTAATATGGGTCTGATTTAAATGAGATTAAACCAGAATAAACAAAATTGCATTTTAAAAAAATGTTCTCCGACGTACAGTTTGATGTCAAAAACATGTTATAGTTTGACCTGATTAAACTGAGACCCATCTATGTTTGTAAGTTCATCCGGCTATATTTGCCTGTATTTGGTTCCTATGTTTATTAACTATGTACCGTTATCTCCGTATAAGGCCATATATAATTGTAAGTATATGTTTTAAAAAATTTCTGGACTTGAACGAATTATGCACAGAGTCTCAGTTTAAACTGGTGGGACAATGACTTTATATTGTGGTTAGTGTGTACATGTATAATCAATATTCTATGATATTGTGAGGACGTTAATATTACAGCAATGGTACCATGATGAGATGAAGATGGTCTGTGATTGGTTAACAGATAGATTAGACCTGTCCTTACATCCCTACCAGCTTACCTGTATCATGGGTATCACTAGAGTATGTATGACATTTTATCCCTCTCAGACAAATAGATAAATTTTAAACTCAGCATCACAAGGTTCTTCTTATGAGCCTATTTTCATAAATATTGGAACTCGTCTTTATGACCAAACTGAAGTTGAAACAGCATGTTTCACTATAAAGAGTAATTTTTGGACAGTGTTTTCTTGTTTTCTCAAAATATCAGTTTTGACCTTCTCATTCTAAGCCTGTGATTTGTACCATGTGGTTATGGCAACCATTGATGATATTCTTTATATGCTCTGTTATCTGTCACTAACTATTTTGTTTGTTTGGTTTTCAGAAATGTTATTCAGACTTTGAACTTCAAGGTGTCCTTGAGAATGTATTAAATAGCAAAACATACCAGACAATATGTAGTAGATTGCAGGTAAATATACCCCCTTGTCCGTCTGTGTGTATGATAATTCTTTAGGTCACCTGACACCCCAATTATCTTTGCTAGCAGTTTCTAAATTCTGTATGGTTTCCTAACTGATATTTTTCTGCCCAAAAAATTTGTATGAACAAATTAACAAAATATATTTTGGAAAAAAAATAAAGCAAACAACTGGCATGGTTAATTTCATGTATCAAGATCTTAGGTATATTCATTTGGTACATATTCTTTGAGGTAACTCAGGTGATCTAAAAGAAACTTGCCCCCCTCCCACTGTATAGTCCTTTGTAATCAGTAGAGTATTGACCACAGGTGCCAGCTGATATGATGGGTTTCAACTTCCTGAACTTCCCAGAATTTGTCTAAAATATGTTAATAAATTATGAAATGTTCGGGTGTATTCTTTGAGTCCCTTAAGGACTATTCAGTATTGTATTGGCCGTCTGTTTGTCAAGAGTCTACATCCTGTCCTGCAAGAAATTGAACAGTATCCTAGCAAGGTTTATGAAATTTGGAATGTGGGTAGGGGCCAATAAGGGATATTGCATATACGGGTTTTCAACCGATTATTCCAACTACGAAGGTCATTTAATAAATTTGTGGACTGGACTCGTCATTTTAATACACATTGACAGAGAGAATAACTAATGATATCACTCTGAACTACAGCCTTTCTGACACAAGTGCAGAAAATATTGCATGAAACAACGCATTTTTAAAGAAAATATGACTAAAACAAAACTTTCACTTTACCACAACCACCACACAACGCAAATATATTCTGACGTCATTGACCTTTAGCTATTTCTCAAATGGTAAACCCGAAATTGAATTATGACATTCATATCGAATTAAACATAAATATTTAAGTGGTCTATTATTAAATAGATCTACCGCAACATTTTATGTATTCAAAGTAAAAGGATTAAGCTAGACTTAATGGTTGTATGCTCAACTGAAATGCCTCGATTATTTTGACTCGCGTTTCCTCAAACGTCCCTACATTTGCAATTACACTGAATACTGTATGTTCTCCGCTTGCTTTCATTTGCAGCGTATGTGTTTTTGTTGTGTATTTTCAAGACAAGTGCACGATTTAGTAGTTGCATGAATTTCCTTGCGTAAATTCATCGGCTTTTGACGTAAATGAAAATGTGACGAGCATAGATCAAATACTTCTTAATTCAAACTCAAACGTCCAAACAACTTTATAGTTGTACCAAATATTATGATAATATCCAGCAATATTCTGGCTAACATATGGGAATGTAACTTAATTAATTTGGAATTTATGACTAGTTGAACTAGTGAAAATGGTATGTTACGTAGGTCGGGGGTGGTAGCGCGTTACTATGGTAATACAACGTCTGATGACATGATACTATGTGGCATAATCAAAGATAATTTTGTATCGACGGTGATATAATGATATAAGAAATTGCTATTTAAACGTAATTCTAACACGATTCGCGGATTAATCCAATACACAAAGAACGAACCGAACCATGTTTTATTGCCCCCATAAAACATACCTATCAAATTGGCTGTTTCTATTTACGCCCAGTATCACTTGACATATTTATGAATGAATGAACGTAAACTTTATAGTAAAATTTACTACGAGTCACGATGACAAGGCGAGTTGCACGAGAATCCAGTGTTACATCTATGACGCATCTATTTTTAGAAACTCCAATGTACTCTAGAAACCAAGTTTTATTAAAGCTTCTGATAATCAATCCATTTATATACTCGTGTTATTAAAATTGTTTCAATGTTTAAATTGTGGTATTTCCTTCAGAAAATTACGAAGGTCGTTTTCATTAACGAGGGAGGTAATTGTACCAGCTAACAAGCCACTCAATTTCATCGTGGAATTATGTTCAATGTCAAATGGGTGAAAATGGAATGCGCGCAGTTAAATAGTGCGGGATATTATCGTATTTAGAATCGAAATAAAAACTCTGTTCTTGTATATTGTCGGTGAATAAAACACGGGCACTTGTTCGGATGCGGAAAATTAAATCACTAGTGCTACGCACTCGTGATTTAATTTTTCCGCAACCGAACTCCTGCCCGTCTTTTATTCACCGACAGTAAACGCGAACAGATTTTTATTTCTTAAATATAATAAAATGAGAACAGTTGTCTACGAATATATTGAATGACCCTTGTATTATAGTCTCAGTGTCTTCATCAAGTATCTGGATCCTGCTATAATTCGAACTTCATCCAAGCTTAGTTTATAAAATTTGGCATGTGGGTAGGGGCAATAAGGGGATATTGCATATCATTATACCGGTTTTCGAGGGGACTATTGTATTGTCTGTGTCTTCATCATGTTACTGGATCCTGCTATAATTCTAACAGTATCTAAGCAAGGTTTATAAAATTTGGCATGTGGGCATTGGCCATGAAGGGGATATTGCATACCAGTATACCGGTTTTTGACCCGAGGGGACTATTGTATTGTCCGTCTGTTCATCCAGAATCTGGATCCTACTACATGTATAATTCTAAGAGTATTCAAACAAGGTTTATGAAATTTGTAATGTGGGTAGGGCCCAATATGGAGATAATGCATGTTTAAATAATTTTCTGATTTTCACAAAAATTTTGGATGCTTTGGGACGGAAATAGTGAAAATATGTCAAAAGGGTCATGGGCTTCTACCAGTTAGTGGGCGCTTGTATTGCAGAAATAGGGAAAATATGACAAAAAGGGTCATGGGCTTCTTTGTATTGCAAGCAATTATTCAGTTACTTGTTAACTTCTGGCACCTGTGGTTATACTAAAAGGTCCAATTACTTGGTGTTGGTCTAACAAATTGGTAATGGAAGAATCTATCTTTGCATGTTTCCAAAGTTCAAATATAATTTGTAGATTAAAGCTTTAATAACCTAGGCATTTAATGTAACCTTGTGTAAAGTCATTTGTATGATTTAATAGAATTTATGTTATGCATGATATAGATACTTACCTATATTTAATTAACCAATTATAGTTCACTGTACGCTTACATACTTACCTTAGTAATAGTAACCCTTAAATTATTTGTATTCTGTAATTAATTCATTTACTAACCTACTCCCAGCAATTCCCTAATTATTTATCGCTTTTTAATTAAATATGATAATAATTTACCGTATATACTCATCCATAAGTCACACTCACTCATAAGTCTGAATGACTTTTTATATGACTTACGACTGAGTAAATACGGTAAACTGATTGTAACATCTACTTATATTGTTTATTATACACATGTATCTCTAACTTTTTCAACAGGTGGAAGAGGCTAAACACTCCCTATCTGGACGGTCTGATCCCCTACCTGGCTACCATGATACTACTGATGATAGTGGTAATTAACTGTCACATACGTTGCACTTATTCTTGCATATACCTAGAATGGTTCACTACTTGAATGTATAATGTACTTTACCTGAAATTTTACCTGAAACAAAAAAACGTTTCCTTATCCAGGTTGAAGAAGCGACGCAGTCTGTGACCCAGTCTGAGAACACAAGTCGACGTTTCCTTCCAGGAGTCGGCAGTAACGCAAGTGGAAGTGGCGACGATTCAGACTGATTTTTTGTTAAAATTGTTAGAAATTAAGGAAATATTAGTTTTTGTGACTGTACTTAGTGTTTGAAAATCCGTCGGTTGTAGTTGTATTTTGCTCTGTTAAACATTTCACATTGTTTGCTGACAGCATTTAGATTGGGTCAAAACTGATAGATTGTATTATTGTAGCCTGAACCATGAACTACTGTAATAATCGGTATACATCTGATGTATTGCATAACAGTAAGGGACCAGCAAAAAAAACCATCATGTAAGCCAGGTCATCTTGTTTGCCAGTATATAAAATATTTTGACCAGTTATTCCGGCATATAAAATATTTGTACTGGTTATTCCGGCATATAAAAAAATTGAACCAGTTATTCCAGCATATAAAATATTTGTACAGGTTATTCCGGTATATAAAATATTTGTACAGGTTATTCTGGTATATAAAATATTTGTACAGGTTATTCCGGCATATAAAATATTTGTACAGGTTATTCCGGCATATAAAATATTTGTACAGGTTATTCCGGTATATAAAATATTTGTACAGGTTATTCTGGCATATAAAATATTTTTATAGGTTATTTCGACATATAAAATATAAGTACCTGTTATTCTGGCAAATGAGATATTTGTTCCAGTTATCCCGGCAAATAAATATATGTACCGATTATTCCGGCATATATAATATATGTACTGGTTACCTTGCACTAGTTCTATAATGTAAAACTTACTGGATCATTTTGTTTGCAATATGACCAAAAGATGGCACCTTTTGCATGGTATATGGCATGACATATACACCCTTTCAATTAAGACCGTAATTAAATTGTCTCCCTTTGATGACGTCAAACGAGGGCTCAAAGCGAATACACGAGCCGATTACCGTTAGCGTGTAAAGGAAATAAAAAATGTGTCAACTTTAAACCGCTGTAAATCACGTTTTACTCTGTCGATTTTTAAAAAATGAACACTTACGAAAACAAGATTGTATAGACTTTTTAATAATGTAACTTTTGTTAATGTATTTTCAATAATAAAACATAAAAGCCATGTTTTCGGAACAAAAATTTCAAGGGCAAGAAAATGTAAAAATAAAGAACTGAATTCAATACTCAACAATTGGCATTTAACTTGCTCAAAATGTTTATTATTTGCAGTTTTAAGAACTGTGTAGACTAAGCTTTCCAACAATTATATCATTAAAAGATATTATTAAAGTTTTTAAAGGAGAGCCATGCTTTTCGAACCTAAATACCATGCATCACGTGCGCACAATCCACTCATTGAAACCTGACTTACAGTTTATACTAGCATATAGAAATTGTGTATTTTAATAATTCATCACACATCATAAAAGTATAGAATATTAGCTATATCATTTCAAAAGTACGACTATCCAGCCAGAAATTAAAACGTTAATTTACACAGGAGGAAATTTCTTTCTAGATATAGTTTGTACTAAAATCCGGGCGGCCTGATTTTACATGTCCGCATGTGCTTACTTGTTTAGTGTTAACACGAGTACATTGATGTGTTGTTTACTACAATCAAAGAAAGTAAGGAATCACCGGAAAAGTTCACACGACGAATAACTTAAAATCAGAATCAATTATATGTAAATTTTGTTGTATGTAGGTAAAACTAAATTGTTTGGCAATACAATGTAGTCTGTTTCAAATCTTACTCTTCCATCATGAAACCTTTGTTCATTTGAAATTCATACACAAGTAAATGAGAAAAGTGCTTTATTTATTTTAAATGGTGTCTACGTGTAAAAATATTGCAATAAATTATATTTGAAACATCAAAATGAGCATTGTAGCACAAGTCATACAGGTGCATGTCCATTAATTTACACTTTTTGTTCGGACACGGAATTAGAGAGACCTCCGTGGTTTGGATAAACATAATTTATCCTTTTTTATAAAAGTAACCCAAACGTTGATTTAAAAGTGTCAATCAATGTCAATCGTTTAAGGTAAAACACTGATCAATATACTGTACATGTATATTAAGATGACAGATGGTGACAACATAGTACTGATTGGTTGTATATTAGTACCCTGCTGTGACACTTATTTAGTGTATGGTCTTGGTGGCTTATCTTGATATTAGGGGATCTATGCTGTTTATTGTAAATCATTATATAATTATACAGCACCTAGAATTTATTTATGCGTTAGGGTTTTAGCACCTCATCATCTGACAAGATTTTATTTATGCATTAGGGTTTTAGCACCTTAAGTTCTTAAGTATCTGTCTCACTTTAATTTGTTATGTTTTTCCCATCACTCGAATTGTAGTTCAGGTCACTTTTTGTGAATTAAGATTTACAATTCTTATATTAAAAACAAAATATTGTTAATTGTGATGTTAGTTTGAAGAGCAGTTGTATATAAATAATGTATTTTTTAAATTAATTTATAACAATCAACTGCTATCATAATCGTCATTTATACAGCTTTTTAAGCCGAATTTGCCCGAAATGGCACGTATGTAACCAGATAGGACATTCCATTAAATCGTTGTGGCTCTAATATACGTGTATTCAAAGGCCTAAATAATTATGTCTTTGTTTTATTACAATCCATAATAAACAACACATAACTTGTGAATTGTATTGGTAAAAAGAAATGAGACATTGCAATGATCCAGAGTTAACTAGGTCTAATGGCGGTAATGATGTAGTATTGAAAGAACCAGGTGAAAATACTTGCGCTTTATATTCCCGGCAAAATATACATTTATCAAAGTACAAATATACACTGTATCTTAGCACTAACGCTCAATTTAATGTACGAAATGTGCATGACAATCAACCGAATTACAAAACAAAATCAATACAACTACAGATCTTTTTGGAATTAACGCCCGATAATTGACCATTGTTGATAGAAAAAAATCCGAGAAATCACACGTTTCCTCCACATCCATGACATGTAACATATTATACATACATTGTTAGTACATTATAAACATCTTTATTGAAAAAACAACAGCTACAAAACATGCAATTAACGAAAAAAGCGATTAAATAATCTCTTCGCTACTGCGTTTATAGTGTCATTAATTTGTAGAGCCCTCGTTTGACGTCACATCCGGTTTACGGGAGGTAACTCTGTACATACGATTATCGCTTAATTGAAAGGGTCTATATGTTTCTAGATGTATGATTTATACGGTTGCCACTGGCAACAAGAAATAATAACTTTACTGCTTAATCATTATAGTATGAAGATATTTAGGCTTAAATGGTATAACATGCATGCTCTTTGCGACTTTGATATATCTTTTATAAAGAAATGAAGGATGGTTCGAATTGAATGTTGTTAGTGAGTAGTTGTTGGGCGTTAATGCCAATCGTTTGCGCATATTTTGGATATTATGAAAATGTTTTATTTGTGTAAATATTCCACTTGTAAAAGATCTGTTATTGTATATGTATTATTTAGCATGTAACTTAGTCGTAGGCACAAAAGTGTTCAATATAAATATATAGTAGTTGTAGTAATAATCAACATAGTTTTACCATTACATTGTAAATTGATATATATATATATAAACATTTATGATCATCCTTGAATACTTTGTGATTTAAATACCGTTTGTCCATTTCTGTATGTATGCCTGTACTAACTATGTATATGTTATATGTTTGAATGCCCGGCATCTACTCATGCAAGAGGCATAACGTGATGTCCTGTCTGTCCGTCCGTCCGTTCCCTCATCCGTTTGGTCGTCTGTCTAAAATATTATCCAAAAGTTTCAAGTTGTAGAAACTTTAATATTTTTTAAGTCTCTCAAGGCATTGATTTCAAACTTCAAACACTTGTGTACCATAATAAATACCTTAAATTATCAAAGCTGTGTAAAACTATACAACATTTCTACAGAATTCTGGCCCCTGATTAAGCGAGTTTATATGGACAAGGCTTCCATGGCGGCATAAGCGTTTATTGAATGCAGTCTTGTTTTTGTTAGAATGACCCAACCATGCTATGTATAGACGATGTCTGATGTCATTGAATCATCCGGTGTGAATGTTCAATTCTTGCTTCAGTGTGCTTAGTACCATGAAATAGAATGTATTAGTGAGGTAGTTTACTTTAAGGTGTTGAACACAAGATCAACCTAGAGTATGTATACCATATATATGTACAACCGAATAAACGCCCCGGGGACATGCATTTTGCAAAAGGTGGGCTCTATTTGGGGGTCTCAATTTTTTTCTAAAAATCATAATACATTTTTATTTTATTGATGAAGCATTAACAAAATATTGATAACCATGATATAAAACATCAATTAACTATAACTAAGTCAATATTTTGATTTTTTTCATGAATAAGTTTTATATTCTGCAGAAAAGTTCTGCTTTTCAGCGTAGAAAATCTTATTTCCTGATTATTCAAGAAAAGTAGATGCTCTGACAAACATTAGCAGTGATTGTGTTCAGTACCTTAAATATTAAAGCAGTTTCACATTTAACCTGTTGTATCACCATGGTAACGTGTAACACAAATAAATGATCAGTTTATCATGTAAAAGATGAAGCTGGTACCTATATGTAGTTGTGTTGTCATGGATACTGTTGCTTATCATTACATAGATTGATTAACAGAATTTACAATTTCATTTTTCTTTGTTAGTGAGATCATGGCGGCCGATTTTCTTCAAATTATTCTAAATTCTTTGTAACTTTGTCCTTTTTTGCTTGATTTTATTCATATTCAAAATATATCAACCCTGATCAGTGTAAAATCCTGGTTTTATGGAGTTTCTACTATTTCTCGTTTAATTTCAAAAATCTATTATTCATTTGAGCATTCCAACACTGTACCGCATCTTCAAATTTGTGCAATTATATGATGTTTGTGTATCTATGCTTGGATTCAGTGAACAAATGTGCATATTGATTGTTAAACAGTACCTTTAGTTATTTTGATTCGAGGAATTGAAGTATAATTATTTAATTGTTAATAGCTAAATTCAGAGTATGAATAACATACAGTGTTTGTTTTGTTTTTGCACTGACAGCATTTTTCTGGTAAATTTTGTTTTTGCATAATATTTCTTGCTATATGCCTATTATATAATGTTATATCAAATAGTTAGTGAACATAGTTCTTTTAGTTTTATGAGTCGTAAGAAATTGTTTGATTCTGACATTCTAAAAACTTCAATCTATATTTTGATTGTATTCATACTTTTCAAAGAAAAGTTACTCACTATTTTAAAAGTGCAAAAAAAGAAACAAAAATAATAACAAAAAAATAACCTAAAAATATTTTCTGACCTACTTATCCTTTTCTTTCGGGCATGTTAAGGAAATAAACCATTGTTTTAGGCCTTAATAGCTTGAATTCTGGAGGCATAACTGAATTAGTATTACCGGTATTCTAATGACTACCAGTGCTCACTGTTATTGTACTCCATGCTTTTCTGTACTTTTGTACTTGTTATTCTGTATTTACATGTTTTCGAAACACGTACTAGTCATGATTTTGGTGCGTTCTTGTATTTATAAGCTCTCAGTCAAGCGCAAAGACGAGTGACATAGCGCTTGCTTAGAATGAAAAGGTTGTATGTACCTCTGAAGACCTTATAAGGCTGATACATATTTACAATCGGCACAACTAGGCGCTTCTTATGGGGCAATTTTGATGAAAATCGGAAACTCATCATGTTGACGAAAGTGAAGTTGAAACAGTTTTTACCATAAGTAAAGACTAAAGAGTAATTTTCAGACATTTTTTCTCTTTTTTTTGTCGTTTTCTCTAAATATTGACTTTGAACTTACGACCTTCACATTATAAGCCAGCGATATGGCCATCACCATCTTTTACTTGATATTCAAACTCTATGCTTCTTGTGACTTTCATTCATTGATTATTTTAAATTATGAGAAATACTATTTTAAACAGTGTTTTAAAATCTACATATAGAGCATGGATGGGTACCCTCTCACTGTGTATAATACTGGCTGTATCTGCCTGCAATATGACAGTTCCTAATTAAGCAATGGATTTTGGGTTGTGGTAAATTTTACACCTGTTACTATGTAATTGTGTCATGTTAAAAATATAATACAAATGTAATTCCTGTAGAAATTGTACTTAAAATCAATCAACAATATTTTGTATCTCAAGATTAAGACTATTATCTTTGTTAAAATGTCATAATTTTGTATTTCTATTTCTACCTTTTGACAGCCTATAATGCAACTGTCACATGTACTTATTTGATGTCAACTATTTGTGCAATGAGTGGGGATATGAGCTGATGAATTCTATTCAGATTTTGGGTAAATTTATGAAATCCATCTTTCTTATTGTTAATTCTTGACGACTTTAAATCCAGTTATTTATGGACTATGTTATATAAGTATGTTGAGAGTTTACCATGCATAGAATCCTTTGTTTTGCTCAGAGTATTTTACATGTTAATCTTTTGTAATATATGCAAGTTGTGCAATGCATTTATTTTGATGTTTATTTATTCTTTGTAGAAACCTATACGGTAGTTTATTCTCACAATAGGTTACTATTGTTTTCAGTATGACTATATAATTAAATCTAGATTCAATCATAATAATTTGTCGTATATATATTAGATGCCTCAGTCATTTTGAAATAGTGGGCTATATCACTGTGTACATGTCTGCCTGTCTACCTACATGTAAGCCAAATGATTTCCAATACTGTAAAATTATTTTAATTATGATGGAATGAAATTTCATGGTTTTGGTAAAATTTTATGTGATAATACAAGGGTCAAAATTTAATATTGCTCAATGAGATTTTATTTTGTGGTTGAAGGTGAACCAGAAAATCCACAAAATTTAATCTCCCACGAAAATAAATGATTTTTCACAAGTTCATCAGATGCATGGTATACTACTAGATACACAATGTTGTATCGAGGTCATTTTGTTTGAATTGTAGAAATGTTGAGTTCCATTCACATATACGAGGGTTGTCCCAGTAAATCGTGTACTTTGCTAATAATTTTCTTATTTGACGTCACATGATTATGATATTTTGAAGTTACCTTTATGAATTCATTGTTGAACTAAAACAAGTGAAAACATTGAATGGATATGTGTACGGTGCATATTATTGGTGATTAACCAACCCCATGTACGTAAATGCGGCGCAACCCATAAAACGAGCCGTGATTCATTAAATGTATGTTCAATAAACTTGTAATTCTCATATTTTCAATACATGGTTACGCATAATTTTCACGTCGGCATTAAGGGCTGTCTGTTTCGTGTCGTCACAGTAAATTTCAAATCAATTTCATTGTATGTGCGAGAAATACACATGTTTGAATAGCCACACTAAAAATAAAAACGTGCGAGAATTGTGACGTTACAGGAGAAAATACCCGAAGAATCGCAGTACACTTCATAATTTTGGTTGGTATGCCGAAGAAAAATAGTTTAAGACTCTAAACTATACTGGCGGATATGAAGTAATGTTTCTAGAACACGTATGTATACATGAATGACGACGAATATGTTATGATGTTTGGGACATCAGCGCGTTGTACAACCACTTAATGTACTGTGCCACGCACCACAGGGCTTTCACTCTTCTTGCAGTAGAAAGGATATGTCCGTGTTAGTTTTTATCCCACTATGAGGGTTGGTTATATCGACCCGACAGCATTTCTATGGTGCATTCGATTGCGATTGGTTCGCAAATGCCTGCCAGAAAAAAGTTTAATGCCATCATAAGCAAATTGAATAAAAGGAACAATAGCTTAAGATGCAGAGAAAAATGTTCCGCGGCATGACGTTCTTACTTTGACGTCACTGTGCGCCGCACTTGCATACCATGTGTATTAGTAATGTAAACTGACAAATTGTTTCTTGATTTATTTTCACGAAATTCTGTATACCCTTTAACAAGAACATATTCATTAATCATCAGTGGAAATTTTAAACGGATGTTTTGGCTACTTTTTGTGTAATGGGCAAAGTACACGATTTATTGGGACAACCCTCGTACTAGTACTTTATGTTGTTTTTCTCTTTCACTAATCACAAAATACTATATTACAGTTTTGTACTTGTATGCTTTTATTATTATTTCAACAACAGAAATGGGTCTGAATCTCACTATAGAGCATGCCATTTATATGCATACTATAAATTACTGGAAGGTTGATCTTATGTCGCATTTATTACTGATATTATGATCTTTGATATTACTTGCTTTCAATGGATTACGGTGACAAATAACAGTGAAATTAACATTTTGTTATTTTCGCTGTTTTGGAGCTGGTTCCGGTATTGTGCAGAAAAAGGACAGCGCCGGGCTTCAAAATAAATGTTACATCATTATGACTTCTTCATTGTCACCTCGTAACATTCTGATTTCTTAGTAATTTTTCCAATTTAGCAAATTATTGTACCATTTTACGAGAAAATGATGCAAATAATAAACAGATTCTTTTAATTTTTGGTGAAAGATCTTATTTCATTTCACTCATTGTGAAGCATAATGGAAATTGGCTTGTTACGTGTGTTATACTCAAAAAATAAATCTTGACAGTTATATTATTGACTAACCTTCTGTTTTCTCATGCAACTACCATGGTAACTGCCTGATAACACATGACCTGAGAAAAGTATGTGTTCTCAGGTCAATGACCTGGGAACACTTTTTGGCTCCGCCCACAAATAACGGACTATTTTGCAATATGGCATTCCGTCTTAAATATCATTGAAAACAACAGAATTATGCATTTGATAGCTAATATTTATTCAACGTTTAGGTTTACAATCCAGATAAGCAATGCTTCTTCGCCTGGTAGGGCTACGCCACAGTAATTGTTCTTGAATTCATACGGGTCGCCCACGGATCGATCGTTTTGAAAGGCCCTGAAATAAACCAACAAACACAGATAAAAACACTGGCTAAGCATCGTCAAAGATAAATAAACATTAAAATATTCAAAGCTATCGACTCTATATCCAGTTTTCTGGCCTAAAGGAATTTTTAATCTCATTTTCACGACTCGCAAAGGTTGACCTACAAAACGAAAACCATGAAACACCGAACTTAGTTTTGAGAATCAAAACATTGTAACATTCAGTACATAACCCTACAATTTATACAAAAAATAGAACAGATTTTAATAGACTCTTCAACAAACCAATGTCTTACTCACCATTGTGTATTTCCATCTGTTTTCATCAGCATTCTGTCGTGATTAAGTTGATCTTGTCTATCTTGTTGAAAACTGTTCTCCACCCACTCGGTTCTACAAGCATGTCTAAACTGTTCATTTTTTAAGTTATTTCTATTTCACGGGATACAATTTTGCACTGTCCGTTGCCACACACAATCCAGTATTTATATCAATCCGTATTTTATCATTGTGTGAAGCATAACATATGAAAGTTTGACATAATTAGCGACCTTCTACACACACACGTCATTGATGACGTTTCATTGTTGCATCATCCAGAAGAAAAAAACATCAAAATTCATGAGCGGAATTTTATTCTACTTTTACGACACGATGATCTTATTTTGGTAATACTTATATTTTGCTTAGATTTCTCGTTTTGACTAAAAACTGAAATAGATCTTATTTATTTTTTTAATATTTTTGTTAATTGAACAGCGTAGAATTGAGAACTATATTTTGTGAACGGAAGCAAATGAAGTTGTGTTAATCGGCGGGCGGTCTAAGAACGATCGACAACTCCAGTTTAAAATTAAAAAAATATGCCTCTAAATTGTGCCCCGTTGTTGGTTTCATGAGAAATAGAAACTCGGGTCCCTGTCCGGCTCGAACAATGTTATCAGGCTTGGCGATATCGCCCGGGATGGCTCGGTAAACCTCGCCACCCGAACGATATCACCTCGCCTGATAACATTGTTCTCACCGGACAGGGACCCGAGTTTCTCTATTTAGCTAGCCTTGAATTAATATATATTGTATGAATGACATAGGCTATCATATTCTATGTGGCAACTTGTTCCACTGAGAGTGTGTATTTTTAATGCTAGGAATGCGTGGAATGTCCTCATTGCAACTAAGCCTGATTATTGTATAGTAAACTATCCCGTCATTTTAAGCACTTAAGTTTGATGAGCTATGCATCAATGAAGGAATATTAAATAAATAAAAATAAAATTAATATTTCCAACGATATGTAAAGGTTTCAACTTGTTACGGTACCATGACATTCAATCCTTGTTTATTCAAAATTGATTTTTCCTCCTGAATAAAGTAGGTTACTACAAATGATATAAAGCAAAAATCATGTTGTGTACCAAAGTTGTGCAATATCTCATTCGAGTCCAGGATACACAGATCTATACCAGACAAATAGTGTGTTTAATTAACTTTCAGCAGGATTAATTCTGATAATAATCTTGAATGTCTTGTAAAAAAACAACTGGTATTTTAATTTTGTCTGCAATAATCATGGTACATTTCACTGTGACAGTAGTAATGGTACATGTACGGCCCTTTTTAAACTACATTGGGGTATTGTGAGCAATCTGTGACATTTCTAGTTAAAATTATAATATTTGTGCCACCAAAGTTCTCTTCCTTTCTTTTTGCCCCCCCCCCAATTCAATTGACAACCAATTTTGAATCCATAGTATAGTCCACCCAGGATGAAGTGACATTTTCGAACATGATTATTAAAATTTAGTAAACTGCTATATTATTGGAATAAAATGTCCCCTGAAGTCAGCAGGTAATTTTGTATATTTGATTGTCCTCCCAAAGTGGGTTGTTCCAAAATTTCCTGCCTTTCGCATTAGCGCATAATTCTGCTGTTTTATCAAAGCTCTTACGGAAATCCTTAAGTTCCCTATCTTTCAATTCTTTATAAATTTTTAATGGAAAGGGGATGTGCAATATTCAATAATGTTCAGTTATCGTAGTAAACTTCTATCAACTGTATCTGTGGACAATTTATTGTTGATATTTAAAATAATTTGATTTTGTGATTAACCCTAAGGTTTCCACAAGTGCTTTGATTAAATGGAACTTATATTAACATGTACATTACGCATAATTAAATAAGGGAAAATAAGCAAAGGGAGAGAATCATGTGTGGTTTATGTATTTATTGTGCTCAAAGCAGAGGAGGGGACATAATACAGGACAAAGCCGTGCTTGAGTTACCTGGTGTCTGTTACCTGAGCAAAGTGCTATGTAGCGCTTTCCACAGGAGGTAAATCCATGCCTTCTTAAAAAATATTATTTGATTGAACAGAAAATTACTGAAATTGAATGAAGGCGCTCGATAGCACTTTTCTTAGGCAACGGACGCCAGCTATTTAAGTGTTGTAATTATGTCCCCTTATCAATGAGTGCTTGTCAACATCTCATGACATTGTACTCTATGATTGCGTATATTAGTGGGGATCTAGATTTTAGTTTTCTCTTGTGTGATATTCCTGTACATTGTTTCTTCTCCTCCTTTATTTGTATTTAATGAAAGATTTTATTTACCCGTTATGTGATGTTTTTCTTTATATACATTTTCCATGTTGACACTAATATATATACATATATATATAGCCAGTCGATGTCTAGATGAACAAATATAATAAAACAAGAAAACATAATTCCTCGACTTGTTCTGTTTTACATCGCTCAGATTAGGGCTTAACCTGCTCCTCAGATTTTCCTTTTAGTATATTTGCACAGTTGATAAGTTGATGGCAATGGAAGCTTGCCTGATAATCCACAGCCCTTCTTTGTGAATACAAGCCCAGATTTACTTGCTAAGACTAGAAGTTTGTCAAATCAAGTTTGTAGAGAGCTATATAATAGATTGTTATCCGTACCTTAGATCTGAGTTTGATGCGAGGTTGCACAGGCTGCTCATTTGTTAACAGCGGAATCCTCCACATGTGGATCAGTGGATGTCATAAAGCTACTTGTGGAAGCGCATGTTAGTAAACATTGATTCAAGGGGCCTTATTCACCAACTTAGTAAGACTGAAATTCAGACTTAAGACTTAAATTTGACAACATTTCTAATTCCTGCTATTTCTTTGCAATTAGATTTAACCATGTGAAATTTTATCTGATTATTTGTTAATACCCATTAAACAGGTATGCCCATTTATATCAAAATAGATACATTTATAACAACACGAGAGCGAATAGAACATTTGACAATGTAAAGTCTGAGTTTTAGACTTACACTGTTTGTGAATAAGGCTCCAGGACAAAGTAGTAAAGTTTGGTAAGTATACGATGCAGAGTGGACTTAATCATGTGACTTTTTGACTAATACTGCAAATAAAGATAAGTTGTCAAAAACAGGGAAACAACAGCAAGTATTTGATTCTTTGACTGATATTAACGAGACATGCTCAACACTCTAGCCAACAATGAGCACTACCCATGCAATTTAATATATTCAACAGAAGTTTTCATAGCATTTAACAATCAGTTTTGAGCAAAAAATGAGTTACATGGGTAGCTCATTCAAATTCATCCTCGACCTGAGTGTTGAGCAATACTCTTTAAAATCTGACAAAGAATAAAATACTACCTGTTGTAAATGTTTTTGTCAACAGATTTTTACTTGCAGTATTAGCCAAAAAGTGACATGGATTTCTGAAAGTTCATACATATGGAAAAACGGTTGCTATTGTTGCTAATTTTCAGACTTGGGATTGGTTGCTAATTTTCAGGCTTGGGAATGGTTGCTAATTTTCAGGCTAGGAAATGGTTGCTAATTTTCAGACTTGGGAATGGTTGCTAATTTTCCGGCTAGGAAATGGTTGCTTATTTTACGGCTAGGAAATGGTTGCTAAGTTTCAGGCTAGGAAATGGTTGCTAATTTTGCGGCCTGCTGTTGAATGAGGGAAGATATAACAAAACAAGTGATGTGTAACCAAAGAGACACTATAATACAACACATACATACAGACAGCAGTCAATCAATCCTTAAATAAAGAAATCAATGTACATGTTTTACACTAGCACTGGAATCAAAGAGAAGATAAAACAAATCAGGGTAGTACAGCACACATTCATTAATATATAGCACACATCACCCGTCTATAACGTAGCACAAATCACCTAACCGGTAATATGGCACGCATCACCACACTCGACCAGTACCGTAATATAGCACATAGTCTATAATAAAGCAGAAATCAACTGACCAGTAATATAGCGCACATCATCCGTCAATAACATAGCACATATAACCCTACTGGTAATATAGCACATATCACCTGACTCATCATATAGCACACATCACCTGACTGGTAATATAGCACATATCACCTGACTCATCATATAGCACACATCACCTGACTGGTAATATAGCACATATCACCAGACCGGTAATATAGCACATATCATCAGACCATTAATATAGCACACATCACCTGACTGGTAATATAGCACATATCACCAGACCGGTAATATAGCACATATCATCAGACCATTAATATAGCACATATCACCTGACTCATCATATAGCACACATCACCTGACTGGTAATATAGCACATATCACCAGACCGGTAATATAGCACATATCATCAGACCGGTAATATAGCACATATCACCAGACCGGTAATATAGCACATATGACAGGACCGGTAATATAGCACATATCATCAGACCATTAATATAGCACATATCACCAGACTTGTAATATAGCACATATCACCAGACAGGTAATATAGCACATATGACAGGACCGGTAATATAGCACATATCACCATACCGGTAATATAGCACTTATCGCCAGCCAGGAATATACCTCGCATCACCAAACAATTTTCATCTCTCGTAACTTTACACTATCTTACGTCTCATTAATTACATGATACATTTATAACAAGATTACAATTAGCTAGTTGCTCGAAAGTTATACAGCTGTTAGAACTGTCCATCCACTATATTATCAAATAGAACACTAAATTGGTAAATGTAATACGAAGAGCACACTGCTGGAGAGACAAGGTGCCTTATTCACAAACAGTGTTGAAAATGGTGACTCCGGCTTTCATTTAAAATACTACTTTGGCTCCGATCCGATGTCACTATCGGATTAAACATTGAACAACCATTTATTGAAGTTCACTGATGTGTAAACACCCGATCTGAAGAACACATTGTGTAAATGTCACTAAATGGAGGTTTTACTGGTGTGTAAACGTCACATCATAGCCCATCCCAATGCAGGGATTTTGCTTATTTCGGAATTACTATTTATTCGAATCAAACTTGGAACACATGTAGGGTGGGTATTAACATTTATTCACAAGATTATTCATTTGAATAGATTTAATAGGAATGAAAGACTGGCAGTCGTAGTATTTTCAAATTATGAAATATAAGAACAGGTCTGAGGCTCCATCTTAAAATGTTTGTGAATAAGGGACCAAACGGAGCTGGTGTAATTAAATGAACCACTGCATAATATCCCAATTATGAAGAGTTACTTGACATTTTAACTTTTGTATCATAATCGAAATATTACAAAATAACAGTTGGGTATCAGCACTTTAATATCAAGGATGTCACTGTTCCTCCGTGCAGCTTAATTCACCCTTTTCGGACATCAAATCTTTGTAACTACAAGTTCTGATTCAACCTGGCCCCTATCTCCCGAAACATTTCAAGAAGAAATCTCTTCTCAAATTAAGTTTTTGCCCAAATCAGAGTCTGAATTTCCAATAATTTTTTTGTTCTAATTCATTAAATTTTACTATAATAATCTAAAAAAAAATTCTGTTTTTGATGCTAATTTTGAGTTCATCCTCCCGTGAAACTTATCCATACTACACATAGTACTGTAATATTTGAGGTGAGATTTATCTCATATTGAGATGTTTGCAGAGAGCGGGGGCTGAACCACTTGAACAACAAAATAGGGGACTTGCTGGTGAAGTATTGTTGGAACAGTCACATCATTGAATACTGATGCTTTATGTAAATGTATTTACCAGTAGAACTAGTAAATGTAATATACAGAATGTAGTGTCATTTTCAATTTATCTGAGTAGCAAGTCAAACAGCTGTTAAAGATTTGAGCAACGTGTGTGTGCAAAGTGTAGTGTGATGTCAGTCACATCAGTTGTGAATACAATACAATAATTCGGCTCAACCCTTTACTACATATACCCACTCATTCATGTATCCGCAGATTTGTTACACAGTTGAAACCATCTCCATACTATAAACCACTGGACCATGAAATGGCTGAATTAATACATAATACAATATTGATGGCTTAGAATGAGATGATCATAAGTACAAAGTCAATATTTTAAGAAAACAAGTAAAAACTGTCTCGATGTTACTCTTTCCTTATGGTAAAACAACCTTTAACAACTTCAGTTTGGTCAATATCACAAGTTCCGATTTTCATGAAAATGGGCTCATAAGAAGCACCTTGTGATGCTGATTTTGAATATAAATGTAAGTACGACCTTCTCATGCTTAGCCAGCGATATGACTTATCTAAGTAATTACAGAACTCAACTTATTACTGTAACTTTATACTGACCTATGTTGCAACCTAACTTATCTGTGAAAAGTTTTGAAAAATTTATGTCTAGAAATATCGTTTTGCCAGACGAAGAAATGACATGATCAGTCAGAAAGTCAGTGTAACCTGACGGAGAAGCAGAAAGATGCAGACTGTAGAAATAGTTTGAAGACTATACATGCACTGTTTAACCTACTAGACTTATCTCAACTGTAAAATACACTTCATTCATTCAATAATCTTAACAACACAGATGACATTGGCAGTGTGCTTACACTAGGACAAACATGGGATACACGCCCCTTCACACTCAATTTTATTAGCAAGAACTATCTTTTCCTTATAACTCTGAGTAAATTTCCTAACAACTCCAAGTAATAATCTTTCACTTTTTGCAAACACAGTTAAACATACCCTATCAATACACAGTACAACCTCACTAGAGAAGCACCCATTCGGACACTTAAAAGTTTGGTGGCTGTACAGAGGTTCTTGCTTTGGAGACTTGTAACTTCAAAATTACAGTAAAGATAATTTCTCAAGAATTTCTCTCTGGAACAAAATAATAATGCTAAAGAGAGATCAGTGCTCAAACGAACCAAGGCTGCTCTAGAAAGATTACACCATACATTAAATTTTTAATTCACTAAAATATATTGAACAGCTTTATTGACATGAGAGCATAAATATTACACTGTCCATCTTCTGATGGTTCAAAACATCAAGCCAAGTATTAGCATGACAAAACAAACAAAGGTTACAGGTGATGAAAATAAATTTCAATTTATTTTAACGAAGATAGGTATCATAAGAATTAGAATCTAATTTGAATGATCAAAAATGTGGAAAGTACGAAGAAAAATTGGCATTTATACAGAAAGCACCAACTCAAGGTGAGGCCCTTTCACAAAAGGTAATATTGCGTTTCATCCAAATTTCATACACAAATCTTATTATCATATGAAACAAGTTTGAAACTAAAACCTTACTGCACTGTACAGTACAAATAAATTAGTAAATAGAAATGTCAAATTAATCAGCAAAAACAATCAGTAAAGCTTAATATCAGAAAATCAGTAAAATGTGTATCATTTAAATTACATCATAAATAGCTAATTGCCACTATACATAGACAAATGTTACTTTGAATAGATAACTGGTATTATAAATAGTTGTTACAACTATTCACAATTCAAACACTTCAACCCTTAACAACACGAAAGCATTTGTGCGACATTGTTTACCAGATACCTCTGTTTTCACTTGACATCATCCTAGTCCTTGACATTGGTTTTAGAATTCTTTCAGGCTGCCGTCCCATTTGATGTATGAATTTTTCAAAAAGCAAATGTGAGTGTGATCTAAAGATTTTCTAAGTGAAGTTGTAAAACTCGGTATGAATGATCAAGTGTGACCCTTGGGATTCCATTTTTCCAACCCCTACAGATAACTGTGTACCTGATTCTGAGCGACAAATGTTGGGTTGGAAACATAGTTTAACATGTGAGACAATACTAGGCAGTGAAGGTTGACAGTCATTTAGCTTCTTACTCTCAGTACTATGATTAAACATGCAGGTGACTGTATCATTGTTCAGTCATACTTTATATAGTTCACGCCTATAAAAAATGCCAAACATCATTTTCATCACTTATTATTCAGCTCTCTGGCAGGCATATAAGGGATTCCATCCATATTTGAACCTGGGTCGTCAGATTAGACAACAAACCACTGCCACTGAGCTACATAGGCTAACATTGGGGTCACAACATGAGAAATGTCTTTAAGACTTCTAGTTAATATCGTTAGACAAAATGTTTATAACACAAAATTAAACATTGGATAACCCTTTTCTTGTGAAAACACATGCTATTAAAATGAGGTAAATTTTGTGAAAAGCTAAATAATGTTATTTCATTGTCAATCAAATATGATTAAAATATGTCCTAAATGACAATTTTAAATTCTTTTTGTGTTGTCGCCCATCACAGGGTAAATTACATGCTGAATGATTCTATTAAAGTCACCAGGTTACGTAAATCCTTAAATAAAACGGTGAGATAACTCTTAAAAGTCTCTTATACATAGCTGACATAAAGGTTCTTCAAATATACTAACACACCACATAATGTAGTAGCTGGAGTCTCCGTGAACATATCGACTGGTACCAACTCATAGATTTCAACTGGTTCCAATCATAGATTTCGACTGGTATCACTCATAGATTTCGACTGGTACCCACACATAGATTTCGACTGGTACCCACACATAGATTTCGCCTGGTACCCATTCAAAGATTTCGACTGGTACCCACTCATAGATTTCGACTGGTTCCAGTCATTTTATTCACTGTATTGTGACTGTGTGCAGAGAAAGAATCACTGAGCTAGTTGCCACGGTGACGATGATGATGATACAAATGAGAATCACAATTATGAGGGTGCCTAGTGAAGACAGTGTCAGTTATTTCTTAGATGCAGCTGCATATGTTCTTGTCCATTGCCTTGCTGAAATACAAAAAAACCCAGAGCCATACAAAACTTTATCTACATATTTTTTAAAGCATTTGACTCTTGAAACTGCATTTTGACTCTTGAATTTGACAAAAGTGTCGATTTTGACTCTTGAAAATTTAAGGTGAAGAGTCAAATTTACTATACTTAAAATACAAATTTTCTTTCAATATTTTGATAATTCTTGAAAATTGAGTGTCAGGAGTCATTTTGACTCTTCACTTTAGGAGCCTAGTGAAAGCCCTGTTAATGCTGAGCATAGCCTTTATTTGCCAGTCCGCTTTCTGCTGAAAAATGGCAGGTATATAATGTGTCTCCATCCGGATTTGAATCTGGGTAGCCAGATTAGATGGCAAGCACACTAACCACTGAGCTAGGGAGGTAGACATGACATGTGTAAACTCTCATACAAAATAGTCAGCAATGTAAAAAGTTATCCTTTAACCTGACCTATTGATCTCAATATTAAATGTTGTCACTCAACTAAGGATGGAGATCATATTCATCAACATCCAAATCAAGCTTGATCTTAAGCCAAACCATTCTGGAGTTTATGATCACACATCATTCAGTCTATTCATTCATTCGGTCCATTCATTTAGTCCTTCAATTTCATTCATGAAGACTTTGACATGCTATTCATTCATTCGGTCCATTCATTTATTCCTTCAATTTCATTCACGAAGACTTTGACATGCTATTCATTCATTCGGTCCATTCATTTATTCCTTCAATTTCATTCACGAAGACTTTGACATGCTGGCCTGGGTTACCAACCAGTTAATCTCAAAATTACTGTAAAATCATTTGTTTTAGTAGGGGATTAAATTACATGTATTTATGTGGTTCACCTACATCAACTACGGAATTAAATACCATTAAATAATAATTTTGACCCTGGTACTTATTACCTAAAATCCAAAAATTAAAGTCCCATTGAAATGGTCTTTTTTTACCAAAACCACAACATTTCGTCCTTTCAAAATTAAATGATTTTACAGTATACTGATCTCCTGAAGTTTTAAGCTGTTCTTGGTTATGAATGTTGACCTACCTGTTTCTATTGCAACTGCTTCGTTGGTTTTCCATTGTTCTGCTACATCATTAGCTAAAGGATCGTCAGGATTAGGAGCACTAAGTAATGCTTGTATTGATAATAACACAGTTCTTATTTGCAATGCAGGACTCCATTTATCTATAATGTAAACAATGTTATTTTATTAACATAAAAATTAAAATGTTCTTCATGTGTCAGCTATTAAACAGACTTCCTGATAGGATGTCACGTGACGACAACAATACCGAAAAAAAGTACCACAATATCTTACTTCTGTCAATTTATTTTCATATATCGCTGGCTTAGAATGAGAAGGTCAGAACTCCAAAATCAATATTTTGAGAAAACAAGGAAAACTGTCCGACAATTACTCTTTACTTTTAGTAAAACAAGCTTTTTAAACTTCAGTTTGGGCAACATGACAACTTCCGATTTTTATTAAAATAGGCTCATAAGAAGCGCCTTAAGATGTAGATTACAAATATGCATTAGTCTTATAAGGTCGTAAGTGGCACTTACGACCTTCTCATTCAAAGCCAGCGATATGTGTACACTGATGAAAACTATTGTACAGTCAAATCATCCGTCTTTAATAAAGTAATTGAAACTGACCTGTCTTGATAGTGTGTTCCACCTATTTACTCTTTTTTTTGTACTAGTAATATTCATTGATAAACATTATTTACATTGGTTATCTCTTGACAGAGAGAAAAATGCAATGAACTGTTCTTAAAGTGTCAGCTACTACAAGGATAAACTGTCCAAAAAGGAAGTAACAATAAATAGTGACAGATCATGAAGCTGATTTTCATTCAGTTCAGTGAAACTAATTTGGTCAAGTAATTCAAGGGTTCTACTGCGGCATAACGCCCAATCCTGAAAAGGAATCGCAAGTCTATTCTAGGTGCCATTAGCACTGCACATACCCTTATTTACCTTATTTATTGACAAATTATTTTATAGCAGAAATACAGATTATAGAGCTTCAAATGGCCATAACTTTGTCAATTCTTTGAATTTCTTCAGAAAATATCATGCAGCTAATCCGGATAATTCCAGATTTGGAGGCCCCTGAGTAATTCGATGGCTTAGAACAAGAAGGTCGTAACTACAAAATCGATATATTGAGAAAACAAGAGAAAACTGAGAATACTGTCTGTAATTTACTCTTTACCTATGGCAAAACACGTTTTTAAAACTTCATTTTGGTCAACATGACAATTTCAGATTTTCATGAAAATAGGCTCATAAGAAGCGCCTTGTGATGCTAATACTAAATATATATGAATCTTAAAAGGTCGTAAGTGGCACTTCTAATTCTAAGCCATCAAATTGTTCCAAGATTACAGTAATGTCAAAACACTTTTCTGAATGTCCTGAAGTAGTAACAATATACTTATACACTGTACCTTTTAAAATATCTAAACATATTCTGCCAAGTTTATCTATATTAGGATGGTAGATTTTGGTCATGAATCTCACTTTTGGCGCTGACATAGGATACTCTTCAGGTAGAAAAAGTTCTAGTTTGAACACCCCTCTCTCGTATGGAGACTGAAAATTAAACAAACATTACATTAATTAGCATTAGACAATTGTTTTTGAAGTAGGTGCTATTGTATTTAATAATCCTGTCACTGCAAAAACTGTAGAAGGAGTTGCGTCCACAAGAACCTGTCTACCAACAGACAGTACAGTATAACTATAACCCCTACTACAACATACGTTTGTGCGGGGGTAAAATTAATGTGACATGCTTTACTTTTGTATAATTTTCTCCAATTACAAAGACTACCTAATTATACCTATAGGTGTAACCAATTTTTTGTTACAAAAACAGCTCCCCATGACCTATGTTAATACAAAAACACAGATAGCAAAAGTATACACAAACAAGTGCACCGGTATTACTAATAGTACGACCTTGACCTTTGAGGTCGTTGAAAACTTGACAACAAGTGATGATCATGATATTGAGATCATTTGAGTATATATATATGAGTAATCCATATAATTTTACAAATACACCCAAAGTTCAAACTCATCTTGTGTCATTGTGTCATAAAATATACCATTTCCCATTTGTTCTCATTTTAATTTAGCAGACAAGGTTCAAGTCACAAAAACCTGTCACATGTCTTACAGGGCTTGACACTAACACTGGTCCCCTGGCACAGGGCCAGTGAAAATCTTGAAGAGGACAAGTGAAAATCATGAAGGACCAGTAGCTGTTTTCTTTACAAATCTAATTTTTTTACTGTCACAGGGTTTTCCCTGATGCAGGTTTTCTGCGTCCCTGACACAACTTTGTGGCTTGGGACCCTCATTTCTGCATTACTGTGTATCCTTGGGACCCCCAATAGGATCCCTCGAATAGACATTTTTATTTCAGCTAGAACATTTTTATTTCTGCTATTTATTGCACTAAGTCTTGTGGTGCATTGAGCAATCTGCATTTACTGTTTTATTTATTTATAAATTTGATACTCACTAATAATGAGCTTGAAATGCATTACTGTATAGTGAAGGGACCCCCAAAATTTCTCAGGGACTCCCTAAATATAATTTTTAAGGGTCCTGTGACCCTCGTATGAAAAATCCTAGGGAAAACCCTGCTGTCAGACCAGTGACCAAAAAAGTTAGTGTCAACCATTGTCATACATGGTGCTCTAAAGATTAATATAGAGGCATCATAATTATCACATAGATACTTACATCTTCTGGTCCATTGACATGAACATGGAAATATCTGGCATTTTTTTCATCAGGTAAAGCCTCTATTCCGTGTACAGGCTCCTGCATGAGACGCTGCGTCTCCTGAAAATAAAATAACAACATATAACTTATTTACACTTGTATAATTATGATTAGACCATCAAAGATCGTCGAAATATTAGTTTTAAATATGTCTCGTCTTTTAAAGGTTTGGAGGACAAATGCCCCCTCAGGCAAAAATTACAGACTGACAAAAACAGTACAAGTACAGTTCTTATAGTTATAACCAGTAACCTGATGAATGAACATTCACATGAGGGATAAATAAACAACAGAGGTGAACATAGAGGACAGGGCACTGTTTTACTAACAATGCGTAAATGTCGCGTATATTTACGCGTAGATATCTACCTTACGCAAACTCGTAAGTGTGTTTTACTAAACGATCGCAAGTACTCGCATACATTTACGCAAAAAATATTGAAGATTGAACGTAATTCGGTACACAATATAACAAATATAACGGGTACCAGAATGAATAAATATGCGTCAAGATTTGATGATTAATCATGCCTAAAACAACAAGTGACGGTCAAAAACAACAAACGACGGTCTAAAATAACATGCGACGGTCAAAAATCATCAGTGCGTGTTAAAAACTCTTCACTTACGTTCATATTTGCCAGCCTTGGCGTAGAAATAAGCTAAAACTTACGACAGAATGTGAACTAAAATATCTTTGTAAACGCATTTACGCAAATATTATCGACATACGCAATATTTTAGGAAATCTTAGGTTTACGCTAGCGTAAATGCTTTGATAAAACAGTGCCCAGGTGCCCAGCTATTTTACCTGTTTTGTTACCTGTGTGAACTGATCTACAGCCTGTTTTGTCCTCAATGGCTGATCTGATATGTATATATCTACAATAGTGCAATTTGCATACATGTCGCATTTCATGGCTAATTGCAGTCAAATCTTGTATATCTATCTAGTTATAAATACTGTTGAACGCATCTTTTCAAGTATTATTGGCAGTGTCTGTCACAAGGGCAGACATAAAATCAATGAAGAAACATAAGCGAGACACAAGGAATCCATGTGCGATACTCTAGCTCGTTTCGAATAGATTCATTGGTTCTTTAATTAGCACAGTGTAGAGCACCGATACACGGGATACTACCTCTGGCTCTAGTTCTGGGGGGAAACGCTTTCTGAAATGACCTAGTGCCCGGTGTAACAGTCAGTTTTATCCCCCCTAGGCCTTTTCTTCCCCCACCCCAGGCCTATTCTTCCCCCGCCTCAGCAATGTATATCTTAAAGGTATTACTGATAATAATGCTACTTTTGATTAAATTAATGTTGTATCAACCTGAAAATATGGCTTATATTTGTTCTTCAAGTGACTAAACTGTAAAATTGGTTTGATCAAGATTTGGTTCATTATTGCCATTACTCTGGTCTTATTTTATCCTTCACCTGAGTATAATTATTACAAAGATGGGGGAAGAAATGGCCTAGTCTATTTTATCCCCCGCCTGACTATAGTCAATATGAAGATGGGGGAAGAAATGGCCTAGTCTATTTTACCCCCCACCTTAGTATAATTAATACGAAGACGAGGGAAGAAATGACCTAGTCTATTTTATCCCCCACATGATTACAGTTAATACAATGATGGGGGAAGAAATGGCCTAATTCGATGTCAATTTTGTCACGGCAAAATATAAAGCCAATGCTTTCCGTAGCGCGCATTTTGGATACAAATTGACGTTGTACGACGTTTTAAATCTCGGCAAGTATTTATTAAAGCGATATTTTCGTAGTTAAACTGATAACAAACAACTCGTCAGCTTACCTCTAAATTTAGCACAAGGGCCGTAGATTACATTTCAGGGCCGTTCAGTAATATTGCGCATGCACAGTGAAGATATTTTTACTTCCCCTCGCATGTAAACAAGCTTTGCGAGTGCAGACGAAAATAAATTCAGCTTTTCTTGTTAAATATTTAAGTTTAATCGTTGTAACTTCTCAGTACTGTCAAAAACAAGCGTCTAAAATGATTGACAACGGATGATTTAAATTATTGGCTGCAAAAAGCGTTTTTGGCTGGTCAGTAAAATTCTGTTTTTATTGGTCCACTGCGGAATTCCATTGGGGGTTCTTCTAGCATGTGTAATCACAAAATGGTGGCTGTGTGATGATTCTAACGCCCCTAAATGATGAACTTATAGACATGGGGTCATCTGCTTCTCTGTCTAACTGAATTTTAGGGGTATTTCATACTTTTTCCATTAAAATTTGTTTTAAAGGGAAGAATGCTCAAAATATTTAGGGAAAATCATTTTTTAACTTCTTCAATCATTTGTCAATCATTTTTGACCTGCACGTTAAGCAGAAATATATCAAACAGGGTTCACGAAACCATAGGAATTCACGAAATTATAGGAAAGAAGGACATAGTTATTTCGAAGATGGGGGAAGAAATGGCCTAGTCTATTTTATGCCCTACCTGAATAAAGGCCATTTCTTCCCCTATCTTCGTATTAATTATACTCAAACGGGGGATAAAATAAAAAGACGTAAAAGACGTGTGTCTCGAAAACTTGTTTATAAATTGCCGATTTAATGCGTTGTTTATAAATCGCTGATTTAATGCCTCTGCTTAGAAAAATATGCGTCCAAATAAGCGTAATTATGCGTTGCCTAGACAAGATTTCGGTCTCCGGTATTTTCTTCCACGGAGACACAAACTATTGTGTCACTTTTCAATGCAGATTTTGCGCCGAGAATCTGCGCGCAACTTTTGAAACTTAAAAAGTTAACGAAAACTACCAACCTCCGTGAAATTTATAACATACCCAGGAGGAATAAACCTTTTGTTTGCTATATAAACCAAAAATATTCCTAAAAGTAAAACACACAGCGATTTGTTTATCCGACAATTAAAGTTTAACACGACGATGTTGCAGTTTTGCTCACATTATGTTCCATTCTATTCATTGTTGTTGTTGTAGAAGTCGGTGTTCCAGCTATCGACCAATCAGAATACGCAAATGAAAGACTTCTGGGAGAGGTTTCCCGAAAATTTGTTATTTTTGGGCGCGCTTGATTTTCACTGAACTGTACCGTAGTACATGTGAAACAATACACTTTCGGCGCCCGCTTGAAACAAAAAAACTAAAAGTAAACGAACATTTGTTCATGAATAGAGATGATTTTTTCTAAAAACTGTTAAATATTGATAAACAAACAAAAACAAGAAGAGTTTGGACTTCTTATGCACTTTAACGACTCATATAATGTTAACCAATGAATTCCGGGAAAGTACGGAAAACAGTCTTTTAGACTCGGCACGTTGGCGCATGATACCACACAGTGGATTGTGTACATGAAGGTTTTTTGGAAGGTGCGTGTGTGCTGATTTATTTACTGATTTACGGTAATAACGAACGATATTACCAGGTATTCGACGGCATTCGTCTTTTTTATTCATAGTTTGCATGTGCATTGCCGAAAAACATCAAAATGGGGGTTGAAATTAAACTTTATCATCTCATGTTTTTTTGCACTCTGGGTCTTGACCTTTGTGACACCTAGTCACTAGGTCGAGATTGTTTGACTATGCATTGCCCAGAACTCTCAGTCCTTCGTCTCATGTCGAAAATCCACTACTATGGCATCAGAAACAACCTACACAAGTGGATAAGCAGCTTCCTGGGAGGGCGAAGCCAGACTGTATTCCTGGATGGCAAACATTCATCGCAGGCATCAGTGGACTCAGGGGTTCCACAAGGTAGCGTCCTAGGACCCTTACTATTCCTACTCTTTATCAACGACCTACCTGAATACATCTCACCTGAGTCCACCTCGCGAATGTTTGCAGACGACTGCGCACTCTACCGGAACATCAAGACAGAGGAAGATGCAATAGCCCTTCAGAGAGACTTGGATGGACTCCAAAGATGGGAGAAGGATTGGCTGATGGAAACTGGAACCACCACATCAACACCATCACCAAAAAGCCAACAACGCAAGATCATTCTTCAGAGAAATATCAACCAATGCCCGATGAGGACCAAAGAACTCTGCTATCAGACCCTGGTAAGGCCTCTCGTGGAATACTCTTCAATCAGAGCTCCAGATAAGGTGCGTGAATGCGTGATTACGCATTGAAATTAACGAATAACGCATTAAAAATTATTGCTATGCGTCGTAAAACGCATTGAAAAAGACGATCACGCATTTCTGATAGATTCTGATGCGTCAAAGGGAAGTAACTCTTCCGTAATCCGGTCTTGTCTTGGTTTTAGACACTACCAATCCGGTGTACATGTAGAAAAGTCCATTGACAAATGTCACTTCGAAAACAAAAGTTTTTATAGGTAAATATGCAGGAATAAAACTCTCATATGCGTGTATTTTAAACCAGATGTGGTAACACATGAGAGTATGTACGACCTTGCATATAATTTATCATGGAAGATGCTTTGATAAAAGCTTGAATTGAAACTTTCCAACTCCAAATAGTTGAGAAAAAAAACATTCATGACATTGACAGAAGCAACTGACAACATGCGAAAATTGTGAGTTTACGGTTAGTTTAAGTCGATGTTAAGGATGGATTGAATGTACCATGTAATTCAATTCAAAAAACAAACTTCAAAAAAAATTTGAATGCAGATCATTCAATATAAATGCTTCACAGTTCATTTACACATCATGTCATGGGAAAATAAAGATTTTACTTCCATTTTGTCAATATATTGATAAGTGTTAAACTTTAGCTACCGGGCATATTTCAATGAGACAGCACAAGCATTTGGAAATAGGAACTTTTTATTGCTTACTTATTGAATGTGACTATCACTCTATATGTTTAAAGCCGAAGTCATTGATATTTTGTCACCGTAGTGTTTCACTCATTAGTTTTGAAAACAGGGAGTGAACCACTCATTGCACCTAAAATTTATCTGGAGCACTGTTCAATAATCTGGGACCCCTTCACTGATGCCAATGTTGGGAAACTGGAGATGGTAGATCTGCCCGTATGGTCTTCCCAGACTACAGAAGGACCAGCAGTGTCACAGCCATGCTTCCCCATCTCCAGTGGCCATCACTACAGGAGCGCAGGGCACAGGCAAAGGTCACCATGAATGCATGATGTACCGGATTGTGTACCAGCTAGTAGAGGTCCCAACAACTCACCTCACTCTGATCTGCTCAGTTAGAGGCCACAGACTCACATACATGGTGCCCTTTGCCAGAACCCTGTGCTACCTGTGTAACCAAAAATCGTTCTTCCTGGACACCATCCGCCTATGGAACAGCCTTCCCCAGACAGTCATCAGCTGCCCTACCATTAGATAAGATTTTGGTCTCCGGTGGTTTTCTTCCACGGAGACACGAACTATTGTGTCACTTTTCAACGCAGATTTTGCAACTTAAAAAGTTAATGAAAACTACCAACCTCCGTGAAATTTATAACATATCCAGGAAGAATGAACCTTTTGTTTGCTATATGAACCAAAAATATTCCTAAAACACACAGCGATTTGCTTATCCGGCAAGTTTAACACGACGATGATGCAGTTTTGCTCTCGTTATGTTCTATTCTATTCAATGTTGTTGTTGTAGAAATCGGTGTTCCAGCTATCGACCAATCAGAATACGCAAATGAAAGGATTCTGGGAGGGGTTTCCCGAAAATTTGTTATTTTTGGCGCGCTTGATTTTCACTGAACTGCACCGTAGTACACGTGAAACAATACACTTCCGGCGCCCGTTTGAAACAAAAAAACTAAAAGTAAACGAACATTTGTTGATGAATTGAGATGATTTTTTATAACAAGAGCTGTCACTAGACAGCGCGCTCGACTATTCGCAGCCATTTGTCAGAAAAAATATAAGTTCAAAACAGGCCATTTAAAATTTGTATTATATTGAAACGTGAGTTACGCTACTTAGTTGACTACATGGCAATGAAAGCTAATGTACAATGGTTGTTGAGGCATGGCAATTATCTCAACACTGGACTATTAATAAATATTTGTCAGTGAAAATGATTTTAAGACTTCAAGCGGCACTGTACTCTATTCAAGAAATGTGTATGTTTAAAGGGAATTGTATACATCCACTGACATAACAAAGTTTCTACAAAATAATCATATGAGTAAGATATGATTTGTTAAAGGAGTCAATTTTAAGTGTTATAAGTTTCAATGCAATATCATAAATAGTAACTAAGATATGGCGTGAATAGAACTTGCATGTAAAACTTGAACCAATAAACTCCTATGTTAAAAAGGGGCATAACTGAAATAAAAAAATAATAGAGTTATTGCCCTTGACTGATACCATTGACTGATGATGGTAAACAAGTGTTGTAAGTTTCAATGCAGTATCATGGATAGTAGCTGAGATATGGTCTGAATGAAACTTGCATGCAAAACTTTAACCAAGAAAATTCTATGTTAAAAAGGGGCATAACTCAAATAATAATCATAATAGAGCTATTACCTATGACCGGTACCATTGCCTTATGATGGTTAGTAAGTGTTGTTAGTTTCAATGCCATAGCACAGATACTATTTGAGATATGGCCTTATTAGTAACTTGCATGCAAAACTTTAACCAAATTTTCTAAGTAAAAAAGGGCCATAATTTGCATTAAATTCATGCAAGAGTTATCTAACATGGTTGATTACATGACAGGGAAAGCCAGTGCAAAGTTTCAATCCAATATATGCACTGGTTATTGAAATATAACCAAGGTTAAAGTTTTGCATGCAAAACTTTAACCATATGCAACGCCGACGCCGACGAACAAGTGACTGTAATAGCTCTCATATTCTTCGAATAGTCGAGCTAAAAACAGTTAAATATTGATAAACAAACAAAAACAAGAAGAGTTTGGACTTTTTATATACTTTAACGACTCATATAATGTTAACCAATGAATTCTGGGAAAGTACGGAAAACGGTCTTTTAGACTCGGCACGTTAGCGCATGATACCACACAGTGGTTTGTGTACATGAAGGTTTTTTGGAAGGTGTGTGTGTGCTGATTTATTTATCGATTTACGGGTAATAACGAACCATATTACAGTGCTGTCGGGTAATTCTGCGCACCTAACGGGTATGGGCTTTCTACATTTGAGATTATTTTATTTTTAGAATAAATTATGGTGCTGTTTGGATAGACGGAACCTTCGTTGACAAATGTAAACAATTCAAAACATCGTACCTTCGCTAAACTAGGTCAAATGTCGTCACGAAACAAGATGACTCCCAGTTTTCATGACGTAAATTTTTTCGGCTAATTCTGCGCAGGTGGAATTGTTTTTTTGTATAGTCTGTTTCAAAGATTTTTTTCATAAGAAATTTATCACAGTATCTAAATAATAAGTCATTAAGACAATGTTGACAAAAAAGGAAAAGTCATCATCCATTACAAAAGTGCTTTTATTCAATTATGTGTCACGTGGTATGTCAATTAAAAAAAAATCGCCGTTGACACTCATTTTGGTCAAATTTTCGTAGAAATACTTTTCCGATTTCGTTGAAATGATTATAAAACCTTACATAAGTAACATACATCTACAAAAACACTGGAAGACCGAAGAAAAACGACCCAGCAAAGTCTGTAAGAAATAGAAAGTTAAGGTGCGCAGAATTACCCGATGCGCAGAATTACCCGAAACGACTGTACCAGGTATTCGACAGCATTCGTCTTTTTTATACATAGCATGCATGTGCATTGCCGAAAAACATCAAAATCGGGCTTAAAATTAAACTTTATCATCTGCATGTTTTCTACCTGGTTTTTCAACTTGGGTCTTGACCTTTGTGACGCGTAGTAGTCACTAGGTCGAGATTGTTTGACTACCCTACCATTGACAGCTTCAAGAGGGAAGTGCAGTCAGTGACGCTGCGATAACTTGTATTGGACTGTTTTTATCCACACCAATAAATGATTTTAAATTCACTGTAAATATGTAAAGACACCTCTTTCACCGTCATGCGCCAGTACGAGTATACACAAGATGGTGTCCTGTACTTTAATGGAAGAAGAACATGAACTTGATGAAGAAAATGAGACAGTTCAATAATTCCAAAACAGTAACAACCTTGGTGAACATTTGTGAACATTTAAATCATTCAGAGACAAACACACAGACCAGATGAAACTAAGACATCAAATGTTAATGGACAATCATTTCATCTTGGCCACACTACTTCATGCTTTCGTTTGTCTCTAATTAATCGTCTGGAATTTCAACAAAAACGATGACATGCGACAGAGACGACTGCAATAAATTATGGTTCGTAATCGCAGTTCAAGACACTGTCAGTTTCAAACACCTGCTTGAATTAAAGGATAAACATTTATCTTTGAATTACCTTTATTATCCTACGCGGTAACCCGGCCATGGAATAACGTATACTTATTACAATTGACAATCACAATTTTTTTATTTCGGCAATGGCGGAAATACATACGGAGTTACCTTCCTGAAATATTCGTATTTAAGAAACTGACGAATACGTAAAGTAAATTATTGTTGTCGTCGAAATTTGATACACGAGATCTCGCGATCTCTATAAAAAGTGACTTATATCACAGAGGTAAATCGTCTTTTTTATATTCGAAGACCTAAATCACAGTAATTTAGGTTTTTGTTATACGGCTCAAGATAGCACAACAGGCCCGGATCCAGAAATTTCTGAGTGGGGGGGGGGAGCACAGGCCCGGGTCTAGAAATTTTGGACTGGGGGGCACAAGACATTTTTGGAAGGCTAAGTTGGAGTGGGTGCGGGAGGGGTGTCCCCTCCTGGCGACGAAATTTTCACTTTTTGAATTAAAATCATGCAATTTCCTGCACTTTAAGCTTTTTAAATCAAAAGTAAACGTATAAATTTGAACTGCTTCTTTATCAAAAACTAACATGAATTACACAATATTCTTAAAAGAAATCTTCCTGACTACCCATAAATAATACTTGAACTTTGAAGACCAGTAGTGAAATAATTATGCACCAGTCAGTTGCATCCATCCCCACCCATGGGCCAGGACTTTTACTTTCGAATTGTGAAAATCCCCGCCCTTCCAGGGGCGTAGCTGGGCATGTTTTCAGTGTACGCACATGATAAATGCAGACTTGCTAGGGGGCCCGGGGGCATGCCTCCCCGGGGATTTTTTTATTTCTACGAAGCCGTACGTGCATTCTGGAGTAGTTTCAGACCATACTATATAGAGAATAATAGGTTAGTGCCGTGGATGAGTAAGTTTATCTGGCAAGGCGGAGGAATTTATCGGGTCAGCCGTAGGCGAATCCGATAATTTCCGCAGCCGAGCCGGATAAACTTTCACTCACTCCACGGCACTAACCTATTATTCTATTTATCCGGTCACTACATCTGCTTTAAAAAGGGAATAAAAGTCGGACTATTTATTTGCCTTTTCATTATTTGTGCATAACGTCACGTTCGTTCACTGACGTCACGACAAAACAACAACGTCGGACATCTTGATAACGTCATGTACATACAGGTACGTCGTAGAACAATTATTGATCGACCCAAGCTCATTTTAAATAGGAAAACCTCATCCTCGGATACAGAGTTTCAGCCGGCGACCCCGCTTTAAGAAGAAGTCCGTCAGATCACGTGATGAGGTGACGGTTTATTGCAAGTCACATGACCACTTGACGGTTTATTGAAATTGTTATCCGGCACCCTGTTATCGGGCTGATTTGGCCGGAAGTGACTGGATAAAGCGTAATATATGGCATGATAAACTCTGATTTTATTTTTTAAATTAAAACATGATTTCGTTTTATACTCTAGTAGGTCTAGTTTAGGATTATGTTTTGATGTATCATATTGATTAAAGCGAGCGAAGCGAGCGAGAAAATAATACAATGTAAATAATTTTCCTCCTAAGAAAAACTACTTTGACTACGTTCGCATCCAACGCACCCCCTAGATATGACAACGATTATTAATTGTTAAGGTTATTTCGCGAGCGAAGCGAGCCAGAAAAAAATAAGAATGTTATAAAGTGAAAATATATTTCAACCCCGAAAAAGGCTACTTTGGCGTTCGCACCCAACGCACCCCCTAGTTACGGCCATGAGAAACCCAGATACTGCTTGGCATTGAATAGGACACTAATGGAGTAAAGTGGCTCAAGCTTCATTGTTACGTTAAAATGCAAATAAACGATACGTTGTAAGGCACCAGCCAGTAACTGTTTCATCCACGGCACACACATCCCCGGGATTTATACTTCCACGGCCTATGGGGATAGCCAATGTAAAATGTCCGGTATTTCCCGGCATCAGACTACTACAATGTTGTCCCCGGGTATTGGTTCGCAATCCCAACATGTCCCGGCCCTGCGGGGGAAGCTGGAAGGTAAAACACGACCGTACCCCCCCCCTCCCCGACTATACCCGGGGATAGGTTCGTGGATGCAACTGACGTGGTTATCTTCTAATCACAGCGATATTTACAGCAACAAAACTCTAGGCACTAACATGAACATCTCGTCTTTTTACGTTAGATACGAACAATTTACGAGCATGACGACAGAGGTAAGATTGTCACCAGACCTCGCACGGCGGCTACACTGAATACACTGGCACATACTGTGTTGATCCGAGATTATCCCTGACTCTCGTCCGAGTTATTCCGTATTCTCTGAGGTGCATATCCGGGACATTCCTCGGTCAGCTCAATGTGAGCCTTGTAGATTGTGTGTTGTTATCTTTTTTGCGACACAAGCTCGCTCGTGTTGCCTTGCCACCACCACATCGTTGGTCGCTAAAGTGAAGGAGAAGAAAGGGTTTAGTGGCGGGGACATTTAGAGTTATCCATTCTTCTAACGGAGGATGTGACTCAGTGCTCACAAGAGTATGGTAAAACACAATATACCTGAGCACAACCAAACATTAATACGTTAAGACTAAATACAGTGTCATGTAGTGAGGAACTAGACACATGTGAGGAACTAGAAACAAATTGTTTATGCACATGTCACGTTAATAAACAATTTACTTACTTACTTACTTACTGTACGTGGGGTGTTCCACAATTAATAGGACTTTTTTCATAGCAGCACGGCAAATCAGAAATTAAGACAACTAATTGTATATAATTAAACTGACAAATATGCCAAATATCAAAGTAATTGGTTGAACAATAAGAAATTTATTAAACATTAAATATGCTATGTTTCAAGGAGGCGGATCGCACCGTTACGTTATTATGATGTCGCATTTCAAGCATAGTATTTTGTTATAAAGAAACTTTTAATATTTTTGTTTATAGCCATCCTGACTTTCTAAACAGATTTAATAACACTGTTCCGAGTGTTTAGATGTGTTTCCGTAACCCTGTTCACAAAAATGTCTTGCAATGATGTTAGAAATTGCTCAAACCTTAGGACATCTACCAGGGTACAAACAGTGTTTATTAACGTCAACTTAATTTTCTATTACCTCGCCTGTGCTTACTTGTAAGTTTATAAATCCGCGATCTGTAAACAGTTTGAGCTAACAGAATACAAGTGACTGCTTAATGCCACTACATTTTATGAATTTCATCATTTCATTGGTTAGCACTGTTGGTTTTCCCAATGTATACCATTATTTGACAATCGTGCGATTTCTGTTTATTTGCGTTAACGTCATTTTCACCCATGACGCGCTTGCATACATGAAAATGCCTTATTTACCGAAGATGCTTTTAATAGTTTTCTATATAAATTACATTTTATCATAAAATTGTGGAAAATATGCCTCACCCGGGTTAGGCATTGAATTTTATTGCATTTTTATATCACTTAAATTTTGTTAGTTTTTCAAACAGCGTACGCACGTGCGTATTTGCGTAGAGCCAGCTACGTCCCTGCCTTTCACGGCCCTGCGGGGATAGCTGATAGTAAAGTCTCAAGTATTTCCCGTCCCCTAAACAACTAAATACTGTCCCCGAGGAATTGGTTCGGAGAAAAACTTCCCAACCTTTCCCCGGCAGTGGGGATTAGCTGAAAGGTAAGAACATGTACAGTCGTTTCCCCCGGCTATCCATAGCCCATCCCCGGGGTGGGGGCGTGGATGCAACTGGTTGTTGTTTTACATATCACATGCATGGTTTTATCTTAGACAGTAGTGTTCACAGGTTCAGATCATTTTTTAAAATAATAAAAATCTTGCAATTTCGCCCGTACGTTTTAGAAAATTTATTTGAACAATTCAACTTCCTTGTGAAGATTTTTTTTCAATTTTGAATGAAAAATTCTTTTTTTAACGTTTTTCTTTGAAAACCAGACAGGCTTGATATCATCAAAATTGTAACGTTACATAATCAGTTTACTGTTATAACAAATAAAATTTACTTTCTTCAAATTCATTTCAAAATTTTTAATCTGTTAATTCAAGCGCTGTAGTGACATTGATCAAGGGGCACAGACACCTTGATCCGCATCATTCAGACGCTGTAAAACATACATCTGGATGATTAGATCAAGTGTAAACTGAACCTGGAGATTACACAACAGGGGACACATGGACCTTGTGATTACACAACAGGGGGCACATTTTGTTGCCCTCGCTTCCGGAATATGTAATATACAGGGGTATTGTCACAAAATATCGATCCACAGCCAAATCGATTGGTAATATTTTAAGGATTTTAACATTTACCATTCTCGTTTAACCAGCGTGTTTTTCCTCCGTAATACATAGGGAGGGACTTGACTATACACTGATTCATGAAAATGACAAGTGATGTAAAAAATTGTCACTCCGAGGCCAACTGGGGGGGGGGGGGCACGGGCCCCCCCTGTGCCCCCCGGTGGATCCGGGCCTGGAGCATGAGGTATACATTCCGGCGGGGGTTGCTTTATATATGTGTGAAATGCACATAGATCTAGCACAGGCACATAGTTACCATTTTGTATTATCAGCGTCAACATGTGCATCGTGTACATATGTTCGTGCATATTAGTAATTGTGTCAGATACAGAGTTTGTATAAACCAGCTTTCATCATTTTGGCCATTGGGATATTATAACATAAATAGGGGGGTCCAGGGGCATACTCCCCCGGGAAAATTTTCAAAGCAATGGATAAATCTAGTGCATTCTAAGCCTATCTGGGAGCCCTGAGATATCCTTTTTTCTTGATTCTGAGAGTTAACCTTAATGGTTTAGGAATTATTATTTAGCAGTCAAAGGGTAATATAATGAGCTAGGGCAAAATGTCTCGTGTAATTGATTTAGAACTGTGATGCAAACAGCTACGTATTAACATAAACATGTACATTAAAGCGCGAAACATGCCCATCTTACAAATCCTTTTTCATCTAGAACATAAGAAAAAATACCCATACTATTTAGAGATATGTAAGACTAGTTTGGCCTGAACATTATACATTTGATCTGAATTATTGAGCATGCAGGCAAAACTATGTATGACTCCTTGTTCTGACATCGGGGACCTGACCCAAGCAAGTCCCATAACTCCTACACCAATGAATGGTGACCTTCAGAAGCATTTTTCGTATATTTTAAGTGCCCATTCGCTTAGTGAAAATAGTCAATAAGTTGGTTGCTCTTTCTGGTGAAATATTTTACAAGATATATTTACAGTTTATAAGTATAAGCTTTGTAGACATACTGTCGGCAAGTTAACCCACATTATACGATAGAACAATGATACCTATGCAGTTCTATGATGTACATATTTCTTCCAGAGAGAATTATATCAGTTCAGTTTTTAGAAACGTTGTTTTTATCGCCAGAGTCATAACATTCTTCAAAGGGCATATAATAAAAACACATTTGAAACACAAGTATTTGACGTACACCTATAAAGTCTGTGTCAGTCGCTTTCAACACATTATTCTTTGGGATTTTTGGGTCCCCCGTGAATCAGTGTAACCACAAATGTGACATAAATGTTTGGCAATAATGAACAAGCTGGGATCGTCGTAAGAAGTACCATTCGCAAACTTAGATTAAGGTGGGAATATGGCGTATTAATTACTTTCTGTAGGCTAGTCGTAATATTTATTTATAGTTATTTTCTTTCATTTCATTCAGGAACCAAAATAAAATATGTCTG